>LR812539.1:24403021-25053633 GCA_903798195.1 Danio kyathit | reverse complement strand
ATATATATATATATATATATATATATATATATATATATATATATGTATATATATATATATATATATATATATATATATATATATATATATATGTATATATATATATATGTATATATATATATATATATATATATATATATATATATATATATATATATATATATGTATATATATATGTATATATATATATGTATATATGTATATATATATATATATATATATATATATATATATGTATATATATATATATATATATATATATATATATATATATATATATATATATATATATATACATATATATATACATATACATATATATATATATATATACATATACTGTACATACATACACAGTTGTGGTCAGAATTATTAGCCCCCCTTTGAAATGTTTTCTCTTTTTAAAATATTTCCCAAATTAAGTTTAACAGAGCAAGAAAATTTTCACAGTATATCTGATAATATTTTTTCTTCTGGAGAAAGTCTTATTTGTTTTATTTTGACTAGAATAAAAGCAGTTAAAAAAAATGTATACACCATTTTATGGCCAAAATTATTATCCCCTTTAGGCAAATTTTTTTTTTCTACTGTATAGTCTACAGAACAAGCCATCATTATACAATAACTTGCCTAATTACCCTAACCTGCCTAGTTAACCTAATTAACCTAGTTAAGCCTTTAAATGTCACTTTAAGCTGTATAGAAGTGTCTTAAAAAATATCTAGTAAAATATTATTTACTGTCATCATGGCAAAGATAAAATAAATCAGTTATTAGAAATGAGTTATTAACTATTATGTTTAGAAATGTGTTAAAAAAAATCTTCTCTCTGTTAAACAGAAAACGGGGAAAAAAATAAACAGGGGTGCTAATAATTCAGGGGGGCTAATAATTCTGACTTCAACTGTATGTGTATGTGTGTGTGTGTGTATATATATATATATATATACACACACACACATTGACATCAACTTCAAGCAGATATGTATGTATATATATATATATATATATATATATATATATATATATATATATATATATATATATATATATATATATATATATATATATATATGTATAGTATATATAAATGTATATACAGTATACACACACACACACACACACACACACACACACACACACACACACACGCACACACACACACACGCACTCATTTGGGTCTGTTTTGATATTAAACTGATAAGGTGTCAAACAAATAACTAAACCTGACATCAACTTCAAGCAGAGTGTCTTTAATCCTTTATTTCTGTACCATCTTCCTGTTCAAATTCACCATGACGTTTTCTCTGACTGGGTCTAAATCTATCCCCTTCACAAAGACACGAGGACCACAGTGTCTGGTAAAATTAGAATTTCATTTTAAGGCTCTCGAGATGTTCGTCAGGCCTGTGCCTCGCTGCCTTTGGTCACTGAATTTGTGTGACGGTCCTCTCGGTACATGCGGACCTAGAACTAAGCATCAGATGGGAGAAGAGAAAATATGCACTTACATATATATCCAATATTCATGCCCTGAGTGTCTCGGCTTCTCTCAGTCATTAGTGCACTTACACAGTCTCTGACAGGCCTGTCTCAGACTCATCAGACAGGCCTTCTGAAGTCATGTTCCTCTGCAAAAATCATGAGCCTGTCACCAGTCGACTGCCTCCCACACATAGAAATGTCTCCATTTCAGTTTTTTTTTTCTCTTTCTCTTGCACCATTTTTTTTTTTTTGGTTACGACTGTAACCATATTCAAAATATGAAAGTCTACCAAGGTAAATGTGATGTTAACAGACAGGTGATATTATTCTGTCATGAATAAAATATTGAATAAAACATTAGGTTTGATGTATAAGTTAGGTGAGATTTTGTTTATTTGTTTTTTTACTGTAAATGGATCAAATACTGGAGTCTTCTTTATATACAGTATTTAATTTTATCTATTTTGAATTTAGTTTTTGGTCTTGCTTTAATTGTGTTTATATATGTGGAGAGGATAATAAAGCAAAATGTCCCACTGGCTTTTCAAACATTTTAAAGCGATGGTCCACTACAATATCATATTTTAACTTTTAGTTGATGTGTAATGTAACTGTGTGAACACAAACAACAACTCTGAATGTAATGCGCTCAAAGTTCAATGCAAAGGGAGACATTGGCTTTTACAGAGTTAGCTTAACAAAACCTACAGTGAATGAAGTTTGGGGACTACAAAAAATACATCCAGGTTAGTGAGATCACAAACACTTCAGGTTACGCGCATTCACCACACGCAGACAACCCGCGCAGCGAAGGAGCATGGCCAGAGTTGCTTTAATGTTATAGCAGAGAAAGCTAAAATGCCATTCGAACGCTGATATTTCCACAGCTTCTTCTGTTTCTGTATTTGGGCTTCCAAAGAACACGACACAAAGAGAGAAGTGCTTACAATTGAATTTTAATTTAATAAAATATAGCTAGCATTTGACAAAGGACAGCTTCCAGAATCTCTTCCAGTTCAGTGCTGGATTCGGCTAAAAACTCCTCAAAGAAGGAGCGGATTGTGGATTGGGAGCCACAACCTGTAAGTGTTTTTATCTGTTAAAATTGATCTATTACGTGCATAGTGTTTAGCGTTAACGGTATGTTTTTAGCAAGGACGTAAACAACAATGTAAACAATGGGAAATGCTGTTTGGCTCCACTTACAATTGAGCTACAAATTCATATTTATCCGTCAAACCGCTGTAAACACTCACAATCTTCACCAGCGCTGCAGTGTCTCTCTATGCTGCCGCGTTCCCTGCATTCTACATCTCAAATAACAAACTCGCAAAAGATATGTGAACGTTTCATGTTACTTACACATGTTTATTCTGAATATATGTGAAGACACTTGTCAGATTTTTTTTAGAGAGCAGGCGTGAGGTTTAGCTGTGTCCTCTTCATTTTCTGTCTGATTCAGGCTAATATGGCCAACACTTACTCTGACTGACAGTTTTTACACAGCAGAGGCACAACGCATTAGAAGCATGATGCTTTTTCTGGTGATGTGGAGCCAATACGCGAATCACAGCACATTATGTTAGCTGACCAATCAGAGCCTCTTGAGGGTAGGAACTTGAAAATATGACAGTCTTTTTCATGTTAGCTGAGTAGCTGTATATAAAATGAAAATGATCTTTTACAAATGAAGCATGAGCATTGCTTTGCATCTTATAAACACAACCAAGCCTTAAAAATACACTCTGGACCACCCCTATGAGAAACAACAATGTGGTAAACTATAGTAGTGTTTCCAATCTCCAGCAAGAGCTGTTAAAAAAAGATCATGTAACTACTTATTTCAAAGAAAAGAGCTTTGGTGATTATAGGCATAATGAAGTTTGAAAACTGCTCATATACACTTGCAATATGTGAAAGAAAAGGAAAGAAAATTGATTAAGGCTTCATTCATACAACTTAACAGAACTTCACAATAATTCACAAGATCAATATTCAATTAACTCCGTACAAAAATTGACAAAGCCAGCTGTACTCTACAACAGAAATCTCAGTCAATTACTCACTCTGACTGAATGAACTAGTCTTTGCTTTTTATATACTGTACAGTCACTCCACTTTCAAAGTGTGATGTCTTATTAAAGTTAGTTACACCACAGATTAAACAAAGAGAAATTACTATTTAAACATGAAAATAAAAAGACCAAAGAATGAACTAGAAAGTTGAAGCATCTCATTTCTACATTAAACAGTTGAAGTCAGAATTATTAGCCCCCTTGAATTATTAGCACCCGTTTTTTTCCCCCCCAATTTCTGTTTACCGGAGAGAAGATTTTTTGGTCCCACTTTATATTGTCGCTTATACCTGTGAACTTACATGGTAATTAGATGTGTAAGTAGTATGTAACTACAGTGTATGTACACACTGGTACAGAGTATTTAGTTGTGTATACTGGTGTAACTACACTCATGTAACAACCAACTGAATAGTATGTGTAAGTACAAATGTGTAACAGGACATTGGTAACAACACTAGGAAAGTACACATCTGTAACACGAATTATGTAAGTGCATTGTGTAACAACAATATGTACTTGCAGATGTTTTCCCACTTCCACACCTGTTTGCAGATCATGTACCTGTGAACACTGTATGGCTGCATTAGAAGGTTTCACCTTGTGATACAAGTGTACTTGCATGGTAAATCCACAGGATCCACTCAATATAAAGTGTAAAATGGTCACAAATTACTGTTCATACATTCATTTATTTTCTTTTCGGCTTAGATGGGTTGCAGCTGGAAGGGCATTCACTGTGTAAAACATATGCTGGTTAAGTTGGCGGTTCATTCCGCTGTGGCGACCCCAGATTAATAAAGGGACTAGGCCAAAACAAAAATGAATTTTATTTTAAACTTTATATTGTGGACTGTTCCTGTGGAGTTACCATGTAACTACACTGTTATTAAAGTGTTGCATAGAAGATATTTCTACAAGTTACACAGTAATTTGTGACCATTTTACACTTTATATTAAGTGGACAGTTCCTGTGGAGTTACCATGTAAGTGCACTGGTATCACAAGGTGAAACCTTCTAATGCAGCATTAGTTCTGCCATACAGTGTTCACAAGTGCATGATCTGCAAACAGGTGTGGAAGTGGGAAAACATCTGCAAGTACATATTGTTGTTACACAATGCACTTACATAATTCTTGTTACAGATGTGTACTTTCCTAGTGTTGTTACCAATGTCCTGTTACACATTTGTATTTACACATACTATTCAGTGGGTTGTTACATGAGTGTAGTTACACCAGTAATACAAAAGTAAATACTATGTAAACGTGTGTACATACACTGTAGTTACATACTACTTACACATCTAATTACCATGTAAGTTCACAGGTATAAGCGACAATATAAAGTGGGACCGATTTTTTCAACACATTTCTAATCATAATAGTTTTAATAACTCATTTCTAATAACTGATTTATTTATCTTTGCCATGATGACAGTAAATAATATTTGACTAGATATTTTTCCACACACTTTTATACAGCTTAAAGTGACATTTAAAGGCGTAACTAGGTTAATTAGGTTAACTAGGCAGGTTAGGGTCATTAGGCAAGTTATTGTATAATAATGGTTTGTTTTGTAGCCTATCGAAAAAAAATATAGCTTGAAGAGAACAATAATTTTGACCTTAACATGATTTAAAAAAAATTAAAACTGCTTTTATTCTAGCCTAAATAAATCTTTCAAAAAAAGACTTTCTCCAAAAGAAAAAATATTAATCAGACATACTATGAAAATTTCCTTGCTCTGTTAAACATCATTTGGCAAATATTTAAAAAAGAAAATAAAATTCAAAGGGGGGCTAATAATTCTGACTTCAACTGTATATGCTCAGAAGAACAGAGTTTTGTTTAAGCAGAACCAGTGCTCATGTTTTCCCTAAAAAAGTATCCAAAATTCTTGCATATACATCCAGAACAGGAAAACCTTTTTGTAGTTTTTTTAAGTAATAATAAAAATAAAATAATTTGTTATCAGTTTTAAAACAGGCTGTGTATCCTGAATAATGATGTAAGTCATGCATTAACTACTATGGTATGATGTATTGCTGGAGAGACTAACAAGTCACAATAATTTATAATGCATGTAATGCAGGCAAACTCTCAAGTGTATAATCCAAGTTCATGTGTGATACGCCTGGAATTTTGTGTGTTGGTGTGCACACACATATCCAAGCCCTTTATTTAGTCACAAGGCATTATATGTTGACAGTAAAAGCAAAAAAAGGCTATGGGTTCATAGGATACCTTTATCTACATAATCCGGATACATTTGAAATTGCTATGATTAAGGTGTTACTGTTTTCAAGGTTTTTTTTTTTTTCGAAATCTCCTTATCCACACTAAAATGTCTTAAAAAAAAGTTTACATCCATCAATTGCGAGTGAGTAAATTGTGAGTAATTTGCAGTTATTTCCACCTCTTTAAAATGTCAACACTATGTCAAAGAAAAGGCATTTTTATAAAAGGACAGGCATTGAAAGGGTGATACAAGAGTATAAAAGACTTAAAAGTATGAAAAACTTAAATCCAGACTACATTTATCTACTAGGTATACAAGATTCAGTCAGTGATTAAACTACATCGCTAATGAATCATCGCTCATGATGCTTTTAGGAAACAAACTTCTGTAGAGTTGAGCTCAACACACTTGTTCTGACTGTGAATACAGTAGCTGGTTAGTAGGGCTGCACAATGATCAAACTAAATTCGAACTAAAGTGTTGAAGGTAATGAGTTCATCAAATACCTCATTACTTCAACTTAAATGGAGCAAGTTCACAGTACTCATATAGATTAGTTTTTTAACTTAAATGGTTTGTAGCAATCGGTTTCCTCAAACGGTTTGAGTTGCCTTAACTTTTTACAGTACTTAGTTGGTTTGAGTTCTCTTCATTTATTGGGTTTTATTGTGCTCAAATTGCTTTGTTTACTCAAATGGATTAACTTCACAGTAGTCATGAGGATTAGTTTTGAACTTAAATGGTTTGTTGTAATTGATTTCCTCAAATGGTTTGAGTTAGCTTAACTTTTTGGGTTCTACAGTGTATGATTCAGCCAATTATATTTCCACAGTCAGGAGAGGAGTGTATCGGAGGTCACACAAGTCTTCACATTGTTTTACATAGACATGGACACCCCCCAGTGGTGTTAAAAGTGTCACATACTGTATTTATAAAGTATAATTCACCCCAAAATGTTAATTCTCTCTTAATACTGTATAATGACGTATTTGCGGCCACAAAATCACACGTGAGCTGACACACTGTTTGTTAATACCAAGAGGACGCATGAGTGCCCGCCAATGATGTCTGCTTAAGTGAACAGAACCTCCATAGGCTGTGAAAATAAAGCTGCAAAAAATGTTTAGTTTGTTACAAACTGATCTCAAAGTGACGGCAGCCATGAAATTAGCCACACTCGGCAGTGAAAGTGAAACCAAAAAAGCACACATCATTTAAAGGATCATATCGCATTTTTGAGTTATGACAACGATAAGCATTTGATATGTTTTTTTCTTTGATAGCAAACACAAAGTGTTAAATAAATGTTTAACAGTGTCAGTATAAGTCTAGCCTATATAATGTTGAATATAATGCATGAGGGAATCTGATAATGACAAAAGTCTCATTTTACCAGTGAAAAAATGGTCTAATAAAGTTGTCAATGACAAATGACAAGCATAAGTCTCAAACATAATAATTCAACTTTAGAATTATGAATAATTATATTCTGATGTCATCACTACTGTGAATTAACAACCATGACGTATTTAAAGTCATTCCTAGTCTATACAAAACATAGCATTTTAACCAACAGTACACCTACACAAAAGCCTAATAATATTATTGTTGTTTAACCATACTGTATGTTTGAGAAATAATAACAGCTTACCCATATTAACCTTTATTTTACATTTACAAAAAAATTGTGATTCTCATTTTAGCCAGAATCATGCAGCCCTACTGGTCAGGTGTTTAATTAGACTTGGACATACAGTAAACTATGTAAGACAGCAGTCATCAAGAAGGTTTGGATATCCTTGGCTTTAAAAAGTGTATTCCATCAATAGATTTCAGTCTTTTTAAAACAAGCTAAGTTTTCACAACCTAGATAGATCATTTGTAATAACCTTGAAAACCAGGCAGGCTGGGACACTCACTTTCTTTATTTTTCTACCCTGAAATTTTCCCTGCCTGAAGCATTTATTCGGATCGTTCTGTGACTCCTCCTTTTCTGGACTCTTCAAACTGTGAAGTGAAACTTTTTTTAGGGTCTTTTCATGCCAGTAACCAAATGAGTTACAAAGTGTATCGCTCAAAATGAAAAAGTCTGTACGAAGAAGAATCACAGGTCTGGTCTTTTTCAATCAGACAGCGCTCACCTTTCTCTTTTGTTCGCTCTAAATCAGATAATGACATCTTGTTCACATTAAAGACATTTTATTTTTAAAAATCTGGGAACCATGGGGTCAAAAAAAAATGAACGTGAAGGCCAAGTTGAGGTGCAACAGCTTGGTTTATGACCCAAGAAGGGAAGTTTCCCTCTGATGCGCGTGTGTCCTTTAGGCCAAAAGGCGTCCAGGGGCACCATTTGTCTCTATAACCTAGAGACGTAAACAATACGTTGGTCCACCTGCTCCAGCCATTATCAGGCCCAGAAAGGGATGACGATCTCATCGGCCCTAACAGGACTACCCACTGGGGAGGAGGCAATTAGGGCCTGGGGGAGAGCAATAAATCTCCATAAACATCACCCAGATGCTCTGCCTCAGTACTGAGTTAATGCACAACAGCTTCCCTGCTCCGCTCTCTAGGGAGCGTGCAGCACAACAAGGAAAGCTTGCCTTTTATCACAAATCCCACTAGAAAGAGTTGAAACGCCTGGAGAGAACAGGCGAAGAAACCTCAAAGAGAGGAGAAACTTCCCCACGGCCCACAAAGGAGTTACTAGCAAAGCCCTTCGCCTGAAGAAGCAAAGTTTATCTCTCTAGTGTGTTTGCACTGACACAGAACAGGATTAGTCCTTGACCAAACAGCGATCGTGGCCATTCAAACAGGTTTCTTCAGCCTGAGCACATCGGATCGAGAAGAGGATCCAGCTCCAGCTGAGCGTGCCCTGCATGCCTTTGTGTCTTTCATTATGACCATCAATTCCATGAATGAATCTCACGACCTCATTAGTTAAACTGCTACCGGCGTCGTTTGGCTGCAGGCCTGGTTCCCCATTCTCACACATCACAGGGGATGTTCACCAGGCACATCCTTCCTGTTGAGGAAACGCCTGTTTCCTTTTTTGTCAGATGTTAAATAACACAAATGCCTCCGTCAGCTTGATAAGAACTAAAGGACCATTTCTGGACAAACAAGAATGCGTTTGCTGCCTCCATCCAGTTATCAGCCAGATCTGAAAAGCAAATCACAATGACAAATACAGGCCGCTTATAGTCATTCAACAATAGTCATTCAACAGCCATAGTCGACCTGTCAAGAAATTCCAGTCACCTGACATGTGAGAGTTTGGCTTAGTCTATCTTCAGGGTGTCTGCTGCTGTTGCTTTATCTACAAACACCTCCTACACATGTGCAAACGCTGGAAAGGAAGTTCCCCGTCCTTTGCTGACACACACCTTCCTATCTTTTACCAGTTTAGACACATGAAGAGGTGGCGAACGCCTTTTTTAAGTCTACCTCTGTGGCGTGATATCACTTTACTGGGTCACCAGATTTCTCAGTGTCATTGTGGGGACACATTGCTCACCTCTTGACTTCTTTACCTCTTGAACTGGCAGAAATTCTCCCTTGATACCAGCCGTGACTGCCAGCTGTCATTTTCTCCTCCGACTTAATAGGAAAAAGAGAAAAAGCGAACCGCAGGAGAAGGGCTGGTGCGGCTGAAAGCAAGAGTTGGAAAGCGATAAGCATCTCGGCTTATTTGTAGAGTCCCTCATCAAAGTTGAATGACTGAGTAATTGGTTTGTAACAGTAACACTTACTTGGCCATCAATAATGGCCACGCAAGCTTGGGTAGAATTACTTCGCTCAGGGGGACCGTTGTCAGGTTTCAGACTCATTATTATCTGAAGGGCCACGATTATGTTGGACAAATATTTATGCAGTGTCGGGTTACCTGGAACATCCTAACGAGAGAACACAAGAATAGGCGAGGTGATTGAGAAGTCAAATACACATGTCCAACATTATTATCTAATCTTAAGATCTCAAAGCAAAACAGTAATGATAAGATTGTAAGAATAAGCTTTAAGATAAGAGATGGGGATCGCAAAAGGGTTTCAGTTGCAATTGCGTTTCTTTAATGATTATGATTTTTCCATAAGCATTTATGCCTGGAAAAAAATGCAATCGGATCCAACCTAGTGATAAGATCACTTGGGCAACTCTTTAAATTTGGTGGCATATACTTAATATAATAATTTAATTCACTTTCATACCACTGAAATCTTTAACTACACATTTTCATTTCTAACAAGCGTTTAAATAAGGTACAAATATACACATTCACATGGTGACATGAGAAATTCAGATGGAGCGCGGGAGGTAAAAATGGGAGACAAAGAGGAAAGACAGTATTTTTGCGATTTATACCATATTTAAAAGGAGATATAAATATAAAATAACCACATATGTTGGGCATGATCCTTATATCAGGAAGAGAGCCGGGTTTTCTACTGAACTAAAATGTATTAGTCTGTCATTGAGGTCGTAGATACTGTATAAGCTATTACGTTACATGAAAAAATAAATACTATAGTGTTTGGAAGCATACTGTAGATAATTAAACTGCCGTAGAAATTCTATTGTTGCTGTGGTACTACCCAACTGCAGTAATAAACAAATTATTCAGAAGGCTTCCGTTATTATACACCCTCACAATGTACCTCAGTTTACACTAACGTTACAGTATTTATTACAGTTTATCAGTATACTACGCTACAGTATTCAATAGCATTCATTAACAAAGAGTTGTACACATTATACACTTTACTATGTGGTTCAAAAACATGTTTATTAAAAATTACTAGTTTTTCTCCATGCAGATATCTTCCAGACATCACAAAATAACAGATGAAAGCATACAAAAGCGTGGACTCATAGTCTACATTATTGTTTACTTATTTTTGTAAGGAGGAAAAGTGCTCCACAATAATAACCCTCAAGTTTTGGCACAAGGGTTGCACTTCTTTTTTGTTCTGTCGATGAACTTACCATCAACAAACATTCAATGCTGATGCGCATCTCGATGTTACGGTTGTTTATTACACCAAAACGCCAGTTAGGACTTGGATTATTGCAAAACAAGGGATTACATAGCAGGGTATGTAATTTATATTCTCCTTGATTTTGTGTAAGTGTGGTGATTTTTATAAAACACATTAACATATTTCTACACATAGCTAGGCCTGTATATAATCTTTATTGGTGCTGTCAAACAAATAATCGTGTTCAAAAAAGTTTGTACACATGGATGTAATAAATAAATTATTATGCCGCCTTTTCCCGTTTTTCAGCCAGTTTCTTGAACTTTCCCCTCTTTATGAGCAAAAACTTTTGGAAGTCTATAAAAGATGTTCAGCATTTCTTATACTGGCTGATTTAAACAATTATAAAGCATATAATAAATAAAATTATATAGCGATTCCTTAGTAGAAGAGTAACTTCCAGTCTGGTGTGTCATCAATATAGTCATGTGAAAACCTATAGACTAAAAAAATATATGAATATTAAAACATGACAACATATTTTATTTAGTTTTTAAAAGAACTTCCTTTAACATACTGAAAATTGAAAAGTCTAATTCACAGAAGAACTGAACCAGATAACAATGGTCATGGTGTGGGTTTTTGATTCATTAAAAAGGGCAGCACACGAGTCGTTCATTTGGGAATCAGACTAAATTGGTTAAGCTGTTCGTCTTTGTATTATTAAAAAAAAACAACACAGACTCAAGACTCAACAACATGATCTTGATTATGGATGATGAATGCGCTACAAATTCTTCAAACTTGTGCAATGTATTGCACACATGATCCAGAGAGGCCTTTTCAAAAGCTCAACAGTCAGAAAGAGAATATGAAACATGCAAAACACAAGGTCACCCTCAACTTTATAGCCTAAATATAACTTCTTGAAATTCTTAGTCTAAATCTAAACCCCGCAGCTATTCAGATCCACTATAAAACTGTGCTTGTTTTCTGTGTAATTTGGTTTCCCCTTTTCCACTCCTGCTCCCTCCTTTTGCTCTTTCCCCATTGCAACAGAACACTAAAGATGATGTCATCTCAAAAGTTAATTCCACACAGCATCACATCAAAACAAATCTCTGGGGCTTTCGACACACGAGCTCTGAATTAAGATATGATTCGACATTTGCAACTGGAAGAAGTTGTCACGGCTCTGAAAAACAGAAGGTGGAATGAAAACGGAGCTCATTGAATTGCTTAGACTCAGGCACGCTGGTGTAGCCATATGTCCGCATCCTCTCTGGTTTCTCATAAGCCCCTCCTTACCTCCCCAGAGATGCACAGCTGTGGGACCTCTGTTTGAACCCCCAGCTGGGGGTTGAACAATGATTCCCTCCAAAACACACACACACACACTTTTGCGAGTAATCATAGCCTCATACAAGGTCAAACTTTAAAGCTGGGGATCACTTCCCTGTGGTCACTGCCCAGGCAGTAAACAGATCCAGTGGGCAGCTCACCTGAGAGAGCTAATGCGAACCCTATCAGGCCTTCTCAGATGTCCAGCCCTTTCCACTGCCACTCGGGCAAGGCTACGAGGGCAGAGACAGGGGCCTGCGAAGAGGGATCATGGTGATACCCAATCAAACGTGGTAAATCCTCTCTGCACACAGGCACAGTGATACTCTTTCATTCGCTAATGGCTTGAAACTAACTACGTCCTCTTCGCACATGAAGCAGGTGACAAATATAAGTCCACTGACTCACAGAAAGCAATAACATATGCTCCGCGCAGGGAGGAGATCACACTACCTCTTGAAGCATAATATCAAAACAAACAATGAGAGGTTGGGATCCGTCTGGGCTCAGACACAAGGGAGTCTTGGGATTAATTACCCAGCAGTGACTAATCATTCCTCTGCAACTCTGAGTGGAAAACTTCATTCGGAAATGAGACGTCTCTTCTCATCGTAATTCTCCACTAGTGCAAACTTTTCTGTTGGAAATGTTTCTAGTTTGCTGTTTTTAAGGAGATTGTAATGTTGCAATGTAAGCATCTAGCAAAAACATAGTGTATGGAAAAAATATTAGTCTATAGAATGTAGTTATAAGGCCCTAAAACTCCAAATATAAGGACAAAAACCCCAGGCCCTCCACCAACAAAAATAACCTAAGGATGATGGGTGAGAGAAAATCAATCGTAATACACATGATATATTTAAGCAATATTTCTCAAGCCACAAGTCAGATATCACACAGTGGCTGTTTGTGACCCAAACAGCACACATACAAATGTGTTATTCATTCTACACTACAGTTCTGTTCATATTCTGCTATATTTCTGCTTTGGAACAAAATTCGGGAAGAAAAAACCTCTGAACTGTTGTGCATTTCTGATCAACATGGTGAGCGGTGTTTCCTTTTTGAATGAATCTGCATTTTGAATGAATCGTAAGCCAATTATGGTACTCTTGGCTGACATTTGCTGTCATCTAGCAGTTTCAGTTTTGCTAATTTAGTTTTTCCCTGATTCACTCAATGAATGAATAAAGAATAGATAACCCAAAAACTTACATTTTGTCATCATTTACTCACCTTTGTGTATTTTCAAACTAGTTTCAATTTATTTGTTTTACAGAACATAAAAATAATGTGAAAGAATAATTTTATTAACGGGCAACACGGTGGCTCAGTGGTTAGCACTGTCGCCTCACAGCAAGAAGGTAGCTGGTCCGAGTCCCGGCTGGATCAGTTGGCATGTTTGAGGTTTGCATGTTCTGCCCGTGTTTGCGTGGGTTTCCTCCGGGTGCTCCGGTTTCCCCCACAGTCCAAAGACATGCGCTATAGGTGAATTGAATAAACAAAATTGGCCGTAGTGTATGTGTGTGAAAGAGTGTGTATGGATGTTTCCCATTAAGGGCATCCGCTGTGTAAAACATATGCTGGATAAGTTGGCGGTTCATCTCGCTGTGGCAACCCCTGATGAATAAAGTGAAGTGCTGGAAAAAAAACGTCTAATAACAGCCGTTAAATTACAGAAATTTACCATAAAACAACAGACATTAAATTACAGAAATTTCCTTAATTTTTTAATTTCTGCAATTCAACCTCTGTTATTTTTGCAGTAAATTTCTGTAATTTAACAGCCGTTATTTTACTTTTTTTTCCGGCACCCAATCTGCCAGAAATAAACCGTAAAATTACAGATTTTTTTTACAGTGCAGTGGATGCCCTTCCAGCCGCAACCCAGTACTGGGAAACACCCATACATGCTCACGATCGCACACACTATGGCCAATTTAGTTTATTTAATTCACCTATACCCCACGTCTTTGGACTGTGGGGGAAACCGGAGCACCCGGAGGAAACCCACACCAACACAGGAAAATGCAACACATGCAAACTCCACACAAAAACGGCAGCTGTCCCAGCCAGGGCTCGAATCAGCATTCTTTTTGCTGTGAGGCGACGGTGCTAACCACTGCACCACAATGCCTCCCCTAATTATTAATTATTATTAATTATTAAATTGTATAATAAATTATTCATACTTTCAGGTTTTACTGTATATACGAACACAGCCATATGTGTATAACACACACACACATATATATATATATATATATGTATATATATATATATATATATATATATATATATACACATATATATATATATATATATGTATATATATATATATATATATATATATATATATATATATATATATATATATATATATATATATATATATATATATATACATATATATATACAGCTATATCACTCTTTAGCCATTTTACTTTAATATTCTGATGAATTTCTGAGAAATGAAAATATGAAAATTTCATATTACATTTCAAAATGTTGCCATTGGAAGACCTCAATAGAAAAAGCACACTGAGTTATTCATTGTGAATATAATGAATACAAAAAAATATTTTATTTCCATTTTGGAACAACAAGCAATGATGAATCATGCACAGTAAAACCAGAAACATAGGCTGAGATAATATTCCCATTCGTTACCTCAACTCACGCTAAATTAATAAACTAATGAATATATTTAAATTAAATTCTGAAAAATGACAGTGGAATGATGACTAGATAGCACAGCACCAGAAATATTATTTTCCTCTTATACATTCATACACATTTTACTTAAAACAGATGAATCCCTTCATGAATAAGTCCCAGTGGTCCAAGCTCACCTCCAGTGGAGAAAAAAAAGCATTGCGCTGCTTATTATCACAGCAGGCAAAAGCCAAAAACAATGCATTGTGCTGGAAACTTTACTACAGTTTTTGTAGAGTTTACAGTACATCTTACTTCAAGCTGGCTTCTCACTTGACGACATTTCATGCTACCCTAAACTGCTTTTGTTCACCAGGGCTTTACTTTATTAAAGAGACAGACCTTCAGTGCAAGCCTCCTTATGTTTCCATTCCTTGTCTTTGCTCATTTGTCTCTGTTAGGTCAGGGCCAGACAACAGCATCACTATTATTATTATTGATCTGAAGCAGTTACGATTGATTTTCTCTCACCCCTCATCCTTAGTTCATTTTTGTTGGTCGAGGGCCTGGGGTTTTCCAAACTTCAGATGTGTATTTTTGTTAAATAAACAGAAAATAAATTCGTTTTTTTATGAACTCCCTGATTCCTCATCTTTTATTAGATTTTATTTAACATTAAGACATTCATTAAGGTGTACTAATTTTTACAATGATCTTAAATTTTGTAAGAAAAGTTATAATTTGGCTTTTGACAAATCAAACACAATATTAGGGTCCAAATATTTCCACAGAGTTTAATGAGTATAGCACAGATTGTCACAGAATTTGGTGCATGTTTGATTAAATAGTTTTCAAAACCCAGTTAAACACATTTACGAATGCCTGTTCTTTGCCATGGTTTTATTAATTTACCAATGAAATTACAGAAGTGCATTTTCTTTTTGAGTGTTAATGATGTAAGGTGAGAAAATATGCTATATTTATATACACCGATTCAACGATAAAATAATCAAAGACCAACCTAAGACTTTAACTGCTATAAAACTGAAAAATCTGTCTGTAAATGCTAAAAACAAGCTGTACACTAACCATTTCTATGAATCAGGACAGCAATTTTTTTTTTGCAAGTTCTGTCAACACTCAATCAATCGATTGAACAAAAAAGACCACCTACGATGACCACCTGAAGTCAAAAACACACAGGTAAAACAAGGAGAAGCTACAAGGAATGAGTTTATCCTTACAATTTACTATAGCAAGTAGGCTACAGTAGCATCATCAGATGAGAGACATGATTTTGTAGAAGATTTTGTTGCTGTATTTGCAAAGGCTGATATCCCATTCAGGGGAAGGAAAAAAAAAAAAAATTGCATCTGTTTTGTATAAAGCACTGCAAACAGGGAGGATCGTTGCCTCAAAACAAAAGCAAACTTCATCAAACTGACTTAACTCACATCTTTGAACTTATGAACTAACTAAACAATGAACTAATACGTACAGGATGTTAACCTTGCTGTATGTTTGAAACATACCTAACATTAACCAATATTTATAAATGCTGTATATGATGATCATTTACTTTGCTGATACATGATATCTAATCAACTAAAGTTTTGAACACATGAAAGCCATACTAAATCAGTGGGAAGAAAATATTATTGATATGCCTATGATATTCAGGCATTTTAAACATTGTTAAGAGAGTAATAATTTTGGACAAATGTAATTATTTAAAACTAATAAATTACTGTTCGTCATGTTTTCCCTCTCTACTACTGAGATGAACTGAATCTCAGCAGTTAACAAGAAAGCACATATCTATTTACAAAGACACTTACTACAGGCACTGGACATATACACTCAGGAATCACAGACATGAAAAGGTAGACCAGACAAGAGATGATCTGAACACAGGAGCTTAAATACACAGGACATCATTGAACTAATTACACACAGGGGTGAGACACAGGTGAAACTCATGAAACTAACTAGAGGCAGGAAAACAGAACAAAGGAGCACATGATCATAACAAAAGCACATGGAACAACACAGAAGCACATGGAATAACACACTGGGAAGTCACATGACATAACAGACACAGGAACACCAGACGAGACCGTGACACTGTTATGAATGCATTCTGATTACTGATTATATGGTTACAATACTTTAACTTATAATATAGAATTTTATCTGATTATAATTACTAACTTACACTCAGTCACTTTATTAGGTACACCTGTCCAACTGCTCGTTAACGCAAATTTCTAATCAGCCAATCACATGGCAGCAACTCAATGCATTTAGGCATGTAGACATGGTCAAGACGATCTGCTGCAATTCAAACTGAGCATCAGAAAGGGGAAGAAAGGTGATTTAAGTGACTTTAAACGTGGCATGGTTGTTGGTGCCAGACGAGTTGGTCTGAGTTTTTCAAAAACTGCTGGGATTTTCACTCACAACCATCTCTAGGGTTTACAGAGAATGGTCCGAAAAAGAGAAAATATCCAGTGAGCGGCAGTTCTGTGGGCGCAAATGCTTGTTGATGCCAGAGTTTAGAGGAGAATGGCCAGATTGGATGGAGCTGATAGAAAGGCAACAGTAACTCAAATAACCCCTCATTACAACCAAGGTATGCAGAAGAGCATCTCTGAACGCACAACACGTCCAACCTTGAGGCGGATGGGCTACAGCAGCAGAAGACCACACCGGGTGCCATTCCTGTCAGCTAAAACAAGAAACTGAGGCTACTATTCGTACAGGCTCACCAAAATTGGACAATAGAAGAATAAAAAAATGTTGCCTGGTCTGAGTTTTGATTTCTGCTGCAGCATTCAGATGGTAGGGTCAGAATTTGGCATCAACAACATGAGTCCAAAAAAATAAAACGGAAATAAATGGAATGATAATATTTGTATTATTTTTAATAAATGAAAAAAGACTTGAGAAAAAAATAAAACAGAATTTGGGGAAGAAAAAAAAACAAATTTCAAACCATTTTTTGCACAAATATCTCATAACTCTCCTAACTAAGAAATCTGTCTAAATAAAAGACTTATTTTAAGGCAAAAGCTAATTCTATCAGATGAAAAATGCGCAGGACTTATGCCACTAACAACCAATGACTGACAGTGTTTTGACATTTAGTCTGACGTTTATAACGTTGTTTCCTGTGTATTACCATTTGTAGACGTTGTACAAAAACAATTCTGAGGTTGGTTGATTAATTTCATTGAAAAGCTCAACTTATCTTAATACATGAATTTGTCCAGTCCTAAAAGGCAGCAGCCGCCACTGATCTAATCTGAGGCTGTGGTTTCCCATGCTGTTGTGCATCATGTCCAGACACTGTGTGCCATGATTCATAAAGTGGAAATAATACAGAACTTTATGCCTGAATCTCACTAAGTGATAAAGTGATAAGTGAGCCACAGATTTACCACATGAGTTCTGTTAGGCGATATCTCTCTATGCGCTTATTCAAGTTGAAGAAGAAACGCTCTATGGTCTTCACTGGCTGCCTGCAGGCCTAACAGATGCTCTGCTTTTCACATTAACCAAGCTCACCAGCTCACTGTAACTACACACAGGACTACATTACTTCACAGCAGATAAAATCTTACTGTAATGAAAACAAGAGGTCGCAAAGTGAAAACGCACGTCATTATTCATTTCAAAGCCATTCAATCTAAATAGGCTAGTGAAAGGGTGTAATGTAAGATTATCTAGATTTTTCTTGTTAAAGAAATGCATGTAATTATAGCTAAAATATCAGAATATACTCAGAAATGAAGAAGCTAAAACATTTACCACTTATTTAATTTATTTAACACTTATTTACCACTTTGAGGCACTTACAGACCACTGGTGCATTATGGGAGAAAACACATTCAGACATTTACAAAGGAACATTACAGATCGATATAATGACAAATGTGAAAGCATTACAACTGTGAATAAACAAGCAACTAGTGGACTGTAGTGTAATGAACAAGACTGTTTACTGCACACTATCACAGTGCACAAATACTGAAATTAGGAACTGCATAAACAAAAAAAAAAAAAAAAAACTAGTCCAAAATGATTTGCTATTTTTAACAGTTAGCTGCATATAGACCATTAAGTAGTCAAAACCAGCTTGACCAGCATGGCAAACGATTTAAGAAAAAACAAAACCTTAAAAACCATCCTAAGATGTTCTGCTTGTCTTAACTTGCCAATTAGCTACAAGACAGACCTGCTGAAGACCAGCTTTAACTGGCCTGGCTAGACTATCTAAAGGTGAACGTACTACACAGTAGGGCTGGGCGATATTGCATAAAAAAAAAAAAAAGATCACAATATCATGTTTCATATCATTCGGTACCGATAATTATTGAATATTTTTTAACAATCCATTTAGAAATATCAGGATTTTTTGTTACTTAACCACTTTATTTTAATTTACCAACATTAAATAGTTTTAATAGTCAAAAACAAAAAATATTTAAACAAAATGTGAAAGCGTTAAAGAGACTCTTAAACTTGAGAAATTATTATATTACCCCTATGCTAAAAAATCTTTCAGAAGGGGAGCTAGTGGCTTGGATGCACAAGAAAAGAAACCAAAAAGCCACTCCGGCGACATCCTTACATGCTTTTTTATTTACAATCTCCTCACTGCTGCTAGCCACGGCACTCATTTTCGCATGTGTTGTTATTCTGACCTGAAGTGACAAGCGCGAGTGCGTGGTTTCCTTCACTATTTACAATGGGTTTTGCTCTCGCGCTTCCCTGGTGTCTCTTTGGTAACTAGGCGTCTATCAACCGTTTTCTCAGAGGATGACAAACGGACAAACCATTGCTTCAGTTTCAAGTTTATGGAGAAAATTAAAAAGCGCTGCAGTGTTTGGGTCCACTGTGTTTGTCTGAGGTGAGGGGTCCACCATTATTACTGAAACATGTATATTCCATACAAAGTGTGAAGCAGATTGGTTAGTTCTACTTACATGAATCCAGGTGTGTTCACGGCATTCAGAAAAGTTCAGATGTTTTTCAACTAGGTGTACCTGGAAAATGTGCTCGTCACGTGGGCACGGCTTGCCCATCATGTGCGCGTCGCTCCCATGTGCGCATCGTGCAAGTCGCGTGTCTCTATTGGAAATGACAAACTTGCACTATAAGCTTATTGGCATTGCTTCCAAGGTGCGCGCTCAGCAACCATATTTTAATAAAACTATAGCCTTCATACCAAAACATCATACCAAACTTTTTTATCGTTATTGACAATAGTGTTTGGTCAATAAATACCGATATCGATTTTGTCGCTCAGCCCTACTACACAGTAGGATTTTTACTGTTTTATGAGCTCGTACATGATGGTTTTCCCCACAGGGAGAAGTTGCTTTTCTGATACTCATATGGTTATGGCTCGTACAGTGTGACAGGAATTTATGAGCTGAGTGGCTCATGAGCTCCTAATGTCAAAAATGTTCAGGAGCTTTGGGCTTGATTTTGTGAGGTGTGTGTGGTTGAACGAGCCGGTCTGTCGATCTATCTATAACAATATATAATGCAATACTTTCTCCATTCGCATTGGTACACAGCACCTTATAACTAGGCCCACACGGAATCTGCGCGCGCAGAATTCCGCAGATTTTTCACAGATTTTCCGCAGATTTACAGTCCATCATTAATTCTGTTTATTTACTTACAGTTAACTATTTACTGTTAATCTAATTGGATTTGCAATTTAATCATTGAATAAAAGTAAAAAAGATATTATTTTTTATTTCACATTTTAAGGTTTTAGTTATAATACTCCCAAAATGATTCCGCAGAAATCCGCAGATTTTTATCAAAATTCTCCGCAGAAATGGCAAAAAATGTCCGCAGATTCCGTCTGGCCCTGCTTATAACCTGTACATTTACAACAAATCTGTACATACAATTCAACATTCAGATCTTTTTGACTAACTGCATCTCTGTTTAACGTTTAATGTTTATCACCTTTTTTCTTTTCTCATATTTAATTTTGTGTTGTCACTTGTCACTTTATGTACATTGGAAGCTTCTGTTGCTAAAACAAATTCCTTGTGTGTGTGAAGCACACTTGGCAATAAAACTGATTCTGATTCTATCTGAAGGTGACCAATCAGGCAATCTCACTGAACAGTGAGAGCAGTACGATGACAGACAGAGATGATAGCTTACAGTAGACAAAGTTATAATACACTTTAGAATTCACACACATGGGGTGACCGAAAGAGAGAGAGAGAGAGAGAGAGAGAGAGAGAAAGAGAGGGAGGCTCTGAAAGTTCTGGTGGAATTTTATGCTTTGGAATTTGCAGGGGCCTAAAATTATGTTGTATATCACTGAGTCCAAATTATATTTTTATAAACTCCTTTGTGATGTTTGCATGGTCATACGATCTTCTGACCATCAGAATGTATGCCCACTTTAAGAATAAAAAACCTTTTGGCTAGTATACAGCAGCATCACCCTATGAAACACTACAGTGTATGGATGCACAATATTGGAAAAAACTGACATTGCGATATTTTATTTTGGATATTTAAGTTGGCGGTTCATTCCGCTGTGGCGACCCCGGATTAATAAAGGGACTAAGCCGAAAAGAAAATGAATGAATGAATGAGTTTGTGTGAATGAGTGTGTATGGATGTTTCCCAGTGATGGGTTACAGCTGGAAGGGCACCCACTGTAAAACATATGCTGGATAAGTTGGCGGTTCTTTCTCCTGTGGCGACCCCTAGATTAATAAAGGGACTAAGCTGAAAAGAAAATGAATGAATGAATGAATGTGTGTGAATGAGTGTGTATGGATGTTTCCCAGTGATGGGTTACAGCTGGAAGGGCATCCACTGTAAAACATATGCTGGATAAGTTGGCGGTTCTTTCTGCTGTGGCGACCCCTAGATTAATAAAGGGACTAAGCTGAAAAGAAAATGAATGAATGAATGACTATTTCTTAGAATTGCAACATTGATATATGTTCGATCCGCCATAACAAGAAGCGCCACCTCATGCGTATCACCATTTTGTCCTGCCCCTATTGAATAATCAAATGTAATGTAAAATGTAAACGCTGTACATTCTTCATTGCTGATCAACAATAACCCCAACTCCACATTGCATGTGCTGCCATGTGACTATTGCAAATGCACACATTGCGATATCGATGCTGAAACTACTGTATATATTGTGCATCCCTAGTACAGTAGTTTATTCAAATGTGAATGTGCAAATTACATTAAGTAACAATTAATTCATTTTTAAAGATAAACAACTCTTGACAGACATTGGAAGCTCAAGTTTTGTGGGTTAAAGCAGTATTTCACTCAATGATCACTCTCTGATCATGACCATTTTTGTAGCATGCAGTATTTCATGTACTCAAAATAATTAGTTTAGTACACATATCGCAACAAATACTTGTACTACAGTATTATGCTATTTTGAGCACAGCTACTGTCTCCCCAACAGTACAAGCCCATGGAGAATCTGAAATGCCCTTCTCTGACTGTGGAGCACTGCATGTACTCTCACGTCCTTCCTTACAGTGGTTTCCCATCTTACCATATCCAATCCCAGCACTACAGACCCAGCTAACCTTCCCAGAGAGCAGCCGTCCTTGCTGTCATGGCACTTGGCAAGTGCTGAGTGTGAATTAGACATGACAGGGTCTCAACCCTCAAGAGGAAACAGCCAGACTACAGAATACAATTGGATACAAATATAAACACAAATGTCAATTTGTCTATCAGACTTCCTGTCTTTATACTGTACGTCCATGTTTGATGCAGAAAACCAGCCACATAGTCAGTGTATTTATTTTTAATGCATTTTTTTTAAAAAGAGACGATGCAAAAACGTTGAGTTAAAAAAACAATTGCTGAATATGGAATAGGGCTGCACAATATACTGTATAATTTAAACATTGATAGTCACATCGCAATGTTTTGCAATGTCCCGTCTGAATTATAGTTGACCAGTAGCTACATTTAATTATTGTATTTATATAAAATTTATATAATTTATGCAAAAAAAACTTTTCTTACTTATAATTTCAAAGTGAAAACAAGATTATTTCATTTACCCCACAGGCAGATAATTCCTTAAAACAAGCAAAAAGCTCTTATTTTTCACTTATTTCTTCTGATGGTGAAAACAAAATTCTTATATTGATTATAAAGCTTGTTTGGCATGCTGTCCCGGGTTAG
Organism: Danio kyathit; assembly: GCA_903798195.1. Taxonomy (NCBI): domain Eukaryota; kingdom Metazoa; phylum Chordata; class Actinopteri; order Cypriniformes; family Danionidae; genus Danio; species Danio kyathit. The sequence continues at coordinate 25,030,638 of LR812539.1, read as the reverse complement.
CCCTGAGCTCATAAGATCCTCGAGCCCGGGGCTCCCTCCCGTTTGCAAGGTGAGAGGGGAGTTTGAGCTCGGGTAGATCTTGAGAACTCCCCTGCTGTAGAAGCTAATCAACAGATAGTGATTGCTCTTAAGAGATATCTACTTACTAGGAGCATGACTATGGTGCCGATTTGGATTAGTCAATTAACTTAAAGGGCACCTATGGTGAAAAATCTACTTTTCAAGCTGTTTGGACTGGCAAAACACACAGAAGTTGCTGAGTTTTGTTATCTGTTAAGTGACATTACAACGCGGTTTCCTTGTCTTGTTTTTGCAGTGTTTGTGTGCTGACTTTATAGTCCATGTAATCAGTTCATGAGCGGCTTCAGCTGTGAAAGTCCAATCAGAGGATACTTGGAGCAGGTGTGTGTGTGTGTGCTGCATGACTAAATATGTAGCCCATAACATGGTGGATTTGTAGTTCATGTGAAAGGGAGTGTTTACCAGCGATCTCAGGTTGTAGATTGCTGGTGATTGTGACAGGTAGAGTTTGGAGGGGAGCCAGATTAATTTTAAAGGTTTAAAGGAGGGCAATCAAAACAGTTTGAGATCCACTGGGCTAAACTGTGAAGAGAAATAGTTTCTGTGGTAATAACACAAGCTTTACTTGTTGAGGCTGTACTGAACACAAAATATTCTTATAACATTTATATTTTGAGTAATATGAATGCAACAGCCTTCATGTTTCAGTCAGAAGGACATGTGCACAGATATATTACTGAATTCAAATGCAGTGGCCTCGTTTTCTGTCTGGTCTATTTCAAAACAGACCACATAATATATGTAGCATTAAGCACTGGTCTGTAATTTAATTTCCCCTTAAATTTGGCAGCACTGCAGCATTAGTTCACTACAATCAATATAAAGATGTCTGCACTGAAAATATTTTTTTTGCTCTCTTCATTTGGAATTACATCATGCAGGAACATTAAAGTAAATTGTAGATAGATCCTGTTTCATTATTTATTGTTTCATAGACAGTAATTACTGTCAGGCGACTTTGATGTGGTGAAAGCACTGCTCATTCCCTTCCTGTTTCTCTTCCTTGCAAGACGCTCATTCTATAATTATTTCAAAAGAATAACGATGATTAATTCGATTAAACTACGTATGCAAAAAAAGACACATACATTTTCAGTCATATGGTTTGCTCTAACTGCAGTCCATTTTCGTCCACTGCGGTTAAACGCCAGTCTTCACTTCTTCTCTTTGAATAATATTATGTCTTGTCTTTAAATAGGACATTTCTGCGGTATGCCACAGTACCTATTCAACTCTGGTAGACCCCATGAGTGCATTCAAACAAAGCACATTTGGAAATCATTATGATTTAGCCGCTGAATGGAGCTAATGGATGGGAAACAGGGTTTAGGGGGTTTATAGGGAAGCTGATGAACATATTCAGAGAAGTCAGTTCATTAGTCTTGGCTGAAAGCAGCAAGCAGACTCGCACAATCATGCTTCACTCTAGGCGCACATTCTAAGTGTGGTGTACCGCGCCAAACCAGAGAGTTTACACAACCCTAAAAGAGCAATCTAAAACACCACCTCTCTGAATTGAAAGCTTGTTCTGATGATAGTAAAGGCAACCGCAGTGTACACGCACAGGAGGAGTTTGACTTTGAGCTTGGGGAAACAAAAGCCGCATCTGAAGCGAGAAAATATATACCATGGGAAGGTGTATTTACACACTGAGGTGCAACAATTGGCTGCTTTGCGTAGCTGTTGGTGGTCACTGTTGATGTGCAAAACTGTATATAGCACATTTCTAGTTAATCAAAAGAGCAGTTAGCTGACAAAAAGTCTATCCAAGTTTTAGGAACATCAAATAATAACTTGACTTCTAGTTGATCATTTGGTATCAAAAGTGGCTTATACTGTATGAAAGGCAAAGGCCTCTAGATTACGCTTATTTTTTTACCAAAAATATTATTATATATTTTATATTATTTATTTTATATTATTTATTTATTTAATATTATTATATATTTTACCAAAATAAAATATGATCATGCTTTGATTTTTAATTATTTAATTAGGACAGTAAGGTCTGACTTGGCTTAGACAAAAGTCTTGTCACTTAACAGAAATAATGTACAGTATAGAATATAAAGTCATGGTGCAGTGGAAAAAGAATGAATATTATGTGTGACTCCTATGAGCTTGGTGGACTGCTGCCATACATCTCTGCAATGACTCAAATAACTTATTAATAAAATGATCTGGAATGGCAAAGAAAGTATTCTTGCAGGACTTCCAGAGTTCATCAAGATTCTTTGGATTCATCTTCAATGCCTTCATCTTCCCCCAGACATTCTCAATAAAGTTCATATCTGGTGACTGGGCTGGCTAATCCTGGAGCACATTCTTTGCTTTCAGGAACTTTTATGTGTAGGCTGAAGTATGAGAATGAGCGCCATTGATGTTGCCATCCACTCTGCAGATCTCTCGCCCTCCACATACTGAATGTAACCCCAAACCATGATTTTTCCTTCACCAAACTTGACTGATTTCTAAGAGAATCTTAGGTCCATGAGGGTTCTAATAGGTCTTCTGCAGTATTTGTGATGATTGGGATTAAGTTTAACAGATGATTCATTGGAAAAATCTAACTTCAGTCACTTTTCCAAATGATCAACTAGAAGTCAAGTTATTTTTTGTTGCTCTTACAATTGGGATCGACGACAAGACTTTTGTCAGGTAGTGTACAGCTGAAGATTTTACATTTGGTAACTTGTTGCATATTGCAAATTGAAGTAACTATTTTTTTTACTAAACCTGGAAAATACTATTACAATTTAAAGTAATTACAATTGTAAAATAAAAATGTATGGCAAAGCTGATAAAATAAAAGTTAAAAGGGAACAGGATTTATTTGGATTATTTGTCAATTCATGTTCAATATATTTGTCTCTTTTAATAGGGTTCCTGCATTCTAAATTTAAAAAAAGTATTAATACATATTTGTAGAAATTGTGAAGGGCCTTCCAAAAGGTTTCTGAAGGTTATATGCAGTGCTCACTTTAAAGAACAACTTTCATAATTAACGGTCATGTGACCAAAATGAGTTTCATTTGACCCCAAAAATGTATGTCTGTCATCATGTCTTCAAACCTATTTGAGTTTCTTTCTTCTATCGGACACAAAAGATTTTGAAGAATGCTGGTAGCCGGTACTATCGACTTCAATATATTTTTCCATTCTATGGAAGTCCCTATGGCATATCCCTTTAAAGCTAGAGATCAGAACAAACATACTGTAGGCTTTCTGAAAATGTATATACGTTTCTAGAGATTGCAAATTATGTAGCAAGAGCTACGTACTTTATGGCTGCATTTCGTCTTCAAAACGAACACTACGGGGGCGATATGATGCAGTTCCTTTCCTCGCTTACCAGCTAAACGCTTACTTGAATGTTGACGGCTTTTCTGCTGTTACCAGTTTGTCCGGTAGTTCCATCCATATGTCGGCGGACTTGAGATGCAGAGCGAAGTTGACCGTGACAACAGGGTTCGAGTCAGGTGAAGAACAGTTCCAGAAAGCAGGTAAGACAATAACAAAAGCCAAGGGTTTGGGGAAGAGGGAGGGTGGGGATATCGGTTGGTTGGTCAGTCAGTCAGTCAGTTAGTCAACTCGAAAGAAATTTGAGATCTGAAAAGGCGTACACAGCGGCATCTGGCGGATTCACGAAATTACCTCCTGAGATGTATTTTGCTCTCTCCAGAACTGTATATAGGGGTACGTAATCAGAGTGAGCAAACCAGTTCAAGTAAACAAAACAATGCAAGTTTATTTGTTATGTTTCTGATTAAACTATATATTTATCGTATATTTCATATAAGATATAAATAAGCTTCCTAGGTGCAGTAAGTCAATCACTAACTCTGGCTTCTTGACGACATTGTGCATATCATTAAAGACAGACAACAACGATTGGTCAGGAAGCAAAGTGTAATCTACCCTTTTCTTTGACAACACAACAAGAATTTAGAAGTCAAAAACTGCAGACTATCTAAACCAAAATATTGTGTAGACCGGAGCTCAGCATAAATCAAATTGGTCATATTTCCTCCACGCAATATCCATCTACTCTTCGCCCAGTTTCAGGTGATGTCAGATATGTGTCCTGCAGTATGGAGGATGGGCATCCATGCATGAAGGATGGTTTGAGCTTTGCTGGCGTGATCTTCTGCCCCATGGATTGGATGCATGATTCTCTCTTCCCAGCTCAGCGCAAGCTTGCATGGTGAGCTGTCAAAGTTTATTACAGTCACACACTTCCACAATCAATAGAGCTCCGTCCCGAGACGTACAGGGAGATGGAGGGATGGTGAGAGAGGAGAAGTACACAGAAAAAGGGCACATGGGGCTACGAGAGATACGAAGGGTATGTGAATGTGGTGATAATTTGTCCGTGCCCTTTTTCCAGCATGCATTAAACCGCTATGCAATTTAGTGTATAGAACAGCCAAGTCAGCCAAACTGTCAGCGGTTCATACAGACATATTAATGAACCATTAAGAACAGTGTTCTAATATGCTGCAGCCAAATCATGCGGTTGATGTTTAATCGAACTAGTGAGAGACTAAATGACTTTTTTATTATTATTTTAGATTACACCCAATGGCATAAACATGAGGATAAAATCTGCTCTGCATTTATGACAAAAAAAAGTCAGCTTTTGATGCCAAACAGAGCAACAATCTTTCCACAAGCACTGGCAGAGAGACAATCTTTCTAGCATTCTAAAGCATGAAAAGGTCCAAGGGTGTGCCGAAACTTCCACACGTCTTCATCTGGGGTTTTGTTTAGTTGATTCTTTTGGCAGATGACTGTGTCACTTATGAGACAGCAGGATTTGTGTGGCTATGAGGCAGATGGAGGGATTCAGAGAGCCGCTAGGAAAATGAGCTGACAAAGCAAGTTGAAGTCAAGCCCAGTCTAGACTGCAATCAACAAATCTTTGTGAAATTATAGCCTGCTAATTCTTTCGCGCATGACATGCGATAGCCAATGAGGATGATGAAAAGTGTAGATAAATATATGACTGAATATATTTGCATATTTATGTACTGATAAGAATATTTTGTAACATTATAACTCTTCACTGTTGACTTTGATCAATTTAACACATTCTTGCTGAATCAAAGTATTAACATTTATGACATAGTAAATCATGGTTTCTCCACTAAATATTTATTTCTTTACTCTTCTGAAGATAAAACATGATTAAATATTGATTATTGATTAAAAATGTACAAACATTTCCCCAATATGTCTCCCATTTGTGATAAGTGCAAATCAGAAGAAGCTGACTTAGCTCATAGTTTTGTATTCTGTCATAAAATACAGGGATTCTGGAATGAGGTTTTTAAAGTGCTTTCTGATGTCCTTGATCAACACGTAGATCCTGACCCAGTGCTTATTATATTAGGACATTCTGATTATACATATTCATTGAGCAGTACACAACGTAAATTTCTTACATATTGTTTGATTACAGCCAAAAAGCTGTTGTTATTGTACTGGAAAAATGTGAATCCTCCAACTGCTAAACTATGGCTTGAAGAATTGATATCTACTCTGCACTTGGAACGTACCAGGTATATCTTAAAAGGCAACATTGGACAATTTCAGAGGATTTGGGGCCCTTTCTTTTGTCACTTCATGGGGAATTCTCCCCAAAGCAATGTATTGTAACTAAAAAGTTGTTTTGATTATCACTGTATTGTATACTTACAGGCCGGGCTTGGGGTGTTTGTTTTTGTTTTGTTTGTTTTTCGTTTGTTTTTGTAAGTTTATGCATATCAGAAAATAATCCTGGAATTTGTGATTATTGTAAGTCTATTCAATGACCAAATAAAAAAGTTATTTGACAAAAAAAAAAAAAAAAAATGTACAAACATGGCACATTTTTCTGTTATTTTATGCCAAATAAACGACAAAATGTTTATTTTAAATTTGGAAGTAGTTTTCATCCGTAGTTTACAGAATAATTTTTTTTTACATTTTAATCAAACCAATAACAATAAATCCTAAATCATGAGAAACTGAAGTTTCTTGGAAGGCACTTGGAATCCATGAACATTATATAAAAAATAAGCATTTATAAGATGATGAAGATATGGCTGCTGATAATGTGCAAAATCTAAAATAAAATAAAATAAAATAAAATAAAATAAAATAAAAATAAATAAATAAGTAAATAAATAAACAAACAAACAAACAAACAAACAAACAAACAAACAAACAAACAAACAAATAAATGAATAAGATATAGTAAAAATATTATTATTATTATTATTTCCTTTATTTAGCCAGGAGATCACATTGAGACAGCACTGTCTCTTCTTCCAGTGAGACCTGGTCAAGATGGCCGGCAGCACATAAAGTTTCACATAAAAATCACAAAAAATACCACATAATTATAAAATCACCATACATAAAAATCAGATCATAAAAAACAATTACAAGTATCCTTTAAGAATTTGTGCAGAAGATGTTTAAAAGTACTCAAAGTCGGAAGTTTATCAAGATTAAGCTATGTATATATGCAATGCCACAGGTCCCAGGGGTTTCTAGAATTTCTTCTGTTAAGTTTCACTTTAAAATATCCCACTGATCATTTATGATACCATGCTGTCAATGGCACTTTTTACGTTCAAGCAAAAACATCTCTTTAAATGTAACTGAGCTACTCTCATCCCCTTTTTCAGAAGAAGGTGGAGACTTTACATCATGTGCTCCTATACTCTGTCAACAACAAATAATTATCTGCTTGCATTATAAAGTCTTGTCAGTTTAAACTCCTGATATACAGTTTTTTGAGCATGCAGATGGAAACACACACAGAAAGCTAACTGTTACACATTGTGTCATGTGACACTTTCAACTGTCAAATACAGAACATTATGTCAAAAGAACATTTACACAAAAAAATACCAGTTCACATACTACTGCTTATGTTTTTAACACCTGGGAAAGAAACCACATGTGTACTATTATATATATATATATTTATATTCATTCATTCATTCATTTTCTTGTCGGCTTTGTCCCTTGCGGGGTCGCCACAGCGGAATGAACCGCCAACTTATCCAGCACGATTTTACGCAGCGGATGCCCTTCCAGCCGCAACCCATCTATGGGAACTTCCACACACACATTCACACTCATACACTATGGACAATTTAGCTTACCCAATTCACCTGTACTGCATGTCTTTGGACTGAGGGGGAAACCGGAGCACTCGGAGGAAACCCACGCGAACCCAGGGAGAACATGCAAACTCCACACAGAAACGCCAACTGACCCAGCCCAGCCGAGGTTCGAACCTGCGACCCAGCGACGTTCTCGCTGTGAGGCAACAGCACTACCTACTGCGCCACTGGGTTGCCCCTATATATTTATATATATATATGTATATATATATATATATGTATATATATATATATATATATATATATATATATATATATATATATATATATATATATATATATATATATGTATATATATATATATATACACACACACACAAGCACTGTTAACTGAACACTGTCTCATGGATATATATATATATATATATATATATATATATATATATATATATATATATATATATATATATATATATATATATATATATATATATATATATATATCCATGAGACATACCTGACAACACTCCCGTTTTTCCCGGGAGTCTCCCGTATTTCAGACCCGTCTCCCGTATTGTTCTGTCTCCCGGTAAACTCCCGGAATTCCCCCGCCCCCCGCTCCTCAACATTTTGGTACAGTCCGGGCTGAAACTTACTTGGCGCTTGTGCTCTTCCGGTCGCGCGCTACAGTTCGCGCGCCCCCATCTCCCCAAACCTCTTACTCCTCCCGCTCCCCGCTCTTCAGTTTGCGCCAGTGTTGCCAACTTAGTTGCCGACTTTTTTGTGTGTTACTGGCGATTTTTATAGACTGTCGTTTGTCCATTACTGTGCCGTCCCTACTCTTCTCAATGAGCCTCCCCTGCAGCCTGAAAGCAGAGCGCCTCTCTGCGTACCGACGGCAAATGATTTAGAACAGGTGGCAGTTTTAAGGTATTTCCCTTGTACAGTCAACCTGATCTGCTTCTCCTTTATTTTAACAATTTAATTTGACCGTTTATTCTTGTTGCACAATCAGAGATGTTTTAAGTGTGAGTTTCAGAACTTGTCTGAGTATATTACGTCTGAGAGATTACTGCAAATTCCCTACTCATCTATAACATCTATAATGATATATATAATGGGGGGGGGGGGGGGGGGTCTCCCGGAATTTACGAACCAAATGTTGGCAGGTATGCCATGAGACAGTGTTCAGTTAACAGTGCTTGTTGATGTATAGAATAACTCCCTTTGGATAGAACTTTGTAACTTTTTAAAACAATTTAATGCGACAATATGCACTTAATGATGTTTTCAAATATAAAAAAGCATCCTTGGACCCCTTAAAAACATAATTTTTAAATTTGTCTTATTTTTAGAATGATTTGGTTCCCAAAGATGCTGACCAAACCTACACACACACCCACACACTCCATCCCAACTTTGGCATAAACTGACATGTGTGTCTATAGGCCACAAATAATTATTTTTTCCTATTGGATCACTGCTCCCACATCGTATGTCTGGTCAATTATTCAGCCAGACTAGTGGGGTTTTTTTTGCACCTGAGATGTTGCAAGACGACCTGAATGTATCTGCATCAGCAGTCTGACAGTCCACATCTCATCACACGCAGTGCAGCCCCCTGAACAAACCCCCTCCAATGTCCAAAAACAGATCCAAGAACAGCCTGTCAAAATTATTTTGATTATTAAATGAAATGATGATTGAAATATCAACATTGTAGAAACATTAGTGCAAAAACTTTATAGTTTATATAGTATGCTTGGGCATATCCACAAAAATATTACTGCAATTATGGCTGCACAATATATCAATTTAGAGTGTGTGCATTCACAATAATTGCAATTTGGAAAATGCAACCATAATAAAAGTACAAGTTTATCATTTGCATGTTTTTAAAGATGCCATATACTGCCTTAGTTCAATTAATTAAATTGTTCTGAGATACTTATTGTAGGTTTGTGGATTTGGTACACCATAAAATACCCATAGAATCAGAAGGTCCATGATTGACTATATATATCAAAGAAAACACAGCCAGGACTAAGTATCAACCTCTGCATGACCCATTGAGCTGAGTGATTTGACATGATTCAGCAGTATACATATTTGTTGAAACATACACGTAAAATTTCACAATAGACATGATAAATTAACAAAAGATGTATCTAAACATACCTTATCCCTCTTCGGAGTGTAAATGAATAAATGCGTAATCTGTAAATCTTCCATTTTGCGCCCTGTGGCGTGTTTGAAACATGCCTCATCCTGTCCTTGCCCATTAATTTGGGGCTCGAGTTTTCAAAATAAAAGTGCCACATACATAGTAAGTGAAACATATGTTTAAAATAACTAAGGTAGGCAAATTATCACTGTTGTATCATTAGAAAACGTTAAGCTTATCAAACGCAGCCTAAGACATGCATATTAATGATCTCAGAGCTTATGAGTCGTGTTCTCTTGATGACATCAGCTGCTTGTTGGGTGCGGATGAATGACCTAAAGTAGACATACATGCAAATGCGAAGGGCATGGCCTGTGAGTCTCGTCACAGTTTATTTTGTCCTCTGATTGTCCACTGAGGTTTTACACTCGTGGAAGTTACATGTGAACGAGAAAACAGTGGTGTCTGAGGCTCACAGTAGGCCCATTTCCATATACTGATCTCTTATTATTCTACTATGCCTTGGTATACATAGATTTTCATTATAGGGCACATTTAAGGCTACTGTGTTACATCTAAATTTGCAGCATTCAGGCACTAGAAACAACAATATGTGTAGCTTTAACAAAGATGAACTGTATTCAATGTTAACAGCGAAGACCATAGTGTTATTTCATATTAGATTATTTAAATTCCATAAAGCTCTATACTGTAATTATCCCCAGAAAAAAACAAGCCCTGTTTGTCATTTGTTTATTTGTTCTAATGTATTTATCTATGCTTGTCATTTGTTTAATATATTATGCCCCCAGATGCACCCCCTCCCCTAGAAAACCATCCCAATCATTCTAAAATAATGAATTCTTTCCAAATAGAGCTATTCAAGTCATAGTGAAACTGTTTACATAACGCAATACATCAGATGTGTTGTCAGCTTTAGATCAGTATTGCACAGCCCTAATTATTAAGCACTATGACCTGTTTTCAACAGTTATAAATGTTTCTTGAGCATCAAAATCTGAATATTAGAATGATTTCTGAGGATTGACATAGCATTGAAGACTGGAATAATAGAATAAGAGCAAAGAAATTATAGTTGGCTATTAAATTAAATGATTAAAAAAACAAATAAATAAAAACTTATCACTAAAAAGTACCCACAAACCTTCCCAGAGGTTACATATTAGTTTCACAATGTATAATATGCACCCTTAAAAGCACTAATATGTAGACTTAAGAGAGTGGCTTAGGACGTCTGACAGCACAAATGTGTAAAGATGCATTTTGAGAGTGTAAAAAGAGCTGAACAGATGATACACAGGAACAGAGCAAATTCGATTTCTGAAAGCTCTTGAAGGCTAATGTTTTTACCTCTGTATTCTTTCAATGTACTATGCCCATTAAAATCAATAGTTTAGCGTTCCCTGTAAAGACGTTAAAAGGTCTGAACGTGGTGTCCATCTGACATACAGCAGCTCAGGGTTGATAGTGAAGCGACTTGCAGAAAACACTCTCCGGCTTTTGCAACAGCAGTGGCCTACATTCCAAAGCGGCGTGCCAGCCCTGTTGCAAAATCAATACTCTTAACAAACACTCCGGCTCTTCCCAGTGGTATGAGAGCTCCGCTGCCTGCCAAACCTCTGTCAGACTCATATTTATGCGCAAAGATTGAATTCAGCAATTTCTTCGCTCTCTATTTTCTCTTTCTTTTCGTCCTTATGGATGAAATCTGTGGCTTTCGAGTGGTAGCAGAGCCAAACAACTCAGCCTGCGGTCCAGTCTTCACAAAAAAAAAAACAGTGAGGATCAGCCTGTCCACCCTTAAAATGTGGTTATTTAGATGGCTACACACAAAACACTGCTATTCTGACACAAACCAGCTCATTTCAGGGAACATAAATGAATAAGAGCATGCATTTATTGCTTAAAAGAGCAGCCAACTAATATAGAGTCCAAGATATTGCATTCATGACTCCTGCTGAGAGTGAAACCTGCGCAGAAAGATTTAGTATGCCAGAAGAATGACCTTTACTAAGTCCACCTTAAAAAAACAGCTCAGTCATCGTCCAGTGGCATAAACCAACTTTAAATAATGCCAACAATCACTTGCTTGAAAATACATCAGGAGCATGAAGTTCTGTCACAAGGACTGCACTATTTTTTTGATGGATCAGAACGTGTCCAAGAAGCACTTTGATCCAGTTGCAATTCTGGCAAATATCCACACATTTAGTGTGCAACGACGTGCTTAATGATATGATTAAATGCAGATGTTATAATTACGACGGAAGAGTTATAACAGCAACAACCAATATTTTTACTCATTCCCATTTTATCCAAGTACAAACCTACTATTGTAGGAATATTCTGGGTTAAATACAAGTTATGGTCAAGAGAAAGCATTTGTGGCATTACATTGGCACAACTACCCAGCTAACAAGGGAACGCTTTCAGAATTCTGGCTAATGTTCTGGCTAAGGTTCTCTCACAGTTATGAAACAGTGAAATGTTCTTATAATAATGTCTGTCTGTAGTATTACATACCAATAAAAGACATAATCTAATGTAGTAAACTAAATTTAAATGGTCAGTACGACCTGAAATTATACTTTTGTCATAATTTACTCACCCTCATGTTGTTTTACTTTCATAGAAGTGTATTAATCTTAAGAACACATACATTTTATTTATATTCATTCCATTGATGTATGTTCACTAGGGCTGTGTGATTAATGAAAATCGAATCGCAATCGCAATTTGAAACATTGCAATTAGTTAATCAATTAGCAAGAGGCTGCAATATGAAACATAGACTGTATATATACTGTATAGTACAAACCTATTATTGTAGGAATATTCTTGGTTAAATACCAAACAATAAAGTTATGGTCAAGAGAAAGCATTAGTGGCATTACATTGGCACAACTGCCCAACTAACAAGAGAACGCTTTCAGAATTCTGGCTGATGTTCTGGCTAAGTTTCTCTCACTGTTATAAAACATTCTTCTAGTAAAATGTTCTTATAATAATGTCTGTATATCTGTATATGTATATATTTGCAAAGAAAAAAATATTTGAAATGTTTTTGCAAACATTTCCTCATAAACAAATGGTACATCATAAGACTTCCAATGAAAGTAAATAAGGACAGCATGCAGCGGGCTAAGGTTCTCTCAAAGTTATGAAGCATTCTTGCAGTGCAATGTTCTTATAATAATGTCTGTATCTCTTTATACTGTACATCATTCCTGAGATATATTATTTGGATATACATCAAATGTTGCAAAGAAAAAAAGGTTTGAAATGTTTTTGCAATCATTACTTAATAAATAAATGGTACATCATAAGACGTAAAAGGAAAGTAAATGGGGACAGAATACAAATAATTAAAATGATAATATGCATACTTTTATGCAACATTATGCACTTAATGAAGTGTTTAAGTGCAAAAGGCATTATTGGACCTTTTAAAAATATTATTTGTATTATATTAGTTTATTAAATATGATTTGGTCCCCAAAAAAGCTTCATCCAGACTTTAGCATATTATTTGAGTTGAATTGTGTAAAACTGGATACACAAAAAAGGTTAACAAAAGTGATATTTTCACACTAACATCATTTTAACACATCACAACGCTTTATATTTTTAAAACAGCAGCTACACTGTAAAAAATTTTCTGTAACTTACTGGCAGCAGTTTGCCAGTAACTTAATGTAAATCCAATTACAGCATATAAATACTGTATTTTCATTTCGCCAAGGGGATATTTCCCACAATGCAATGTTAAAATACAGTACTATACTGTATAACTGTTCTACAGTAAAATACAGTTCATTTTACAGTTAAATACTGTGTAATTTACAGAAATTGTTAACAGTGTATGTTTCCATCCAAGAATACGAATTAAATTTATGCGCAAATCCTAAATATAGTATAAATGACGTGCGAATAAAGCAGAGTTTCCATCCAGTGGGTCAAAGAAAACAAAATCGTCCCTTCCTGATTAACTGGCGCCAAATATCAACAGTAAAAACTGAACTTGCTGCAGTAGGAGAAGCTGCGTCAATCTTTTCTTAATTTAATAAATGACTCAGAAGACGATGCCGACACGCAATGAACATATGGTGGCGTTTAAAGGTGTGAGACACAGAGCACAGACGCTCTTAACAAATCTAGAGAGGTGATTAATAATATGATAACACTAATACTGAAATGGCTAAGGCATTTTAGAATGACCAAAACAACATTCTAGATGTTTTACAATGTGCTCAGCCTGCTGGTTTATCCATTCACACACATTTTTATCACCACATGATCTCTTATAACAAAATCACATAACCCTTTTTTTAATGCACATACTGGAATTTGTTCGGTAAAGGTGCTTCCATCATAGTTTATGCGCATCTTTTCTTATCGAATGAAAAGTTTGTCCTACTAAGTTATGCACATACATTTTTAATGCACATTTTGCCGCTTCAATCAACCAATTTTTTATGCGCATGTCCAAAATGTGCATAAAAATAGATGGATGGAAACTTGATTAGTGACTATTTTAATATTTACCAAATCGCTTCCATTACAGGTGCCTCACTGTAAACAAATTTTTTTACTTTTTAAAATTTGAGTTAATCAAAATGATCCCACAAAATGCATTCATCGAAACATCACAACACAAAGTGAGCTGAACTCCCAAACCAGAAATATTTCTATTCGGGATGTCAGGATAATTAAATACAATAATATCGCAAAAAAATCCTAACAGCATCCCAGCCTTTGAGACTCACCCATGTGGATATCAAGGCAGAAGGGATCCATGAGGAACAGCCAGAGCTCATAGACGTGTGGTCTGAAAGATGAAGGGAGCTCCGCCAGCCTGCAGTGATCTCTTCTCTCCTCCTGACATGTACCTAAGACAAAACAAAAGGTTTCTTTTGAGGCTCCTCTAAGAAACACACGTCCATGAAGTATCTTTCTCTCCCCCCCTGCGAGCGGTCATTGAAAGAATAGACTGTCCCCTGCTGCCGATCAATCTGTTAAGAACTCTCCATTCTCTCTGAATTAGGAAATCCTGGCTTTCTTCCACTGGAAAGCTATCGAGAGTGAGCACTGCAGGATGGATTTCCAAAACAAGACTTTCTCATGCCAAGTGGCACCTCTGTGTACAATTGAATTCCAGTAAGGTTTGTTTCTCTGTTTGTTTTAGATCCATGCAATTGAGCTGCAAGTCTATGCCTCGCGAGCTGCGATTTCAAGAGCAGGAAATATGATTAAATCAGACATGCTTGTGCCATTTAAACTGCTTTTTAATTACTACGAAAACAAAATGTATCTCGAACTACAATGGTGTGAACAGTACCGCCGCTCCCTATACGCAGAGTACGCAGGCTGAGTAGGGCCTCAGCTCCGGAAGGGGGCACCATCTCGGACGGTTGCTCAAAAAAACAATATTAACATTTATTTAATAATATTAACATAAACTGAGTGTAAATAAAATGTATATTGATAATATGTTGTTAAATAAATTAAAAAAATCATTTTATGACGAGCGCAAAAACAAACATGTGACGTAATTTTTTCCGTGTACGCGCATAGACGTGTACGCGCGGCGCGGTCTGGTCCACTATCTGTGCGGCTGCTAGCAGCAAATATTTATAACTGATGCAAGTTGCAGCTCTATCCCCGGGAAGACAACAGCAGTCTGCAGCCGAGAAGAGAAAAAAAGTGCAAGATGAATCGCCTGCATCATTTTCAGGTAACTTCCATGAATCTGAAAAACATATTTTTGCTTGTTCACTAGTGAGGCTAACGTTTAAACTTCGCCACAACTGCACCAAATCTGCCTTATTTGTTGTTGTTTACGTTCAGTTTATTTGCTTTGCGGCTCTGCATTGTGCTTTAAACTATGACAGGACATGTTTTATGACTTTTCGCGTTTGCCCCTCTTCCCTATGTTGCTGGTAAATACAACTAAATTCTTTTAATAACTTGTGCAATACTTTACAATTCTGTTTGCACCCCAGCTACATACACACGCACTGCACAATTATTTTCACTGTATGTATTATTTATTATTAAATAGTTATTATATTATGTTATATAATTATATAATTCTTTGCAGTTGTTTATTGTTTTGTCTATTTCTATACATTTCTTATTGCTGCTGTTGTAATTGCTTGTATCACTGCAATGACAATAAAGTCTCTTTTGTCTTTACATCGGTGGATTGGTGTGTTTTACTATATGAAATAACAAAACTGACTCATTCTGTAATTTCTGAAAGATCAATAATATAAAATCTAATATTATCCAAAAGCATGAATTCATTAATGATGATTTTTTCTGAATGTTAGAGTTTTTGTTTAAAAACACACTCATTTTAATACACTTTTTAATTCTAAAAACCTCAAATGTCTTTGATTTATACTGACAGTCATTCAGTGTTTGTCACCATAGATTATAGTGCAAGTTACAGTTTTTCTCAGTCGCTTTGGTGCATTTCTCACAACACTATTTACATTTGCACAACAGTTAATGCATTTCTCAAAACAATTAGTCATTTGTGCTCATCATAGTAGCAGTTTCTCATTCTTTCCAGCAAATTGCAAATGCTTTTGGACATGCATCAATTGCTTTCATACAACTCTCTGCTGTTTGTAACATTATCATTTGCTTATGTCATGTCAGTCAAAATTAACTAAACTTGCGTCTGCTGAATAGTCATTTCATATAAAACTAATAGTCCTCATTTCATTACTTGAGTCATTACATACAAAAATGTTGAACTAGTTGTCAAAATCTGTCAAGCTCATTTTATTTAGAAACTTTAAATCTTTTTTTTCACTGAAAATGTCTTCTAAATTGAACAGTTTGATGAATGATTTACAGACCTGTGTATGTTGTAGGTTCAGTTCCAATATGTACTGCAATATTGTTTACAGTTGTGCTCAGCTCTACCCAAAGGAAGTTTGTTTGTTGTAAAAAAAAGGTGTATTTATTCTTTTGCACAATGCTGTGAATAAATTAGAATTGTAAAGAGCAAATGCAGTAAAAATGTGAAACATACATATTCAGTGTCTTGTACTCAGATACCTCACTAAATGCAGGGATGTCTAACTTTTCTGTAGTTTTCAAATGGCTGTGCTAATAGTATATAGTGCTGTCTTGAACATTTTCAGGAAGTGTCACCAAAATCTGACTTTTTTGCATTGGAATAAACGTACAGAGTAAAGTGACATGATGAAAAAATTACTAAGCCATTTGACTATCTTGTTCATAAACAATGGTGGCAGGACTTTTCATTTTGATGACACTGACACTTTCATTGACATCAATACTTGCTTTTGAGGAATGAGCTCTCCATTTTGAGCAAATGACGCACTTTTGCAGGTTATCCACTAGGTTTTGCAGTTTGCACTAATTGTTTTGATAAATGCATTAACTGTTTTGCAAATGTAAATAGTGTTGTGAGAAATGCACCAAAGCGACTGAGAAAAACTGTAAATCCACATTTTGGATTTTAGACACATTATGAAGAGTGCTTGACTAGCTCATTGTTTTAATAGTATGTCATGAGTTTTTCTCTAAATGACTAATTTCTTCTGTATTGTATATGGAGGTTCAATGCTGAAAATTGTCACAAAAGAAGATGAGGTGGCCTGATCCAGCACTGCTCCAGAGGCACCAGCAGCAGCACAGGTACAGACACAGAGACAGGATGCAACCCTGAGGACCGCCCATCTCTACAGGTACAGAGAGGGTTTTATTCCTTACCTTTTGTAAAGTTTGAAATTGGGAATGCTTCTGCAGAAGACATGTCAGTGTTTACTTTAATGTAAACTATTATTTTGTAATCAGAATCAGAAAGAGCTTTATTGCCAGGTATGTTCACACAAACGAGGAATTTGTTTTCGTGACAGAGCTTCTACAGTGCAACAGAATTACAGACAGGACTAAAAAACAGATCATAAATATATTTTAAAAAGTAGTGAATGCAAATATACAAATTGACAAGTGTATGTACAACTATATTACTATATACAACTTAATATGTGCAGCTGTTATGTGCAAATTGGCAAGTAAAGTGTGTTGTTTAATAAGTGTATGTGTGTATAAAAAATGTAAATATTCGAATGTTTAAGTATAATTTTGAGTGTTTAAATGCACATTTATCCATATAAATAAATAAATACATGTTTAAATATATGTTTGTGTGTTTTGTTCCTCTGTGGGGGCACCACAGTAAAATTTCGCATAGGGCACCCTTTTGGTCAGCAGCGGCCCTGGGTGTGAAGAATTTGGGAGCAAATATGTATATATTTAGCATATAAACAAGAAGAATGGGAACTGGATAGGTCGAAAATATCAACAAGAGACGTATTCTAGTACTGTAATAAACTATATTTAAATGATTAGTTCGACCTGAAATTACACTTTTGTTATAATATACTCACCCTCATGTTGTTTTAATTTTATAGAAGTGTGTTGATCTTAAAAAGCCCCTATTATGGGTTTTTGAAAAGTACCTTCCATACAGTGTGTAACACAGCACTAAGTGAATGAAAACATCCAGCTGAGGTTTAAATCTGAAAGTGTACCGTGTTTAAAACTATTACTTCTGTAATGAAATAGTCGACTCAGAGTCGAATAAATAAATCGTGTTGGTTCGGATCTTTTGTTGTGACACGTCAACGTCGACACGGTACATCACCAAATATGAAGTGTCGGATCCGGTAAAACGTTAACGCGCCTTTCCCTTCAGACACTGGGACTGAAAGGATCACGGGACTGACCATGACATGAAGATGACAATCACTGACAGATGGAGATTCGGCTGTGTGGAATGAAGGGTTAAAGTTCATTTTCACAACAATATCACAGTATTTGTTCCGTGTTTGTTCCTGTCATTTTTCTGAGTTTTGATACAATAACCTAAACTGCAACGTGGGATTTGCCGGTTGTTTGTTATTAAAGGAAGAAGCAGCAGAGACTATTATGTATGAGACTTTGTCAGACTTTGACAGGGACCAGTTTCTTTTTTCTCCGGACCATAACAGGTAAGTGTAATTAAAATTGTTGCCTCGTTTTATGTAGTTTGCAAAATATGCGTTTAATTGTGTGTTGTAACTTAACACTTATGTATTATAGATATTGTGTCCAAAACCACGTTGAATAATTACACAGGAGTCATTGGGATAATTAAATAAAAATAAACGCATATTATAAGACAATAAAGGTGTTTTTTGACCTTGCATGCATATCAGCCTGTTGTTGGAAACCCCCAAAACCAAAATATGACCTTTTATAATGCAAAATAGGGGCTCTTTAAAAACACAAACATTTTAATTTTTACTCATTCCATTGATCTATGTTCACCACGATGCTTCAAAACATCCATATGCATTTTTTTTCTGTTTACAAACTTTTCAATTTAGAT
Organism: Danio kyathit; assembly: GCA_903798195.1. NCBI lineage: Eukaryota > Metazoa > Chordata > Actinopteri > Cypriniformes > Danionidae > Danio > Danio kyathit. The sequence goes on along the minus strand of LR812539.1, from coordinate 25,011,839 downwards.
TTTAAATGGTTAGGTTCTAAAAATATATATGATTAATATTAAAATAAAATACAAATAAATAATAATATTAAGTAAAAGATAAAAGAAAAAATAAGAAAAAATAAGGAAAACTTCTACTCTTCTAAAATAACTGAAGGGTCCATCTTTTTTATGTGATCTAAAACAGGTTGCCAAGTGAGAAAAAACATATTGCAGTACAACCTCTTACAGTATCATATTTTTTCTAAGGTCAACTGGTGTAAAAGTCATTCCCTAAAGGTTGGCGGCAAATGGCTAATGCGAACATACATACAGTAACTTCTGCTATATTGCACAAGTTTAACGATTGTATTCCAGATACCTGTATACAGTGTAATGAGAAGATGTACACTGTACCACTGTATATGGGAATGTGTGAAAGTGAAACCCTTTTGGCAAGGTATTACACAAACGATTGACCAAATTTTATAAAAAAAATTACCATTGGATCCTAAGATTTTTATCCTGGGTATATAACCTGTCAGCCCTCTCTTACAAAGCAATAGGTCAGATTCATAGAAATGTGTATTTTACAAGCTAAACATAGTATTGCTCTTAATTGGAAAAATATAAATAAACTGAAAAGTGGATTAAAGAAACGGCGTCACATATGTCAATGGAAAAGATCACATACATTGTCAAACAGAAACAAAATGTGTTTGAAGATATCTGGAGATCTTTTTATCATTTCCTAGAGTACAATGTAAATGTTGGCAGTCTGCTACAACAAGAACAAGCTCTGAGGTAGTATCATGGTCTAAACATAGACTCCATAGAAACACTCTTTACCTGATTTTAACATATCCCTTTTTTTAGGGAACGGGTTGATGGGAGTGAGAATAGGGTGCAAAATGTTTGCTGTGTCTACATGATTATCATTCTGTAACTGTGTAATCTTTTGTGATATGCAAATCGGAAAAAGTAATAAATATATTGTACAAAAAAAAGGTTGGCAGAAATTTTTCCTTCCATTTGATCAAAATTAACCATCGAAATCCCTCAGATTTGAATATCTTCATTTGTTATTCATATTGTATTCTGTTACAATATAAATAATAAATATCGCATTATATCTTATATAAATTAAAGCCTTTGAAATTACATGAGGGTGAGCCAAGAATGACTAAATTATCTAATTATTGACTAAGTTTTTTTATGAACAGCTGAAATTTTGCTCTATTCATCAAAATTTGTATTTAAGCACACTAAAAAGATAATGTCTGCAAAATTGTTGCAAACAATTTATATGTATTCAATTTAAACAAACAAATTCAATTTAGTAATGTTCAACTTAATTTGTTTGTTTGTTGGTACTTTTTAGGTACATTTGGGCACTAATATGCACCTTTGAGTTACCACTGTGGACTCTTTGGGTACAAATATGTATCTTTTGAAAAGGTACTGCCCCACTGACAGCTCCTGTACCTTTATTTCTGAGAGTGTACAGTTATTCTGTGTTTCTTGATGTGCATATAACAGGGAGAGGGATAGGGAGATATATATGGGGTAATAGCTGTTAAAAGTATTTTTCAAACTAATTGTAAAAATTTTATATTTAAATTTTTGGAAATAAAAACTGAATTACAAAAAAATAATAAAAATAAATTCAACCCAACTTAAAAAAAATGTAAATCCAAGTAATCATCTTTGAATAATCTTTTCAGTGCATATATTAAACTGTAAAAAGAGATAATAAAATAAAGTGTAATCAGGCTTTTTTGTCATTTGGATATAATTAGTAAAACAAGACTTTAATAATCTAAAGTTTGCCTAATATAATGCATATAGCACCAGTACTGTATTTATTTAAAAAAGGAAAGCGATTCCTATTAAGACTTGAAAATGAAATAAAAAAATTGCCAAATAGACACACAAATGACCAAAAAAAAAATCAAGAGATTGAGAAGAAAATCAATTCCACGCAAGCCATGAATCCAGAAAAGCACTCAAAAATGGCCATAACGGAGTACATTTGCTGCATAATATTTCAGCCTCCAAATGAGGCAATTAACTAAATCGCCTTGTCTTGACAACGTAATAAGGCAAGTGGGAGGAATGGCACAGCAAAGATGCTCACGGCCGGCTTGACCTGCTCTATTCACAAGAGCACCGACTGACCGCATTTACCAACGCACACGACAAATGAGCCACTTTAATAACCAGAAATCATTCAGTTAGATGGAAAAAAGACACATTCAACACTCTATCATCACCGAGCCAAGGAAAACCAGGATTTGTGCAAGTTATTCTATTCTACAGCCAAAGGAAAGGAAAACCATAATCTCCATGTACAGTTAAAATCAGAATTATTAGCCCCCATTTGAATGTTTTTACTTTTTAAAATATTTCCTAAATGATGTTTAACAGAGCAAGGAAATATTCACAGTATGTCTGATAATATTTTTTTCTTCTGGAGAAAGTTTTATTTGTTTTATTTCGGCTAAAATAAAAGCAGTTTTGAATTTTTTAAAAGCCATTTTAAGGTCAAAGTTATTAGCCCCTTTAAGCTATTTTTTTAAACCATTGTTTAATTACCCTAACCTGCCTAGTTAACCTAATTAACCTAGTTCAGCCTTTAAATGTTAAATATCTAGTTATATAAAATTTACTTTCATCATGGCAAAGATAAAAGAAATCATTATTAGAAATGTGTCATTAAAACTAGAAATGTGAATAAATGTGTTGAAAAAATCTCTCCGTTAAACAGAATATATAATTCAGGGGGCTACATAATTCCCTTCTTTTGACACATAACTATATTTCAAATACATGCTATTATTTTGATCGTACTGTTTATCAAACAATCCTGTAAAAAAAGCCAGTTTCCACTAAGAAAAATACTAAGCATCAAAAATCTTTTTACATTGATGATAAAAATAAATGCTTTTAAGCCCCGTAATTACATTTCAGAATGAATGCAAAAAAATCTAGATTTGATGAGTACTTTTCAAATACACATATATTATTTATATATATCAGACCTGTAGCCAGGGGGGTTTGGGTGGTTCGGAAGACCCACCCCTCACTGACAAAGTCCAGTATTTACCCCATACATGAATGAAAATAACCCATAGAAAAAGGCTTTAAGACCAAGAGGAATTGTCTGTTTCTTTGTTGTGACTTTAGCTAATCAGTTTTGGCCAGTGCTAACATATATTTTTATTTCACCATCTGACTTAAGAGAAGTCTTCTTTAGCTACTGTATTGGTTTTAAACAGAGAAAACATTTTACAGGTAACTTTTATTTTAAATCTTGGACCTTATTCTTAAAACAAAAAATGAGCACCAAAAGTGGACCATATTGAGATTGATTTGAATACCATTTTGGCTATTGTTGTTATCATACATGAATTTTCAAATGTACTTTTTTACAAGAGAGGATAGAAATATTGTGAAGCTCTACATTGTTGTTAGTATTATTATTATTATTATTATTATTATTATTATTATTATTATTATTATTATTATTATTATTATTATTATTGTTATTATTATTATAAAAAAAAATATTCAAATTGCCAAATTCTGACTGTTCGGAAAGTTGAATGTGTAGTTTGTCATTAATTGCCTAATAAATGACAGTAGGCTACAGTTTTTATTTTAAAACTTGAACAGATTCCAATTTTTTTGTAATGATATATGATGTTATAAATGTGGATTTTAAAAATAATTATTATTTCACATTTTATTATTATAAATCTTCATAAAATATCTTTTTTAGTATATGTGCCACCGTTCACGAGTGAGGGAAGGTTGGAACGTGAGATTGACAGGCGGATTGATGCAGCGGCAGCAGTAATGCGGTGCATGTATCAGTCCGTTGTGGTAAAGAAGGAGCTAAGCCAAAAGGCAAAGCTCTTGATTTACCGGTCAATCTACGTTCCTACTCTCCCCTATGGTCATGAGATTTGGCCAAAAGGACAAGATCTCAGATACAATTGGCCGAAATGAGTTTCCTTCACAGGCTTTGTCATGCGGGAGGAGCTCAGAGTAGAGCCGCTGCTCCTCCACATCGAGAGAAGTCAGCTGAGGTAGCTCGGGCATCTGTTTCGGATGCCTCCTGGTCGCCTACCTAGGATGGTGTTCCAGGCATGTCCCACCGGAGAAGGCCTCGGTGAAGACCCAGGACACGCTGGAGGGACTATGTCCCTTGGCTGGCCTGGGAACGCCTCTGGATCCCCTCGGAGGAGCTGGAGGAAGTGTCTGGGGAGAGTGAAGTCTGGGGTTCTCTCCTAAGACTGCTGCCCCTACAACCCGACCACAGAAAAGTGGACGAAAATGAGCTGAGATGAGATAAAATATTTTTGTCACTAAAATGCATTATTTAAATCTCATAAATAAAATTCTCATAAAGGTTCACTTTTTAAGAAAAAAGAACCTCCCCTTTCACCAGGCTGGCTACGGGGCTGTATATTCTAAATATATTTAACAGCTTGAAATAATTCGGTTAGAGGGAAAAAAACGACATTTAACAATCTACCATCACCCAGAAAAAAACTCAGAAAGAAATCAGGTTTTCACATGATCAACTCTTTGATTCTGACTTATTATTCTGCTTCATCATAGCTCAAATATAGCTTATCTTTGGTTGCAGATGGAATCTATAGGTTTTTGAGACCTTTTTCCTGTAACTTTGAAAGAAAATTCATAATTCACTTGTACTGACAAAGCTCCAGATGTGTTTTCTTAGAGCCAAGGACACAGAGGTGCTCGTATGTCACCTGAAGGATGTGTATGTACAGTATCCATCAGTGCCATCTGCTGTCAGCCATAACCTGACAAGACAAACAGGGTCAGTAAACAATCACAAATGACCATCGTGTTCCTTCAGGACTTCAACATTCTTCTTTAGCATTACCATATTTGTTTCTTGGCTAGAACATCACATTCTGGTTTTCGTTCGGTTAAAGAGGTCCATTAGAGATATTTCAGTATCTTAAGAGGTTTGTTGACATCGTTTGCAGTTCTAAACTTTCATGGTTGGGCCACATAATTTAAGGATTTAATTTAAGAATCAATGGAGCTGCATTTACAGTACGAGGACTAAAGTAATGGAAAAGAAGAAAAAAAACAAGTCTCATTTGTTGACTGCTGCCTGCAATCGCTCTCGGTTTTAAGAGGGCTCAGAATGGACAGAATTACACAAGACTCTCAGAGGGCTTCATGGAGCACAAAAAGCAAATGTTCCTGTTTGAGCAGAACAAGCTAAAATAAGGAGGTATGTGCTAATGCACTGTGTGTCAGTCTACTATAGTCCAGCAGAAGTATATTCATGATGCACAAAACGGAGCTAACAATTTGATGTGATTTTAGTCGGAACAAAACATTTTAATGACTTGAAAAATATAATTTGCTGTCTTGCTTTTTGTTGTTGTTGTTGTTGTTAAACCCCATTCAGAATTTGTATACAATCTTTGTATACAATCTTCATATTGTTTTGGTTGAACAGCCATGATATGTACAGTATTTTATATTTTTTTAATTATTCATCTGATATAAGTACAGTAGTCAACATCTGAAGTGATTCAAACTCCTTCATCAAAGTTGTCCTAAAACTATTGAACAACCCTAAGTCTTAGGAATTTTTTTTTACTATATACCATGAGGGAAATAAGTATTCAACATGTCACCATTTTTCTCGGAAAACATATTTATAGACCATTTTAATGTGGTCATGTTATTGGCCCAAGAACGTTTCCTGCTTGTTATCAAACTATTTTATAACTGTAACAAGAGGCAATTCAATCATAACTTAATGTTAAAAAAGCTGTTATAACATTATTTGTCAATATGTGCCTCTTTTTGAGTTCTCAGAAGCTATAGAAATTAAAAATGTAAAAGAGGAAATAGATTGGGACCATTGTTTTTGTTTACATCCATCAAAATGGTCTATAAAAATGACTAATGTAGAGAGTGAAGTCACACGCATTGATCAGGTGTGAGTGTAAAAATCTTGATGGTTCTGTAACTATCCTCTATCAAATCCGATCTTTATTTTGTATTTTCAATTGGATTTAAGTCAGGTGGTTGGCTGGGGCATTCTACAGCTTGATTTTCTTTCTCTGAATGCATTTGAGAGTTTCCTTGGCTGTGTTTAGGATCATTGTCTTGCTGAAATGTCCACCCTGGTTTCATCTTCATCACCCTGGTAATGTAAATGTTGGACTTAAGCAGCTACAGTAATATTAATTCACAATGACGAAGGGAAGAGGGTTGCTGAAGAACTACTGAAAGATTTCAGCTGCTGTCTGGGTTTTAGCTACCTTTCTTCATGTGTTCAATACTTTTTTCCTGTGTGAAATAACTTTATTACACATACTTTAATTTGTAAACTAATTAGATTTGTTTTCTTTGCATATATGTAATTCTTTGGTTGTTATCAACATCTGATAAAAATTTCAAGTCAACAGCACACTTAGAAATATGTTTTCTGAGAAAAATGGTGACATGTTCAATACTTATTTCCCCAACTGTACACTACCTGACAAAAGTCTTGTTGCCTATCCAAGATATAGGAACAACAAATAATAACTTGACTTCTGGTTGATCATTTGGTATCAGAAGTGACTTATGTGAAAGGCAAATGCCTCTGGATTACGCTTATTTTAACAAAATAAAATTTGATTTTTAATTATTTAATTAGGACAGTAAGGTCTGACTTTGATTAGACAAAAGTCTTGTCACTTAACAGAAATAATATACAGTATAGAATATAAAGTCATGGTGCAGTGAAAAAAAGAATGAATTTTGTGTATGACTCCCATGAGCTTGGAGGACTGCATCCATACATCTCTGCAATGGCTCAAATAACTTATTAATAAGGTCATCTGGAATGGCAAAGAAAGTGTTCATGCAGGACTCTCAGAGTTCATTAGATTCTTTGGATTCATCTTCAATGCCTCCTCCCTCATCTTACCCCAGACATGTTTAATAATGTTCATGTATGGTGACTGGACTGGCCAATCCTGGAGCACCTTGACCTTCTTTGCTTTCAGGAACTTTGATGTGGAGGCTGAAGTATAAGAAGGAGAGCTATACTGCTGAGGAATTTGTCCTCTCCTGTGGTTTGTAATGTAATGAGAAGCACAAATGTCTTGATACCTCAGGCTGTTGATGTTGTCATCCACTCTGCAGATCTCTAGCACGCCCCCATACTGAATGTAAAACCATGATTTTTCCTTCACCAAACTTGACTGACTTCTGTGAGAATCTTGAGTCCATGAGGGTTCCAATAGGTCTTCTGCAGTATTTGTGATGATTTGGATGCAGTTCAACAGATGATTCATCTGAAAAATCTACCTTCTGCCACTTTTCCAAATGATCAACTAGAAGTCAAGTTATTATTTGTTGCTTTTACAACTAGGATCAACAACAAGACTTTTATCAGGTAGTGTTCATCTCAGATATATATCATCAGCCACTTCTAATTAACATGTATCTACTGCATTTATTTCAATACTGGAAGTATAATTTCAAAAATTTTATAACTGATGTGGACGTAGTCATACAGAAAGAAACAGAGGGGTCAGAGGTCTCTGTTTGTGTCAGCAGGTGTGAAGTGAGAGGTGCTCCAACTTTGAATAAAACTCTTACAGGGGACACTGAGCTCTGTTAGGGGCCCCTGTGAGACCCCGGGCACATGAGCTCTGAGCTAGTAGATATATGAGATATATGTGTAAACAAATCCCATAACAAAAAATAAATAAAAAAATCACATCACAGCTAATGTTGTTGGGTTATTTTCTGCTCAACAGGTATTTTTTTTTCTCCATTAGGAGTCTCTGACACTGCTAAGGGAAAATAAATGAGCAGAAAGGCTTGTTTTTGAACAACGCTTCAGGATTTTTCATCCAACAAAATGGGAAAGTGTGACTGATTGCCACAGCCTGAGCTGGAGCACGGTGGTCCAGCATTCAAAGAGAGGTTTTTTGACTTTGTGATAAATGATTTAATGTGTGTACATTGGCGTTTGGAGTCCCATCAAGCATATTTGAACAGATCGAACTGAAGATAATCAGATGTGAAAATGGTGCGGCTTCGGGGGGTCGTTTTGCTTTGGTGTTGCGTTTCGTTTCTGCTGCAGGGCAGACATTTCGACCTCGTCACTCCGAAGCTATTGCCTGGAGAAAAGCACATTCTTTTCTGTTTATACTTCATATGTTTTCTACAACATATTTAGATGACGAAGGAGAAGGTCTAGTCAGATGTGGCCTCCTGGAGAGCCGGATGTTTGAGAAAGACAATATCTTGAGCCTTGTGATCGAAGGCTGCCTCATCAGAGAGCGAGAAGTGAAGAAACCACATCTGTTTTCACTCAAAACAATCAGCATCAACACCGCAAGCAGCTCTCCAAAGCCTGCCGAGGGATGGAGCGGAGCAGAATATTTAGACATTCTTTGCTTGAGTTTTAACACAGAGTGAATGTAATGCATACAGACACGGAATCCCAATCAGTCAAGATACCCAAACCAAAGTGGATCTCACTGTGGGACACGTAAGGGTTATCGAATGGAGCACAGCATGATGGATTCAAAAATGAGGATCGAATTTCACACTTTATATGTAAAAAAATAATAAAATAATCTAGAATATATATATATATATATATATATATATATATATATATATATATATATATATACACATACACAGTATATATTACACCGGGGGTGAAAACTTTTGCACAGTATGAAGAGGTCCACATTTTTCTTATTTTGTTAAAATATCTTTTTTTTTCCCCAAATACTTGCATGTTTCCGGAGAACAAAATAAGTCAAATTCAAAAAGTTTCATTCCCTGGCTCTTAATGCATGATACCTCCATCTGGAGCATCCGTGAGCATTTGAACCTTTTTTAATAGTTGTGTTAGGGTCCCTCAGTTGTCCTCAGTGTGAAAGGATGGATCTCAAAGTCATAGAGTCACTGCTGGAAAGGGTTCAAATATGCAAAGGATGCTGGAAAACTAAAGAATCTGCAGGACCTGGAGGACTTTTTTTTCTGAAGAACAGCAGGCAGTTCAACCATTCAGGATAAACAAGGGACTCATGAACAACCATCACAAAGACGGGAAAAAAAACAGTTGTAGATCATCAACAGAGTTTCTGCAGGTTTATTCAAATCAAAGGTAAGATTTTTAAGACCATTATGAATTAAATTTTAGACTTATAATGGGCTACATACTAAGGATTTATTTTCTAATGGCCGGATTATGTAAACAGTTTTTGTATTAATGGAAGATCATGTAAAGCCATGCGTTGCTTTAGTTTTCTTTCCCTGATTAGGGAATTTAATTCAGAGGGCTTGCTGTAAAAATGTCTAACAGCTGTTGCAAATTGTATCTCTTTGCAATAGAAAATTTAAATATATAAAAAAATAGGTTTTGAGATGGATTATAGGTGACAGATTGGGTAGCTTTACTCGGACATAGGAAAATTTAGACCTTTTAAAATGATTGAAGACCTACAACACATTTCAGTGAATTTAAGACTTTCTAAGGCCTAAAATTTTGTTTGCTGAAATTGAAGACATTTTAAGACCCCACAGACTCCCTGCATCCAGGAAACCACACACTGTATTAAAAAGCAAGGGTTCACAAACTTTTGCAGGTTGTTATTTGAATAATTTTGTCTTGTGGATTACATTTAAACATCTTTTATGTAAAAATCTATGATATTTTTATATATATTTAATGACAAGTTGCTGATGAGATACTTAAAAAACATTATTTCTGTATATATGTTGTTAAAATTATTATTATTATTTAATTAAAATTATTATTTTTGTTTGGAATTAATATTAATTTATAGAGAGGGGAATATATTGAATGTTTTTAATTGGCAACCATTTTTATTTTATCTAAGCCTTATACAAATAAAAAAAAACAATTACAATATATACAAGTCAGAATTATTAGCCCCCCTGAACTATTAGCCCCCCTATTATAATAAATCATCTCTAATAACTGATTTATTTTATCTTTAAGGACAGCACATAATATTTTACTAGATATTTTTCAAGACACTTCTATACAGCTTTGAGTGATATTTAAATGCTTAACTAAGTTAATTAGGTTAACTGGGCAGGTTAGGGTAATTAGGCAAGTCATTGTATAACGATGTTTTGTTCTGTGGAAATTAGCTAAAAAAATTAGCTTAAAGGGGCTAATAATTTTGACCTTAAAATGGATTTTAAAAAATTAAAAACTGCTTTTATTCTAGCCGATAAAAACAAATAAGACTTTCTCCAGAAGAAAAAATATTATCAGACATACTGTGAAAATTTCCTTGCTCTGTTAAACATAATTTGGGAAATATTTAAAAAAGAAAAAAAAATCAAAGGGAGCTAATAATTCTGACTTCAACTGTATCTATATCTATATCATTGTTTATGGAAATATCCTTTGGTTGAACATTTCTGGGAGAAAATTCTAAACTTTTTACCCATAGTATTAAAACAGGATATACCCAAATGTCCAAAACTGTGTATTCTAAATATTTTCCCTATTACAAACACTTTTACTAGTTCAGATAAGAAACTGTTAACTTTCTGTTTATTAGATGCAAAACTTATAATATAGCTTGTTTTTGGAAATAAACAGCCTGCATTTTGGACAATGGTTGCAGGAATTGTCTTATTGTTTGACTTTAGAAAAATTAACTTATAGTCAAGAGAGAACTTGAAAAGCTTTTAAAATTTGGATCCCTTTGTAGGTTTCCTGAAAGAAGCTAATAGAAATCTTTTCTCTGTATAACTTGTATAACTGCTATTGTTATACGTTTTATATTATACCTTTATATTGTATGTGTAAGTACATGCATTTGCTTATACAGTATGTATGTATATTTTTTATTATTATTTTAATATTTTTTTACTTTTATTTATTCATTTATTTATTATTATTATTTAGTATGTTTGGTTTTAATTTCTGTTGTACATGTTAAAAGCTACTAAGATAAATAAAGTTACAAAAACCTCACTAATTTCTCATACAAAATGGCTTTACTTGATTAAATATTCAGTTATCAGATATTAAACACCTGTCATCTCGTTTCTTTAATAGCTTTACATTCAATGCTCAAAAGTCTATTATATATTTAATCATAATATGTCCATTCGTAATCCACTGCACGGCTCAAGCTGAAAGCAGCCAAGACAACCATCAAACTCACATGCACTACATCATTTAGTAAAGAAGCTGTACTCACAGAATAAGAAACCTACTTTTAAGCTAATACTGTATAGACTACTGGAAGATTCTGCTGAGCCGCAGCCTTTTAAATTATTTGAGGAACACTCGCTCTTTAAAACTGAATTATTTACCCCTATTTTATGAAGAATCCAGCCAGCTGGTCTTCCATTAGTCGACTCATTCCACGGACCTCCATGAATGTGAGCGTGTGTGTGTGTTGACTTCGGTCCTCACACTGCCCACTTCAATTAAGTCAGCCGTGGGCTCGTGTTGGGAGAGGAATGAGGGCTGGATGTCCTTATGCAGAGGTGGAACACTTGTCAGCCGCTGCACGTGTTTGGGCCTTCGCTGAGATGACAGAGATCCAGGCCTGACCAGGAGGAACAGCCCTGCTCCCTCAAAACAACACCTGCTGGGAGAGAAGTGAGATGAAGAACTCAACTTCAAACAAACCATGACTGATTATAACAGTAGCATACAGATAAGCACTGAAGCATGTGGAAAAGTGAGTTGACATGAAACTCATCTTTCTTAAAGTTTTATATTTTTGCAACAGTAGGTCTATGCTGAAAAGTGTTATAAATCTGATTTATATTAAATATATGTATATAACTAAATAATATTAAATATATTTACATATACATAAATATATTACAAAAATATATACTACTGAAATAAATTACATTTACATTTAGCAGACGCTTTTGTCCAAAGTGACTTACAATTATGGAGGCATTCAGCGATTCAACAAGCAGAAGCAAAACATCCAAGAAGTGCTAATTATACAAGTAACTTGTTTGAGCTCAGATAATTCTGAGCTAGAGTAAGAGTGCTGGATTAAAAAATGTATATATATCAGTGTTTCCCCTACCATTATATAAGAGGGGGCGCCCCGCCCTCCCAACGGCTGTACCCGCCCCTCTTGAGGTCACGTTATATGTATTATATATAAAGCGCCAGATCACAACTTCTTTTAATACACAAGCTAAATAGCTGTATGTAATATCTTATTTACACAACAGCATGTCATTTCTGTTCTGCGCTCGCGTCACTGCAGTTAAAATATATACAGATGCAGACATCCCAAGTCTCTCGAAAGTTCCGGGAGTCTCCTGTAAATGCATAGAGACTCCCGGATGCCCGCAAACGATTGATAATCTCCCGGAAATCGCGCGTCTCCAGCCCGGTCCTCAAAAACGTCCCGCATCCCTCCCCGCTCTTCAGATACATCGTGCACATGCCATGTTGTGATCTGTGATGCGAGCGGAGCTCACTCCTCTATCTAGTGTCTAGTTATGACCTCTCCCGGAGGCTCTGCGTGTCTTCTGCAAATTCATACCGGCTCCGTGATCCCCCAAAATAAATTAAAATACCCGGAAATCATGGCGACGAGAGTAAATGAGCAAGTGAACAGATCGCGAGAGGCACAGTGATGGTCTAAAGATTACATTTGATAGGTTGATATTGGAATGGTCCAGCATGTATTTAAATCTTCTGTGTTTTTGACAATATTACAAATCTTATATTACAAAATATTACAAAAGCTGGCTGGAATTATTAGATAAAACTTTTTTTACATGAATATTTAATAATATAAATTCTTGTAATACACTCATTGCTATAAGAAGTAGTTATGGGCCTATTCATTTTAGTACAGAAGTATTAGATTTATAGATCTGCATTTTAACTCATTTTCATCTTTCATCATTTGAAATGTTTCCAAATTGCATTGTTTGTCATTTTTCTGTGGCGGTTCATTACGCTGTGGTGACCCTTGATAAATGAGGCACTAAGCTGAAGTAAAATGAATGGATGAATTATTTTCTGTAAAGCTTCTTCTGGCCATGACATGTTCACATCTAAATTTTTATAAGAGACATGTTTAATAAATGTCTCAATAAATGGGCCAGACATTTCTGACATTTCATACCAAGAGGCTCAGGAAATGTTCTTCCAGAAGGCCATAAAGATACATTGCAGTGACAAAAGCTGCACAGTTTGTGAATAAAAAAAGATATAAAATAAATATTAGTTTATAATTTACAAACGGTTGTACAGGTCAAATAGTTGTTCAGTTATTTACTGCTGTCATTAAAAGACCATGACTCCTTGTGTCAGTGCAAGTCTGAACAGCCACGCTACGTTGCGCCGCGTACCGAACCGAAGGTCTTGTATCGAACGGTTCAATACGAATACGCGTATCGTTACACCCTTAATACTGTGTGTGTGTGTGTATATATATATATATATATATATATATATATATATATATATATATATATATATATATATATATATATATACACACACACACAGTATTAAGGGTGTAACGATACGCGTATTCGTATTGAACCGTTCGGTACGAGACCTTCGGTTCAGTACGCATTACAAACCGAACGATTCAGACAAATTTCTAAAAAGATAAAAGAGAATTAGTGTACAGAATATAATGTTTTTAGTGCAACAGCGCTCAACAAGGCATCCCAAATGACATGACCCTGGACATGACAGGCAACATGCTGCCTTCCCCGCCCACCTCCAAACACTACTCCAGTCAGGGACATGCTGCACTAGCTTGCAAAATGGCTAACATTAATGTAAATCTCCTATAACCAACAGTGGGTCTGGCGTTTGGGAGCACTTTGGTTTCCCTGTAAGTTATGAGGGTGATGGCAAGAGAGTGGTGGATAAAAAAACACTGTTTTCATCCAAAAATGCGAATGAACTTTATGCGCAAAACTGGATTATTGCACAAAAGACATGCGAATAAAGCTGCGTTTCCATCCATCGAGTCAAAGCGAACAAAACCGTCACTTCCTGATTAACTGGCGCCAAATGTCAACAGTGAAAAATGAATTTGCTGCAGTAGGAGAAGCTGTGTCAATCTTTTCTTCATCTAAAAAATGACTTGCGCCTCGGAAGGCAATCCTGACACACAGTGAATGCGCGGTGGCGTTTGAAGGTGTCAGACACGGAGCACAGACGCTCTTGATTCTGGATGTCATTAATAATATAATAACACTAATACTTAAACAGTAAGGCATTTTAAAATGACAAAAACAACATTTCAGATGGTTTATACTGTGCTCAGCCTGCTGGTTTGTCCATTTACACACATTTTTATCATCACATGATCTCTTATAACAAAATCACATGACCTTTTTTTAATGCACACACTGGAATTTGTGGGGTAAAAGTGTTCCATAGTTTATGCGCATCTTTTCTTATCGAATAAAATGTTTATCCTACTCAGTTATGCGCATATGTTTTTAATGCGCATTTTCAAAATTTATGCGCATCATGTAGTTTCCATCAACCGGTTTTTTATGCGCATCTCCAAAATGCGCATAAAAATAGGTGGATGGAAACATAGCTACTGACATCACGGAATCACTAACTGGAATTAGACGAAAACTAGACACGTGCACTACATGCAACTATCCCCGCAGCATTCAGACAGGCAATTCTTACAGATTCGAACAGGGCAAAACAAATCACCAAGGCGATCAGTACATTTATAGCTGTGGATATGAGACCTTAATCGTTAGTGAAAATTTTGGGTTTTAAGAAAATGTTAAATGTAATAGAGCCCTGTTACGTTATTCCTTCATAAGCCCATTTCAGTCAGATAATAATTCCTGCTTTCAGATCCACTGAAATGGCAGGTGACAGTCAAATCAACACTCATATTTCTGAAAATAAAAAATTACTTAAAAATTGATTGAAACTGAGTTCCATATAAAAACTAAATTGTTCTTTTCTTATTACTTGTTTAACTACTAAAATATTACATTTATTTTTATAAGCAGCTTTTTGGTTTTGAGTATAAAGAAGGATTTGTTTTATTTGCTGCTAAGCAGAAACCCCAGAAATATAGCTTTATATCACTGTTCAAAGTAAAAAAAAAAAAAAAAGAGAGAGAGATCATGTTATGATGTTAGTTTTAATATATTAAAAAGATTTCAATCAGAGAAATCCTCTGGCTTTTTTCTTTTTTGAAATGATTTTTGTGAACTGTTACAGCCCTAATATATATATATATATACGAAGTCAGAATTATTAGCTTCCCTTTGATTTTTTTTTTTTTTTTTATATTTCCAAAATTATGTTTAACAGAGCAAGGAAATTTTCACAGTATGTCTGATATTTTTTCTTCTGGATAAAATCTTATTTGTTTAATTTTGGTTAAGTTTTTTAAAAACATTTTATGGTCAAAATCATTAGCCCCTTAAAGCTATATATTTTTGATAGTCTACAGAACAAACCATGGTTATTAATCAGTTATTAGAAATGAGTTATTAAAACTATTATCTTTAGGAATGTGTTGACAAAACCTTCTCTCCGTAAAACAGAAATTGGGGAAAAAAAATAAACAAAGGGGCTAATAATTTAGGGGGCTAATAATTCTGACTTCAACTATATATATATATATATATATATATATATATATATATATATATATATATATATATATATAATATATATATATATATATATATATATATATATATATATATATATATATATTAATAGACAAGCACTGAAACACATGGAAAAATGAGTTGACTTGAAACACATCTTTAATATATTTTTATATTTTAGTAGCTATTATATGTAAATTTGCTGTTGCACAATTCACAAAACAACTGTATTATTATTTTCAATATGCAATATAAACTGATTTTTTTTGTTTTGCTCTCAATTTGAGATTAATGTTTATCTGAATATAAAATTTCCACCTTAACTCATAAACATACTGAAAATAACAATGCGGTGCATCTTTGTCAGTCACACATTAATAAAACATGTTTCATATTTCTCCAAAAGTGTTGATAAACTGAATGTTGGTCAAAAACACAACAACCAGAATTATGGGTTCATAATCAATAATAATAAATCTATTTAGTTAGATTTGGTGTTTTGATTTTTTGTGAAGACAATAATATTCTTTTTTTTTTTTTTACTTTAACACAACTGTATGAAAATTGGTAAAGGTTTTGCTATTTTGCGTGGGGGTGGGGTGGGGATTATGGAAATGATTCAAAAAGGCTAAATGGTCCTGAAAAAACAAGCACACTTGAACTGGTAGTGGTAAAAGATATACTAAAAACATATGGAAAAATGATTTTATCTTTCATAACAATAACCTTACTCCTATTTTTATTTGTTTTTTAAACTATGTAGTATCTTCTTTAGAAAGAGATCAAAGTCTTTAACATTTTTAACAGTTTAAATTGAGTATTTAAATTTGTTGGTCTAGGCTGAAAAAAAAGTGTTTGACAGGTAATAAATAAACAATTGCTTAAATATAATTTATATAAAATATTATTATATTAAATGCAAATAAAATATACTAAAAATACAAAATTTAAAAAAATAAAGTATTAAGTAAAATATAGTGCTGAAATAAATTATTAGACTTTAATAAATACATAATACATTTGGATGTATTTTAGCAATCCAATTGTTTTCATAATCAGACATATGCTAGTTTTTTAGAGCACTCGGAGGAAACCCACACAAATACACAGAGAACATGCAAAATCTACACAAAAAATGCCAACTGGCCCAGCCGGGACTTAAACCAGCGACCTTCTTGCTGTGAGGTGACAGTTCTAACCATTGAGCCATTGGGTCGCCTGAATGTGAACTATTTAGCATGACACAAAATAAAACACTTTTCCAAACAGATATTGCTTTTGTGTCAAAGCAATACATTGGCAACAATCTATCTGCCAATTTTTCTTGTATTGATTGTTTTTTTAAAGACCTTCCCACATGCAGTTCTGCCTTTGCATTTAAACTTTGTTTTAAACAATGTTGGTGTTGTCTTACAGTGCTGCATATGAAGTCCCTCGCTAGCTTATGGAAAAAGCCAAATAAACCACAGCTGTGCAATTCGTCTTCAGCTCAGTTGGTGCCCATGAAGCCCAATGACAGTCTCTTCCAGATTAACACTAACAAACAGATGCATGTTTTTCTCATTTATTGCGTATCTGCACGTGAATGAAAGACCATGTCTATAGGCAGCATGACTAACCCCTGCTTTTCCAAACAGAGCTGCTGTTTTTGGGTAAAAAGCAGTAAAAAAATGAATTCTGTTTTACTGAAAGTGAACTATATACTAACAATTAGTGAATAAAATAATTGTTCTTATTCACTAATGTTAACAGATTACTAAATTAATTAACAAAAGCATTGCTAGATAACTGTAGTACTGTAAATGGAAGTACTAATATTAACAAAAAAGACATGTTTAGTGTTAGCAAAATATTTCACTAGTCATTGATTTTAGGCAGCATGAGGACACCATAACCCCTGCTTTCCCAAAAAAAGGTGTTTTTGCTATAATCTATAAATAATAATATTAGCTATAATCTATGAACCAATTAATCTTATATCGTATGTATATCTGATATATCCTATATCTGCTGCTCATGACAGAGTTTCTGCAGGTTTCACCAAGTTCAAGAATTCACACTTAGATAATGCTTGACTATTTTAGCAGGTTTGGCATGCTGTCCCGGAGAGAACCCTGAGCTCGTAGATAGATGAGCCCAAGGCTCCTGCCTGGTCAATAAGCATTAAGAGGGATACGAGATCAGGTAGTTCTCGATAACTTCCCAAGAATAGACCACCAACAGCGCCATGTTTGTACTTAGTAGGTGCTTATGACTTTAACTTTTGTTGCATGTTTTTTTGAGTGTGGGAGGAAACCGGAGTACCTGGGGAAAACCCACGCGAGCACAGGGAGAACATGCAAAATCCGCACAGAGAGTGTCGACTAGCCCAGCTAGCGTTTGAACCAACGACCCCCTTGCTATGGGGCAACAGTGCTAACCACTGAGCCACTGTGTCGCCCGAACTTATAATTGACGAGGAGGGAGAAGGGATGGATGGGGGGGAGGGGGTGGAGATGAGGAATGAAGTTTAGGCTGGATATTTATATTAAATTAGGAATGATCTGATTGGCTAGTTAGAGATTAGTGATAGGGATAAGCTGTAGTCAATCCTATCAGGTGCTCCTCTCAAAATTAGTTTGTGAAACTTCACTTAAATTTAAGACTTTTTAAGACATTTTAAATTGAAATTTTAGACTTATTCAGGACTAAACACTAAGGATTTTATCCGAATATCCGATTCAGAAAAGATTTTTACTTGCTTATCAAATAATGATTAAAATTTAATAATACAACAATAGTTCCCAGAGATGGGTTGCGGCTGGAAGGGCATCCGCTGCGTAAAATCGTGCTGGATAAGTTGGCGGTTCATTCTGCTGTGGCGACCCCGCAAGGGACAAAGCCAACAAGAAAATGAATGAATGAATGAATAATACAACAATAATAATTATAATTTAAAAATAATGTCAGTATCCTCAGCAGGTCAGCGTAATCCCTTCTTTTCCAAACAGAGTTGGTGTTATTGTGTAAAAGGCAGTGTATTAGCTATAATCAACCAATTTATCTTGTATTGACTGTTTTTTTTCAATGATCTTCTCAAATGCATTATGGTATTGTTCTTTCTAGTGTTGCCTTTCAATTTTGCCAATACTGTATATGTTTTTTTTTTTCGTCTTGCTGCCCATGAAGGTCCCTCACTAGCTTCTGGATCAGAGCTAAATACACCACATCTGTAGCGTCCATCTTGAGCTCAGTTTGTGCCCATGAAGAAAAGCCAGATTTACACTAACAAATAGGTGTATGTTTTTCTCATTTACTGTGTATCTGGCATTTGAATGAAAGAACGTGTCTATGGGCAGCATAAGGACACCGTAAGCCTTGCTTTTGCAAACAGAGCTGGTGTTTTTGTGTAAAAAGCAATATATTAGCTATAATCCATCAAACAATTTATCTTGTATTGACTGCTTTTATCAATGATTTTCTCAAAATGCATTATAGTATTGTTCTTTCTAGCGTTGCCGTTGAGTTTTACCAATGTTTTTTTTTTTTTGTCCTGCTACCCATGAAGGCCCCTCATTAGCTTCTGGATCAGAGCTAAATACGCCACAACTGTAGCGTCCATCTTGAGCTCAGTTTGTGCCCATGAAGAAAAGCCAAATTAACACTAACAAATAGGTAATAATAATAATAATAATAATAATAATAATAATAATAATAATAATACATTTTATTTAAAGGCGCCTTTCTGGCAACTCAAAGACACTGTACAGTAAAACAAGAGCAATAAAACAACAAGAAAAATAAAATAAAAAATAAACACAACAATAGTGCAGATACAATTAAGTATTAAATAGGTGGGTTTTGAGTTTTGATTTGAATAATGTGAGGGAGTCAATGTTTATGATGGCAGGTGGTAGTGAGTTCCAAAGCCGGGGAGCAGAGCGGCTGAATGCCCTATTGCCCATGGACGATAGACGAGCAGAGGGAACAGACAAGTGTAGGGAGGAAGAAGATCTCAGGGTGCGAGAGGGAGCAGCAATGTGGATGAGGGCAGACAAATATGGAGGATCGAGATTGTGGATGGCTTTGAATGTTAACATCAACATTTTTAAATCAATTCGAAAATGAACAGGTAAGCAGTGAAGCTGCTGCAGGACAGGAGTGATGTGATGAGAAGAAGGGGTTCTGGTGATGATATGGGCAGCTGAATTCTGGACCAACTGAAGCTTACGGAGGGATTTATGAGTGAGCCCAAAGAGAAGGGAGTTGCAGTAATCTAAACAAGATGTGACAAGGCTATGGACAAGAACAGCAGTGGCATGAGGAGTAAGGGAAGGGCGGAGATGGTTAATGTTGCGTAGGCGGAAGTAAGCAGTCCGGGTAATGTTATTGATGTGAGAATCAAAAGATAGGGTGCTATCGAGGATGACACCCAGACTCTTGACCTGTTCAGAGGGATAAATACAACAGTCGTCAATAGAAAAAGAAAAGCTGTCAGTTTTGAAAAGTGTTGATTTGGTACCAACAAACAAAACCTCAGTTTTTGAACTATTTAATTTGAGAAAATTAAGAGAAAGCCAAGATTTGATTTCTGCTAAGCAGACTGTAAAGGATGAAGGTGGAAAACAAGAAGAAGGTTTGAAAGAGAGATAGAGCTGGGTGTCATCCGCACAGCAGTGGAACTATATGTTATACTTATGGAGAATATTACCAAGTGGAAGGAGATAGATGATAAAAAGCAGGGGCCCCAGGACTGAGCCCTGGGTTACACCCGAAGACATTGTAAAATGCTGAAAAGTGAATGATTTGAGTTGAATGAACTAGTGTATGTTTCTCTCATTTACTCTGTTTCTGCAAGTGAATGAAACACAATTGCTGCATCTCAATTCGCATTCTATCCTTCCTAAATAGTATTTGAAAATAGAATTACTTTGTCCGAAATCATAGTATGTTGAAAAGAGTATGCCAAAGGTTCCCGGATGCTTTACTATTTCTGGTAAAAATTTGAAGTGTAGAACCGTTTATACTGTAACCACTAATTACACTAAACGCACTAAATTCATTGTGCATCAGACGTGAATTTGATTAGAACCACAAACACGGATGATAAGTGTAAATGAACTACAAACATGGTGGACGCGTGAGATCAACCGTCAAGTAGAGAGGTAAAGATGTTTGTATGACTGTTAATTAATATCTAGCCAACTGGAACATGTTTGAACTATTTTCAATGTTATATTTCATCTACAACAACAATGTGAACTTATATCAAGATGTGTTTGGACATTAACGTCTGAATGAATAATTATCCAAAGACCTGAGCAGATTTCTCTGCATGAAAGACCCGTGATTGGCAGATTACCCTGCTGCTGCTTCTCCAATAAGGTAGGAAATTAAATATGAAAGAAATGTGAATGATGTGTGGATGATTGACACGGCTTGTAACTAAGCAACATAATGATATGTTAACGAGGAACATACTTTTAGGATGTAGTATAAGTATGTGAATTGGAACGCAGCATGTGTCTATGGGCAGCATGAGGACACCGTAAGCCTTGCTTTTCCAAACAGAGCTGGTGTTATTGAGTAAAAAGCAATGTATTAGCTATAATCCATCCACCAATTTATCTTGTATTGACTGTTTTTTTTCAATGATCTTCTCAAAATGCATTATGGTATTGTTCTTTCTAGTGTTGCCTTTAAATTTTGCCAATATTTTTTTTTTAATCCTGTTACTGTTGTCTTGCTGCCCATGAAGGTCCCTTGCTAGCTTCTGGATCGGAGCTAAATACACCACAGCTGTAGCGTCCATCTTGAGCTCAGTTTGTGCCCATGAAGAAAAGCCAGATTAACACTAACAAATAGGTGTATGTTTTTCTCATTTACTGTGTATCTGGCATTTGAATGAAAGAACGTGTGTATGGGCAGCATGAGGACACTTTAGCTCCTGCTGAGAGCGTCCCGTCACTGCAGCACGGCTAGTTTAGCCGCTAGTTTAGCTCCGCTGGCAGAAAAGCCAATGAGACGAATGGACAGAACAGATCAAAGGCACCCCGGCTGTGGCACTGAAATCCACTTTACTGTAAGGCATTTCAGTAAAATAGGATTCATATTTTCCACAAGGCCCCAGTTTTCCCTCGCTCTCCTCCCACTGAAGAGAAAAAGAGGTGAAGACCAAACGCAGAATTGAAAGTGGACGAGCGTCTGAGAGAGAGAGGACTAGAACTGCGCAAACACATTCTTTCACACATCATTTCTTGTAATTGATTAGGAATTCGCTCATCTGTTCTGTTTTCAATTTCACAGCAAATCTATGAGACAGCTGAACCAGTCTGAGCCATTATCATTTTCATTTTTCACTTTAATCACGCCGGCAACTGCAAACTCGAAGCGAAAAACGTCTGCAGAAGAATTTCCATATTTACTGTTGCTCCCAATCACAGGTGGAGATCATTTGTTACCAGTCATTGCCCTGTACAAATCACTTTGCACAATTGGAATGTCATATTTTTGTATTAGAAACATACACAGGGGGTGGGATACACAGTGTGTGCGTCCAAAAGGACCAGACCCAATGGGCAGTAAAACTGTACTAGCTGTAAGTATTTTGAAAACACTAAGAGCCCTATCATACACCTGGCGCAATAAGACACGAGACATGTTTAGCGCAATTTGTTGCTATTTTCAGACCAGCGCAACCCTAATTTTCACGTTTTGGCACATTATTTAAATAGCAAATCCATTTATGCCACTTTGTAGACTCAAGGGTGTGCCGGTATATAAAGAAGGTGTATTAAGGCGCATTGTTGGTGCGTTGCTATTTTGAGAAACTGAAATAGACTGCACCATTGACCAACTAAAAGCTGCTCTAAAGTCCAGCGCAGAGAGCATTAGTTATGGACCTATGCAGGTTCAAATGCTTAATACACACAGGATGTACATCAATACACAAATATCTTTACATATGAAAAAAAAAAACATTTAAATGTTATAAAAATTATTTTCTACATAAATATATAAAAAAACTGCCTCCATGCCTTCTTCATGTCCGTTTTTTTTTTTCCAGTTTATTCATGACAATTTGCATTTTTATTATGTTATTATAATTAGCAGTATTATTTATTATATGCATATTTATATTTGTTTTAATAAAAACTAGTTTAGATTTGTCCACCTATTGGGTTTTGGAGATGTATGAATCACCAAATGGGGTATAAGAATAGGACGTGTGTTTGGATATAACTCAGTTTTTTGACCACACTTCGTTATTATTGTTCATTTATTTGTTCGCTAAAAATCAGAACTGAATTTAGAAAAAGTTTTGAAACAAATCTTTGCGCTTAACAAACAAAATTAAATATGTAGGCTAATGGATGTCTTCAGTGGAACGCGTACAACACCGTTTCCTTATCCACAAAAGTAAAGGAGTAAGGTAAAGAGTAAAAATAAAGAGAAGAAAAATAAGAGAAGAAAAATAAAGAGAAGGTAAAGAGGGCAAATGGAGGAGACTCGTTCTTTATCCTCACGCAGATGGTCTGTTTAACTGTTTTCTCGGTAGTGAAGCATACAGTTTTTCCACGTACAAAGTCCGCCATGTAAATAGCAAATTTACAACGGACTCTTAAAGGGAATGGGAGATGAGACTCTGATTGGTTTAACGCACGTTATGTTCAAAACACACTCATTAACTATATATATATATATATATATATATATATATATATATATATATATATATATATATATATATATATATATAGATAGATATATATAGATATAGATATACACATACAGGGTTTCTGCAGGTCTCACAAAGTCAAATTTAAGACTTTTTAAGACCATGAAAAATGATATTTCAGACTTATATAGGGCTAATGCTAATTATTTCTAATTAATTAAATAAAAAAATGTATAAAAAAAACAAGTAGCAATTATTTTATGCTTCTACAAAATCTGGATAGATTCAGTCCATTTGGTCCTGATATTTCTGAATAAATTCATTTGAAGGCGAAGGGAATATGTAACTTTTTCCATAACATAAATGTCGTATACAATTTCCAACCACTCTTGGATTGTAGGGGTTTCAGGAAGTAACCAGTGTCTTGTGATAGCTTTTTTGGCCGTAAGTTATCAATATGTCAAATAAATATTTCTCAGGCCTACATGTCTGCATGTCAGAAATTCCTACAAATAAAGCCGTAATTGAAAGGTAACATTAAATATTCTTTCTATTACTTTATGTATGTCCACCAAGAAATGTTTTATCACTGGACGCTTCCAAAATGCTGGCAGATAACTCTCTGCAACTCTCACATGGTTGCCCACTGAAGCTAAGCAGGGCTGCGCCCGGTCAGTACTTGGATGGGAGACCACATGGGAAAGCTAGGTTGCTGCCGGAAGTGGTGTTAGTGAGGCCAGCGGGGGGCGCCCAACCTGCAGTCTGTGTGGGTCCCAATGCCCCAGTATAATGACGGGGACTCTATACTGCTCAGTGAGCGCCGTCTTTCGGATGAGATGTTAAACCGAGGTCCTGACTTTCTGTGGTCATCAAAAATCCCAGGATGTCCTTTGAAAAAGAGTAGGGGTTTAATCCCGACATCCTCTGTCCATCATGGCCTCCTAACCATCCCCATATCATAATTGGCCTAATCACTCCAATGTCTCCTCTCCACCAATCAGCTGGTGTGTGGTGTGCTGTCTGGCGCAAAAAGGCTGCCGTCGCGTCATCCAGGTGGATGCTGCACAATGGTGGTGGATGAGGAGATTCCCCCCTATGTGTAAAGCGCTTTGAGTGCCCAGAAAAGCGCAATATAAATGTAAGGATTTATTATTATTATTATTATTGAAATATGTGCCAGGCTTCTTAGAACTCACACACTGTCTCCAGCATTAATACATGTTTTATTGTTAATTCAGATTCACTAATGTACTGTAGTTTAACCAATTTTACCAAATGGAACCTTATTGTAAAGTACTACAAATATCTATTAATTATTTTATATAATTTGTGTCTGTCTATGTTTTTACACTAGCAGTCAAAGGTCTAGAACATTCATATTTTAGCTCACCTATGGCTGCATTTATTCAATTAAAAATATAATTTAAAAAATAATGAAAACAAAGTAATATTGAGAAAATTTTCAGTATCATTACTTCAGCCTTTAATGTCATAAACTTAATATAAATTTGTATTTATTAATTGTATTGTTTTAAAATGCATAATTTGTTGGTAGATTTGCGTTTTTTAATATTTTTTTATGAGAGCAAAATATATTGTGAAACTAGTTTTTACTCACACTTTGAGCTTGCAGACTTAATTTTGGCTGAAGGCTGTTTCTAAACCTTCTCCCCACCTTGTGAAAATCACTTTGCTTGAGACTGATTGCACTACCTTGCACTGCCACGACACCTCAAACTTATCTCCCATTGGCTGAGTAACTCGTCTCAGAGTGACAGATGTGTCAGACTCAAGGACGGACATCTGATGACAGCCAAAACACACCCACCTCCTCTGTCCCACCCGGACACATCAGATTCACAGTATGAGTGATGTGGCCAGCGCTGCATTGAATTCACAAAATAGCACTTAAAGGCTGCTGTGTGCAGTGACGCACCTTGAGTAGGCCATTCATTATGCCTGATATTGACAGCAAAGCCATATGTTTATCACTCATCTCCACACCAACAGCTGCCCTCGAGTCCTTGATTACCTACAGCAAACACAAAACTTCAATTTATTTCTTTAAAGCCTGAGATGGTATCTCAAATGCATTTCCCAAGAGTTATTAATAATGCATTTAATAAGTATCAGTGGTAACATTAAAAAATACCTTTAAACAAATGGTTTTGTCATTTTTAACATTGAAAAAAATGTTAAAGAGCTCCTATTATGGGTTTTTGAAAATGACCTTCCATGCAGTGTGTAACACAGCTCTAAGTGAAGTGAAATATCCAGCTAAGGCTTAAATTTGAAAGTGCACCGTGTTTAAAACTATTGATTCATCTATTAAAGAGTCGACTCATGGTTCGAATGAATCGTCGCTGTAATAAGTCTTTAGCCGTGCTGGCGTGACGTCGAAACAGATCTCAAGCCCCGCCCATTTGTTGTGCGTGCATACCCGGGAAAATTAAAACCCCAGCCCTCCCCACAAACACTGTAGAAAGAAAACGAGGAAGACAAACACTGTAGCAGATCCCAGTTAAATCATGTCGCAAAGACGCTGTGCTCTAAAGTGTGAAGGAAAGTTAGTGTTGTTTTCCCTACCCAAATATGAGGCTGTGAAGAGTCAGTGGTTGAAGTTTATTTTGGCAAAAATACCTCATCATTATAGCCCCAGTCTTGTGCTGTGTTCCCGTCATTTTTCTGACGAGTGCTTCAGCAATCTACATGCTTACAACGTGGGATTCGTTGGCCATTTGTTAAAGGAAGGATCAGAAAAGACTATTGATGTATGGGACTTTGTCAGAGCTTGACAGGAACTTTACAGTACACAGTACATGGATCAGTTTTTTCCTCCATTTCACAAGTGTAAGTGTGTGCGATTAAAATGGTTGCTTGTTTTCTCTAGCTTGCAAAAATTTTATTTAATTGTGTTTTATTACTTATACTCGCTTGTACTGTATCTGGTTAACTCTTTGTATTCTCATCTCGCATCTAAAACCCTGTTGAAAACGTGACATGTGCCGCTTTGTTTACGGATTTAAATGCGTTTGTGAGCTCGTGATCCTCTGCCATTTGTCATTGCTATGGCCACCATCAGCTTTTCCTACACATGTGCAGCGGTCAAGTTTCAAAATAGTTCAGCTTTTGCCACTGTGTGGATTAATACTGAATGTGTGTCACTGTTTTTACTTATGGTTTAGAATAGAGCAATATTCTGGTGTAAACTGCATTGCTTTAATGCACTCCTGCATTGGGCTCACACATACACTCTGCACTCTGTTGATAAGCCATGCTGGGCACTTCTCTTTATCTCACGCTGAACACAGTCGACCAATCACAACAGACTAAGTCATCGGACCAATCAGCGCAGATAAGCATTGCGTTAAGGAAAGGTTCGGGAACAAATGAATCACTGAATAAATCATATGGGAGTCATTGGGACATTTAGGTAAAATTAAATGCACATTATAAGACGATGAAAGTGTTTTTTGACCTTGCATGCATATTAGCATGTTGTTGGAGACCCCCAAAACCAAAATATGACCTTTTAAAATTTTAATTCTTTAACTCTTTACCAAAAACCTTTAAATAATAAACTTTTCAAATGTAATAATTATTTGATCAAATAAATGCAATAACAACATCTCTTAAAACATTTTACTAGCACCACCCTTTTGAACAGGGTGTATTTTTGTGTCATTAACATATCATAGAATATAAAAGCAAAGCAAGAAAGCAAGAAGAAAAGAAAAGAGGTCAGAAGGTCTATGTGGATGATGGTGGTTTTATTAGGACAGTTAATCCTGAATAGTGTTCTATTGCTTATCTTGCCATCTTAAATTCCAGACTGCCAAAAAGCAGCATGTCTTTTCTCAACATCATGACTTTTATTAGAGTCATGGGCTGTTTGCTGCTTAGTCACAGCTTATTAAATGCAAGAAACAAAAGTATCCTGCAAAGAAAAGTACTGTCTGATAGGCAATAACAAGACTTATTTAATTGTAGTAGTTTTAATCACTGATGACCTATTTTCTTCTGAAAAAAAAAAAAACTAAACGTTTGCATCTGTGATTTTAAGAAATATGAATGAATAATGTCTAAATGCAATATTAAAATGCAACCTTTCTATCCATCCGCTATATTAAACACACACACACACACACACACACACACACACACACACACACACACACACACACACACACACACACACACACACACACACACAGGACTTTTGAGGCCATCTAATCCATTTGCTCAGGTCCTGATCTAACCTCAGCTGTGAAGCGATCTTTGCACTTTCTCTCTGATGCCATGGGTAATAGATGTTAAAGTCTTTTTTGTAAAACTTTAACAGCTGACAAAGTGCAGTTAATCTTTCATTTCCCTTTGAGGCACATCACTGACAGTCTATTGGACGTCAGCTTTAGAAAAGATATAATGAGATACAAATGAGCCTCTGGACACTCTCCTTTCTTGCTCTGCAGGTGTCTTGTTTGAAGGCCAAAGACTGACACATGGATATGCAGACAAAGTATTAACAAAAATTCAAGAATACATCCTACGAGAATGGATTGCAGTTGACTATAAAATAGTGAAATGCTCATGTTCAATTATGTGGAAATCAAACAGTATGTTGAGTAAAGTCTTTATTTGTGATATCACTGTGCTTCACAATTAATATAATTAATTTCTACAAGATATAATTTCATAAAAGATAGAAATACAGTGGAAGATCAGCTGTTTGTGTGGCAGTCGTCCATTAGAGCCTGCTGCTTTACTTTCGTTTTGTGTTTGCTTAATTTTTTATTCAAGTTTACGAATTTGCTGGTTCATGCCTGTAAACTCCCTAGATTATGCACTGTTAGAGACAGCTTGATAAATGGATAGATAAAATCAATAAAGAAAAGAATAACTGAATGACAGAATAAACAAATGATGGATTAATTGAAAGGCTAAATTATAAAAAGATAGAACATAAAATTATATAATTGTATTCATTCATTCATTTTCTTGTCGGCTTTGTCCCTTGCGGGGTCGCCACAGCGGAATGAACCGCCAACTTATCCAGCACGATTTTACGCAGCGGATGCCCTTCCAGCCGCAACCCATCTCTGGGAACTTCTACACACACATTCACACTCATACACTATGGACAATTTAGCTTACCCAATTCACCTGTACTGCATGTCTTTGGACTGTGGGGGAAACCGGAGCACCCGGAGGAAACCCACGCGAACCCAGGGAGAACATGCAAACTCCACACAGAAACGCCAACTGACCCAGCCCAGCCGAGGTTCGAACCTGCGACCCAGCGACGTTCTTGCTGTGAGGCAACAGCACTACCTACTGCGCCACTGGGTTGCATAATTGTATAAACATTATATTATTTGTGTATGTTTGTACTTTCATTTTAGTTGTCTTTTATTTCTTTAATTTCACTTTCCAAAATGAATCATCATTGAACTTAACAAGTTACAAGTTACAATGATAAAGCGAGTTAGCAAGTTTTTAATTATTAATGAAGGAATTATAATGCTTTGTGTCATTACTTCATCTTCATTTACAAGTAGCAGGGTATTTACAGCTACTGTATATTTCTGTCCATTCGCATCCTGTCGCTTTGTGCCCCCTGGCAGCATAGTCGCAAACTGCTGTTACACCTAACAACATGTTCTTAATTCCTTATTGCCGTGGCAGCGCCACATGCAGTGGTAATGGTCCTTTTGAAGTGTCACCCACTGTACTGTGGACCGATAAATTGAAAATGAATAGTAGAAATACAGACAAACAGATATAAAGACAGACGGATAGACAGACAGATAGATAGATGCAGTAGATAGATACACAAACTGACAGACAGACAGACAGACAGACATAGATACAGTATATAGACAGACAGACAGTAGAGAGATAGACAGATACAGTAGATAGATAGACAGATACAATAGATAGACAGACAGAGACAGAGATAGAAAAGTAGACAGACAGATATGGATGGATGGATAGAAAAAAGAAAGAAAGAAAGAAAGAAAGAAAGAAAGAAAGAAAGAAAGAAAGAAAGAAAGAAAGAAAGAAAGAAAGAAAGAAAGAAAGAAAGAAAGAAAGAAAGAAAGAAAGAAAGAAAGAAAACATTATTCAACATGAACTAGTAGTCATCGGGCTCATTTTCAACATTCAAATACTTTTCCATATGGTTTTAAATTTGCACAAGGCACTTGCACATGACACTCATTTCATTTTATAGGAATTCCTTCACAGGTTTTTGAGTTTAGAAATCTCTTCAAGTTATATATTATGACATAATTCTCTGCTGTTTATTATGTGGTTGTATATCAGCAGAATTACACAAAATGATGGAAAGCAACATGACTCATGTTCTCAAATTCCCACCCTTTGTCATGAACGATTGAGCTTTTGCTCCCTGACGGAAAACTGCAGGGTGGATGGGGATGGGGGTCTGAATTACAGGTTTCTTTTGTGAACAAGTTTCAAACCCCTCTGTTTTAAACGACAGCGCTGAAAACCCATCTGTCATCGAGCAGATTTCCATTGTGTGAAATTACTGCTCTGAATTTAGTTTTTTTTTAAACCTTCAGAGGTGAGTAGCTCCGCCGAACCCTGAACAAATCAAGCACTTCTCTAAGTCCCCGGGCCCTCAGTGGTTCCCTGAGAGCAGGAGTCTGAAACAATCTGAAGAGAAGAACAGCGGACTGAAATACATAACTACTTCTTCATTTTTATTTGTATGAAAAGGGAAAGGATTCCACTGCTGAGAAAAGGAGAAATAAGAAAGGCGTGATTTAGAATAATGAGATGCTGAAATATGGGGAGAATTGTGGGAGGAATTAAAGATGAAGTGTGAGTGGGTACAGAAAAAGAATGAGAAAATGCCTTAAAAAAATTAAGATGGGGAGAAAAATGGGGGAGAGGGGCCCCAGACAGGCTGGAGCAGGCCAGCGCAGGAAAGGCTGTTTTTGCTGAAAGGGAGGAGAGAACTTGCCAAGAATAACCTTCTTTGCTGTCATGCAGCCATTCAAGAGCGGCACAGGGAGCGAGAGAGAGTGGAGAAAGAGGGAGAGAAATGCCTTAGGAGCTTAAAGAAAAAAAATCACATGGGTGCCAGCACTCGCTCTCTTTTTCTTATTTCTTCTCTATCCCCTATTGATTTACCCACCCATTTCCATCTCTTCACACTCTGCAGTGTCATCAGACCAAAAATGAAAGAAGATAGAGAATCTGTCTGTACAAGCACTAATCATTTCAGATTATTTCAGTGGTATCTATAGAAAAAAAGCATGTCAGGTGAATAGAAAAATGTGTGAAGTTTTATTGAAAGTTTAGTTTAAAACTTTTTCAAATTGTCATCACAAAAACGAAATGCTGAAGAATGTAATAGCCATTCTTATCAAAATAAAAAGTGTTTTTACACTCAAAGACATCTTAAAGACTTCAAAAAATAAATAAATAAAAAATAATAATAATAATAATAATAATTATATATATATATAATTTTATTTTTTTTAACTCGCCGAAGTACTTCCAATCTTTTATTTTCTGTTACTGAAATATTGTAAACCAGCCACCATTAACATCTTTAGTAAGAAAAAAACTAC
This sequence comes from Danio kyathit, assembly GCA_903798195.1. Lineage (NCBI taxonomy): Eukaryota > Metazoa > Chordata > Actinopteri > Cypriniformes > Danionidae > Danio > Danio kyathit. The sequence continues at coordinate 24,980,954 of LR812539.1, read as the reverse complement.
ACTGTAAAACCCGATAAGTACAGTTAACTCAAACTTTTTAAGGAAAACGATTGCGGCAAACCATTTAAGTTTTAAAACAATATGGTTTGAATACTGAAAACTATATGACTATATATATATATATATATATATATATATATATATATATATATATATATATATATATATATATATATATATATATATATACATATATATATATATATATATATACATATATATATATATATATATATATATATATATATATATATATACATATATATATATATATATATATATATATATATATATATATATATATATATACATATATATATATATATATATATATATATATATATATATATATATATATATATATATATATATATATATATATATACATACATACATACATATATATATAACTCTATATATAGTCATAGTCATACATATATATATATATATATATATATATATATATATATATATATATATATATATATATATATATATATATATATATATATATATATAACTCTATATATAGTCATATATATATATATATATAACTCTATATATAGTCATATATATCTATATATATATATATATATATATATATATATATATATATATATATATATATATATATATATATATATATATATATATATATATATTGCCAAAACAAATTCCTTGTTTGTGTGAAGAACACTTGGCAATAAAACAGATTCTGATTCTGATATATACAGTTGCGACCAGAATTATTACACCCCCTGAATTATTAGCCCCCCTGTTTATTTTTTCCCCCAATTTCTGTTTAACGGAGAAAAGATTTTTTCAACACATTTCTAAACATAATAGTTTTAATAGCTCATTTCCAATAACTGATTTATTTTGTCTTTGCCATGATGACAGTAAATAATGTTTGACTAGATATGTTTCAAGACACTTCTATACAGCTTAAAGTGACAATTAAAGGCTTAACTAGGTTAATTAGGTTAACTAGGCAGGTTAGGGTAATCAGGGAAGTTATTGTATAACAATGGTTTGTTCTGTAGACTATTGAAAAAAAATATATAGCATATAATATATTGTATATATGATGTACTTCCCTGTCAGTAAAAGACTGTCCAGCAAACTTACAAGCAGTGAACTGTGCACAGTTATCTGCTTTTTAAGTAGTTGGAGTGTTTTAATTATTCGTAGTCTCCTCCCTCACAATTTTGTGTAGGTTCGGAACAATCACAAACAATAATATATCACTTACGTACCAACCTCATTTATCACATATACGTTATTATCGCATATACGAGGTAGCTTACTACTGCGAGGGAGGAGACGGCGAGTAATTAAAATGCTCTAACTATTTAAAAAGCAGATAACTGTGCACAGTTCACTGCTTGTAAGTTTGCTGGACAGTCTTTTACTGACAGGGAAGTACATCAGAACCCGGCTATGGAGAAAATAAAAACTATAAACTCTCTCTCTCTCTCTCTCTCTCTCTCTCTCTCTCTCTCTCTCTCTCTCTCTCTCTCTCTCTCTCTCTCTCTCTCTCTCTCTCTTTCTCTCTCTCTCTCTCTCCATCTCTGTGGCCCCTTTGACCTGCTGGCATGTTCGTGAAGTAACGTTTAACCTCCTCTGTCAGCGGTTACAACAATAATGTTACTTGGGGATCCAGACACGAGCGTGTCTGCAGAGTGAGTTTTCTCCACCGGGTTGCAATCTATGATGGATCAGCTGATCGCCATGGCCGTTTAACATCAGTGTCCCTGTCACTGTTTGCTGAAAATCGTCAGAGTTGCACTGACCATTATAGCCAATTGCAGCCTTTTCTGTTAAGCATGTGATCAATCATTGTCGTTTTAGAACTCACTCGACAACGCTCAAAAAGCAAGCATGATAATATTTATATAATATTTATTTGCTATAAATGCTCATGCTGTTCTGTGCATGTACTTTAGTTTTGTTTGATACGTTCAAAAAGAGTGTTTTCTTTGAGCAGGTAAAATTAGATACAGTACATATATCTTACTGCTCGTATTAAAGCACTAAATTGTTTTACAAATAATATAAATATACTATAAATTATACATTTTAATACAATAATCATTGTGTTGTGAAGTATATCAAATTAAAGCATGGCCAATGCACCCTGATGCACCGAGATATCGAATTGAACCAAATCAATGGCATGATATTCATAACTGAACCGAACCATGAAACCACTGTAAGTGTAGATGGCCCCTAATATATATATATCTCATAACTCAATTGATTTTAAAGGAAGAGTTGATTCAAATTACACAGTTCACTTCACAATTTACTCACTATTTACTCTCAAGTGGTTGAAGACAAAATAAAATATTAAGAAAAATATTAGAAACCTGTTAGAAAACACTGACTTTCATAACAAGTACTATGGAAGTCAATAGTTACAGGTTTCCTACATTTTCAAAATAACTTCTTTTGCATTCAACAGAAAAAAGAAAGACACACATTTGCCCATTGATTAAATACACTACACAATATAATGTCAGTTTTGTTAGGCTTATCTCTAGTCAGCCCTCATTTCACAATTTAGACAGCATGCTGTGAATTATTCTCAAAGGGAAGCAAACAGCTGGTGTGAAACATCCGCACAGAACAGACCAGATCAAAAGAGCTGATAGAGAGAGAGAAAGAAAGAGAGATGTCAAGGAGAGACAGAGAGACTGAGCAAATCCCACAGGCCTTTAACGCAACACACCAACACAACACGTCTGCCTTCTAAATCAGCACCTCTCGCTCTCGTTGCTCCATCCACTGGCAGCCTTTGAAGAAGTTACTTTGTCATTCATTTCCCCGACATCCAGCACGCTGCTTCTCTAGCTCTCTAAATGTTTGATTTTTATTCACTGAGCTGCAGAAATGACATTCACCTCAGACAGGTTTGGAGGTCCTTTGAGAAACACGTTGCATTTGAGACCCCAGTGCGGGACGGACAGAATAATTACAAATCTCTGCACAAAACACATGTCTGTTCTATAGATCTCCGTGATGGTAGGGGGGAAGCCATCCAAATGTGATATTGTTTTGATTGGATAATGAGGACGTGAGCTGATGAATGAGATGATGAATGAGAGTTCAGATACAAAAACCTCTAATTGCCATCTGAAATTTTCTTCTGAAATGAGTATTTTTCTTACCCTCCTACAGTATGTTTATGGTCAGCTATTTCACTTTAAAGACAATTAAAATATTTTTTCCTTTACCTAAAAAATATTAGAAGAAAAAAGAGGATTAATAAGTTAGGACAACTTATGTTTTTGTACATTTTTAACCCTTATACTGTTGGGGATGTTTTCATTCATTTTGGGGTGATTTTGAGTCTTGATTTGGCCATAACTTTTTCTGTGTTTCAGCTAGCAGAATGATTTCTGGTGACAAATCCTATTTTGACACATATTTTGAGAAAATGCTTTGATTAAAAAAAAATAACTCTATACACTCTGGACAAATTTACTACCCTTTTGTTATGTTGGGAATAAAAGCATCCACTGAATTAAACTGCAGTAAAAATGCATCAGATACATATTTTTTTTTCAATTTTATTTGCATAAATCTGTTAAAGAGCCCCTATTATACATTAAAAAGGGTCATATTTTGGTTTTAAGGGTCTCCAACAACAGGCTGATATGCATGCAAGGTCAAAAAACACTTTCATGGTCTTAATATATGCATTTATTTTTACCTAATTATCCCAGCGACTCCCATATGAATCGTTCAGCGATTCATTTGTTGCCAAACCCCTCCTTAGCATGAAGCTAATCTGAGCTGATTGGACCAATCACAGCCTGTTGCGATTGATCGACAAGGTTCAGCACGAAACAGAGTGAAATGCCCAGCACAGCTTATCAACAATATTGAAGTAGTCAGAGTGCATAGTTTATGTGTGACCATATCTGCCAACACTCCTGTTTTTCCCGGGAGTCTCCCGTATTTCAGACCCATCTCCAGCCACCCACCCATTTTGTTATATATACCGGAAAACCTCCGTAATTTCAACCACCCCTCAGTCCTCAGCATTTTAGTAAGGTCTGTGAAAGCCCCGGGTCGCCAACATTGGTATAGGATCTGATCGCATCGGCCGCCCGAGACACGCTTCATAGTAGTTACTAGTTCATAGTAGTTCATTGTAGTACACAGTACCTGGTCCATAGAGGGCAGCAGAATAGTGAGGGCGGCGTCCGCGAAACCCCCTGGTCCTCACTTTCATCCACCAATTCAGCTTGCTCCGGCCGAGTGTTATTCATAGCCCCCCTCACTAGTCTTTTCTGATCCTTCCTTTAACAATCGGCCAACGAATGCCCCGTTGTGTGTAGATTCCAGAAGCACTCGAACTGCACAAGGCTGGGCTATAATGCTGAGGTATTTTTGCAAAAATAAACCTCAACCACTGACTCTTCACAGTTTCATCTTTGGGTAGAGAAAATAACACAAACTTTCCCTCACACTTCCAATAATATGCAGCAGAATATCCCACAATGTCTTCATGACTAAATTCAAACGGCATCTGCTACAGTACTTGGCTGCGTCCGAAACCGCATACTTCCATACTATACAGTACGCTAAAATCAGTATGCGAGCCGAGTAGTATGTCCGAATTCATAGAATTCGAAAGTCAGTATGCGAGAAGTACGCGGATGACTTACTACTTCCGGCGAGATTCTGAAGTGCGCATCCCATGCACGCTGCGCTATCCCATGATGCCCCGCGAGAGAATTCATGAATAGGAGTGAAGCGACGTAACTGACGCAGGTAGGTCACGTGACCATGACAAAATGGTGGATGTAGTATGTCCGAATTCCATTCATACTTCTCCCATTCATACTGTATAGAACACACTTTTCTAATGGCCGATTAGTACATTTAAATTCAAATGCAATATCTACTGAGTAGTAGGCGGTTTCGGACGCAGCCCTTGTCTTCCTTTTTTTCTTTGCTACTGTTTGAGGGCAGGGCCGAAGGTTTAAATTTTCCCGGGTTTGCTCGCGCAACAATTGGGCGGGGCTTAAGTTTTGGAATCTTTACAGCAATGTGAACATTAAGCATTATTCTTTCAGGTTGGTCAGGTTTACATTTCTCTTTAGTATGCAGATTGACTTACATTTTATGTTTGTGGCTCTGCATATACTGTACATGTTTTTTTCCTTGTTTGTTTATTTTTTTAAATTTTTTTTATGTAAAGCCTAACCAGGGACAAAGGCTGCAAATTAGCCTTATGTTATATGCCCTATGTATGCAACATTGGTTGTCTTTGTATAACAATGCCAAGTGTTTTGTCCCTGTTAAATAAACAAGCAAATAAAAAAATTTAAATAAATTGATTTTCATTTTTTTCTCCCTAAAGGGCGTCACACACCGAATGCGCGGCTCAGCGCCGCGACACGGCGCGCACATGACAGTTGAACTTGCGGTGCCGGTGTGTGTACCCTGATAGAAACCTATGTTTAGAATTCTGAAATGCGTGACGCTGCGCAGAACGTCGCCGAGCGGCGCTTCTGGTGTGGGACATGCTTAATTTTGCTGTTGGTGGCTGTTTTTCCCCGGTTGACTTCCAGTATAACCATATTTTTTGATTGCAAAACCGTGACACCATATAATTATGGATTTTTATTGTTGTGGTTTTCCCTGTTAGGAAGAGGTAAAATTTGCAATTTTTACTGTTGATCATCACTTGGCACCATTAAGCCTTTAGATAGGCCTGTGCAAAAAAAGCTTAGTTTCTGGATTTTATATAGAGCATAAAAGCAAATTAAAGTGTGTGTATGTGTGTGAAAGTGACCTTTACGCATTTACCTTGATGTGTCTGAGAAAATATGCATCCCAGCTCTCAAAACTACATGGAGTAAACAAAAACAAAGACTGTGTATTTATGCAGCATTAAATGTGGTTATAATGGAAGTCAATGGGGCAAAAACAGCCACCAACAGTAAATTAGGAGAAAAAATGAAAATCTAACAATGCATCAAAAACAATGCTGTTACAAATCGTTCATATGTCCATGACTGTGATAAAAGGTTAAAAAATGCAGTCCACAATTACTTTTTGTATTGAAAATAGGATATTTTGTGTGTGTGTTTTTTTCACCAAATCAGCGACATAATTTGTGAACTTGGCTATTAAAGAGTTAAAATCCTGTAATTTTCTAAAATATTTAGTAGTTTTAATTAAGACTGAGGTTGATTAAGAGATTTATCCAAAAAAAAAAAAATAATAATAAAAAAATAGAAAAAATATGTATCTGATGCAGTTTTACAGCAGTTTAATTCAGTGGATGTTTTCATTCTGAACATAACGAAAGGGTAGTAAATTTGAACAGTGCACAAGGGTTAATTAAATGGCATTAAAAAGATTAACCGTGAAAATTTATAGCATATAATATTTGAAAATTATAAGCTGCTCTACGTCAAGCAATTTAACATAATGCAGTGTTTACCTTAGTATTGTATAGGGGGCCTCCCATCCTCCCAATGGCACCCCTCTTGAAAGTCAAGTTATTTCATTTTATTTCCTTTATATAGCAGCAGGTCACAACAGAAATCAAATGATAAATAGAAGTTCTTTCCTTCAGAACAGGGGCCTGTTTCAGAAAGGAGGTTAAGTGAAAACTCAGAGTATTTTAACCCTGAAATGAGAGAAACTCTGGGTTTTCCGTTTCAAAATGGCAGGTTTGTCAAACTCGAGAAAGTAGGGTAAGTCAAGCCTGTTTCTGAAAGAGAGGTAACTTTAACTCAGAGTCAGTTACCGTGGTAACTTATTCTGTGAACCTAACCTGGTCAGGAGCAGGTTTTATTCTCTAAACTCAGAGTTTCTGTCGGTCTCCTGCCCTTTTTTAAAGACGAAGCGGTATTTCTCACCTTAGATTTATGTTTCCACACACCTATTTTAATGTGCATTTTGGATATGCGCATAAAAAATGGATTGATGGAAACGCCAAGATGCACATAACTTTTGAAAATAGGCATAATAAACATGCGCATAACTGAGTAGGAGAAACTTTTTATTCGATAAGAAAAGATGTGCATAAACTACCATGGAAACACTTTTACTGAACAAATTCCAGTATACGCATTAAAAAAGGTTTGTTATAAGAGACGATGATGAAAATGTGTGTGAATGGACAAACCAGCAGGCTGAGCACACTGTAAAACATCTGAAATGTTGTTTTGGTCATTCTAAAACGCCTTAACCGTTTCAGTATTATTATATTATTAATTACCTCCAGAGAGTCTGCAGCGTGTCAAGAGCGTCTGTTCTCCGCATCTAAAACGCCACCACGCGTTCATTGTGTGTCGGCATTGTCTTTTGAGGCACAAGTCATTTATTAAATAAAAAACAGTAAATTGTGTTTTTACTGTTGATATTTGGCGACAGTTAATCAGCAAGTGACAATTTTGTTCTCTTTGATTCGTTGGATGGAAACGCTGCTTTATTCGCACATCTTTTATGCGATATTCCAGTTTTGCACATAAATTTCATTCGCATTTTTTGATGGAAACATAGCTAATACATTTCAGTCACACAAAGAACAAACTCACGTACAAGAATAGTTTGTCCTTTTTTAATAATTAATTAGCTTAAATTCACTTACCTTCCACTGGCACATGTAACGTTACTAACTAGATTAATGGTATTATTACTCCTTCTAAAAACAATTTTTTTTAGTTCTGCTTACATTATAAATGTCATATCATCCTCTACCACTCGAACAATAAAAAAGGCAAACACACAAGTGCACTTAAATCTATTAAAACTTATCAACCTGTGTAAAAGTGGGAACCTTAAATGAAACATTTCCACTGAACATTAAGCTAAGGTTATCTGCATTCTTGTTTTGTCAGATTTGTTGTAGAAATGCGCTAGCATAATTTAATGCAATTACATCTGAAGTAACTTCAAGTAAAACTTTTTCAAGTAAAAATTTTTATAAACGTCACACATTACATTACTTTTTTTATTATACTTTATTATTTAAATACTTTAAATGTAAACTTGCGCGTTAACTTGAGCAGCTATGTTTTCCCACGCTAACTGTCTCTGTTTCACTGATGCAGTGGTGTTGCTTTTTTCAATATATGGTCATATTTGCTATAACTTTGCATGAGCACATCAAATTCAGCTGGAGAACTCGTAATATCTGCGCTCCATTGATAATGCCTTTTTATAGTCACAGTGTGCGCGCTTAACTCTGAGTTGGTCTACTCAAAGTTGATTGATCCAACCCAGAACAGCTATTCTGAAACCAAAAACTCTGAGTTTTTAATCTCTCGGTAAATCAACTCAGAGTTCAAGTTTAAACTCCGAGTTGGTTGAACCTCCTTACTGAAACAGGCCCCAGGTCTATACTTTGTTCTTTTACTAAACAAAAGAGCCTCATGTTATTCATCTTATTTCCATAATGGCATGTTATTTCTGTCTGATCACTGTATATCGCATAATTTCTTGCACACACTCACAAAACTGAGCAGAACACTCCCACCAACCGAGAGAGAAAGCTCATCGTAAAATATGTTGCGTCTTCCAGATGGAAATCAGCTAAGCCAGGTGAAAGTAAATAAATCCCACTTTTATTCTGGGTTCACACCAAACACAGAATAAGGTTTTTGCATGAGTTAATTACATAAAATCAATGCAAACACATAAATAGAGGCTAATTATCATTATTAGTTTAGGCTACGTAAAACATCATACTTTTTAATCTCTCACATCTGAGTTATAGTGAGAATACAGACAAATAAGCAGCTCAGATAATCTTCTATAGACATTTGGTGTACAAATGCAAAGGAATTCTATTTGTATAACAGTATATAACACTAGTACAGACTAGAATGCATATAAATATGATATATTGCTCTAAATTCCGCAAATAAACAGTATTTAAAGACATGTCGCAAAAACTGATGCACATTTTGAGAAAATATACCATTAAAATTGTCATTTTAGACCCTGTAATGCAAGCTAAAATTCAACTTTAACACAGCCACAGATGTTGATTTTTTTTCTACTATGGATGTGAATTGCTGCAGTTTTCCAACATTCTTCAAAATATCTTTTTATAAACTGGAAACATTTATAATAAAGGTTTGTAACCACCTGAGGGTAAGTAAATGGGGAATACATTTTCCTTTTTGGAGTCACCTATCCCTTTTTAATTCTTCATTTTTAAAATGTTAATTTATAAATGCATCTTATTGCAAGAGTAATGATTTTATTTATTCATGTTCATTTCAATTTCATTTTTAAGTGCCACTACTCTTCCAAAAAAGTGGCCCATAAAGGATGTGCGGAAAAAAAACTTTTCTGCCAGTTTCACAGAGCTCCAAAAACGTCACTGACTACTTCAAATGTATCTGCTTTTTCTCAGCTGTCAGCACAATTATATTGTGGCTAAAATCCTTTTATGTAAAAAGCTATTTCATGCAGGCTTCTCAATTTTATCAATAATTACAGAGTGCATTACCAATAGCATTTTTAATAGGTAATGGGAGTATATTTTTTGGAAGGTACAATACTTTCTTATTACCCAAGCCCTATGTGAAAAGTCAACTGCGGTTTATTTGAGTATTACATCCAGTCCAGTATATATAAATGCATATTTTCAGAAACACAGCAATTAGTAGCAATGTACAAAAAATAGTAATGTTTTAACATTTTCAAAATTGCATCTTGTTTATTTTACTGTAAATCATGTTTAGAAAGCAATGAAATTCTAAAAGTCTACCCAACATGCTGGGTTATGGTCAATTTGGAATATAAAAATATACTGTATTTAACAAATACATAAAAAACGAAACATAAAAATGTATAACTCGAAAAATTCGACAAATAAAAGTAAAAAATAGTTATCAACAACATGTTAAAAAGTCTTTTAAACTAAAAATTTTAATCAATTTAATTAACTTATCAAATTATCTGCAAAATAAACTAGAGCTGCCCAATATATACTTTCAGCATCGATATCCCAATGTGTGCATCTACAATAGTCCCATCGCAAGATATGCAATGTTGAGTCGGAATTAAAGTTGACCAGGAGCCACAGAATTGTATTTAATTACTGTATTTATACAGAATATATACGATTTATGCTAAAAAAATAATTTCTTACTTAGATTTTTTTTGTCTTGTTTCTAGTCCAAATATCTACATTTCAAAAGCAAAAACAAGATTATATTACTTACCCCGCTGGCAGATAATTTCGCTTGCTTTAAGGAAAAACTCTTAATTTTGACTCATTTCTTCTTTAGTTGAAAACATTTTTTTACTTGATCTAAAAAAATTTTGAGATTTGCACAAGAAATGAGACGATTCAAAGTAAGAAAAGCATTTTTTGCATTGTGATTATTCAATTTCTGTACCTGAATACTGTTAGGCTCCCCAGAAAACCATCAAATAGTGCTATTCAAACTTGTATCTTGTGAAACTGCATTCATATCGCAATATTTATCACAGAAAAATAAAATGTCAGATTTTTCCAATATCGTTCTGCCCTAAAATAAACCATTAATAACTGGTAAACCATTAATTACTGGTAAATGTGAGAGTAGAATTTAGTGCTCAATATATACTCTAATAAATGCTCTTTAGATCAAAACTGTATGTAAAAGTTACATTTTAAAACCCCCACCAAAGACGAGGGAATATTCAGTTGACACACCACAAAGAATAAAGATTTTTTTCATAATAAAAATGTTCAAATAAAAAAGAATTTAAAAAATGTATTAAAATTTTATTTGTTACATAGTTACTTTCAATAAAATAAAATAACCAAAAGTAAGTCTCTGATCCATGCTTATAGAGTATAATAAAATTGTGAAAAGGTCAAATATTGTCACTTTATTTCTCTAAATAAAATAAATATATAAAGATAAATATAAAATAAATACAAAAAATAAATAAATAAAGTTATGATGAATCCCACAGAACTGACACACTACACCTTTAAGTCCTGTATCAGTTGCACAGAACTCCAAATTAAACAACTACTGAGTTCATTCTCAGAAACTGGGGACATCTCTCTATTTGAAATAAGAGCTGGAGAGACACTGTCACATACCTAATCTTTGTGCAGGAACACAGACTCCTTATGGTGCTGTCACCCACCTGCTGAGAGAAAGAGAGATAAAGAGAGGAGTTAGAGAGGCCTTGTTGACACAGAAAACACTATGAAATTGAAGCACATCAGCATCTATTATTCCATGTTGCATATTTAGTGAAGCCTTTTATGATAATCATCCCCATTCTCATCTACTTAAACCTGCACCCAGATGACCTTCCCATGTGCCCACAGCAAAATCAGTTCATCTCAAGAGTCTACACAATACATACAGCCTGCACATTTTCCCTGGAATGCTTGTTAATGGAAGAATTTTAGAGCTTAAATGCATTAGCTATTTGAAGAGTTTTACAGAAGACTACTACTTTTGTAGTTTGTCTCCTTCTACTCTGGTTTCCAACAAGAGCTGTAAGTGGTAGAACAACCACAACAGACTGGGCCAACTAACCAATCAGAGGAAAGTAGAGTTTTAAGAAGAGCCACTCTTCAGAAAAGATGATTTTAGATTTGATGTATAATGTATAGGAGACCATTTCTGTCACCAAAACTGTCCATAGTTCTTATGGACAGAATTTCTATGCGCAGCTTTGGGCTGGAGGGTGTCCTGTTCTGGGACCACAGATGATGTTGTTCGCAGATGATGTTGTTCTGTTGGCATCATTGGACAAGGACTTTTAGAATGCACTGGGGCGGTTTGCTGTCGAGTGTGATGCGGCTGGGATGGGAATTAGCACATCCAAGTCGAAGTTCATGGTGCTCCACTGGAAAAAGGTAGCTTGCCATCTCCAGGTTGGAGGAAAGTCCTTATCCCAGGTGGAGTTGTTCAAGTATCTTGGGGTTTTGTTCACGAATGAGTGAAAGATGGAATGTGAGATTGACAAGCAGATCGGTGCAGCAGTAATGCGGTCTATGTACCGGTTCGTTGTGGTAAAGAAAGAGCTGAGCTGAAAGGCAAAGCCCTCGATTTACCATTCAATCTACATTCCTACTTTCACCAATGGTCATGAGCTTTGGGTCATGACTAGGGCCAGACGGAATCTGCAGACGCTTTTTGCAATTTCTGCGGAGATTTTTAATAAAAATCTGCGGATTTCTGCTGAATTATTTTGGGAGTCTCATAACTAAATGAATGTTTAAAAGGCAAATCCAATTAGAGTCACTTTATTTGGTAAACAAAGCAAGTCTCTTATATAATATCTCTACTAAAAGACAGAAAATTACTTTACAAACTGCATTGTACATAAATCAGATGAACATTAGTCAATAATATTACTGTAAAGTAATATTTTCTGTCTTTTAGTAGAGATATTTTATGAGAGACTTGCTTTGTTTACCAAATAAAGTGACTCTAATTGGATTTGCATTTTAAACATTAAATAAAAGTTAAAAATGTATTATTTTTATTTCACATACAGTATTAAGGATTTAATTATGAGACTCCCAAAATAATTCCGCAGAAATCCGCAGATTTTTACCAAAATTAATTTAAAAACTGAATAAATTTAGATTTACACACATTTACTCAAGCAAATAAACAGAAATAATGATGGGCTAAAAAATCTGCGGAAAATCTGTGGAATTCTGCGCGCGCAGATTCCGTGTGGGCCTAGTTATGACCGAAAGGACAAAATCTTGGATACAAGCGGTCGAAATGAGTTTCCTTCACAGGGTGGCAGAGCACACCCTTATAGATAGGGTGAGGAGCTCTGTCACCCGGGAGGAGCTCGGAGTAGAGCTGCTGCTCCTCCACATCGAGAGAAGTCAGCTGAGGTGGCTCAGGCATCTGTTTCGGATTCCTCCTGGACGCCTACCTAGGGAGGTGTTCCAGGCATGTCCCAGAGGGAGGAGCCCTCAGGGAAGAGCCAGGACACGCAGGAGGGACTATGTATCTCCGCTGGCCAGGGAATCCCTCGGGATCCCCCCGGAGGAGCTGGAGGAAGTGTCTGGGGAGGGGAAAGTCTGGGGTTCTCTCCTGAGACTGCTCCCCCCGCGACCCGGCCCCAGAAAATTGAAAGAAAAAGAATGAATGATGAATGTATAAGAGAAAGTTAAAGTGTTTATTTCTTTACATTGGATGCATGTAAACCTACCATATGACACTTATAAATAGGAACACATTAACAATTTTTAAAAAGGTTTTGTACTATATAATACAGAGCATGGTGGCTTGTTTGTTAGTATTTATAATTTGTGAGAAGTGTGATGTTAAATAAAGATAATAAGAGAGATGAAAGAAAGAGAAAGAGAGAGGTTAAACAATGTGCAAAATAAATGTTGATTAAGAAATGGTTAGGTAAATCTTAAAGTTATTGTAAAAGGTTGAATCTGATTTGTTAAATGTGATCACTGAAACTGAATTAATAATGGCTTTTGAGATGGATCACAGCTTTGGAAATATCTACTTAGGAAACATAGCAACCAATTTTAATGCTTAACATAAATACCTTCTCAAAGAGTTATTGGTCACTACTAGTAAAAAAACAATAACTAGGAAATGGCATTCTACCAAACAAGAGTGGAAGGTGATTGTAAAAGATATACTGTATTTGATACAGAGAAAAATACCTTTTCTCTTAGACACTCTATAGATAAATTCAACAAGAATTGGTCAAAATGGTTATCACATACAAGTAAATGGAGTGTATAATCCGTCTTTCGGATGAGACGTTAAACCGAGGTCCTGACTCTCTGTGGTCATTAAAAATCCCATGGCACTTCTCGTAAAGAGTAGGGGTGTAACCCCAGTGTCCTGGCCAAAGTCCCTCAATCGGCCCTTACCCATCATGGCCTCCTAATCATCCCCATTCACTGAATTGGCTCTATCACTGTCTCTTCATTCCACCAATAGCTGGTGTGTGGTGAGCGCACTGGCGCCGTTGTCCTGTGGCTGCCGTCGCGTCATTCAAGTGGATGCTACACATTGGTGGTGGTGTGGAGAGACCCCCCCTCATGATTGTGAAGCGCTTTGGGTGTATGGCCATACACAATTAATGCGCTATATAAATACACATTACATTACATTATAATAACTATGGAGTGTTTGCAATGTTTCTTGTTTCCCCAAGTACAATATGTGAGCTATTTACTGAGCATTTTGTACTTATATCTCCTGTACCATATACACTCTATTTAAATTTTATTCATTTCAAGAGTTCACACTTAGCTGATGATTGATTATAAAGCTTGTTTGGCATGATGTCCCAGGAGAGAGCCCTAAGCTCATAAGATCCTCGAGCCCGGGGCTCCCTCCATTTGCAGGGCGAGAGGGAAGTTTGAGCTCAGGTAGATCTTGAGAACTCCCCTGCTTTAGAAGCTAATGAACAGATAGTGATTGCTCTTAAGAGATAACTACTTATTAGGTGCATGACTATGGTGCTGATTTGGATTAGTCAATTAACTTAAATTGCATGTTTTTGGACAGTGGGAGGAAACCGGGGAACCGGGGGAAACTCACGTGAGCACGGGGACAATGTGTAAACTCCACACAGAAACATTGGCTGGCTTGGTAGGGACTAGAACCAGTGATGTTCTTGCTGTGAGGCAACAGTGCTAACCACTGGACCACCGTGCCACCCATCTAGGAAAGGAGGAGGAGTAGGGGTGGAAGGGGGGATTCTTCAAAACGAAGATGGCTGTGATTTGGAACTTAGGGTATTTATATTGGCTTAGGAATCGTCTGACTGGTGAATCATAAATTGAATAATGCGGGGCCAGTCGCAAGCAATCATAAACCGTGATCCTCTCGAAATTAGTTTATAAATAAACTTCACTTATTTATTTTTTGCTGCTGGTCCTAATTATTATACTTTATTCTCACTGTTCTTTCTGAAGGAGAGGGGACCAATGTGATTGAACGCCATATAAAGAATGTAACTATATAACTATCATAAAACAACATATTTGTGTAAGAATTATGTAAACGCTTGTTTATTAAATAACTTATTCATGCATTTCATGTAAAAAAAAATATCTAAATTTATCTTGCTTAAATTTGAATAGTACATGGCATTTTCTCAGCAAAGACTATAATGTTATTAGTGCAAGTAAAAATCAGAATTGGCTTAACGTAGCAGGATCTGCTCTCTCATGCATGTACATATAAAAGCATGACGCAAGCGCTCTCTCTGATGTGCCTGACTTCTTGATGGCTTTTGGCACTCGTCTAGAAAACTTGCAGAACTGTAAATTACAGCTGCAATTTCAGAGTAAAACATTTGGTCTCTCTCAGAAGCGGATCAGCGTTACACTGCACAGATGCAGTCAATATACAATGAGAAGTCTGAGACACTGAAAAGTTGTTTTTCTGTTTTTTTTCCTTTTCTTTTTTTCTATGGAAGTCAACGATTACAGGTTTCAAACATTTTTTAAAGTATATTTTTTTGTGTTCAAAAGAAAAAAAGAAACTCATAATTTTTTAAAACCACTTGAGGATGAGTAAAGGATGAGCAGTAATGGAAAGAGTACTGAAAAATCATACTTAAGTAAAAGTACCATTACTTGCCCAACAACAGTGTAAGTACAGTAAAAGTATCTGTTGTAAATATTACTCAAAGTATGAGTAAAAAGTAGCCCTTTTAAAAGTACTCAAGAGTAGTGAGTAGTGATTAAAAAAAAGCTGATGCGTTTACATGCAATTTGTGCATTTAGTGATTATTTAAGGCCATTTAAGCATTCGCCAACTTCTCATCAGTGATAAGCAGCCTAAATAGTCTCTCGGTCATTGCGTGTTAGGATTTTGGACATCTTCTTGATCGCTATTAATGCTTCCATAAGGTTTGCTGGATTTATAAAGCACCCATGTCTTGAGGTAGTTCAATGAGATGGGATTTATTTCTATGTGTGAAATAGAATAGTTGTGGCTGGAAGGGCATCCGCTGTGTAAAAACGTGCTGGATTAGTTGGCGGTTCATTCCGCTGTGGCGACCCCGGATTAATAAAGGGACTAAGTTGAAAATGAATGAATGAATGAATGAATGAATGAATGAATGAACTACTCGATTACAGTAATTTGAGAGTTAATTTACACCACTGATGGGGAGTAAATTTTTCAGGAGTTCCCAAATTTCAAACAAAGAAAACATAGGACATCAAATATTCTGACAAACACAACCATTCAAAATGCTGGGGCTGGTAAGACTTTTGAAAGAGGTGTCTTCTGGAAAAGAAAATAAAAGACTGGAAGTATTGATGTTTTCATCCTATTGTAAGTCGCAATGTAATATTTTTATGGCCAAAATTCAAAATGGTTTATGCCCTAAATTAGCTAACATAACATGTTATATTGAGTAAGTAAGCTGGCCTCAACCTACAGAGATCAGTCTTGGTCACTCATGATCTGTGCAGGTACCCTTAGATTGTCAAAATGCACCAATTTGCTATGAATATGTTCAAGCAACCTCATTGTCATAAAGATGATAACTGCTTAACAATCATGAAAAACAATCCAGGAGAAGGAAAACCCAAAATGCCAAAATCATATTCATGATGGAAAATCATGTCATATAGCAGGGGTCTCAAATTGCCGGCCCTCGGGACATTTACAGCACGCCCTCCTCCTCCCTCCGGCCCACAACAGACGTCAAAAATATAATGCAATTTGGCCCGCGAAAACATATTTTTGAACGTCTATGATTGTTGTGCAGTCACGTCTAGCAACTTGTGGGTTTTGACCCGCCACCTAGTCGACATTTAAAGTACTGCATTCAGATTAGTTTTACTTTCATTTTCTCTCCGTGTACGGTCGAGAGTAACACACATGCGTTTTAATTCTGTGTCTGATTTAAACGTTGAAATATATGTTCATAAGTGCTCTATTTTTACTAAAGCTCTACAGTATTTTTGTAAATATTCAAGTGTCGTTTGATTATTTTCAGTATTATAACACTTGTTTTTGTTGTACAAACACTTCTTCATGGCTTACACGTTATGCTGGCGGTGTAACAAATATGATCATTTTGCTAATATTCGATTCAAATGGTCTTATTTAATAGATTTTCTTCATATGTTTATTAAGATTTGCAAAAAAACTATATACATTAGTAAAATTGTGCTGCTAGTTGAATTGAACTTGTTAAAGTAAATGTGAATATGTACATACATTTCCCCTTTTTGTTGTAGTTTTACAAAAAAAAAAAAGAAAGATATTGAGAAGAACAATTGCCAGTAAATCACTAAAGTTACCCAAACTGCTTTCTGCTGTTCTTACACTATTGGGATAATACAATTGGTTGGGGCTGAATAATAATTATGCCTATTATTTGCAGTATTCATTCATTCATTTTCTTGTTGGCTTTGTCCCTTGCGGGGTCGCCACAGTGGAATGTACCACCAACTTATCCAGCACGATTTTACGCAGCGGATGCCCTTCCAGCCGCAACCCATCTCTATTATTTGCAGTATTTTCATAGCAATTTAAACCACCCCTTCAATATATACAACAAGAAACAAAAAGCTAGAGTTTTGACTGCATATACTCTGTGGAAGAATGACTGAGTGTGTGTCTAATGCTCGGCCATACACACAACAACTACAGATATATTTCAACAGCTGATGTGTGACACGATAAGCATGCTGATTTGCATCATCACTGGTGACAGGTAATGCTTGAAATATAAACGTCATGTCTGTTGTCCTAAGATGCATCAATTACGTCAGGTTTCCATTTTTTTCTTTTGATTGAATGTTAAAATGGTCCTCCTATGAATTGTCAGTCACTGAAATGTCCCCCGCCAATTTGAGTTTGAGACCTCTGTCATATACAGTAGGGTGCAACCAAATCAAATCATGCAACATGCTTCTACATCTAATGAAACACAAATATGAACACAGCTATCACAGCTGGTGCCGCTTCAGGATTTGAGTAAGAGACTCCAAATTTGCCACATTTAACGTTCAGGCTGTCCTTCACCAGTGTACCAATTTTACAATTTATTATCAAACAGATTTATTCAGAGTTATAATCTCAAGAGCAAGGACGATGAAGAAATAGATTTTATTATGGCTTATTATGTATTAAATACCATAATTAAAAGTTACTTCTTTACTTTATCAATTAGATTTTTGTTCTGTAGCATTACAAATGTCTTTACAACTTTTTCTACAATAGCTTTAGTTAATTTGTGCTTGACAAATGAAATTGTGCCTCAAACTTTTGTTGTGTAATTCAACATCGTGATACGATTATTAAAGATAACATTTTTAATTCACTTACTGTTGCCATACTTAGTTTATTCTTAATCACAAAGAGAATACAAGCTTCACATTCACTTCTCCTTAATAAAAAAAGTGTTCAAGCATCAACTGTAAGCTCCTGTATATAAGCCAGTCTTTTAAAGTAAACGTTTGTCAATACCAAACACTAACAGTGTGAACATGGCCCAAGACATTCTGAAATATTTTTTTCTATATAACTTGGAAAAATTCTAGAAAAACACTTGAACCAAATAGAAGCATTTTCTCCGCTGTATCATTTTCAGCATTGGCTTCTCTGCACAGCAACAGAGAGGCTTGTGCACTCATGGTCAGATAGAATAACCAAATAACAAGAATATTTGAAAACAATGGCTTCCTGACTTCTCCCTGAACCCTCACCTCATCCTTCTAAGGTCGCAAAGCCTAAACTTGACCCCCCCAAATGACACACGGCATGCAGTCATCTCTGTTTCACACTGAACTCTGCCTCAGAGGGGGAGAACAAGCTCTAAACCAAGTCCAGCTGTGGCAGACTAACAATCCTGTGCTAGACTAAGTTTTAGTGAGCTGCCTTTGTATGGTATGTTTACATGAAATTTAAGCACTAAAAACTATTCAGTTTTCCCTTTGTGTCTCGCATACAGACGGCACTGCTGTCAAAACTATCTCCATTCAAATAGATTGTGAGAATGACTAAAAACACTATATATACTGTAGTGTATACCAGGCCAGAAAGTTGCCGATGTCACTCTCAGAAATAAAGGTACGAGAGCTGTCACTGGGTGGTACCTTTTCAAAAAGTACATATTTGTACTAAAAGGGTCCATATTAGCAGTGTTGGGCAATAACGCGTTAGTAGAAATGCGTTACTGTAACGGTAATACATTTGACAGTAACAAATACTGCAACGCATTATTTTTAAAATATATTAACTCCGTTACCATTACAATATGTTGCGTTTGTCCGTTACTTGGTAAATTAATTAATTTAGGCTGCAGTCTAGCCTACTTCTTCCTGTTTACAGTGGTGACGCATTGTGGGATTGGTGGATGCCAACTAAACACTGTAAAGAAAACACGTTGTGTACGAGGCGCCAGACTGGACAAAAGTAAAGGGAAAGTAGAGAGACAGAGAGCCTATTAATGTTACTAATGTTAATTACTACTACTAATACTACTATGCTTGTTGTTTCAAATGAATAAGCATTAATTAGTTATCTGTATAACAAAATTGATTAATTTAGTAGATACAGTGACACATTTCTGTTATATTTCAGATCTTGTTATTTAAATGTATAGCGTTGTATTGCTCAGAAAAATGCTGTGATTTATTTTTTATCGTTGAACATCATGGTGGCGCAGTGGGTAGCACGATCGCCTCACAGCAAGAAGGCCGCTGGTTTGAGCCTCGGCTGGGTCAGTTGGCATTTCTGAGTGGAGTTTGCATGTTCTCCCCATGTTCGCATGGGTTTCCTCCGGGTGCTCCAGTTTCCCCTATAAATCCAAAGACATTTGATACAGGTGAATTGGGTAAGCTAAATTGTCCGTAGTGTACGTGTGTGAATGAATGTGTATAGATGTTTCCCAGTGATGGGTTGCAGCTGGAAGGGCATCTGCTGTGTAAAACATATGCTGGATACGTTGGTGGTTCATTCCACTGTTGCGACCCCAGATTAATAAAGGGACTAAACCGAAAAAAATAAATAAATGAATGAACATATTTATAGCTGTATAGAAGATTTTGCACTTTGAATATACATAGCTTACTTTCCATAAGTTGCTGACATACCAAGCTTAATTTGTGATTAGTTTGAAAATTGCTCATAGATTTAATTTTTGAGCATCTGTTATGTTTTTGTTTTGTTTAAATTGCATAAAATGTATGGTTGTCTTTAATAGTAGGTTTTTTTGGTGCTGAGTTTCACCAAATTGGTTCTGAATGATAATTCAGATTACTTTAATTAATTTATTTATTTCATAAAGGTTTCGCGTTTGTTGTATTGTCGCTATTTTCATACTCAAGCTGTGAAGGAGCATGTTTAAGTGTTAAATACACATTTTTATGATGCTGAAGTAACTTTAGTTTTGGCTTTTTTGTTTCTGAATATATTATTCAGCTGGTTTATCACCTTGTGAGGCTTTCATTTTTTGTGCTGCTGGTCTGACTTAAATAAATTAGTGTTTAAAAATGACTTTTTATTTAAGTTTGTCTTGTGTTTTAGTTGTGAGAATGCAAATTAATTAAAACTGTGAAGCTGATCAACAGTGCATTTTCCATGCAGCACTGAAGTGACATTATAAGGGCATTAATGGGAGCATTAAAAATGTTTTTTGGAAAAGTAACTCAAAAATTACTTTTAACAGTAATGCATTACTTTTTGGTGTAAGTAATCGATAAAGTAATTGAGTTACTTTTTGAATAAAGTATCTAGTAACTGCACCTAGTTACTATTTTTCAGTAACTAGCACAATACTGCATATTAGTACCTCAAATGTATACATTAGTACCTACAAATTTCAAAAGGAACAATTTTGTACTTTTTACATACTAATATTTACCCTTGAGGTATTAGTAAGGACCCTTTAGTTACAAATGTATACCTTTTGAAAAAGTACAACTCCAGTGACAGCCTTTATTTCTATAAAGGTAATTTATTATTACCTTTATTCTTGAGAGTGTAGGCATCTTTAAAGATTAGCATTACAAATTTAGTAATAATAGTAAAATACAAGACAAACTACATAAATAGTGATTGGTATTGTTTGAGTTTTTTAATCTACCAATGCCAAAATATGTTGGACAAAATTTAAGAACTTTCCTTAAATAAAAAAAATCTTAAATTTGACAACACAATAAAAGTTTAAATTAACTATTAAAATGAATAAATATAACATACTAGGACTGAATGAAATGTATAAAAACAGACATTGTGATATTTAGGATTTCTGCAATATATATTACCATATGAATACAATTTCACCACATTACAGGATAGCTAGCTCTATTTGGAAAGAATTCATCATGTTAGATTGACTGATGGAACATTGATGCTCAAACAATACACTCCAACTGCTGTCCAACAGCTCGTTAACGCAAATTTCTAATCAGCCAATCACATGGTAGCAACTCAATGCATTTAGACATGTAGACATGGGCTGTTTCTCAATATGCGTTCTTCAGCGGTCTTGCGTCCTCGTGTTCTCGTGTAACGTCATCATCAGCTGCCAAAGTTCAGTTCCAATACTCAAGATCGCAAGTACAGAGGACGCGTGAAACTTCCCGGATGTGTTCTTGATATCGAGGACGCACCGATGCAGACTTGAGCACCGATCTCGCTCTAGAAGTCCCAGAAGTCATTGCGATTGTAGGTGGGAAGCGCAGCGTTTTATTTAGATTTATTATTAAAGTTCGAAGATATAACTTATTTACCTCAAGAGTTTCCCTAAATGAAACGGTGAATATACACATTACCATGGACATCTTAATAAAGGAATAAACACATTAAGAGTGTTTGTTTGCTCAAATTCGTATTAAAATCAGTTTTATTTGTATTGTACAACGTATATTTATAATGTTTTTATGCATAATATATATTTTGAAAAGGGGAAAAACAATAAATCATTGTATAAATGCTGCAATGTTTAAACAATTTTTTATTTAAAACGCGTGAAGGTCGCGTGACCATCAGGAACAACCTGGGAAGAACGCAGCATCTCATTTCTCACAGGACGCGTTCTCTGTTCTCGTGGTCTCCCGAGTTCGTTCTACCGAGGATACCTGGCAAGACCAGTCTCCACAAGAACGCAAGTCCGTTCTCAGCGTTCTTGGAATTGAGAAACAGCCATGGTGAAGATGATCTGCTGCAGTTCAAACCAAGCATCAGAATGGGGAAGAAAGGTGATTTAATTGACTCTGAAGGTGGTTGTTGGTGCCAGATAGGCTGGTCTAAGTATTTCAGAAACTGCTGATCTACTGGAATTTTCATGAACAACCATCTCTAGGTCAGAGGAGAATGGCCAGTCTGGTTCGAGCTGATAGAAAGACAACAGTAAGTCAAATAATCAAGGTTACATCCGCCTCTACAGCAGCAGAAGACCACACTGAGTGCCACTCCTGTCAGCAAAGAACAGGAAACTGAGGCTTCAATTCGCACAGGCTTACCAAAATTGGACAATAGACAATTGGAAAAACGTCACCTGGTCTGATGAGTCTCAATTTCTGCTGCGACATTCGGATAGGGTCAGAATTTGGCATCAACAACATGAAAGCATGAATCCATCCTGCCTTTTATCAACAGTTCAGGCTAGTGGTGGTGTAATGGTGTGGGAGATATTTTCTTGGCACACTTTGGGCCCATTAGTACCAACAGAGCATCATGTCAACGCCACAGCCTACCTGACTATTGTTGCTGACCATGTCGATACCTTTATGACCACAGTGTATCCATCTTCTGATGGCTACTTCCAGCAAGATAACGCGTTCATCTCTGACTGGTTTCTTGAACATGACATTGAGTTCACTGTACTAAAATAGCCTTCACAGTCGCCAGATCTCAAACCAATAGAGCATCATGGATGTGCAGCCTGAAGCAACTGCGTGATGCTGTCATGCTATCATATGGACCAAAATCTCTGAGGAATATTTCCAGTACCTTGTTGAATCTATGCCATGAAGGATTATGGAAAAAGGGGGTCTAAACAGATACTAGTAAGGTGTACCTAATAAAGTGGCCGGTGAGTATGTTGTGCAGTCCTACAATGCACAACAACAAACAAATTATTAATAAATCCCTCACCACCTCTCCGAACATCAATAATTGTATAAAAAAAATAACAACAGCAAAGTAGTTGATATTCTTGGTATGCTACAAACCAGCTTCAAATTTCAGCAATTATTTTGCAGAAATATGGTTTGTTTACAATGTCCTGCATGTCCTGACCTGTACTGAGATGTTCAAAACTATGGGGTACACAATACATTTCACATGCAAGCTGCTGATACATCACACGCACTGTCAGGTTTAACAATAATTCGAAAAATAACAGCTATATTGCTAACAGGTTACCAGTTTAAAATGTAGCCTATTTATTTTAATCATATAAAGATGTTTCCTGCACCTCTGATTAGTTTAGACACAAAATAATGTCCCAAACATTAGTATTAGTATGACGCAGCAAGCAACAGTTGGAGTGCAGTGTTTCAAATAAGTCACATCTCAGGGTTTTATTTTTAAGACAGCTCATTAGGTTTTGAAACCTAAGAGTCCCAGAGTACTCGCAACCGACTTTCAAGTACCTTTTAAGGTACTCTCTCTTGCATTAAAGTCCTTTGCTGGACTTCCATTACTCCACTTATCAAACTGGTTGTCTTCATTGAGTGTTATGCACTAGCGTTTACAAGAACCATTATCGCAAAAATAACTACCGCCTACATAAATAAGTATAGGAGATTAAATAGGTCTAAATGCCCTAAGGGAACAAGATGGGTTTTAAGAAAGTATGTCCATGAAACATCACTTGCTTAATTGATGTAGGTCCATAAAATAAAAACACTCATCCTGTGTCCTATTAGCCAAGGAAAAAAAAAAAAAGAAAAAAAGACTAGAGCCGCCATCCTCATAAGTCTGGAAAGGACACAATGATTTATTATACTCTATGGTTTCGGATTGGGGCAATGTTTGTGTGTACTGACGGGAAACACAACATTTAGTGAGGGCTTTCAAAACAGCATTACCGCAGAGTCCAGGCCAAGACAAAATGCCACCCACATTTAGAAGCTGTTTCTTGTACTGGTCTAACAACCATGGCAACAAAACATCAGATAGCCATATGCATTTAGTGAGCCATTGCTAAAATACAAGTGTTAAGAATACCATGATTCAATTTCTTTTGAGGTCACATTGACAAACCCTAAACGTAAGCACTCAAAAGCAGAACAATGACTCAAGTAAAACCTTACAGTTTGCAAGATTATCCTCGTTAATGTGCAAATGAAACTGATGTCAAATAAATGCTATCTATGCAATTCGTCTTCTTAGTAAATGTGTTTACGATTTGCAGTCCCAGCAAAAGGAGGACAATAGACCCCTCTCGGTTCAATCCCAGACATATGGAACTGTTCAAGAGCACAATAATTGCCTATTCTCAAAGCAACACTATTTTTACGTCATTGCATAAACATTTACAGATAGACAACAGACTGCATTCCTAATGAAATGAAAGGCAACTAATCTCCTGTTATACACATTATATATCTTAAAACTGCATTTCAGGAGAGCCCAACAACCATGCTGAAAAAACAGTCAAAACTAGGGCTGGGCCGATAAACGATATTATATCGAATCGTGATAAAATTTATCTCAATAACAATAATATGCTCTGGACGTTTTTTTACTCTATATTGATCTAAGAGCCAATCAAACAGCAGAAATATGCAACAATGGGAATTCAAAAGTGTGTTGAAATTATATTGAGATGTATTAAAATTTCCACCACCAAAAATGTTTTGGCCAAAAATATGTTATGCCATTTAATGGACCCTCTAATTTTTGTGGCTTCTGTCATTGTTGTGGTACTCTTAAATCTGCAAGCATTAGAAACTTACATCGAAATATATATCGTTATCTGTCAATATGGAAAATAATTATCGAGATTGCATTTTTGCCATATCGCCCAGCCCTAGTCTAAACTGATTTGCAGGTCTTAATATTGGCTTGACATTTTTTAATTACATTTTTTTTTCATCTATTTTTGAAATGCATGTTACTGACCTTATTGTGAACAATTCAGCATGCATATGATTCACTTAAACAAAAAGTTAACTTAGGCTGTGTTTACACTTTACACTTCATCCATATTGGCGTTTTTATAGCGTTTGAAAAAAAAAACAATCTCCGTCCACACTATCCAACCTAAACGCATGATCATTCATGCATGCATAACTTGCCACCATATATACAGTAACTGCTGTCCAGTGGCATAATGATCGTATGAGGGGGGGCTTGATAGTCGAAAAGACTAATCAGCACAACTGTGGACAGACAAGTCTATATTTTCAAACGTCTACATATTAGCGCATCTATACTGAAATTCACCACCAGCATTTTCTCATGTTCAAGATGCCATTTTAGTGTAGCCAGATCTATCTGCAACAAAATGTATGCATTTTTAAATGAAAAATGCACGGTGCAAATGGCGCCTCAACACTGGTAAGCCAATTAGGCTAGGACAATAACCGGTTTCAAGGTTTATCGGGGCTTGGAAAAGTCAAGGTTTTAAAACCGACAAA
The DNA here is from genome assembly GCA_903798195.1 of Danio kyathit. Lineage (NCBI taxonomy): Eukaryota > Metazoa > Chordata > Actinopteri > Cypriniformes > Danionidae > Danio > Danio kyathit. The sequence goes on along the minus strand of LR812539.1, from coordinate 24,955,396 downwards.
AATTTTTGCTATACATACAAAGGTATGTGTAAGATTTTTTATGTTTTTTTGGACAACAGTATGTCCAGCATGAAATATATCCAAAGATGCCATTTTAAATTGTAAAGAAATCTGTTTTTGAAACAAAAATGATTGATTTTAATTATTAAGCCTGACATGTTTACTGTACCAAAATATTTTAAATGTTCCTCAAAATAAAATATATTGTGTTCAATATAGAAAATAGTTTTTATTTTTTACCCAGACATTTAAAAAGAATATATTTTAGAGCAGTAATCACAATACCGTGAAACCATGATATTTTTATCCAAGGTTATTATACCATCAGAATCTTATACCACACCATGCCTAAAGCCATTAGATTTCCAAGTTCCTGTATCAATGTTTTTTGCAGTTGCTCATAAAAATACTGTATGTCTCCACATCAAATACATCACAACTAAATGGTTTATGTTGTTAGTGACACGGTTTTCTTGAACTCACTGCTGTACTACCATCAAGCCGTTTATCAATGAATAACCTAAGTTGGCTAGTCACGTCATAAAACATAATTTAACGCAAGTTGATTAGAACTGTCATTGGTGCTATTATGCAGATGGTGGTGAGAAAACCACTGCTAATTAAAATGTCTAAGACCAAAATCATTTTAGATTAATAATTAAGGCATCTAGAGACTGATTCATTATTTTAGTTCTCTGTTATTTATTTTTAATTTTTTTTTGCAGGTTCCCTACTATACTTCACAATGCTTTGATACTTCAAACTGTGTCTTGATTCTTCTAATAAACTAAAATAGAAAGAAAAAAGCAATGTTTCTAGGTTCTAACCTCAGATTAGGAGCTGTAGCTCCAGCCACATGTTTGCATGTCTGTTTACAAACGTTTGTTGGAATTGAATTCAAGATACACATTATTTTTTTGTGTTGGTAACAGAACGTGTGATCTTGGAAAATACATCAACTGCAACCATCTGAAAAGTTCCCAAAATAAGGCTTGGCGATATGGCAAAATTGCAATCTCGATAATTATTTTCTATATTGAACGATAACAATATAGATTTCGATAAAAATTGTTAATGCTTCCAGATTTAAGAGAATGTCAACAATGACTGAAGCCAGAAAAATTAGAGGGTCCATTAAATGGCATAACATTTTTGACTGATAAACTTTCCGAAAAGTCCATACATCTCTAATATCAACACACTTTTAGATTCCTATTGATACACATTTCTGCTGCGCAATTGGCTCTTAGATCAATATAGCGTAAACAAGTCCAGAGCTTATCATTGTTATTGATGTAAATTTTATCAGAATTCAATATAATATCGTTAATATATCGTTATAATATCGGCCCAGCCCTACCCCAAAACCCCTCTAAAACCAGTTTCAGACCAGACCGAAATATTAAATCAACTAGGTAGTTTTCTTTAATAGGGAAGGCAAAAGAAGGCCAAACCAAAAATAGTTTCTTAAGTTCTACATTGTGAAGCAGTCTTGCATATAGTATGCTGACTCACAATAAATGCCTTAACACAAGGCTGCCTTGAATTTGCAATGCAAGTGCAAAGAAAAGATGTGATGAACCAGAACAAGCTGTCATTCTGCGGTGCTAAGCGCTGGCACTGTTTGACAGTGCTAAACTGAACCTCCATCCATAGGGCCTTTCATTATGCTGACGCTGATTATGGCCGAGGAAAGAACAGGGAGGAAGAGATGAAGATGTGGAAGGAAGGAAGGAAGGAGGAGGGGTATAAAGATCCTGCGGGAAATGATTATTTATTCATTGTGAATGGTGATGTATGTTAATGCCTTATACTTAGCTTGTGTTTGGACTCGTCCGTTTTTTTTCTTTGAGAATCTACAGCCTAGATCTTCTCTAAGCTGGCTGTATTGAACGTTAAGCTGTTGTTTATTTGATTGCGTCATCTCTGAATGTGTCAGTGGCTATCGTCAACCTTCATTAATCTCCCTTTCATCTCTATAGCTCTGCAATGCTGAGACAGATTTTCACAAAGGAGGTTCTCTCCTTCCACAGAGGCTTTGATCTGATCCTCCCTACCTTCTCTGGTGGATAACAGAATGAGATGGATTGGAGTCGTAATAGGGCCAGATAAACCAATGAAACATGCTTTATAGTTGCGGCCCATGTGTGCACATGGTCTTTTCCCATCAATGATCTGAGCGAGGAGATGCAAGATGTAGATTTCAAACTGATTTTATGATCCAACGGTGAGTGGCAAGTGTCAGTAAAGGTTCCCGGTTATGCGACCGCTCCTGTCTATATTTAATGGACTGAATCTCTGCTCCTCTGAGAGTGATGGCAGACAGAATGTCAGTGAGAGAGAGAGAGCGAGAGAGAGAGAAACGCTTTCTTTGATGAAGTGGGGCAGGTCCCATCATTAGTAGCCGTCCTGTGTGCGAAGCTCCACGCCGTGGGGACGTGATTAAATCAGACCCTGTAAGACAGCTTTAAAAAGGCATGAACAAGCAGCTGCTTTCCAACATAGTAAACATTCAGCATATATTGAAAGAAATTAGTGCTGTGTCGTCTCTCTCTGATTAGTCTGTTCATTTATAGCCCAGCTGAGCTGCTCTGCTTCATTATGTTTTGTGGTTTGGAAATGTATTCGACATGCATTTTGAATTTTTCTTGTGCAATGATACATGCCAGCATTTGTTTAAAAGGCCAACAAACAAACAGACTGAACATTTACTACAGTATGGTCACAAAATGACTATCATCAAGCTAAATCTTTGTTGCAAAAAGCCCACAGTTGAGCCCCAAAAAAAGCACTGGCAACCGAAATTTGCGTAAACAGCTATGAACGTTGCGTACAGATTGAGCTGCCATTACACAGAACAAATTAGCTGCATGAAAACTGTGCCGTCTGAATGCATCAACACAACCGGTGATGTGGGACGCAAATCATATGTCGTACTGCACTTTGAAGGGATATGGAGCCCTTGGTGGAAACGCAGTCTACCATAATCCTTTCTTTATGACGCCAAGTGAAGTAATGCAACCACCAGTCTGCACAATGACTCCACACAACCCTGCACATTTATGAAACCATAAACTGAGCATTCATAAAAGAAACATTGGGAAACTTCTGGGGCTCTGAAGCAAGCGTGTCCCTCATCAGATGGAGTTGAGAAAGCAGTTGGGCAATTTTGTGTTTACAGATGTGTATAAACTAATCACTTTGTGCATTTCTGATGTTGATCCCTTAAAGTCCTGATGCAGATTAAACGGAAGAAAAGGATGATTGTTGAATTATGAGTTACTTTATGCTTCATTTCTGAGCCCATCCGGAAATGGAATTACGGGAAGAACATCATGAAACTCTAAGAGCTTCAAACTCAACCGCAAAACCACTTCAAAATTGGAGCCAGGACTAACAGCAAACCCTGGGGTTGGTATTGAGAACTGTGGGAAAAAGAGACAAGGGGAGGCAAAGTACATTTTAGGTGGATTTGAAAATGTCTTGTTGTTTTTAAACATATGCAATGAAGTGAATTGGAACAACCGTCCACACATAGACCTATTAGAGTAAACGCAATTGAGCTGCTCCTTTGAGTCTGCTTTCTGTTGGCAGTAGCAGTGAACTTAGATTGTCCTGATGCCTGAAAACTATCACAGATGAATTGCCTAATCCTCAGTCTACCCCTCACATATGTTGTTAAATCATCACGGACCAGTTTGTCAAGACAATGGAATGAAGAAAGATATTAGAGCTAGCAATCAGTCATTTTTATACACGCTCTTCTGTGCTACAGGTGGGCTTTCCTTATTTAATCTGTAACAGTGACATTGACAAAAATTCTTTAAACATAAATAATAAATAAAAAAAACAAATAGTTGTAAATCTAATGGCAATACAGGCAGGAATATTGGTGTATGTGGAATAGGGCTGCACGATACTGCAAAAATCTGCGATATGTTGTTTTTCTGCGACATGTATTGCGGTATACTTTGTTATACTTGGAAAGAATTTTTGTTTACACTCTTACACTCTTAGCAAACCATTTTAACTTTTGCTTCAATAAACTCCTAATTTGCTCCTTATTAATAGTTATTAAGGTATTGGGTAGAATTATGGATGTGGAATAAGATCATACAGAACATGTGCTTTTATAAGTACTAATAAGCACCCAATGTCTCAATAACAAGTATGCTAATAAGCAACTAGTTAATAGTGAGAATTGGTTCCTAAAGTGTTACTGAATGTATTATTACAGTATATATTAATTGCAATGTCGATTTATTTCAATATCGTGCATCCCTATAGATCAGTGGTGCCCAAACTTTTTCTTAAGAAGGGCCAAAAAACCAAACTTGATTGAGGCTAGTGGGCCGAAAGTAAATATAGTTGCCATGGGTAAATTCCTAATTTTCTAAATAATATTTAAAAAGGACTAGAAAATATTGCTTAATATTAACAAATACAGTATTTTTTACATTTTATAAATATTTTATAACTTACAGCATAAAACCAAAACACTCTCATTTATAACAGAATTACACTATAGTGTCACAAATATACACAGGAGACTCAAATGCAAGTGAATGCAAGATGATTTATTAATAGAGATAACAAGAGTCACAACTGGTATTGATCTCACCAGATATAGAAGAATTGTGTAGAGCAGGGGTTCCCAAACTTTTCAGCCCGCGACCCCCAAAATAACAATGCCAATGACTCGCGACCCCCAATATCCTCTGAAGTTGTTATAAATACAGAAACATTGCATGCAATGGCGCACACATACCAATAGACCCAAGTCTATTCTTCGTTTAATTTTTTTTAATGTATGTCAGTGCTGTAAATGTGCCAGAAAGTTTAACCTGGTGTTATAAAATCAATCTGCTGCATCTGACACTATTGCTGTGTCTTTAATATAGCGTAATTACCCCAGGGGTTGCAATCCAATAGAACTAGTAACTATAAGCTACTATAGTAGCTATATAGTATATAGTAACTATAAACGACTATTTTTACCTCATCAATAGGTTATGGATAAAATATGGTAATTCTTATGGCTTAATAAAAATAAATAGATTTTTGGAAATCACCAGGCGACCCCCCTTCATTGTCCCGCGACCCCTTAGGGGGTCCCGACCCCCACTTTGAGAACCACTGGTGTAGAGCAAGGGTGCTTCTCACAAGGAATCCAACATGCTAAACAGCGATAATAGTTCATCCGAGAAACAGATCCAAAGTGAAGTCTCTCACTGATACCTTACCAGATATCGAGGGACGGGGAGGTAGTGCTATGGAGCAACTCTCAAGGAAATTGACACGCTACCAGCGGTAATAGTTCATCAGAGCAGCAGATCCGGGGTGAAAGTTTCTCACTGATATGGTTGTCATCATTGCAGGCAGTTGCAACAACATCAATGAAACAGAGACGTGCATAAAGTCCAAATATAACAGACTTATGACGATTCACCACCAGCGGATATGGCAAGAGTGCCTAACAGGAAGCAGACACGGAGGTGAACAAACAACAGACTGACAAATGCGATCTACAAACACTGAACATATAAAGGCGCGCGGTAATGCGCAACAGCTGTGGTTGATAGAAAACAGCTGAGTGAGGTGGGTAGCAACAAGACACGTGATAACTCAGCTGATGAATGTAAACACACATACACCACGCGGTGAAGATATACCCAAACAATCACACTCACTTCCCACACACACACACATGCAGGAAGAGCAGATAGATCCACAACCGTGACATATAGTTTTTGCCTGGACTTGCTCACCAATGTCTTCTGCATAGTCCTCTATCTGTTGAACGACAGTATTTATATTTTTAAAAATCAAATTCATTTATTACAAGATTTAATTATTTAATTTCAGTTTGCATTACTTGTAGCTCAGCAATAAAACTAACAACTTTAAGCTGCAAACAGCGAGGAAAGGGACCTTGTACTAACAATAAATGTTACGTCAAATTAGAAATGATGATCTCTGTATTAAAGGTATTTGCCCCAACCCTCATTCTCACTCTCCTCTAAGTTGGGATGGTGGGCCAAATCAAAGGTTAGAATGGGCCAACTTTGCCCTAATTTGTGCATCTCTGCTATTTTGATTATACTTTTTGCTTTCCCTTTAAAACATTTTGCATACAGATAATAATGCAATCAAAATAACCCTTTTTTATGCATGTCAACTATACGTGGAAACAATAATGGTATCGTTTTCAAAAAACGGTTCAAAACCCAATTCGAAAACTAAACTTCCAGACTCCTAAAAGGCTTAAAAACATTTTTTTTTTGTTTTTAGTTGAAGAAGTTGGCAGGTAAACACCTCCAAGGATTCTGGTATTTCATAGTCAAGCACCCAATCAGCATATTAGAATGGTTTAAGAAGGATTTTATGACAATGAAGACTGAAGTAATGGCTGCTAAAAAGATTTTTACAGAATATCGCCTGTCCTTTATCATTATTCCAAATCACAAAATATTTTGTGAAATGACTGTCATGCATTCAAGTTCATTGGCAAAAACAATGACTTCTAAACTGCTGAGTCTCCTTAACTGCAAGGAAGTGCCAGCACACTTCATCAACACAGTGTACTCCCACATTTCAGTCACGGCTACGTCTTTCATTTATCAAAGATGTGAGCAAGTTCTTATGATGCTCTACAATAGTTTGTGTTGGCGTTTCTTCAATACAGTTAATCTATTGAAAAACTGGAGATGCGGCATTGCTAGAAAAAATGTCGGAGAGTTTTGCAGTTCGCCAACTTTTTTCTTTGCCCTCCCTAAAAAGTCAAAGTCAAACCAGCTATTGAGAGATTTCTGACTGAAAGAAAAGGCTTTGAAGTGGAGTGAAAGCGTTTTCTTTTGATCTGTGTTGAAATGCTAAATACGTGTCAGTGTGGACATTTGTTCTAACACGCTGGAGATCCAAACAGAGATGAGCCTGTTGAAAGAGAATAAAACACACACACACACACACACACACAATCCTTTCTGGAAAAACCGAGAGTTTTCTCCACATCTCTTTGCATGCACTGCCATAAGACCCCATACATCACTGACGTTTGTGATTACAGGGAAAAACGATACATCAAGAATAAAGCTGGCTTTTGTTTTAAAGTATGTGTGACTTGAACGAACTGTCTCAACAGTAATAATAAACAGAAACGTTTCAGTCATGGACTCGCTTTCTCAACTGTACCAGAGACAGTGACCGAGTTCAAGACAAAAGGAGAGAGAAAGAGTTGGGCAAGGAATCAGAGGAATGGAAAGGATACTCTCCATCCCACAGGACGAAAGATAATGAGTTCCTTTCTACACGGTTAGTTTTCCTAATTTCATAAACATGTTTAATTGATTAATCGCTCCTGCGACATCCAGACAATATTTCATTATGGTCATGTGGACATGTGCTGTAAAGGTTAAAGTAGACTGTTCTGCCAATAACTGATTCAGCCAGCAGAGATAAGCCTCTGTTTGGGTCCACAGTCGTCTGTCTTAATTTAGCAGGAAGACGCTTAAGAACATTTGGAGAAGTAACAAGTGATGAAAAGATTATCTTTGAGGTTGTGTAGCTATGAAAGACATTACCTTAAATTCAGTATGTAACTTTTTGAAAAAGTGCCAGTAACTTAAAGGCTGTTTAGAAGCAGAACCATGACCCGGTGGCTCAGTGGTTAGCACTGTCGCCTCACAGATAGAAGTTCGCTGGTTTGAGTCCCAGCTGGGCCAGTTGGCATTTCTGTGTGGAGTTTTCCCAGTTGACTAGTTCAAAGACATGTGGTATAAGTGAATTGGATGAACTAAATTGGTCGTAGTGTAGGGCTAGGCGATTAATTGAAAAGTAAACAAAATTGACTAGGGGTGTCAAAATTAATTGTCTCTCCGGTGCACCGCGATAGACGCGGACAATTTGGTATCGGTTCAGTAATAATCATAACCGGTTATTGTGTACTGACGTCCTTTATTTCATATGCGCTATGTCACCATAGCTTACTATGGCGAGCGTGAGTGTTTACAATGCTCCAACTACTTAAAAACGCAGAAACTCTGCACAATATCACTGCGTGTGTGATATTGCCCCTTCACTGCGATTGAGATAATGAAAGTAAACTCCATTTCTTTCTCTCTCACTGTGGCCCATTTGACTGGCTGGCGTGACTTCTCCTCTCCTCTCGGCTGTTACAGCGATACTTCTGGATACAGACACGAGTGCGCGAGCTGTGATCGACGCTGCAGTGTTGCCAGATGTAGCTGACTGATTTCAGCCCAAAAAATATCCAAAACCGCTCAATCGCCCAATAATTCGATTTTTTGCGATTAAGACAATACTCTGATTAAAAGTCTACCATGTAAACAGCGATTTTTGATTAATTTAATCAGATTAAGGTCATAATCAAACTAAAGAGAAATCGAATTAAGACATGTGGAGTATGCTGATTTTAGTTGCATTATTGAAGTGCAGTACAGGCATGTAAACACCTTAATCGAACTATTACCATCATGTAAGACTTTTCGCCGCGTTTTGCGACAGGATAGTCCACACACACACACACACACGGCTGTTTGACACTCGTTGCACCTACCCAGTCAGTGCAGACCACAGACACCTGCATCGTGAAATGCGGAGGTTTTTTTTCTTCCATTCAGAATGTGGTATGAACGTCCATTAAAACAACACTTCCAGCAGTTTATAGTTGCATCCAATACCTCATTTGTCACGGGGGCATGCATGAAATGTTACTGAATGAAAGTGAAAGTGCCAAACTGCAGTTAAAGTCGACAAATTAAAAATGAAACACTCGAAATTACATGAAACTCCGGAGGAAATATGGATAGCGCGATGACGCAATGACGCTAATCGAATTATATGCTATAACATGTAAAACAAGATCATGAAAGGAACATTCAAAAAGCAATTCATGCAAACACCTTAGTCTTATTATACTCTTAATTAGATTAAAGCAAATAATTCGATTACTGATGTCCATGTAAACGTAGTCAGTGTCACTTATCGGTGAACAGCCCCTGTAAAGTAAAATATAAAAATTGTCTATGGAAAGCATCGCCAATGCACCGTGATGCACCGAGATATTGAATTGAACCGAATCTATGGCATGATAATCGTAACCGAACCAAACCGTGAGACCAGTGTAGGTTCACACCTCTAAAATTGAAATTTAGAACGTATAATCTGTCAAATTTTTCCAGGTCAATTTTTTCAATTACTTTTCCTACTGCATGTGGAATCACATGACCCTGCTCTGTTTACACTTTTGCATCGAGCACAGCATATGGTCTGGCGCAGTCTTCATGTGTTCGCATACCCCTTACTGTGACTGACGCCGACGTTGACCTACCTACCTTCCATACCTGTCAACCCTCCCGTTTTTCCCGGCATTCTCCCGTATTTTACAGTTCTATTCCACTTTCATCCCATGAAGGTATTTTCCCGTATTTCTCCCATATCTCCAATCTTTTTTGTGAAGAGTGGCAATAAACGCCAAAGACCTGATTCTCCCTATACACAAACCATATCACCGAACCACCAGGGGACGCCCCTTGCTCTTAAATGTGAATCTGTTCTGTGCTTTCATTTTATGTAGGCATGAAAACACTTTAAAATAAATATAAAAACAGTGCAATTCCCTTCTTTTTCATTACAGGCGCCGTTGCCCCTCCTATGCAATCCTCAAAAGTTCATGTAGCGGTGCGTGACTGTCAGACGCGCTCCATATTGATAAATAGACACTGTTTCCCAAATTAGTTATGTACACGCGATTTGAAGTGGAGCAAACACTCTGGGTTTTGGGTGCGTGTTTGAACAGACATACGCATAATAATAATAATATTATCTAAACATGTCGATCTTGGTAAGTTTTCTTTTAAACACAACAAATTTTGTCTTAAATGAGCATAAAAAGTTAGGAAAGCAATTGAATGCTTTCATTATAGATCTGTGCATTTTTAAAGTGACACCTCTGTTATTTATTGTGATCAAACGAAAAATCTAAATGAGAGCTTCAGCATGTTTAAATTATACAGTGAAGAAAAGGTTAATGAGATTTGATAATTTGATTCTATTTCTTTATAATAGCTATTAATTGTAATAAGCTGGCCTGTTTGCTAATTTATTTGCAGCTTTTTCTAATACTATTTATTATATCCTGTGTAAATAATAATTTTTTTTCATTATTTTGTGTAAAATAATGATTTTTTAAATTTTTTATTATTATTTTTTTGGGTATCCCTTATTTTTACATCCCAAATGTTGACAGGTAGATAGAGCAAGCTCTGTGATTGGTCGGCTTGATAGCGTATAAGTGTGGGTGGTGCAGAGAGGGCAAAAAAAATCAATTAATAAATAAAAGAATCGTTCATTAATCATAATTGAGTTAAAATGGTGATTTAATCGAGATTTTGATTTTAGGCCAAATTGCCCAGCCCTACCATAGTGTATGAGTGAGTGTGTGAATGAGAGAGTCTATGGGTGTTTCTGTGCTGGGTTGCGGCTGGAAGGGGCATCCGCTACGTAAAACATATGCCAGAGTAGTTGGTGGTTCATTCCGCTATGATAAATCAGAAACTAAGCCCAAGGAAAATGAATGAATTATTCTCTAAGCAACACTACATACAAGAAAAACAGATGAGAGAAAATAGTGAACTAGTTTGTAAATATATACAACAAGAGCCAACTAACAATTCAATAAAAACACTATTAACCAATCCTGTCACTGTGCTCACCCACATTGCAGCAGCACTGCTAACAAAAAGGTTTTTTTTTTTCAATTGAATTTTTTAAATAAGGATTTTGAATGATTCATTATACATGTTACAAGTCATAAGCCAAACCAACCAGATACAAAAAAACTTACACCATCACAAACTTTAAAATGAGGAAGATAAAAGATTGTAATTAATGTGTTAAAGTGAATGACTACAATACAATGAAGCATGGCTAATGAATGATACAATTAAAAGAAAATGACTCAAATATAAATAGTATTATTTTAAGTTGTGGGGCGGCACGGTGGGACAGTGGGTAGCCCTGTCGCCTCACAGCAAGAAGGTTGCTGGTTCGAGCCTCAGCTGGGAGAGTTGGCATTTCTTTGTGGAGTTTGCATGTTCTCCTCATGTTCGTGTGGGTTTCCTCCAATCATCGTCAAAGACACTTCAAACGTGTAAAAGTAATACATGATGTCCTTAAACAAACTACATAAAGCTCCAAACAGCCATAACTTTATCTGACAGGCCGCACTTGAATCAATTGTTTTTAAATAACACAAACCTGAAGTTATCCGTTCCTCAACATAAACACAGCCAGCCTCTGTGAGGTATTTCTTGGAGCGCAACAAAGAGCTTTCTGTATAACCTCAAGTGCCAAAAGCAATATTTTCATGTGGAAGCCATACCTGTCCTCTGATTTCCTGTCTTATGTAAGATATCCTTATGCACAGGATAAGACTGGTCTGTGGCTGTGCTGTCGAAAAAGAGAGAGAATGATGATTTAAAGCAGTCTGATCTAGCTGACTGAGAAGCTCCTTTAAAAAAAGTTTTGATAGATTGGCATACTTGTGCTATGAAAGAGACTACTGTACAGTCATACATACAGTACATACATATACAAACACAAATAAAAGGGGCCTTTCAAAGGGGTCTTTAAAAAAAGACTACTTATAGACTCTCCAACGTACACAGAACTTTTCTAGAGCATATAAATCTATAATGCTCTTCTGGTCTGTTCTTCTCATTATAGGAAGGCCACAGATAGGCTATTAAGACAGACCTCAGTGAAGCATTACTGCACCCTTGAGAACTGAAAACAGAGGGTGGAGACTCAAAGACTAATCACATCATACTTCCCTTCTCCCACGAATGAAACGTTTTAGACACCGTCGCTGGATGGGCAAATCTGACAGACAATAAGGCGACAGCGGCGCTGCATTTCACAAAGAGGCTCTTTCAGATCCCCTTCATTTTCCCGCGGTTTTCAACAGCAGTTTTGACGCTGTCTGTCATGACTTTGGCGCCACAGTCCGGTAACTGGAGCCAGAGCTTCATTGGGGAAGAGCACAACGTCTAAATAATTATACACCGTACTAAACACATAATGAATTCAGCAGGACCAGGAGTTTACGATAATGCATATCTATAATCTTTTATAGCTTCTTCTGTAAATACTTTACCCATATGTCTTTGTGGTTCATATTATTTAATGGCTCAACTCAAGTTGGGTTGGTTGAATAGAAATTAATTTTTTTAAATGGTTCAGAATACTATTCTTTACGTCATGAAGTAGGTATTTGCGTCATCAGACACTGCCAAATTACAATAAAATAATTATAAAAACATTACAACTACAATATATTATTTGTTACCATAAAGGTAAAACCGATATACCAGAGAACTACTTTATTAACTTTTTTATTTTGTAGGGAAAATATTTTTCACAAACAAAAATTATACAATTCGCAGCCGTCTTTTTCACATTTTTAAAATTGAAATGGATGTTTTTATTAAAGCTCTTAGACTGGTTAAAAACAAGAAAAGTGATAGATTCTAGGATTTTTATGATAATTATTTTGGAAATATCACAGATACATAAGTCCTTTTTTCCTCTTGCTGTATTTGTGTTATTTATGTATGTCTGTTTAATTTTTTATCTTTAGTTTTTCTTTTCTTTTTTTACTGTTTTATATGTGTTTATAATATTATTTAACCTGATCTGTTAAGTTATTATCATTGTTACTATTATTGTCTTTTTTGTGTAAGATCGAATTTTGTATGTTTGTTCTTGAAGTCAATAAAAAAATACAAAATAAAAATAATAATAAAAAATGTACACTACCAGTTAAAAGTTTAGGGTACGTTTTTTTTCATGTTTTTTTTAAAAGAAAGTTATCCTGTTCATCAAGGCCGCATTTAATAAATGTAAAGAAATTGTTAAATTGTTAAATATTTTTTAAAAATTTAAATAACTGCTTTCTTATTGTATGTAGTTACAAATGAAAGTATTACTCCAGTCCTTATTGCTTTTATTACTATTACCATTAATAATAATAATAATATTCTGAAGGATCATGTGACTCTGAAGACTGGAGTAATGAAGCTAAATATTCATCTTTAAAATCACTGGAATAAATTATTAAATTAAATGATAAACTACCTTTGAAAAGTTATTTTATAGTGCAACATCATTTTACAATTTTTACTGTATTTTTGATTAAATAAATGCAGCCTTGGTGAGCAGGATAAGCTTATTCTAAAACATTTAAAATCCTACCCACCCCAAACTATTGACCTGTAGTGTATATTTTTGAAAGAACTGGGTCTCATACATGTAACATAGCCAACATAGTTTGAGAAGTAGGCTACATTTATGAATGTATACACCCAAATGCATGTATCTAAAATTTGAATTTAGTAATAAATTTTCCCTTAAGTCAACTCATCTTCTTTAAATGCCCAAATGTCCAAAAATTTTGGTTTTATCAATCCAAAATTTCAGAAAACATGATATTATTAGTTATTTTCTCATAAAAGATTCATTTAAAAAATGTTTCTCATGACTGTCCGAATGCTAAAATAAAAACAGTCTAATTGTGAGTTTCTAGAGTTTCTACGCCAAACTTTTGATAGAATCTTAATTCAATTAATTGTCTCATTGTATTTGTGTATTGTATTTGTCTTTGTATAATATTAGTTACTTAATTATTTTCTTTTTTATTGCAAAATTTTTTTAGAATACATGTATCCTACGCAATTGCTCAAAACATACTGTTTTTTACTTGAGTTATCTTTTTTTCAACCATTGCTCTTCATAATCAAGGTTTATTAGCTTATTTATTTATAATTTTTAGTGTCATTTGATATGTCACTGATTTTATGAAAGTAGATATTTATATTTTAAAAAGTCTAACAATTAAAAAAACTGAAAATTAAAAAAAAAATGCTGCAATAAATTTTTATTTACTCAAATCTCTTTTAATTTGTGTTTATCTTTAAAGTGTATAAAATTCTGTCATACTAATATGTGTACTGTCATACAATATTATTCAGAAGCATGTTTATTCATAAGCTCCTCGGTTCTAAACACATTTCGGGGCTGAATAATTAATTTGTTGACTCCAGGAATGCTCTGAATGAGTCGTTACTTAGCCACTTTATTTTAAGATTCGGTCCATAATATGATTCATTACGGTGTGTCACAGTCATATAGGTCGCAGTTATTTTTGGCAATCAACTTTTTCTGAGTAATAAATATTGTAGACTACAAGTGACTTTTGCTGAGAGAACTGGCTTATATTAGACTAGATTTGATGTCCCGTTCATCATCAAACAGAAACGAAAGACGTTCATGCTGTTCGGGTTCATAGCCGAGGTCGGGGATCAACAGTTCAGGCAGCCTCAGCTTTGACAGAAAAATAGCAGTGAATGTCCCCATCTTGTGGCTAAATACAAAACAACAAGAGGTGTAAGTGACAGTCAAAAAAGGTCATTTCTTCAGACTCAATTTCTAATAGCCTATTACTTAATTCATACAATTAATAAAAAAGTATCCAATAAGCATTATAGCATAATTGCAACTACAGCAGATATAAAATTTGCTGAGTTTTTAAATTACTCTCACCATTAATATATTATTGATAAGCTGTTCTTCCCCCAACTACCGCCAAAGGGAGACTATATTAATATTGGAAAAGAAATTCATATCAATAATACAAATTACAAGGTGTATTGGACTGGTTCCAACATCCACACAAGTCCTTTCCTCAAAGGATTTTTCTTTGATCAATAACTCAGATTAACAAAAAGAATTTCACTAATGCTCTCCCAACAACTTTTATGTGGAGGTGAGCCTGAAATCATCACACACTGCTACATTTATTTTGATATGTGTATAAAAATATTATGATACAATAGGGCTGCACAATATATTGTTTCATCATCGATATCGCAATGTGATCATTTGCAATAGTCACATCGCAGGATATGCAATGTTCAGTTTGTATAACAATTTATCACTCGCACATGTTCTTGATGCCTGTGATTGTATAATGATTTTAAGCATTTAGTGATAAGAAATTGTACCATTTGTGACCTTAACTACAATAAATTTTATTGAATTATTATTATTTTTTTATCATTCAGTTACTGTACTTGAATACTGTTAGACTCGGGACATGATACAATACTTTATTTCAATTGTATTTTTTTCTTGATTGTATTTAAAGTGTTCATAGTTATGCATAAAATTACTCACAACACATGCAAATACAGAAATGCACTGCAAATAGGACACACCACAAGAAAAATGTGTTGGGGGACCCCAAAAATTGTATATATTGTTTATTAGATTTCATAGCAATAAAATCCCACTTCAGAATCATCCCAATGTTACAAATTCTTTCCAAATAGAAATATTAAATCATCTGGTAATATTGTATTCATATCTCAATATATAATCGCAAAATAAAGAAATATCGAAATGTTTGATTTTTCCAATATCGTGCAGCCCTAATACACACATTATGTACCACTACACATTACACACTACACACTACACATACACATTATGGACAACAGGTACACCTGTTCAACATGTTAACATTATAATTTTATCAGTCAATCACATGACAACATTTCACTGCTTAAAAGTATGCAGACATTGTTAAGACAATATCCCATCAGAATGGGGAAGAAATGTGATTTAAAAGAATTGATGTTTGTTGGTGCCAGACAGGCTAGTCTGATTATTTCACAAACTGCAGATTTATTGGGATTTCCATGTACAAATATTTCTAAGGTCCACAGATAATGGTCAGAAAAAGAAAAAAAAATCCAGTGAGCACCATTTCTCTGTCGAAAATGTCTAATTTTTACCAAAGGTCAGATAAGAATGGCCAGTCTGGTTTGAGATGATAGAAAGGCAAATTGAGGTAAAGTTGGTTTTATATTCGCACATTCAGACTTTCTCCTTAATAATATAATATCAGAAATGTATTAATTGCAAATTCTAAATAGTGAAATCATATTAGCAGCCAATGACTGTCAAAGTACAACAATGTTCACAGTCAATTAAATAGTATTAATGTTGTTTTAAAGGCATACTTGCATGTAATTTCAATCCGAATATTCAAAGTACCATGTTAAACTATACAGGGAGCTGTCACTGAACGAATGTGCGAATATAAAACCAACTTTACCTCAATAAAAGGCAACAGTAACTCAAACAACGACTTGCTGCAACTGAGGTCTGCAAAAGAGCATTTCCGATTACTTAACACAACAAACACTAAAGCAGATGAGCTAAACAGCATCAAAACTAGTGACAATTCTGTCAGCTCCAACCAGAAAACTGAGGTTATAGTTAACAGATTCACCAAAGCCAAACAACAGAAAATCAGACAAAGCCTGGTCTCATGTGTCTCTGATTCATTTGTGAATTCGGCAGGCAGGGTCAGAATTTAGCATAAACAACACAAAAGTATGGACCATTCCTACCTTGTATAAACGTTTCACGCTGCTGGTGGTGTAATGTGTGAAAGATATTTTTCTGGGCACCCAACTGGGCTCCTTAGTACCAAATGTGCATCGTTCAAAACAGTTACCAGCAAAACACTGCCACCTAGTGAGCCATCTGGATACTAAGATCAGTACTTTCCATCTGTTTAGCATGGTTACCATAGCTTCCTCCAAAATACAAGTTATTGCGGATATTATTATTGCAGTAACACTATTTTTGTTGCTCACTTGAATGTGCGTGTTACTTTCCAGTCTGTTTTTGTTTTGTTTTTTCAATCATTTTCAGTGATTCAGTATTTTGTGATATCTGGTATCACAACATTGCTGATGGGGTAATGGTGTGTTGTTGTTTTTTTCCTAATACACTTTGGCTTCCTAGTACCAACTGTTAGTCTTTTAAATGGTGGGAGTCTACCTGGATAATGTTGTTATTCAGCGGAATGAATCGCCAACTTATCCAGCATATGTTTTACACAGCGGATGCCCTTCCAGCTGCATCCCATCACTGGGAAACATATATACACTCTCATTCAAACACATACACTACTGACAGTTTAGCTTACCCAATTCACCTACAGTATAGCGCATGTCTTTGGACTTGTGGGGGAAACCGGAGCACCCAGAGGAAACTCACATGAACACGGGGAGAACATGCAAACTCCACACAAAACTGCCAACTGACCCAGCCGAGGATCAAACCAGCGACCTTCTTGCTGTGAGGCGATCGTGCTACCCACTGCACCACCGTGACACCCATGTGCCAAGTCACAAAGCGCAAATCATCTGAAACTGTTTTCTATGATCTGACAATGAATTCAATAACTTAAATGCTCTCCACAGTCACTAAATCTTGATTCTCATACGCAAACAAGTCACTATGGATGTTTCCTGAGGAATGTATTGAAAGCTCAATTTATCTGACAAAGTGCCTGGTGAGCAGCATTGGGGGTAATGCATTACAAGTAAAAGTTTAAAACTAAGTACTACTATTTGAGTTATCTTTTTAAAAATGTAATGAGAGTCACATTTTAGTTTAATTAGCTTCTAAAATTGCTAAATTAATATTAATGTAGTCACATTGAATTACATAGTCATTGAGAGAATATGGTCACTGCTGGAACAGACATAAACCAAAATAGCAGACCAGAGCTTTACATTTCTGCAATGGAAGTATATTCTCAGTATTTTGAATGCATCTAAGAAAATGAGAAGGAGGTTGTCTCAATGGACAGTGATTTTACTTAACTAACAAGAGAAAATGGTACAAAATGCATTGCTTCAACTTCCTTTAATCTGTATATACGACATGTATAGGTCTGGGGTCAGCAGCACATTTTCAGAAGATAACATTATCCTAAATTACTGTTTTGTATATGTTTTTTATAGGTAAATGAAGGTGTAGGTTATATAGGGTGTAGTTAATTGCAGATTAACTCAAAGCAAAAGTAGCAAAAGTAACTTAAAAGTAACATAACACATTACCATAAAAATTAACTAAGTAATGCCACTAGTTACTCTTTTGGGGAATAACTCAATATTGTAATGCATTACTTTCAAAAGTAACTTTCCCCAACACTGCTGGTAAGCATATATTTACACTTTATATTGCTGAAGAAAAAAAAACAGCATACGCTGGTTAGGTAGGTTTTGAACGATCGCTGCTGGTTTAAATTGGCTTAAGCTGGGTCTTTGCTGTTCATGTTCTGGTCCTAAGATAGGTCAATCCAGCACATGATCAGAAATGAACATGCTTAAATCATCTACCATGTTTTAAAAATCTACCCAGCAAATGCTGTCCTTGTCAACAGTCTAAATATTAAATAAGTCCCCTATAACTACACTCACCGGACACTTTATTAGGTAAACCTGTCCAACTGCTCGTTAACGCAAATGTCTAATTAGCCAATGACATGGCAGCAACTCAATGCATTTAGGCATGTACAGTAGACATGGTTAAGACGATCTTCTGCAGTTCAAACTGTGCATCAGAATGGGGTCGAAATGTGATTTAAGTGACTTTGAACATGGCATGGTTATTGTTGGTGCCAGATGGGCTGGTCTGAGTTTTTCAGAAACTGCTTATCTACTGGGATTTTCACTCACAACCATCTCTAGGGTTTACAGAGAATGGTCTGAAAAAGAGAAAATATCCAGTGAGTAGCAGTTCTGTGGGCGCAAATGCCTTGTTGATACCAGAGGTCAGAGGAGAATGGCCAGACTTGTTCAAACTGATAGAAAGACAACAGTAACTCAAATAACCACTCGTTACAACCGAGGTATGCAGAAGAGCATCTCTAAACGCACAACACATCCAACCTTGAGGCGGATGGGCTACAGCAGCAGAAGACCACACCGGGTGCCACTCCTACTGCAGCAACTGCATGATGCTATCATGTCAGTATGGACCAAGATCTCTGAGGAGTATTTCCAGTACTTTGTTGAATCTATGCCACAAAGGATTGAGGCAGTTCTGAAGGCAAAAAGGGGTCCAACCCAGTACTAGTAAGATGTACCGAATAAAGTGGCCAGTGAGTGTATTTTTTAAAAAGGCAATGTGTGTGCAGCTAAAGTAGTAGCCTATAAATTATTTCCAAATTATCTGTCGTATAGCCTGCTGTACCGTTTATGTTGAAAAATATTATTTAAATTATGTATTTATTTTGTAGCTATGACATTATTTAGTTACATTAATAATAACTATGAATGTATTGTGTTGCCAGACATCACACGAGAACTGAATCACTGAAAATGACAGGAAAAAAACAAGACTGGAAA
This sequence comes from Danio kyathit, assembly GCA_903798195.1. Taxonomy (NCBI): domain Eukaryota; kingdom Metazoa; phylum Chordata; class Actinopteri; order Cypriniformes; family Danionidae; genus Danio; species Danio kyathit. Next base: position 24,936,107 of record LR812539.1, on the reverse strand, counting down.
ATGACACCCACATACAAGTGCGTAATAAATAGTTACAGCAACTTGTATTTGGAGGAAGCTATGGTTACCATGCTAAAGTTTCGAGAAGTTCTGAGCGTAGTATCCACGTGGTGCAGTAGGTGGCAGTGATTTGCCTTGTCCCGTTGTCAGATGGGAGTGGTTTAAATGTCAGGCAGGATCACTCCCTGAATGAGGAGGATTATTTGAGCAGTCTGTCTCAAACAGAGGGGTGTTGCCCTGTCCACACGAAACGTTCTGCATTTGCTTTTCTGTTTTACAGACAGACTCCAGTAATTCAACTAAAGGTAAGTCTGTTATATTACACCTCTATTTTATATTTAAGCAACCAACAAAAAACCCAAGTCAGCAATAACGTGACGGTTTACCTCACTGTAAACAACGCTGAAGTGTTACTTTTCACAAGCGTCTCTTTGTGCCTAATGTTTCCACAGGAGTGACACTTTCTAACGGGACACGCCAAAAACTCAAACTAAAATCGTTTCAGCATGTGTAGGTCGTGCATTATATTGAATAATTTTACACAGCTACTCTCCTCGTAATAAAAATTGAATCAAAGCCATATATGGAAAGATTCAGAATTTCGGGCTGCGCCGTTTAATAATGCGGTAAAACGGGTCTGGAAGTGCGCAGTGTGCAGGATTGATCTGTCACATGCATTAAGAAGAGCAGGCCTATGTTATTGATATTTGGATCGATTTCTTCTTATCCTCAACCTGTTCTCCTTAACGTTATTCTCAAAACATTTTATATGATGATATAATAAAGCAGATGTTAAGACATGTATTTATTTATTTATTTATTTATTTACATGCTGTGTCTATAGAGAAACTTGTATATTTGAATGGTACTGTATGTCATGTGCTGTGTATTTCTACTTTTGATTACTCATCCTCAGCCCCTTGTGCATAATTATCACTTGTTACCATAGAAACACACACACAACTGAGACAAACATAGTTTGTGGTAAAGATGCTGTAAAGAAAAAGGAAGCGACACAGGAAACACCTTCCGTGTTTGTGAAAAAACTGCAGCAACCTTCTGTACCCTAAATCATCACAGAAATCATGTGTATTATATTTGTATATATTTTGTTAATGCACCTAACAAATCAGTGTTGTTGCTGTTTTCTTTCATTTATAAATAACTACCTTTTTTCATAAAATGAAATCCAAACACACCTTTACACACATAATGATAACATGCTGGCATTTTTTTCATGGGTGTTCTAATCCAAAGACACCTAAACACACACATAATGATAACATACTAGCATTTTCTCATGTTTTTCTAATCCAAACACACCTACATACTGTATACACAGACATAGTGATTACAAGAATGACAGAGTCCAGTGAGAGTACTATTTACTTTGTTTCTGTTGGAAGGAGAGAAACTATTCTTTAAAAAACATTGTATTATATTTACCCTTATGCTATATGTCATGCAAAGTGGCATGGTGGCTCAGTGGTAAGCACTGGTGTCTCACAGCAAGAAGGTCGCAGGTGAACTGAATAAACTAAATGGACCGTAGTGTATGTGAGCGTGTATGGGTGTTTTCCAGTAGTGGGTTGCGGCTGGAAGGCCATCCGCTGCGTAAAACGTATGCCGAAATAGTTCATGGCTGTTCATTCCACTGCGGTGACCTCTGATAAATCAGAGACTAAGCTGAAGGAAAATGAATGAATGAATGAATAAAGGAAAATGAATGAATGAATGAATAAATCAATGTATGTCATGCCAATCATATACAGTTGAAGTCAGAATTATTAGCCCTCCTGTTCAATTTTAACACACTGTTCAATTTTAACACAATTTTAACAATTTTAATAATTTACTACATATTTTTCAAGATACTAGTATTCAGCTTAAAGTGCAATTTAAAGACCTAGAGTTAAAGTCAGAATTATTAGCCCCCCTTTGATTTTATTTATTTATTTATTTATTTATTTATTTATTTATTTATTTATTTATTTATTTATTTTAAATGTTGTTTAACAGAACAAGGAAATTTTCACAGTATGTCTGATAATATTTTTTCTTCTGGAGAAAGTCTTATTTGTTTTATATTGGCTAGAATAAAAGCAGTTCTTAATTTTTTTAAAACCATTTTAAGGTCAAAATTATTAGCCCCTTTAAGCTATTTTTTTTTCTATAGTCTACAGAACAAACCATCGCTATACAATAACTTGCTTAAATATCCTAACCTGCCTAGTTAAACTAATTAACCAAGATACGTTTTTTAATGTCACTTAAGCTGTATAGAAGTGTCTTGGAAAATATCTAGTCAAATATTATTTACTGTCATCATGGCAAAGATAAAATAAATCAGTTATTAGAAATGAGTTATTAAAACTATTATGTTTAGAAATGCGTTGAGAAAATCTCTCCGTTAAACAGAAATTGGGGAAAAAAAATAAATAGGGGGGCTAATAATTCAGGGGGGCTAATAATTCTGACTTAAACTGTAGCTAGGTTAATTAGGTTAACTAAGCAAATTAGGCTAAATAGGCAAGTCATTGTAAAACAGTGGTTAGTTTTGTAGACTATCGAGAAAAAGGCTTTGGGAGGCCTAATAACTTTGACTTTAAAATTCATTTATTCATTTCCCTTCAGCTTAGTCTCTATTTCAGAGGTCGCCACAGTGGAATGAACCGCCAACTATTCCAATTATTCTGGGTTGTGGCTGGAAGGGCATCTGCCACACATGCCGGAATAGTTGGTGGCTCATTACGCATTACATTGGTGATATCTGATAAATCTGAGACTAAGCCGAAGGAAAATTAATGAATAAATGAATGAATGAATGAATGAATTAATTAATGATTTTTTAAATAAATTAAATAAATAAGATTTTCTCCCGAAGAAAAAAATGCATAAGAAATACTGTGAAAATGTCATTACTCCGTTAAATATATGAAAAAGAACAAAAAATATTTCACAGGAGGGCTAATAATAGCCCTCATCTGTACATGTAAACTTCTGCAATATTATATTTAAAGGCTTAGTTCAACAAAAACTGAACATTCTGGTATTGATTACTCACCCTCATTTTGATTCAATCCCCTGGGAACTTCATCTTCAGAACACAAATTAAGATTTTTTAAGTCTAGAAAAGGAGCCAAAATCACAGTCAAAACAGTTGAACCACTGAAGTCAGATGGAATGTTTTGACTGTGTTTGTTTTTCCTGAACATCTCATGACCCTTGCTTTTTATGAAGAATCGGATTATAATCTAAAACATCTTAATTTGTGTTTTGAAAATAAACAAAGGTTTTTTTCATTATGCTGAAATTTGTATGTGTCAACATTAAATTAAACAAGGAAGTATCAGCCATAACAATGTGAGAGAAACAGTCTGACAATCTTTATAGCTCAGACTTTGAACTCTTTGTTTCTCTCTACTTCAAATTGCAGTTCTCAAAGTTCTGTGATTTTAATACAGGGCTTGCCTATAAAACATTGCAAGTGCAGTCACTGGTTAAGCTGTTTTCTTTTTGGGTAAACACAGGGTGCAGTCAAGGGCTTAGACAGTGCTTTGAATCAGTGTAGACTCCATGCTAAGATATTATCTTAGGAGATTTGGTGCTTGTAAAAGGTGTAGGAAGAAATGCATAGCTGGAAAGTTGGAGTCACCCCAGTAGTTCCTCCACCTCAGGCATTTCTCCAGGAAAAGAAGGAAGATGATTTAGTTCGTTCTTTCAGACTGAGGATTATGTCAAACGCATATAAAAATTATTTTATATACACCGTAGTTAAGTTAAATTCATTTTGGAAGCACAGGCTAGGCATTTAGCAGATTTAGGACCAATCCAGTTAAGAGGGAACATTCTCAAAATTTTTCTCAGAGTTATGAACATTTCCAATAATGTTAACTGAACATTTTTATTAAAGTGATGTTTCGTTTGATATTTACCACAAAAACATAATTTACAGATTAACAAATTTTTACTAAATTACTGAATTTATTTTTCTCATGTTTTTTTTTTATTCAGACAACATGAAATGGTAAAATTGAATGTTCCATTAAAGGGCCATGAAACCCCCCTCTTTCAGATCAAGTCTACCTCAGAATTAAAAAAATAAATGCTTCATGATGGGCGTAGAGTGCTGCGAGCTGAGGGAGGAGTGGGCGTGGCCGGCAGAGCTGGGGAAAAAGAGGGAAGCGAACAACTGTCAGTTGGCTCACAAAATTAGACCCAAACCATGAGGAGACCCATAATTTTGTAGTTTACAAAGTTCAAATGCAAAGAAATAAACAGTATTTAATTTAATGCCCTGCTACATGTGGTATTCATAATTTCATATTCACATAACCACAATTTGTTATATCATTATAAAGATAATCATGTTTATATAAACACTATAAATGAGGAGGACTTCTCTCCTCAATCCCTGGGTCAGAAAGCAGACACAGTGGACAGCAGTGCAGCAGGTCTCTTGCCCTATTTCAACCATTAGTCTTGCTGGTAATCTAGAGGATTGTAAACATACTGTTTATAGGCGATGTGTCTGAATGGTAACGAACTCAACTGATAAAAGACAACATGCGCCATTCTCCAATTCTCATACAGCTCTCTCGACAAAAATGCTTGCTGCAAACCAACAGCTTTGCTGTATTGGCCCTGACAACATCGCAGAAAAAACATGCAACAAACGCCGTGGATAATGGAAACAAATACACACGACCTTTCATAAACGGCTAAATACTGCGTGTCGTGCGTGGACGCAGTCTCACCCTGTCATTGGGTCTCACAGCTTGGCAGGTCTGCCTTGCCTTCGGAAAGGATGTGCAGTCATGAATAATGACTGACACGTCATCACTCCACTAGCAGATTCGCACTACGTCGCTGATTTTAATCCCACCCCAAAAATCATCTTAAATCCAGAACATGAAATTAGCTAAAAAAAAGCTCAAAATTATCCAGTTTTCCCCAGAATTAAAGCTGACAGGTGCTAACGTTGTCTTAACTGATGCTCAACACACATAAATCTGTTAAAATCATTAAAGTACTTAAGGGTTTTTTTGAACCTTTAATGTTTGCATAAACACTCTGCTACAAAAATAATAAATAAAACATCTCATAGAATTTGTAAAGGGTTTTGGGGGGTTATTGAGAAGTGTATTGTTTTTAAATCAAACTGTAATGATACAGAAGTCTCTCTCTGCTGACATATATTTTTGCTTTATTGGTGGCATGTTAAAACTACTAATGTTGAATGTAATTTTCCCCAAAAGCGTACAATTATGGTATTTTTAATGGTTAATATTTAATGGTTTGTAATGTATTATTATTAATGGTGTTTATGGTGGAATTATTATTATTATTATTATTATTAGTAGTAGTAGTAGTAGTATTATTATTATTAGTAGTAGTAGTAGTAGTAGTAGTAGTAGTAGTAGTGGTGGTGGTGGTGGTGGTGGTGGTAGTAGTTGTATTAATATTATTTATTTATCTAAAATGAAAAGGATAAATATTTATAATAATTTTTTTTTTTTAAATGTTCTAAACTTGTTGTACTAGCTGGGAATGCATGTATTCACTTTGTATGTGACTTTTGAAACAAAATAAAATGTCAAGGACTTTTTGTCCTTTTTGCTGTGATATAGCTGTCCTCTCAGCTGTTGACATTGGTTTATTGTCAGTGGTCGTTGTTAGAATGTAATCATATCTGAAGTTTCAAAAGTTTTGCTTGTGAAGTTCTAGATCTAGATGTATAAAAGCGAATAAATATACACATGAATTTATCATTACAAACATCATGCATTTATAAACTGCACACTTAGGAATCTCAGAAGATGCAAGATATTAATACAGTAAATATTTAGCAGTCATACATCCTACAAACTCTAAGGCCTATTCAATGACTATACACAGGCTCTTCCAGAAACATCTTCCTCCCTTTCTGACCCGTAAGCAAATGTCACATGACCTAGGCTATTTATAGTCCCCTGTGGGCCAGCAGACAGGCAGCAACCTCATCAGTACTGTACATCACACAAGATGATGATGGTGTGTGTTTAGTTCAGAATAGCCTGATGTATGCTAAATATTTCATGCAAGTCTCGTGAGAATAAACTGGGGCAATAAATAACAGGCTATGTTCTGTTTAATTAGCCTTTCTGTCACACTAAAGCTTGTGTTCAAACGAGCTTTCAGATGATTCAATGTCCCTTTATGTACTTGGGCAGATTTTTGGAAATCAGTTCCAGATCACAAGGCGTCCACTTAAGTGTACATGCTGATATCACAACAGCTGAAGTGGAGCAAATGAAAGCAGGATGTTTGTTCAATATCGGGTTCATTATCAACTCTTGTTTCACAGCATGCCTGTGTCTGGCCTAAAATAGATACCTGATTGTGAAGCATATGTTGTCTGGGAGCAGTTTGCTCTAATATAGGAGGTGTCGGGGAATATGTGGTGACAACTGAAGTGCTTCTGCAGTGTTTAAATAGCCAGCTTGGTATGTTGTCTTGTATTGTGTCATAAGTGTATAGAGAAAAAACCTTTTCATCATGATTTTAAAATATGGTTAGTTTTATTTTTGTTCAATTCAAATTTATTTGTATACCAGCTATACAAATTACATTAGGATCAAATGTTTGTGGAAACAATGGACAAACTGATGATTTGTATGATTTAAAAAAAAAGGCGTGGCACCAAACCCCACCCCTAAATCCAACTGTCGTTGGGGGATATGCAAATCATGCTAAATTGTACAAATGACATCAAATTCAAACGAATTAGCCACTAAGTCAAAAAGTTATGAATTGTTGTGAGATTATGTTGGATTGATCTATTTTATTTATGATTTATCTGTAAAGATTTATTGACTATATACTGTATACTGACTATTTATAAGACGTGTGAAGAGATGAGGCCAACCATCAAAGACTTTGAGGACAACACATACACTTAATACACAAATACACTTCACTGAACATGTGCACAATGACATTACAGTTGAAGTTAGAATTAATAGCACCCTTTTGAGTTTTTTTTTTCTTTTATAAATATTTTCCAAATGATGTTTAACAGAGCAAGTAAGTTTTCACAGTATGTCTGATAATATTTTTTCTTCTGGAGAAAGTCTTATTTGTTTTATTTCGGCTAGAATAAAAGCAGTTTTTAATTTTTTAAAAGCCATTTTAAAGACAAAATTATTAGCCCCTTTAAGATATTTTTTTTTTTTTTCATAGTCTACAGAACAAACCATCGTTATACAATGACTTGCCTTATTACCCTAACCTGCCTAGTTAACATAATTAACCTTGTTAAGCCTTTAAATGTCACTTCAAGCTGTATAGAAATGTCTTGGAAAATATCTAGTAAAATATTATTTACTGTCATCATGGCAAAGATAAAATAAATTAGTTATTAGAAATGAATTATTAAAACTATTATGTTTAGAAATGTGTTGAGAAAATCTTCTCTTTGTTAAACGGAAATTGGGGAAAAAAATAAACAGGGGGGCTAATAATTCAGGGGGACTAATAATTCTGACTTCAACTGTATATACAGTATAACTACAGGATAACTATGCTTGTATATAATATCTTTAACTAATTAGTTATTAGTAATTAGTAAGTAATTAGCAACTAATAAAGTTATGGTAACTAATAACTTAACGTTTCTGATTTTGATATAATATACAAATAAAATAATGTGCATCTTCTGTTAAACTGCTTTGAAACAATAACTATTGTGAAAAGCACTTTACAAATAAGCTTGAATTGAATGTATAATTTAATGTCCCATAATTAATCTATTTTGAAAACCTGGGTCTGTATTAATTCAACAAGGCTGGATTTAATTGATAAATATTACAGTGGATTAAATGCGGTAAAATAAAGTAGTTTTAGTATCGTAATTTAAATGACCGGTTTTCTGTTATTAAAAAACTGTTTTATATTTAACGATTTTAAAGCTGAATTTTTAGCAACCATTGGTCTTTGGTGTCACATGATCCATCAGAAATCAGACTTTTGTACTTAAAAAAACATTTCTTGCATTGAAAACAGTTGGCTGGTTAGTAATTGTGTGCAAACCTAGATGCTTTTTGCACAAAATTATGAACAACCACAACTATTTAAAAGAAATAGTTTATTTAGGATTCCAGGATAAAATGTCAGAACAACTTAATGCATCTTTTCAAAATAAGTTAAGTTTTCTAAATAAGAAAATAGTTTTCTTATCTAATTAAATTTAGTTTTGAATTCCTACTAGGGGTGTAACGGATCACAGTTGATCCGGGATTCGTATGGATCACAACCCATGGTTTGCAACACACGTGACCCTGAGATTAAAACTTCTTTTTTGCTTGTAATCCTAAATTTGCATCGATCGCAGAGAGATCTTCTCTCACGTCATTCAAATCACACGTATGAAAGCATTTAGGCTTTCCGGTAAAATATAATGATGACGGAAGAAGTTGAGGTAGGTTATTCGTGCAATTGTGCAATTAACTTGATGCTCAAAAATGAAAGTTGTAGGCAGAAATTAAATTATTTAACCAATAAATGGCGACAACCAGCCATCAAAAATACGCCACTGAATAATTCTTCAAAAATGGTCCATCTAGCAATGAAACATGAAATTTTATGAGTGAAAATGAGATTAAAAATAAATATGGGTTGTACAATTTATAATGTTAGGTTTTTACATTTAGCGATATCAGCAACAGTAGTAACAGTGAATTTTTCATACTACTGAATATTTTACAATTTATTTTAATTCAGCTGATTAGTTCTTCATTTTATTTTTATTAAAATTACAGGTTCTAAGTTCTGTTTGTTAAAACCAAAAGTTTCTTGCAGTACTGTTTTTGTTATAAATGGAAAGCAAATTACATTTGTCTTCTCCCCTTTTTGACTGATCCGAAAAATGGGCCAATCTGTGACTAAAAAAAAACAAAATTTGATCCGAATCGTGAGATTTGTCATCCGTTACACTACTAATTCTTACACAGCCCAAACTTGAATGGTTCTATTTTATCTTTTATATTTTCATAATGTATTACGTATTAAGCAGACCATTAAACTGGTATAGGAACATAGATCACCATATTAGGAATTGTATGTACTTCTCATCCTTTCTTAGACTAATAAAAAGGCCATCCTTTTTAGAATGTTAGACATTGCAGACTTGTTTCTCTCCTCCAGTTTGCTGTTTCGTAATGTTAATAAATAAACCACAGACACCTACTCCAAATGAATTGTGTTGGATGAATAGTGCATATTGATCCTTTCTTAAACACAGCTGCCTTCTTGAATGAACACCATTTTTTTTTCTCTCTGTGGAATGTCTTGTGGTCCGTGAAAAGACTCACAATGCTACCGTCTCATTTCTGAATGACTCATGTCTAAACCATTCCAAACTTCATCATGTCCCACCCCAAAAGTGGGTGTTAAGCTCAGCTGACACGCTCACTCTCTTTTAGGCCCTAGCCACATTAAGACCTGGCGAGTGTTTATATGCGAGGGCCGGTAGTATGACTGATCCAGTCAGGCTGTGTCCACGGTTGGCACTGTCACTCCAACAGCATTAGTCACAGTGCTTCCTTTTCCTGCATCCAGCCCAATTGTCCATCACCACAAAAGGAAACTCCCAACCACTGGATTTTTATAGTTAAGTTCACTGGGTGTATTTTGCAGTCAAATGTGCATTTCAATTATATATTTGGATTTGGAATGTGAAAATAAAATAATGAGGGAAGCTGTATCCAAGAAGTCACGGAACAATTGAACTACTGCACCACTTGGATCAATTGGGAGATTGAGGATATTACAAGATGATTTTTTCAAAATTTGATGACTGAAACCTTTAGATCTTTCAAGATTAAAAGTAGCCATCTACTTTTTGCAAACAATTGAAAGAACTTAAAGGGATAGTTCATCCAAAACTGATGCCTTGAACACTATAGAATATATTTTGAAGAAATAAACCTGTAAAATCTGTAATCGTTGACTTCAAGTTCCAGCTTTCATCAAAATATCTTCTTTAGTGTTCAAAGGAAACCACTTGAGAAACCACAAGGTTTGGAACCACTTGAGGGTGAGTAAATCCTGAGTAAGTTTTCATTTTTGAGTGAATTATCCCTTTTAAATACTATGCCGTTTTTGGTTGTCCTGACAAGAGTAACTGTAAACCCTAATAAGTTAAGGTAACTCGAACCATTTGAGAAAACTGATTGCAATAAACCATTTAAGTTCAAAAACTAATTCAAATGAGTACTGTGAGCTTAATCCATTTGAGTAATGAAGCAATTTGAGCTCAATAAAACCAGATAAATGAACAGAACTCAAACCAACTGAGTACTGTAAAACCCAATAAGTTAAGGCAACTCAAACCGTATGAGGAAACCGATTGCAACAAAACATTTGAGTTAAAAAACGAATCTATACGAGTCCTGTGAACTTACTCCATTTAAGTTGAAGTAATGAGGTATTTAATTAACTCATTACTTTCAACACTGAGTTCAAAACTCTTTTCAAATTAGTAAAATTAACTTTCAGTAAATTTTGAGTTAACTACACTCATTTCATTTGATAAAGTTGAGATTTTACAGTGTAATGGTAAAGGGTCTACTTTAGGGTATTCTCATAATAACAACAACAAAATGTGCTTTTGTAAAATAAAGCCTCATTTTCTGTGAACTTCTTTCCAGAATGGATTTTTATGACAAGAGCAGACATGAATTGTGTGTTTTCTCCAGGCACTCTGCCTTGTCTTTACGTTTTCAATTCCCATGGGAAGAGAATCTTTTCTCTTTTTTTTAGGTCCACTTATATTCTACTACACTCTGTGGTTGGTCGATGTCAAAAATGTCAGCACTACGATTGATGAAATCACTTGTCAGTCAAAGTTAATTCTTCGGATACTAAAAAGTAGACATTATGCTTTATTTTTATTTTTACTTTTGTTGTTTTTTCTGCTTTTTGACAGGAAAATGTCAGATGTTAACAAAAAAATTTCAATTAAAGTGAAAAAAGAGATTTAGTCTTACACAACCTATTGAAGTCTATTAAAAACATGTAAATTACAGTCTTTTAATATAATCTGTTAATCTGCATTTGTCCAGTTAGTGAAACGTTTGCAGCAAATATGAAAATAAAGATATTAACTCAGGGTTTATGAATTTAGAGAATGGATCAGCACTGCATGATTGTACCGTATTAGCTGTTATCTCTCAGCACTAGAATAATGTGAGCGGTGTGAGATGTGAAGAAAACCAAGGATCATTTGACCTGGTGTTGAAAATGACTCCAGAGTGAACTGTTTGTTTTGTTTCTCTAGACATTATGGTGTACCACCCTGAGTTTGAGCGAGCAGGCAAGGAGCCTGGCCTCCAGGTGTGGAGAATTGAGAAGTTTGATTTGGTTGCAGTTCCTGAGAATCTCTACGGAGGGTTCTACACCGGCGACGCTTATGTTGTCCTGAAAACTATCAAGCAAACCTCTGGCAACCTACAGTATGACCTCCACTTTTGGCTGGGTAAGAGAACAGTTCCGTGTTGAAAGATTCAGAATTCTGTACATTTATATTACTTCCATTCTTACTAATTTCCAGCTAAAGGGTTGAGGTACCAAACGCTTCACCTACTGTATCTTATAAATTATTTTCTGTCAACTGGCAGGTGACTACTGCACACAAGATGAGAGTGGGTCGGCTGCCATTTTCACTGTGCAAATGGATGACTATTTGGGTGGAAAGCCCATTCAGTACCGTGAAGTTCAAGGCCATGAGTCTAAAGCTTTCCTGGGATATTTTAAGAAAGGGCTGCAGTACATGGTGAGTAATTCAGTTGTTGGCAGGACAAATGGAAAGTAACTTTGAAGTTTACAAATAATGACAAATAAAAATGTCCGCGATGTAAAACAGTAGAACTCATGACAGAATATGTTTATATTAGTTTAACTCATTAAAGACCAAAAAGTGTAACCATCTTACATTTTTTTTAAGTTATATGATTTAGCTTGATTATTTGAATATTTACTCTATTTTACTTGACTATTTACTCTCCCTCAAGTGGTTCCAAACCTTTATGAGTTTCTTTCTTCTGTGTTTTTGTTTTATTATTATTATTTTAAAGATGAAAATCTGTAAGCTTTGACTTTATTAGTAGGAAAACTAAATTCTATGGAAGTCAATTGTTACAGGTTTCAGCTTTCTTCAAAATATTTTTTTGTGTTTAATAGAAGAAAGTGAAACAGGTTTGGAACAAGTAAATGAGAACAGAATTTTCAGTTTTGGGTGAACTATTCCTTTAAGTCAGTTTAATGGGATTTTAAGTTGAAGTGACTTGAAGTCAACTTGAAAAAAAAATATGGCAGCAAGTGTTTTGAGTTTGTCCAATTTTAACCACTCCAGTAGGTAAGGTTTAAAAAGGATTCAACTGGATTGCTGTTATAGTTCTGACACTGTGATTAGAAGTTTTTAAATAGCCACCTACTGGCCTATTGTTGTGCTGTTAAAGTCAGCTGACCAGTCAAACTATGCCATTTCAAAATATAAGTTTGGTTTGAAGGTGAACAAATGTAAAAAGCTGAATGTTCGCTCACCACTTCTGATTCAAAACCACATCATTTGCTCTAGTTTATTTGGCTATCAGAGCAGAAATGAAAGCTGCTGCTCATTATATTGTTTTACATTGGCTCATTTTGTGTTCAATAATAAATTGTGGAAACCTATTCCATAATATTAAATTGAAAGATCAGAAAAAGCTCTTTCATGCTCTTACCTATATAGATCTGTATGAGACGAGATGATGCCAACCGTCTGAGAACTTTAAGGACAACAGACAGTTAATAAACAAATACACATCATTGAACGTATTATACGCATAGACCTCAACTTTTTGGAAGGACACTATATACTATATAATTGCAGGTTAATTCTTTATACTAGAGTACTAGAGATAATTATTGTGAAAAGTAAACTTAAATGGAATTTAATTGAATAGACGCTCTGCTGAGAGAAGTCAGGAAAATGGACAAAAGAGACAGATTTAAACATTTTGGTGTAAACAGGAATGTTTTTTTCTTTGTTTAGTTTAGGTATACAAAGGGCCCTATCATACACCCGGTGCAATGTGGCGCAAGGCGCGACACAATTGTTGTTTGCTAGTTTCAGCTCAAAGCAAGTGTCATTTTGACGTTTTGCACCTTGCTGTTTAAATAGCAAATGCATTTGCGCTTATATGTGCACCCATAGGCGTTCTGGTCTAAAAAAAAAAAGGTGTGTTGAGGCGCATTGCTGGCGCATTGCTATTTTGAGAAACTAGAATAGACTGTTTAATAGACCAGATAAGAGGAGGTCTAAAGTCTAGTGCAGAACGCGTTAGTTGTGCGCCTAGCTTAAACATTGCCTAATACACACAGGATGTAGAGCAATACGCAAATATCTTTACAAATAAAAAAGAATTAAAGGATTAAAATATTACAAAAATTATTACTTTCTAGGCTACATAAATATAAAAACCACTCCCTTCATGCCTTCTTCATATCGGGGGGCTTTTTCAGTTTATTCATGACAAATTGCTTTTGTATAATGTTATTATTAGTAGTAGTATTATTTATTATATGCATATTTATATTTGTTTTATTAAAAACAAGCTTAGATTTGCTCACCTGTCAGGTTTTAGACCATATGGGGCATAGCACGTGTATTTGGATATAACTTAGTTTTTTGACCACACTTTGTTATTATTCGTTTGCTGGAAATTAGAACAGAATTTAGAAATAGTTTTAAAACAAATCTTTGCGCATAACAAATTAAATTAATTATGTATAGGCTAATGGATGTCTGTGCGTACAACACGTTTCCTTATCTATGAGAGTGAAAGTAAAGAATGAGGAGGCTCATTCTCTCATTCTCACACTGCAGATGGTCTGTTTAACTGTTTTCTCGCTAGAGAAGCGTTCAGTTTTTCCACTTACAAAGTCTGCCATGTAAATAGCAAATGCGCTATGGCGCGACGCAACTGACTCTTAAAGGGAATGGGAGATGAGACTCTGATTGGTTTATTCTCAAAACACACCTATAACTCATTAAGAGAATAAGCTCAACCCTGTTAGACCATGTGCCGCAGCACAAAGCGGAATTTTCCGTCCTTAAAATAGCAAAAGTGGATTCTGACACGCCCTTAATGCTTTTGCGCCATGCGCTTTGGACTTTGCACCTAGATCGTTAAAATAGGGCCCAAAGTTTTTTATTCCAAGTGTGAACAAGGCCTAAATGTTAAAAATTATTAAATGAAGTAGTAATATTTCCAAATATTACATTTTACATTTTATCTTTTAAATTATAACATTATCTGTTGTTTTGCAGCAAGGTGGAGTTGCATCTGGATTCAAGCATGTGGTCACCAATGAAGTTGTAATGCAGCGAGTGCTACAAGTCAAAGGCCGGCGAGTTGTCAGAGCTACAGAAGTGCCAGTCAGCTGGGACAGCTTTAACCAGGGAGACTGCTTCATCCTGGACCTGGGAAATGTGTGTATCATGTGTGAAGGCTGTGAAAGAGATCTGAAACAGTCAAAATTGTAAAAAAAATAACCTTGTTTGCTCTGGGTGTTTTTTAAGGAAATCTACCAGTGGTGTGGTTCCAAGAGTAACCGCTTTGAGAAGCTGAAAGCTACTCAGCTTGCAAAGGGCATTCGAGACAACGAACGCAGTGGACGTGCCCGTGTGTATGTTTGTGATGAAGGAGTGGAACGTGAGAAGATGTTGGAGGTTAGAGCAACAAAGTCAATAGTGTTTAACATTAGCTAAGGAATATACTGAAAACATTGTTTATCTATGTGATGGCAGGTTCTGGGAGAAAAACCAGACCTGCCTGAAGGAGCATCTGATGATGTCAAGGCTGATGCCTCCAACAGAAAGATGGCCAAACTTTACAAGGTACCCACTGGAGCTTAATCAGATAAATGGACTGTGTCAACAGTAAATGCATTACATCATTGAATGTTTCTACGTGTATAAAGGAAAAATAATGGTAGTGAATGTTAACCCTGTTTATTTATTTAACAAATGTTCTTGCTGTTTGAGTTTGTGCACCACTGTAGTATATTATATTTACCTCAGTATATTTACCTAAAAGAATGAAGCATATGGATTGGCTAGAGTAGATGGTAGATATTTGATAGGCGAGTAGGAGTAAACTCAGGTGTTGAAATAGTCATGGGCATAGACCAGTAGTCAAGATAGTTTTTTTTTTTATTACTTCATTTTTGTACAGTGAAACAAATTGCAGTGAATGGCCTGAGCTTTCATGTTTCTTGCTACATAGTACAATAAATTTCCATTTGTTTTCACAAAACCCTTGTGTACCCCCAGAACACTTGGGACTGTACACAGTGCTTCCCACACATAGACTTTACTTGGGCGGGCCGCCCAGGTATTTTAACGGCCACCCAAGTATATTTGGTGGTGACGCATGAATAATACTTTTATTATCATCCTTTTAGCCTTTTTTTGTATCTGCCAAAGAAAGCCAAACATTCGCGATCGATTAACCAGTGGAAAATCTTTTCTCGCTCTGCATGTTTCCTACCGCTGGTTCTGTGCTCTCACATGCTCTGCAGACCCACAGAGACACCCCTTTTGTGCCAAAATGCGTCCAACCGTAGTTTCTGAATCTCCTAAAATGTCCGGGATTCGGCTTTTGCTTTCTAAAGTTGCTGTTATTTGTATGCGTTTTCGCATTACCTTTTCGCAGCTGACTGCGCACACACATCCGCAAGAGAAACATTAAATGATTAATTATTTAACAAACAACTCAGATAAACTTTACTATATACTCAGAGAAGACAAAATTACATCTGTACTGGCTGTAAAATATTTGTACACCATTAGAAATGGACAATCAACTAAATTGCCTCATTTAAATAATCTACACTTTTTTTTCTTGTAATTATAATTTTTAGCAATATTGTCTGTTTTCATTCCTTTTTTCTGTAATTTATTTCTCATTTGCGGTATATTTTATTAATTTAATGATGTTAATGATATATTACATACTTTATATATACAGTTGAAGTCAGAATTAATAGCCCCCCTTTGAATTTTTTCTACTCTTTTAAATATTTCCCAAATTATATTTAACAGAGCAAGGAAATTTTCACTGTATGTCTGATAATATTTTTTTCTTCTGGAGAAAGTCTTTTTCGTTTTATTTCGGCAAGAATAAAAGCAGTTTAAAATTTTTTTAAAAACATTTTAAGGTCAAAATTATTAGCCCCTTTAGGCAACATAAATATTTTTTGATAGTCTACAGAACAAACCATAGTTACACAATAATTTCCCTAATTACCTGAACCTGCCTAGGTAACCTAATTAACCTAGTTAAGCCTTTAAATGTCACTTTAAGCTGAATAGAAGTGTCTTGAAAAATATTTAGTAAAATATTATGTGCTGTCATCATGGCAAAGATAAAATAAATCCGTTTTAGAAATTTGTTATTAAAACTGTTATGTTTAGAAATCTGATGGAAAAAAATCTTCTCTCCATTAAACAGAAATTAGGTAAAAAAATAAACAGGGGGGCTAATAATTTAGAGGGGCTAATAATTCTGGCTTCAATTATATATATATATATATATATATATATATATATATATATATATATATATATATATATATATATATATATATATATATATATATATATATATATATATATATAATATGCTTTGGTAATACAGTACAAAATGTCATGGCAATAAAGCAATTTTAGGGAGAGAGAGTGAGAGAGAGAGAGAGAGAGAGAGAGAGAGAGAGAGAGAGAGAGAGAGAGAGAGAGAGAGAGAGAGAGAGAGAGAGAGAGAGAGAGAGAGAGAGAGAGAGAGAGAGAGAGAGAGAGAGAGAGAGAGAGAGAGAGAGAGCAGTCTTTACCTGTCAGTGGGTGCACATGGCTACTAAACTAGCCATGGGTCTTATAAAAAGTAAGAGAAATAGCAAATTTCTTTTATTTCAACAGCCTATTTTTAATAACCTTAACCGATTGAAAAGAAAAAGTGTAAAACAGTGTCATAATAAATAAAAATATAGTTAAAAATCACATTTTGTTTGTCGCATGTAGTTAACTATTTATGTGCCATGGGTAAAGGATGTGTTTCAATCCAGCTGCCACCACAAGAATTTTTCAAACCTGTGTGAAGCACTGGTACATATTGCACGTTTTACATCCTACAGTGGTATTTTTCTTTTGTTTTTTTAACTGCTTTGATTTTTTTTAAGCTCATTGGTTGCTTTATTGTCATTATAGATAAAATACAACTAAATTGTAGAGATTTTATTTAAGTTGACATACTAATACAAATTTTTACATTGTATTAAATGATAAATAGACTACAAGAATAAGGGTTTAAAATTAGTAAAGGGCATATAACATTTTAGAAACACCAGGGTAAATAAAGGATGATGCTGTTTTCAAATTTGTGGGAAATGTACTTTTAAGGTCTCAGATGCCAGCGGAGACATGGCGATTGCTCTGGTGGCCGCTGAAAACCCCTTCACCCAGAGTGCACTAGAATCAAGTGACTGTTTCATCCTAGATCATGGCTCAGATGGCAAGATCTTTGTTTGGAAAGGTAAATCTTATTTACTAACAATACAAACAAAAAACTTTTTTATTTTTTTTTATACATTATATATATTATATATGCATTTTATATGTACTTATTTTGTTTGTTTTTGTTTTTTGACATGCCATTGTTTTAACTTCCAGGCAAAGATGCCAATATGGAAGAGAGAAAGGCCGCCATGAAGGCAGCAGATGAGTTCATCAAAAAAATGGGCTACCCCAAACACACACAGGTTCAGATTCTCCCAGAAATGGGTGAAACGCCTCTATTCAAACAATTCTTCAAAAACTGGCATGATGTGGACCAGACGGAGGGCATGGGTGTAGCATACGTCTCAAACAGCATCGCTAAGATCGAGAAGGTGCCATTTGACGCTTCAACTCTGCACGATTCACCAGCAATGGCCGCCCAACATGGAATGATCGACGGCGGCAATGGAGAAAAACAGGTCAGCAAGTAAAGCACACACACACACTGCAACCTGCATGTGACTTGAAGTTATGTATACACATTCAATAAGGGTATTAATATGTCACCTGACACTTTAGATCTGGCGTATTGAAGGATCAGACAAAGTTCCAGTTGACCCATCTACTTACGGCCAGTTTTATGGTGGAGACAGTTACATTATCCTGTACAGTTACCATCATGGAGTCAGACGGGGTCACATTATCTACATCTGGTACATTTTAGCTACATCTTTTCATTTAACTATTTAGTTGTTGTTGTTGTTGTTGTTGTTGTTGTTGTTGTTGTTGTTTTTTGACCATTGGAGTATGTGTCTCTCACAGGCAGGGTGCAGACTCCACACAAGATGAGATCGGGGCATCTGCTATTTTGGGTGCCCAGCTGGATGATGAGCTTGGAGGTGGACCTGTGCAGGTAAGGCTTATGAACAAACCTCAGTGGACCGCTTGATCCTCTTATGAATGTGTACACGTTCATATATATGTTACGTCATGCTGAATTTGTTATTGAGAGCTCATTACATTAAAAGTAGTCTTGCAATTCTTTTATTTAAGTTGAAGCCATCATGAAACACTACAGTAGTCAACATGTTGATCAAAATAGTTTTTAAAAATTGTTCTTTGACAAGAATGGGTGTTGTTCAATAGTTTTAGGACAACTTTGATGAAAGGTTTTGAACCATGTTAAATGTTGACTACTGTAGTCACAGTCTGTTTTAGATCTTACATAAGTAAAGTGTAAATAAATGCAGGGCAATACTACACTAGATACATAGTGTACTACATCATGTAGCTTCATTTGTGACTTCACTTAACATTCACTTAATCTATAGAAACATTAGTAATATCAATGTTAAAAGCTTTTTAATAATGTAATGCTGTAATTATCTAAATTCACTTTTAGCATTTGAAGTTATCAATTTAATTTGTTTTTTAATTAGTCTTTTTATATGCATATTTATTTTTGACAAAATAGTATATACAGTAGCTTTAAATATTTTGGATTATCAGCCATATGAAATAACAGCCTGATCTCACGAGGAAACGTAAGTATTTTACGTTTTGCCAGTTTAGTGGCTAATTCGTACGAATTCGTACGAGTTCAGTCGTACGAAAATGTACGATTTAAAAAAGGAGGCGTGGCACCCAACCCCACCCCTAACCCCAACCGCCATTGGGTGATGGGCAAATCGTACTAATTTGTACGAATTAGATCGTACGAATTCATACGAATTAGCCACTAATAAAAAAGTTACGAATTGACGTGAGATAGCGTTGGAAATAAAAGTAAATTTGCACAACAGTTAAGTACTTAACTAAAAAAACATTCACATTATTAAAGTATTGTCAAATTAGTTTTAATCTAAGTTTATCTCTATTCTCTTTGATGAAATATTACAAAACAATTATTTTGATGTTTGAGTTACTTATAGTACACTAATGCATAAAGTGAATAAACCTTTTAATTTTATATTGACCAAGTTCAAGCTTCATTCCTCCTGTACAGGTTCCTCCTGTAGCCTCTCACAGCTTGTATTCATTCTGCCATAATTGCCTTTTGCAATGACCTTCCCTGATTTTTCCATCTGTTAAACCAACATCCACTTCTATGTCTTTCCTTCCTGTTATTTATTCATATCCAACATCCTGCTGTAGATGGCTGGTGCTCCCCTTACTACTCAGGTATCCATATCTCAGGATAGCATGCTCCTGTACAGAGCCTGAAATTGTCATTACATACTGTAGTTAAATTAATGATTTCACTGTTGTCTGCATAGCCAATATGTAAAAAGATATTTTTTGTAAGGCTCTGTACACTGACATGCACACTATCCTTGTTTATGCCTCTGTATTTGTGTCTTTTTTGTGTTTATTTTGTTATTTCATAGTTTGTGCACAAGAAACTAACTGTCTTCCACATTTCCAGATTTCCAGAGTGAGCATGTGAACATTAACAGAAATGCTCCATTGTGCATTCACAGTTATTTTTGAACTAGTTGATGTGTGATGTTTATTTTTGTGACTGGATTTATGCATGCTGTCATTTACAGTTCTACTGTAGAAATTAAAGTTTTGTAGAAATGAAAGGGGGGTGGGATGGCAAATTTAGCATGTGAATGTAGTTGGTGTGGTCAGTATCTAGGGAATGTTTTTTTTATATATATAATTTGTTTAGGGGTTTCACCTTTAATTGATAGGACAGTAGAGAGAATTGACAGGAAAGTGTGGGGAGCAGAGAGAGGGCAAGGATCGGCATAGAACCTCGAGGCGGGAATCGAACTCGGGTCGCCGTGAACACCGAAGTGCATGTGTCGGTGCACTTTCCACTACTCCATTGGCACCGACATATCTAGGGAATGTTTTGGTCCAGTATACACTAGTGTACAAAAGTTTGGGTTACATTATTTTTATATTTATTTGTATTTTTAAAATAATATTAATGCTTTCGTCAAGGCTTCATTTAAAGTTCAAAGTGTAAGTAAGGCCCAATCCTAATTCTACCCCTTCCTCTTACCTCTACGCATTCACGTGAAGGGGTAGGGGTGTCTCAATTCTCTTTAGCTTGAAAGGCGTAGGGCTAAGGGAAAGGGTAGATACCCCTTGAAACTGAGATTTTTCAAGACCACACTCGAAACCAAGGGGTAAGAAAATTTTCCAGAATACACCAGCTACAACAGTAGAATGGCTGCACACGGAAGTCAGGAGATGCACAAATTATTATTTTTTGTCATTATTACGAATTTTTACAACAAACAAGCACATGTTTTAATACATTCATAACCGCATTCGTGTTTTACCGTCATGGTTTTAATAAAAACACTAAAACAAAACTGCTAAATTTCGCTATCTATAATCCCTAATAATAACTCCTGTATAGCAGTCCCACAACATTCTGACACTCGATCATACTCTAATCCCTTATCAGAAAAATCTAGTGGCTGGGAATGACCTTTTTACAGTGTCTGCTATAATGTTAATGTTGTGTTTGTGTGTATACATAGATGAATATGGCCATGGTGTAAATGCACAGTACAGTTACGAGCTTATTGCTGTATTATATCATTATGATAGCATGATATCGTTGCCTTCAGTGATTTCCTGAAGATAAATACCAAAAAATAACGCAACTGTAATAACTACAGCAGTCATGATCGTTTGATCTCATATGAAGCAAGAGATTGTGATGACAAATGATGATGTGTGCAGGTGCTGTAGTGGTGTTTCATTTCTTAGGGGTAAATTTTAAAGCCCTTCCCCTTCACACTCTGTTTCAAGGGGTACGGGTACAAAAATAGAATTGGGACTGGGCCTAAATATTTAGATTTTTTTATTTATTTTTTTGTCACAAAAAACTTAAAAAGAGTATTTCTAAAAAGATTTTATTTAATTTTAGATTTGTCTTCACAGATAAATCACAATATATTGCTATAGAAAATGTAAAATTGTATTAATATTTCACAATTTTACTCTTATTTACTTGTTTCCCTTATTTTAATTTATATAAATGCAGCATTGATTTTAACCCCAAATATTTGAATAGCAGTGTACCATATTATCTATGTCTTTACTAAAATATTTGGAAAAGTGGGGAAAACTTAGAAACACAAAGAGCAGATTTTAGATTTAAATCAGTACAACAATGTAATCAGCAGGGACTAAATGTTTGGAGAGTTTGGGTCAGAAAATGTAAAATTACCACTTTTGTACAAACTACTGATAAATCTCTACTTCCTCTTGAAACTGAATGGCCCACTCACATCATGCTTACCACAAAGGATGCTGGGAATGTGGCATTGGTCCCACATTCCACACAGTGAGCTCAACACTGCTACCTTGTGAAATTAAATGCAATCCTCAAACGAAGCCTCTGCCAATATGGTTTCTTTGATTTTTTTTTTTTTTTTATATATACTATAGATCAGTATTATCTGTGAAAGTTTTGTAGAAGCATTGACATCCTGTTATCCTCCATTTAATGTTCATCCATCCAGGTGCGTGTGGTCCAGGGTAAAGAACCTGCTCACCTCATGAGTTTGTTCGGTGGGCAGCCTATGGTGGTACACAAGGGTGGCACCTCCAGAGAAGGTGGTCAGACAGCGCCAGCTGAGACTCGACTGTTCCAAGTGCGCTCAAATTCAGCAGGGTGCACTCGGGCGGTGGAGGTCAGTGTCTAATATTAAGGGGCAAGTTTTGAAGGGGTCATGACAAGGACTTTTTAAATATGCTGCATCTTATAATGTTAATATTGTTTTTAACATAAAATAACAAATAAATATGCTGGTAAACTCTTATTTTCACATTTCATTCTGACCAGTTTTATGAAAAGGCCTGGTTTTAAGGGGTGGGTTTTAGCCCAAAGTTTTTATTGGCGAATGTCATAAGAGGGGTCTGGATGCAGACCTTGTGCAGTCCAATCTGAGCTGCATCGAATGCTTTTTAATGCGCTCACCTAACCCCACCCCTAATCCTACCCGTCACAGTGACGTCACTCACTCCATTGAGTGCATTGTGTCTGACATTGCATCGCTGAGTGATGCAATCTCAGCTTGCATCATAAAGGCTGCATCCAGATATTATTGAATGTCATTGCATATGGAACAGCAGCAACACTTCCTCATGTTTTACAATGTTGTGGTGCAGTTATTGATTTGACTTCTGCAACATTATCCATATAAAATCATCATTCGCAGACAAATCATGATGAAATTATTAACATGCATATTAGGTGCAGTGGCTAAACATCTGGCTGCTTTGTCTTTCAACAAAATTGTATTGGTCTTAAAACAATCTGGAGTCAAATGTTCTGTAAAAATCATGTAAACATCAGAAATCCAATGCAAATCTGTAAATCAATGCGTCTGATTAGAAGCGCTTCTGTTTGCTTTTGATGTAACACTTGCATACAGTCTAGTGAGAGTCATTTTTACAGTACATGCTTTGTTTATAATGAGGTGGATGTTTTAATCATTGAAATTTTCATGATATTTTAGAGGGATAGTTCACCAAAAAATGAAACTAATGTCATTATTTACTCACCTTTCACTTGCTCAAAATTTATTTGAGTTTATTTCTTCTGTTGAACACAAAAGAAGATAATTTGAAAAATGTTGGGACCCATATCGACTTTCATCAATTTCTTTTTCCTTTTATGGAAGTCAGTGAGTCCCAGCAACCAGCATTTTTCTAAATATCTTATTTTGTGTTAAAACAGAAGATAGAAAGTAAATCATGGAGAGTAAATTATGAAGTAGTTTTTATATTTGGGTGAACATGTCATGATACTTTCTGATCTTACCCACTCTTTCCTTCAGATTGACGCTGTATCTTCTAATCTGAATTCCAATGACGCCTTCGTCCTGGTGACCCCAGCTGCCTCTTTCATATGGGTTGGTCAAGGAGCCAGTGACATTGAGAAACGTGGCGCACAGCAGCTCTGTGGCATCCTTGGAGTGTCGCCCTCTGAGCTGAGTGAAGGAGGAGAGGATGGTGAGAGTTCCTTGGACCTCTTTAATGGATTAGTTCATTAAAGCTCTTTCTTAGTTTACAATATCCTTATGTCATACCAAACCTGTATGATTTTGTTTCCATCATGGAACACAGAAGAGCTTTTGGAGATGAAATTGTCACATTTTTGGGGGAATGAAGCTTTTAAAGTGCTTCATTATGCTCTTTAAATATAAATTATATATAAGTAAACCCTCTAGTAGGCCTCCAAAATTAAATTAAGGATCGTGAAAATGTCATAAT
This sequence comes from Danio kyathit, assembly GCA_903798195.1. Lineage (NCBI taxonomy): Eukaryota > Metazoa > Chordata > Actinopteri > Cypriniformes > Danionidae > Danio > Danio kyathit. The sequence goes on along the minus strand of LR812539.1, from coordinate 24,912,289 downwards.
TGGGACAGTAATGTTTAAAGCAACATCAGAATAGTAGTGCATGTGACTTATGATGTCATTTTTTTTTTTTTTTTTGGTTAAATATTCATTTTAAAACGGATTTAAAAAATACATAAAACAACGCAATGTAACTTAAAAATATTTTCAGTCCTTAAGTGATTAGTGATAATTTTTATTGCAATATAATATTTTAGTAGTATTATTTAGTTATTATTTAGTATATGTTATCTTCACAATTAAACTACTATATATACTTCTTCTTCAGGTGGCTTCTGGGATGCTCTGGGAGGAAAGGCTGATTATCGCACATCCTCCAGGCTAAAGGACAAAATGAGTGCCCACCCGCCACGACTGTTCGCCTGCTCGAACAAAACTGGCCGTTTCATTGTAAGTAACACCTGGACATTTTCTGATTGCCCTGATTTGACTGATTATCATGTCGGTGTAGTGTGACAGAGAGTCAGTCAATACAGCTGTGTTGATGTTCTTGCAGATTGAAGAAGTACCTGGAGAGATGACCCAAGAAGACCTGGCTACAGATGATGTAATGATCCTTGACACCTGGGATCAGGTAAACCCACTTCATTAACATATTTGCTCTACTTTACATAGTGTTCAAAACTTTTGCAGCGTGGAAGCTTGTGACATAGAAACCGTTCAGTGTACAGTAGCTTGCAAAAATGTTGTAAATGCAGTTTTAAATGACTGCCTTTAATTAAACATGATTGTGAATCTGCCAACATTAGATTAACTACAAAAGTTAACCTGCGAACGGATAATCAGTGCAAAAACAATTTATGATATTCATCAATATTTAGGTTGCGTTTACGCTAGTGCAGTTTATACCATTATTGTCATTTTTACAGCCTTTCAGATCAATCAAAAAACGATCTCCGTCAACACTATATAGTGTAAAATGCAATAAACATGACCATTCGTGCTCACTGGGCATGCACATGTTTAGCTGGCATCCATACTTGCCATCTTCCACTTGTGTAATGATCATATGAGAGGAAAATGAATGAATCAGGGAACGATACACAGTAGTCCGGAAGACCATCTACACTGAAATACAACATCAGCAATTGCAAACTAAAGCAGGGTCTTCAGCATTTTCAAAACGCTCTGTTTTCACTAGTCAAAGATGCCATGGTAGTGTAGAAGCCAGGCTACTTATGAACTTTATTCATATTCTTATGAAATTATATTCATGCATAGTGTAAATGGCAAACAAGCCTAAAACAAGCATGATACTATGTTGCATTTTCAATTTAAAACGCATACATTTTGTTTTGGTTACGCCTGGTGTCTACACTACTCTCCGGCATCTTTGACCTGTGAAAATGGTGCATTTTGAAAATAGTTAGGAACAGAACACTGTTATTTTCAGTGTATAGAAGGACTGAAATGCAAACTTTTAAAAAAGGAGGCATGACTATTCAGTCTCCCTCTGATTAATCTTCTGGAATATTGCATATTGTTTCCTGATTCATCAAGCTCCTCTCAGATGACCATTACAAAAGCGGCAGGCTGTTAGTACGGATGCTGGCAAAATATGCACATGCCCAGTGAGCAGAGGAGCATTTTCCTTCTGAAATGCTGTTTTGAAAGAAAAATGCTCTGTGTAAACGGTCCTTTAGTAGCATCTTTTAAATACAGATACTTGAAAATTCCCAGAAGGCAAGCAATGTTACATGTTAGTTAAAAACATGAAATTAACATGAAACAAACTAACAAAAAAACCCAGATCAAATAATCAAATCAATCTTAATATCAAACAAAAAGTGAAACAACAGCAAAAGTAAGTCCAAGGCACTTGAAAAATGTGAAAACAAAATGTATTAAAAGGCTTATTGACATGGCGATTCCTTAAAACTGTTCATCAATTTGACATCCATACACTGATGTCCTATTCTTGACCACCAAAGTAATGACAAAGGTAATCCAATATAAAGAAAAGCTTAATTTTGAAAATGAAGGAAGGGTGCATTCAACAAGTTACATTCTTTAATTTAACAAACAAAAACATTAGAAGCAGGGAGGACAGACATTGGAAGAAATTGCCATCCAAACTGAATTCAAAATGGTGTTATACTTTACCTTGATCAAGTCTTGGAAAACATGTGATGTCCTTTTGATATCAAGGTAACAAATCTGGATGTGTTTTTCAGGTGTTTGTTTGGATTGGTAATGAAGCTCATGATGAGGAGAAAACTGAGGCAATGACTTCAGGTGAGGCTCATTATACTGAATCACCATCACCAAATGCACTGTATAATGTCTAAATCTAATTTAGCTCTACTGATTCAAATACTATTATTGATTCAATTTTTCATGCAGTATATAACTGAGCAACATAACAGAATACTTTAAACAGCATTAATTTGAGTTTAATGTACAAAATAGACCTTATTTATTAATTTGGTTGTGTATTTATTGCAGTAGTGTACTTTGCCATTGTTTTTTTTCTTTAATTAATGGTGTTATCCATGCCACAGTCCACTAGGTGGCAGTAAAGAAAAATGTTTGAGCTTGTTTATGTCTTTTCTAAATCTGAATCCACTTTTCTCTCCAGCTGCCCGATACATCGAGACCGACCCAGCCAACCGTGACCCACGCACAGCTATCGTGAAGATTAAACAGGGCTTTGAGCCGCCCACCTTCACCGGCTGGTTCCTGGGCTGGGACCACGAGTACTGGAGCACTGACCCTCTGGAGCGGGCCATGGCGGAGCTGGAAATCTGAACTATAACCTCTCAACCCCACTGCCTTACTGCAAGTCAATCAGAGTTGCCCATAGACGCCTATGAGACTCCAGTTTAATGCTTATGAGGGTTTAATCGTGGATTCAGAAAGAAAAGCTGGTCCTGGGTCAGTTAAACATAAAGCACCTTACTGCCCTGAGCTTCAGTCACCAAGCTTTAAAGCAACTCTATTCATTTGTCACCTTGTTTGTTCATTTGTATTTATGTTTCAATAATTTTTAAAGCTTTCAGATTATTGTATTTTGTCTGTCCACCTTTTATTTCTGAAGCGCTGAGTTTGTTTCAAAAATATAAAAGGATTTCCTTGTTTAAATCTGCTAGTTTCTTAAGCACTACGTTAGTCTTTCAGATTTTTGTATTTATGATGAAACTGTAGATTATTTTTTATCTTGCTGCCAAAATATTAGGTGTTGTTCTCTTCATTTGGACGTATGTGTTCCATCCGACAATTCCATTTGGATTCAGTCATTGTCTGTGTTTGGAATAGCATACTAGCATACTTTTATGACATAGAAAACATAGGCTAAATTAAAATTAGAAATAATAGAAAATTAAAGAAAAAAATAAGAAAAATACTAATAAAAATAAAGGGGAATTTAAATCAAAATCTAGATTCTAATATTCATAATTACAATTAATTTTCTCTTTAAAATTGTACCTAAAAAATCTAGTGTTTGATTTATCTTTTGAAAATTGTTATAGAATGGCCAAGTGAATTAATTAGCAATTCATATTTTATTTGGAGATAAAGCAAGAATGGGCAAATTAGGTCAAATTTAATCTAGGAATCCAAATATAGTCTGGTAATCTGGAAAAAAAATAGATTAAATTACTGGCTACACATTTCATAGAATAATGTGTAATCAGCAAAAGACTAAAAATCTAATATTTGTAAGTAACGTATACAGGGCTGGTAGGAAGCCAGTATTCCAAACACAGCTTTGGTCACGCTTAGTGTGCAATGACATCCTGTTACAGACAGAGGTCGCTTCAAGAGTGCCCCTTTATCTTGATCTAAAACAAGCCATTCTTTCTCATCGCCTTATTTTAGAGTTGAAAAAGCAGATGCATCAGTTGAGTAGCATATACTTTCTCAGTCCAGTCATAATCAATTTGCCATAACTATTAAAAAGACTTTTATTTTCATAATCAGAATGTTTGAGTGAAATCTGGGCCCAGTTTTTCAAAAGTAATCAAGTGGGATTTTGGATCACGGTTGGATCAGATCTTGGAAATGGGTTTTTCAAAAGTAACAGAGCAATTTTGAATTGGATCAGACCATGTAATCCAGTCTTACATTTGGTTTGGATCAAACCTGCCCTTTGGGTTATTCAAAACTTTGAACTCAGATTGGGATCTATTTGTTCCACACAAAAAACAAAAACAAAAAACAAACAAACAAACAAAAAAAAAACAGGATTATCCTGATCCCATCAGAAGGGTGGATTCAGATTCAGATGTTTTGAACCAAATAAAATTAAAAGTTTTTTTTTTAAGTGAACGATCACAAACTTAATGGTTACTGATGATATACAAATTCCTTTCTACTGTATTTGAGGCCTATATGAAGCATGTCACATCTAATGAGATATAGCAACCAACAACAACAAAACAATATCAAAGCAGTATTGTATTAGAGCGAACTAAAAAATGGCAAATGTTTGTTGATTGCAGTGTTTCTGTTTCTTACTATGACAACAAACATGTTTGTGGCCACTGGTATTTTGCCTATATTGTTCTTTGCTAAACCAGTAGGCTACACTGTTGGTTCCACACTGTAAAAAAAAAAAAACGGCAATTTTACAGTTTATTTCTAGCAGCTAGGGTGCCAGAAAAAAAAAAAAAACATAAAATAACTTACAGAAATTTACCAGAAATTTAAATATTAGGAAATTTCTGTAATTTAACGGGCGTTATTTTATGGGGTTTTTTCCGGAACCCCAGCTGCCAGAAATAAACCATAAAATTATGGAATTTTTTTACAGTGCATTTAAGGCTCTGGTAAACAGGATTCGGTAATCCTGAAATTTGGTATTTGGATGACAGTGGTCCAACTCAATGTTCCTCAATCTACTCAAACTGTCATAAAAGTAAGATAGATCAGTTAACCCTGGATAGCAAAACACGGGATTTCCAAATCTGGACCAATTTGATCCAGATTAAACTTTTTGAAAAACTGGGCCCTAGTTGCATCTTCTTGGAGGCCATAAAAATGACCTAAGATTGAATGGGTAAAAAGACAACCTTGCTGTTTATTTTTAAGGGCTGATTTAGACATTTATTAACATATGACCCTAAAAGTATATTATCATTTCATGTGCAAGTTGAACAGTTCTTTAACTACAAAGATTCATCGTTGTTGAGTGTTTGTGTTTTGTCTGTCTATTCATAAAATAGATGAGTCTATCTTTTTATCCCCTCACACATTTAATTTTGCCATTTTCAATAGTAAATGTCTTGTTTCTTTTCAAACTACACTGTAATAATGCTGGGATCCACACAATCGATTTGTGTTGGGACAACACGAAGGAATTAAGTTAACTTGTTACTTTTTACAAATTTAAGTGGATTGAACATACAGTAAAACAATTAAGTTGCCCCTAAAAAAATTCAAGAATTGTCTCGTTTCAGCTCGTTTTAAATAGTCTAAACAAACAGCAAACATAATTTATTGAGTGTATTAAATTATGGTTACAGCCCAAATTATACAGTCAAAAAAAAAAAGATGTCTGCTGGTTGTTCAAACTAGGCATGGGCCGGTTTAAAATTCTGGCGATATGATAACCTTGGATAAAAATATCACTGTTTCGTGGTATTGTGATTACTGCTCTAAAATAAGTTCTTTTTAAATGTCTGGGTAAAAAGCAAAAACTTTTTTTCCCTTTCGAACAGAATACATGTTATTTTGAGAAACATTTAAAATATTTTGGAGCAGTAAAAATGTCAGGCTAAATATTTCAAATGAATCATTGATTCTGCTGTCTTCATTTATTTCAAAAACAGATTCATTTTTACAATATAAAACGGCATCTTTGGAGAGATTTTCTGCTAGAGATACTGTTGTCCTGAATAGCAAAAAAAAAAAAAAAAAAAGTAGATAAAATCTTACATATACCTTAGGATATGTCTAAGCTTTTCACTCATCATAGCACACGTGCTGCTGATGATGTGACAATAAAAGTGATTTGATTATAAAAAAGTGATTTGAACGGTATTGCAGAAGGTTCAAACTACTTATTTAAAATGAGCTGAATCAACACAATTCCTAACTTTTTTGGGGACAACTTAATTGTTTTATGTTCAATCCACTAAAATTTGCCAAAACAATTGAGTTCAGTTAATTTGTGTTAAAGTTAAAGTTAAAGTTGATTTGTGTTGGGACAACATGAAGGAATTGTGTGGAACCCTGCGTTTTTTACAGTGTACTTCATGTTTGTGTCCTATACTCTACATGGCCCCTCACAAACAGTGCATATCAGTCATTTTAAAATCCTCATCATGCAATGGTTGCCTTTGAAAATTGCTGACAACTTGTGTAACAACGTATTTAAAAGGGTTATTCCAAACTTTTGCTGCTTTCACAAATCCTTCTGTACCTGAAATAATAATAAATAAATACAAATTTCCAGTTTTACATCTTATAGACTGTTCTTGACAAATCAAAAACTGCAACAACAACATTAACAGCTTTGTTTAAAGTTTATGTATTTTTATGTAACGACATCACACGTTATGATTTAGTGACGGGAATAGGACAGTCAAATATATGACAGGCATAAAAATACAGTACAAACTGTAAAAAAAAAAAAAAAAAACAATGTCACCATGTACATAAAAGTGAGTTGGCAAAACATCAGGTGTTACTTCACATACATCAGTTACAATAAGACAGAAGAAAGATATTTTATATACGTATAGAATTGTGACAGACTGATGAGAGAATACAAACATACGGAAATATCATTGAAACAATAAACAGTCCTAAACAGCACTGCAATTCATTCACATCTTTGAAAAGTTCGTAATCCCATAAGCAGATATTTAAAACAGCACAAACATTGACCTCTATAGCCTTCATTTTGTTTTCGGCAAGTAAAAACATTAGATTACATGTATTAAAAGGTCTCGCATGAAATGTTAAGATCAAAACCAAGTGATAAACAGGAGGTTATTTTATGGTTTTAAATGTCAACCGTCATGATGTAAACCTCTAAATATTGATGGAGTAAGTTGATATGGCTTTAAGGCTTTTGCATTGACAGTCAGCGTTAATAAAGGTTTGTGGAAGTGAACCTGTAGGCACAATAAGCGTTTCTGTCAGTTTCGTCCCGTGACACCCGATACTATTCAAATATATCTTTTCAGACGGTTTATTATCTATTTGGCAATCAAGCAGGTTAGATTACATATGCTGAAAACACACACACACACCTGCACTCATATGCACAGGAAGTGTTTAATTAACTATCAAACGAAAAAGAACAATTTTTTTTTTGCATTATTCATCATTTCAAATATCAATCAGCTCTGGTCTGAGTCCCTCCAACTAGAGATCTTTTGTTTATAATTTCGAATTATATGGTGTGGATTTGTCAGATGATATCAGAATTTGGAGTCAAGATTTACTTTAGATTAACTCACAATTAAAAGAAATAAATACACTTGTGAGTATAATTTCAAGTCTGAACTTGTCTATCTCACAAATCTGGGTTGAGAGGTACTACGGTGGCCAAGAGAGTTTAACATGCTGCAATTTAAGAAAACACGTGCATTTACAAAAAAAGATCTTCATTCGTTTGACAGCACACGCTGCAAATCCTCAAAACGTTAATAAACGTGCTGCATTTTCTCACAACGCAAACACAAAAAAAAAGCGCTGCATTTTCTCCTAACGCAAACAATTTAGGAAAACGCGCTGCATTTTCTCACAAGATTTCCAAAAACTTTGGAACACGTCGAAAATGTTTCACCCAAACATGTGACGGTCACCGCTGTGCCATGACTATTGCTCAGTGAAGTTGTAGGCGAGTTTTTTGTTTGTTTATTTTAACATCGAGATTCCCTTGTCTTTTGTATTTTATTATCCTAAAGAACCATAACCTAAATAGCCAGGTCGTCACGTTTTAGGGTCCCGTTGAAATTTTTCCGTTGTGTTCCGTGCTATTTGAAAGTGTTGTAAAAAATGAAGCGTTTTCGTAAATTGTTTGTGTTGTGAGAAAATGCAGCGTGAATTTTAATGTGTAAAATGCAGCGCGTTTGTGGTCAAACCGATGAAGAGCTTTTCTTAATTTGCTGGTGTTTTTTTGTAATTAGTGTTTTTTATAATTGTGCTGCATTTTCTTAATAAACTTAAAACTGCAGGTAAAATATGAATTACAAGAAAATTATTAAAGTTTAATATATATGTATATATACATACACACAGTTGAAGTCAGAATTATTAGCCCCCCTTTGAATTTGTTATTCCTTTTTAAATATTTCCCAAATGATGTTTAACAGAGCAAGGACATTTTCACAGTACGTCTGATAATATTTTTTCTTCTGGAGAAAGTCTTATTTGTTTTATTTCAGCTAGAATAAAAGCAGTTTTGAATTTTTTAAAAACCATTTTAAGGTCAAAATTATTAGCCCCTTTTAGCTATATTTTTTTCTGTCGATAGTCTACAGAACAAACCATGGTTATACAATAACTTGCCTAATTACCCTAACCTGCCTAGTTAACCTAATTAACCTAGTTAAGCCTTTAAATGTCACTTTAAGCTGTATAGAAGTGTCTTGAAAAATATCTAGTAAAATATTATTTACTGTCATCATGGCAAAGATAAAATAAATCAGTTATTAGAAATGAGTTAATAAAACTATTATGATTATAAATGTGTTGAAAAAATGTCCGTTAAACAGAAATTGGGGAAAAAAATAAACAGGGGGGCTAATAATTCTGACTTCAACTGTATATATATGTATATATATATATATATGAATTCTGTGTTCGAAAAAAAGAAAAAAATTGTGAGATAAAGTCAGTTACAAAAACTTTTTTTTTTTAATCCCATGGTCTGAGATCTGTATACTTTTAATCCAATTATTAGTATGAAAACCATGCTGAAAGTTTCAAACGGAGCAGAAAATGTTTTGCAGTCAGTTTCTTATTTAAAGGAGGATTTTATGACTATCCTTCATATTGTATCAAATTTCCTCCAGAAAAAGGGAAAAGGATTACACATCTAAATAAAGCGGGGGGTGTGGGTGTTTTACATGCACAGTGGAGTCCAAAAGTCTGAGACCACTAATGAAAACATGGAAAATATATTTAGCATTATATTATCCGAATGATGACTGGGGGAAAAAGGGTTCAAATGAATATTCACTACCAGTCCAAAGTTTGGGATCTGCATTATTTAATATTGTTTTAAAAAAGCCTATTACTAAAAATAACTGATGATAAAACAAAATCTTCATTTTAATATGATTCTGAATGATTCTGTGACAGTAATGATGGTAAAAATTCAGCTTTAAAGCTCACTTGAACCGGAAGTTGCTAAGACGTTTTATTTCAGTATGTCGATGTACTTCCAACTGAAACGGAATATTGAGTGGGGGGCGGGGCTTTCTTTTTTTGCATCATTCCCTCATAGCAAACTAATGGTAAGAGGGGCGTGGTTACAAATATTGTGGATGAAGCGGTCAGTTTGGAGTCAACTGAGAAAGACCGCCACTTCAGATATGGAAGAAAATGGTCAGACTTTGATCGAAGATTACCAAAGCAAACTTTTCTTTTCAGGGGATTAACTTGCACAGATTGTTTGTTCACATGAACAATGTACGCTAGCAAAATGAACATTGTAAAATTGTATTGTACACAGACTTTAAATTTTAAACTACATTCAATGATATGTTCCAATTTAAATTTGACATGTTTTACTGTATTTTTGATCCAATAAATACAGCCTTAGAAAGTTTAAAGGGTAGTGTTTGTATATGAATTTCGGGATTTGACTTTTGACCTCCGCCATTCTGTAAAGTCACATGATCAGTAATTCTCATATTCGATTAATAACCAACAAACCCAATCTAATTTCGAAATTTAGATTTCCCATTACCCACAAAATCCAGGACACAGAATAGCAGACTCCTCAGACTTCTGGACCCCTGCAGTACATTATCCTCACACGAGTGCATGTTACATAACCTTCAGTCTGTTCATCTGTGCATGGCTGCGTCTGTGTGTGTGTGCGCTCAGTGCTTCAGGAAGGACTGCATCATGTCGATGGGCAGAGGGAAGATGATAGTGGAGTTCTTCTCTGCAGCGATGGTGTTGAGGGTCTGGAGGTATCGCAGCTGTAGGGCAGACGGAGACTCTGCGATCACCAGAGAGGCCTCCTTCAGAGCACGTGACGCATTCATTTCTCCTTCAGCAGCGATCACCTGCAGGGAAATGAGGCCAATTTAGCAAACCTCAGACACCACACAAAACTTCCAGAACATTACACTAGTTTCACACATGACACCCGCTGTTTGTCTTTTTAACTTGTGTCTTCATTGTAAGTGATCTAATGCTTTAGGAGGTAGATGTCTGGCAACAAAATAAATACAAATATAAAACTGATGAATATTAGCCTATTTCTTTTTTATTTTAGATAACCTATGTACCTATTTTGTGAATTTTAACACAAAAAACAGCAAATATTTAAACAGTAAACATTCAAAAATGAGGTAAAAAATATGTGGATACACTATGTTAGTTATCTACAGTTGCAATCAGAATTATTGAACCCCTCTTTTTTAAATATTTCCCAAATGATGTTTAACAGAGCAAGGAAATTTTACAGTATGTCTGATAATATTTTTCTCTTCTGGAGAAAGTCTTATTTGTTTCATTTCGGCTAGAATAAAAGCAGTTTTGAATTTTTTAAAAACCATTTTAAGGTCAAAATTATTAGCCCCTTTAAGCTATATATTTTTTCAATAGTCTACAGAACAAACCATCGTTATACAATGACTTGCCTAATGACCCTAACCTGCCTAATTAACCTAATTAACCTAGTTAAGCCTTTAAATGTCACTGTAAGCTGTATAGAAGTGTTTTGAAAAATATCTAGTAAAATATTATTTCATTTCATAAAATATTATCTTTGCCATGTCATCATGGCAAAGATAAAATAAATCAGTTATTAGAGATGAGTTATTAAAACTATTATGTTTAGAAATGTGTTGAAAAAAATTTATCTCCGTTAAACAGAAATTGGGGAAAAAAATAAACAGGGGGGCTAATAAATCAGGGGGTTGAATAATTCTGATTGCAACTGTATATTCTGTAGTCAGAATATACCGCTCTATAAAAGAATAGATACTGTTGCCTAAATATTTTTTTAGGTAAATCAAATAAACTTTTCTAGTCATCTCAACTAACAGACTAAAAATATTTTGTATAAAGTGTATGATTTATAGTTTAAACTTGATTAACTTATTAAAATAATTTATTAAGAATCATAAAAAATCATTTATTGGCAGATTTTTTTTCTGTTGATAATGAACTGCTTTTTTCAAACAAAATAATAATAATAATAATAATAATAATAATAATAATAATAAGCTAATTAATAAATAAAAATATTTTTAAAATTCCATTAAATCCATTCAAAAAGTAAATAAAATTAATAATATTATTATTATAATATATATATATATATATATATATATATATATATATATATATATATATATAATATATATATATATATATATATATATATATATATATATATATTAGGGCTGGGGCCGTTATCGGCGTTAACGTGCTGCGTTAACGCGAGACTCTTATCGCGCGATAAAAAAAATATCGCCGTTAATCTATTCTCAAAGTTAGGTTGGGAGCTGGGTCTATTTTACCCAAGCTGTGATAACTTTCACCTATTAGCGCGGATGGATACCTGACCGGTGAGCCGTCTGCCCTTCTGAATCAAATCAGCAGGCTGCCTGACTCTAACTGCAGGTCGGCAGTTTCATTTTAACTCACGGATATTTCATTCATTCCTTCGTGAAAAAGTGGGGTATTAGACGCAAATACGGAGAGAATGTTATGGAATTTAATAACGCATGCCAAATGGTAAGAAAAAAACTTCCGCATTTCGCGATCTGTGTGTGTGTGTGTGTGTGTGTGTGTGTTTGTGTGCGTGCGGTCCTTTACTGACAGCCGCGTGTGGATCTTGTCGGAAAATATGGCGAAAGGTCCTAAAGACCGCCGAGTTTACTTCAATAATGCCACTAATATCTGCATACTCCACATCTTAATTCCATTTCTGTTTAGATCAGTTATGACTTTAGATGGATTAAGGTAATAAAAAAATCGCTGTTTGGAGCTTATGTGGGCCTACAGTTCAACATTGATGTTTAACTGAATAAACAGTAAACACAAGTACATCTTATTGAACATCATTTATTTTCATCACCAGTTATCATAGTAGAACAGTTTCTCAAGCAGTTTGTGATGCATTTTTGAAACAGGAGATGAGCCCCTGGTCTAATGCGTCACCTGGCTTGAGAAACCTGTTTTCAAAGACTTATTATTTGGGTAACACACATATTTTGAATGCCTTCAGCAGAATTCAAATGAGCCATTTTAATCTAGATTAATCTAGATTAATTTCGAAATTAATCTAGATTAATCTAGATTAAAAAAATTAATCTATGCCCACCTATAATATATATATATATATATATATATATATATATATATATATATATATATATATATATATATATATATATACACACACACATACAGTTGAAGTCTTATTAGAAGAATTATTAGCCCCCCTTTGAGATTTTTTTCTTTTTTAAATATTTTCAAATTATGTTTAACAGAGCAAGGGAATTTTCACAGTAGGCTATGTCTGATAATATTTTTTCTTCTGGAGAAAGGCTTATTTGTTTTATTTCAGCTAGAATAAAAGCAGTTTTTATTTTTTTTAAAACCATTTTAAGGTCAATATTATTAGCCCCTTTTAGCTATACACTTTTTCGATAGTCTACAGAACAAACCATCGTTATACAATAACTTGCCTAATTACCCTAACCTGCCTAGTTAACCTAATTAACCTAGTTAAGCCTTTAAATGTCACTTTAAGCTGTATAGAAGTGTCTTGAAAAATATCTAGTAAAATATTATTTACTGTCATCATGGCAAAGATAAAATAAATCGGTGATTAGAAATGAGCTATTAAAACTATTATGTTTAGAAATGCGTTGAAAAAAATCTTCTCTCCCTTAAACAGAAATTAGGAAAAAAAATAAACGGGGCTAATAATTCTGACTTCAACTGTGTGCATATTATATATATATATATATATATATATATATATATATATATATATATATATATATATATATATATATATATATATATATATATATATATATATAATTTATAATCCCTTAATCCCATAAGGTCAGATGAGATCTATAATAAAGTCTCATTCTTTAACATAACTAATTATAATAATTAATACAAACTATATAATGAACTATGCTTCTGTATTATTTAAAACTGGACAGAAATAAATGAATACATTTTTTCCTATTTTGGTAAACCTGTTTACATTTATATTTTCTGTTGAATAATAACTGTCTTTGGCTAACAAGCAAACAGATAAAAATAAAATCTAGCCAAACATGTGTAGAGAAAGAAAGAAAGAAAGAAAGAAAGAATAAAGAAAGAAAGAAAGAAAGAAAGAAAGAAAGAAAGAAAGAAAGAAAGAACAAAGAAAGAAAGAAAGAAAGAAAGAAAGAAAGAAAGAAAGAAAGAAAGAAAGAAAGAAAGAAAGAAAGAAAGAAAGAAGCCAAATGACAACACTAATATAATGTGTTAAAGCGATGGTCCACTATGATATCATATTTTAAACTTTAATTCATGTGTAATGTAACTGTGTGAATATAAATAACATCTCTGAATGTAAGAAGCTCAAAGTTCAATGCAAAGGGAGACATTGGCTTTTATAGGAGTTAGCTTAGCAAAGGCTACAGCGAATGAAGTTTGGGGACTACAAAAAACACATCCGGGTTAGTGAGATCACAAACACTTCAGGTTGCACACATGGATGTAAACAATGGGAAATGCTGTTTGGCATTGCTAACAATTCAGCTACAAATTCATATTTATTCGTCAAACCCCTGTACACACTCACAGTCTTCAGCAGCACTGCAGTGTCTCTCTTTGCGGTCGCTTTCCCTGCATTCAACATCTCAAATAACAAACTCGCAAAAGATATGTAAACGTTTCATATTACTTACACATGCTTATTCTGAATATATGTGAAGACACTTGTCAGATTTTATTTTAGAGAGCAGGCGTGAGGTTCAGCTGTGTCCTTTTCATTTTCTGTCTGATTCAGGCTTAAACTGATACGGCTAACAGCTAAACTGACTGACAGTGTTTACACAGCGCAAAAGCACGTGCTATTAGAGGCGTGTCGCTTTTCCTGGTGACATGGAGCTGATACGCGAATCACAGCACATTATGTTAGCTGACCAATCAGAGCCTCTTGAGGGTGGGCTTTTCGGAAAACTAAGAAATATGATGTTTTCATGTTAGCTGATTAGCAGAATATAATCAAAATAAGATATATGAAAAAATAACATGATTTTTTTTTTACAAATGAAGCATGAGCACACATTGCTTTGCATCTTATAAACACAACCAAGCCTTAAAAATACACTCTGGACCACCCCTTTAACATTATTAACATTAGTTACAATAAACTAACAAAGACATTATTCTACATTCTTTATTAAATTTAATTTACATGATCATTTCAACATTTGTAAAATAATTTATTAACAAACAATAGTGAAGTTTATTATTAGCTCATAATATCGAATGTGTTAGCAGTCAAACCATTTAAAATGATTTCACATTTATTTCATTCATTACTTTATCTTGCATTAATGCAATTGCACATTTTTAAAATGTGCAAATTCTGTAAATGATTCTAAATGTCTCACTAACTGTGGTTGGAACAATCCAGGTTCATATTGGACTACAAGTGAAACTGTATCGGTATATAATCAGAGACATGTTTCATTTTTGTCTTGCACCTTATTGATTTTTTTCTTGCAGTGTTCTTTTTATTATGAAGTCGTGCCACACACTAGCATCTGGCTAATCTTGCTATGTGAATGTATCCTGTATACAAAGCGACAGATGAATTTGTACCAAAATCCTGAAGCCTTTGACATTAGAGAACAAATGTTGCATCTTATAAAACGTGGTAAACATCCACTTATTTAACTGACGCAGTAAACCATCTATACTTAAACTAACCAAGTCAGTGGTTTCCTGCTTCTCTCAGTGTGGTTAATGTAAGCAGGGACACTGCTTTCAACAAAACATTCTTCTTGCGTCTCTGAACGGAGCACTGAAGAATAATTGTGCACCAAAAATAAACTCATTAAACTTCCTTTCCCATGTTCTTCGGAGAGCATGTATGTATTTTTATGGGAAGCACAGAATCTTCAGCAGCAAATGTCAAAATACAAGCTCTCACATAAATCATCTGATAAATGAGAGGGATATCCTATATAGAAACAGGAAAGGAGTTGTCATTTCTGACTTCCTAAGAGAGTTTTTTGGTAGTATTGCCTCAGGAAACACCAATTATTTGGTCTATAGAGTACATTTTTATTATATATGAAAAGACAATTATTAGATGTTTTTTTTCACCAAATATTGTTAAATCTAAGGATGCGTGTTATCCCACAGCATCTAGTTAAATAAATGACTAAATTTATTGTAAATAAAATGCTTTACTGTCACTTTTGTACAAAGTAATATGCCCTTAAAAAGATTATGCTTTCTAAATGGTATTTTTGAATGGTACTGCTGCAAAAAATGCACTTTTTTTTGTCTTTTGTTTTTTTTTGTCTGCGTTTCTAATCCAAATATCTAAAAATTGTTAAATCAAGAAGCATTTTCTAGACAAGCAAAAAAATATTGTTTGTTTTAAGAAATAATATGTGAAAATGAAGCGAGTTACCTAAGGGACAGTACTGTGTGTAGGTATAGTGTGTCCACAGTCATATTGGGGGATATAAAGGCAATAAGTCACATTTTTTTAATTTCCTGATGTTAAAATAGGATCCAAATCCCTCCCATTTTGAGGCCCACCACAACGTGACATAGGAGTACGGTTTCCCCGCCCGCTGATTTGATTGACACCCGCATATGAGCATGTCTCTATAGTAACGCGTATAAACATATCCACAAGACAGGACGTGAGCAAAGCAACTGGGATTGAAAGATCTGTTCAGCTCACTGTGATCATCAATCATCATCAAATGTGATCAAGAATGAGTTTTACAAGTTTAAAACGTTTTTAAAACAGTGCATGTTTGTAATAAAGACAGTAAAATCACTTAGTAATTCTTCACAACAGCCTTAAAATGTCAGTATAATTATAAAAGAAGACGCTTTAATCCCAGTTTGTGGATTTAAATCAGCTTTTTTTTTGTACATTAACATAATGGTTATTCATACAGCAGTGGATGCTTTTGCATGAGACGCAGCAGGAGAGAGCTACACTCACCAGAATAATAGTAAGTGATCTCTATGGCTCTGACAAGCACGTGGAAATGGTGGGCGGAGAGAACCAGCTCATTTGCATTAAAGGCACAGGCAACAAAAACAGCTACAATGTCATTTCAGCTCAAATTTCCAATATAGAGAAAGGTATAATAAA
This sequence comes from Danio kyathit, assembly GCA_903798195.1. Lineage (NCBI taxonomy): Eukaryota > Metazoa > Chordata > Actinopteri > Cypriniformes > Danionidae > Danio > Danio kyathit. The sequence goes on along the minus strand of LR812539.1, from coordinate 24,895,791 downwards.
TAATCTGCTTCGTGTTTTGAGCTGAAACTTTACAGACACATTGTAGAGACACAAAAGACTCATCTTAAATCTTGAAAAAGGGGTAAATAGGTGCCCTTTAAAACAAGCAAAATAATCTGCCAATGGGGTAAGCGAAATAATCTTATGTCAAACCGAAAAAAACTAAGATGAATTGCTTGTATAAAGAAAAAAACTCACCTAATTTTGGTGTATTATTACTGAAAATAGTACAATATTTTTTGCTTGTCTAGAAAATGCTTCTTGATTTAAGAACTTTTAGGTATTTGAAGTAGAAACAAGACAGAAATTGAATTTTTTGTGTGGTGCAAAACGTCATGATTTCCACAATTTTTTTAAATGAAAATTAAAAAAACAGCGGTTCAGCATCTTAGAATGATTTTTGGAGGATCATGTGACAATAAGTGTGTGTTTACATGCATGTTTTTAAGCCGATTATGCTTGATAGGCTGATTTGTGTGTAGTGTCATGTTACCCAGATTTCTTTTATTGGTCAAAAAGGTCAAAAACAACTTAAAATCAGATCAAAATCAGTAGCTTATTGCCCAACACCCCGATTTCACATCACATGTAATTGCATTTATCAGGCTTATAGCAGTTTGTTTATGTGTGCATGTCTAATTGTGCACGCAAGGTATACAATACACACGGAAGTAAAAAATTTTATCCATGAATTCCATCAAGACTACCCATTCCCATGAGTCCTTACTGCACACGTCCAGCTTGAGCAGGCACTTCTAGACAGGGGTGGTGGTAATATTTTGTGTACACGGACTCTTTCTTATCTTAATAAAGCATAAAATTATGTCGCCAAAACAAAGAAACAAAAAAGGGCTGAATTTCCAGGTCTCGTAAAGGAATAATAATATACATTAGAACAGCTGTTCATCTGGACAACTTTAAAGGTGATTTTCTCTGTGTTATTTGTTTTTTGAACAGTCAGATTCCATATTTTTACATTTTTGCATCTCGCCCAAATATCGTCCTATTCTAAAAATGTATACATTATATTTATACAGCTTTTGAGTACTGTATAAATCTCAATTTCAAAAAAAGGTGGTCCAGGGTAAAATACAGTTGAAGTAAAAAGTATTAGCCCTGATGTAAAAATTTTATTCTTTAAAAACTATTTGCCATAATATATAAATATAACAATATATATATATTTTCCACATAATAGTTTTAATAACTAATTTCTTTATTTTATTATTATTTATTTATCATTTTACAATATAACAAACAGCACAATTAACAAAAAGAATATTCAGCATTAAGTAGCATCAGAGCATACAAATATAAAAACATGTACATCATCAAATCCAGTTTTTGTTACTTGATTAAAACAGGAATCAAATACCAGCATATGAATGGTCAGTGTGATAACAATAGGTATTATGTTGGCACAGGTCATAAAGGGTCCATAAAAATATTTCGGGTTTCTAAAAATATGTGTAATTTGTTTTTTAAGCTACATGTTAAATATTCCAATTAAGCTACAGTTGAAGTGAGAATTATTAGCCCCCCTCTGAATTTTTGTTTCTTTTTTTTTATATTTCCAAAATGATGTTTAACAGAGCAAGGAATTTTCAGAATATGTCTGATATTATTTTTTTCTTCTGGAGAAAGTCTTATTTGTTTTATTTCAGCTAGAATAAAAGCAGTTTTTAATTTTTTAAAAACCATTTTAAGGTCAAAATTATTAGCCCTTTAAGCTATATATTTTTTCAATAGTCTACAGAACAAACCATCGTTATACAATAACTTGCCTAATGACCCTAACCTGCCTAGTTAACCTAATTAACCTAGTTAAGTCTTTAAATGTCCCTTTAAGCTAAATAGAAGTGTCTTGAAAAATATCTAGCCAAATATTATTTACTGTCATCATGGCAAAGATCAAATAAATCAGTTATTAGAAATGAGTTATTAAAACTGTTATGTTTAGAAATGTGTTGAAAAAAAATCTTTCCTCCGTTAAACAGAAATTGGGGAAAAAATAAACAGGGGGGGCTAATAATTCTGACTTCAACTGTATATGTTAAATATTCCAAATGCAGTGTGTCATTTAGGATATTTTTAACAATTCAAATGTTGGAGGGAGTTCCTGTTTCCAGTTTAACAGAATACATTTCCTAGATACATAAGAAATCAGACCAACCTCTTTTGTTCAATTATTTTGTTACTAGAAAATGAAAAAGATACACATTTGTATACAACATGCTACTGATCATCATCAAGATTACAACCAAGGTCTTTTTCCCATACGTTTTTTAATGACATTAAAGAAGAATTTGCTTGGTCTCTTAAGATTGGATATATCTCAGATATCTTTCCCTTTAACATTGAAGTATTCTCTAATAACTCATTTCTAATAACTAATTTCTTTGGTCTTTGCCATGATGACACTACATACTATTTTCCTCCTCATTTTGCAAGCTACTGGAATTCAGCTTAATGCAATTTAAAGACTTAACTAAGTTAATTAGGTTAACTAAGCAAGATAGGCAAATTAGGCAAGCTATTGCATAACCGGGGTCTGTTCTGAAGCCAATCAAAGAAAAAAAATAAGGGGGCTAATAATACTGACCATAGAAAAATAATAAGACTGCTTTTATTCCAGCCAAACTAATTGAAATAAAACTTTCTCCAGAAGAAAAAAAATATTACAGATAATACTGTGAAATTTTCCTTGGCCTGTTAAACATCACTTGGGAAATATTTGAAAAAGAATTTAAAATAATAATTTTTACTTCCACTGTATGTAATTCATTCTCTTTCTGACTGCTAATAAATCATTAACTTGAGAAAAAAACTAACGGCCTAAATCTTTCTCAACCTATAACGAATATCAGCAGCTTTTAGTAAATGTCAAACGAAGCCCATTACCTTTGCTCTGGCCTCTCTGGACGCTTCAGCTTCGGCTGCCATTGCTCTCTGCAGCTGCAGGGGCAGTTTAACATCCTTAATCTCCACACGCTCCACCTTAATACCCCAGTCATCTGTGGCATCATCCAGTGTAGACTGAGGGAGAAAAAAAACTGAGTTAAACCCTAACATAGAATCCTCAAAGCCCCAAACTTCACAAGTTTAAAGCACACTGCAAAGAGTGCCTGCCATAAACAATGTTCTCCACAGTTTTGTAAAGGATGTCAGAGCGAACGGCGGGCCACGTGTGAATTAGTACTGCAGTCGAGATGGATAAGTCGACATTTCGGCTGAGCTACTTTGAATCACTGCCTGAAGATATGAAATGTCTGCTGGAATCAGGTCTTGCCCAAAACCAACTCAATGAAAGATGAGGGTCTAACTTGAGTTTTAGGGTGATCCATTCCTTTGAATTTCTTGCATTTGTTTTGGGATGCATTCGATTAAAGGGTTAGTTCACCCAGAAAATAATATTCCTTTATTAATTACTCACGCTCATGCCATTTCAATTGTCTATAGTGCTTTAAATCAATATTCCTTATCCATGGTTGATACGTTTATTCATTTATTTTAATTAATTATTTAATTAATTTATTCATTTATTTATATTTTAATGCCATATCAGCAGTATTATCTATATTCAATGGCAAAATCTATACTAATATATATATATACAGGCTCGTAGCCAGCCTAGTGAAGAGGGGGGTGGGGGGGGGTCTCTAAAAGTGGACCTTTTTTTGCATTTCTTTCCCACATTTTGTATTTGATTAACAAGTTTAAATACAGCATTTTAGTGACATTTTATGAAATATTTTGTGCACAATTCATTCATTCATTTTCTTTTCAGCTTTGTCCCTTGTTTAATCCGGGGTCGCCACAGCGGAATGAACCGCCAACTTATCCAGCACATGTTTCCCATACCTGGGAAACATCCACACACACTCATTCACACTCATACACTACATACACTAATTTAGCCTCCCCAATTCACCTGTACCGCAAGTCTTTGAACTGTGGGGGAAACCGGAGCACCCGAAGGAAACCCACGCGAATGCAGGGAGAACATGCAAACTCCACACAGAAACGCCAACCGACCCAGCCGAGGCTCGAACCAGTGACCTTCTTGCTGTGAGGCGACAGCACTACCTACTGCGCCACTGCGTCGCCCAATATGCACAATATTGATAACAATTATTTGAACTTTTAAAATAAAATATATTCAGATTGTCTTAGTGGTTGTTTATCACAGCACCACATGCTTGAATATTTAATAGGTGATTTATATTCAAACAGATTAATTTTGCACTTTACGTGTGTTTGGCTGCAAAAGCGCACCTACAGGTATTTCTAAAGAGGCACAGGCCAGATTTTCTTCAGGTCATAATTTATTTTATTGAAATTAATTTTTCTAAAAACGAATAATTAGACCCATCCAGTTTAATCTGGAATGCGTCCCAGACCACCCTCTGAAGTTGTCCAAGCGATTGGATTTATATCCGATCAGAATAAAATGAATGAAGTGACCCAGGTGTAAACAGCCTCAATAATAAGGACGTGACTTGGTTAGCAGCTTTTGCTGTGAAGTGACAGCTGAGGCATCTGCTTTGTAATAAAGCCTCCATTGGACAGTTATTTTCCAAAAAATGTATGGCAACAATAGGGAATGGGAGGTCACGAAACAAATCAATAATGGCCAATATACAGGAAATCCCAGCTAATGCGGGCAGTAAGTCTAGAACCTCATGGTAGAGACCGATTGTCATCTGTTAGAAAGTAAGTAACATTAGCCTTACCCTGTTTGGCAGTCTTTTTGAACATATGTTCAATACTTTGTGACAATGATGCTGCTGCCTGCTTTTTCTGTGTCACATTATTGTGGCTTTGAGTCTCCATGGGATTCGAATTACTGGCCATCATTATTTAAAATTACACTTTATTATGATATATATAATTATTTATTTTTTTAATTACATAAAATAATTAAAAAGGGACAAATTCTAGACCTTTTGGCTGTGGGGGGTGGGTCGTTCGAACCACCTGAATCCCCCATGGCTACGGGCATGATATAATGATATACAGGGTGGGCCATTTATATGGGTACACCTTAATAAAATGGAAATGGTTTCCTGAAAAGTGGATTGGTCGTCGTGGGCCAGTTGAATTGCCCCCAAGGTCTCCTGATCTGACCCCCTTAGACTTTTATCTTTGGGGTCATCTGAAGGCAGTTGTCTATGTAATTTATTAAGGTGTATCCATATAAATGGCCCACCCTGTACATATATAACATACAATCATATCAGTTTCTTAATAAATATTCATTGTACACTGTTCATTCAAAAATAATAACAACACTAAAAAGAATGATATACGATCTTTTAATCAGATCTTTTACGATCTGATTAATGATAAATATTTTAAAATTCCTCCAGAAAACACCTTTTCAAACATTTCCCTTTAAATATTTCCTGAATAAAAGTTTCTCTTATATAATTTAAAGCTATACATTTTGTTAAAATATGTTTTATTGTAAAAATTTTTACACAAGTCAAAAATAGCTTTTTCTTTCAATAAATATGAGTGTGTAAGTCTTGAGTGTCTCCTGATCATGTCCATTTACAAAATCCATGGTTAAGAACACGGATGCCATTAATATATGGAATTTTGACACACGAGGCTTACATGCAAAAATGTTTAGCAGATGAGGGAAAAGTGAAACAAACACTTACAATTTTAAAAACTCTCCACTACCTTGCTTGGAGAAACAGAATAGGGCATCAATTTACCAAGCAGTTTATGGTGTTGTTTTGTTTTGCCACATCCTTTGTAGACAGCATTGGCAGATGACAATTCTGACATAATTTCCTCACTCTTCACTTGTTTAAAACCTATTTAAGTTTCTTTCTTCTGTTTAACACAGTAGGAAAAATTACACAATATGCTAATAGCTGGCACCCACTTACATAGCTATTTTGCTTCCCTATTATGGAAGTCAATGGGTGCCAGCAACCAGCATTCTTTGAAATCTCTTTTGTGTTCTACAGAACAGAGAAACTCATAAAGATTTCAAATAAATGATGAGGTCATTTTCATTTTACATTATCAGATGCTTCTGTCTAAAGTGACTTACAATTGAGGCATTCAGCAATTCAACAAGAGGAGGCAATACACACAAGCAGCGCTAATTTTACGAATAATGCTGACACATCTTTCTTAAAAAAAAAATATTTTGAAAAATGCTGTAAACTGGAAGACATTGACATCTATGATAGAAAAAAATATTATGGAAATCAAAGGCTAACATTGTCTTTTGTGTTTAGCAGAAGAAATCAACTCAAATAACTGTTTGGAACAAGTGAAGGGTGAGTAAATGATGTTAGAATGTTTATGTTTGTGTGAACTATCCCTTGAAGGTCAATGATTCGTCAATTAATTAATCATTCATTTAAAAGGTGATTATTATTTAAAACACTATTTGCATTCTGTGTGTGTAGTGTGATACCTGCATGCTGTGTGCGATCTCCTCACGGTCAGACAAGATCTCTGCCAGGTTCTTTGTTCCCAGCACATTCCTCAGAGTGGTTTGTGCCAGCAAACGAGTGGCCGCGTCAGCGTTGGTGATGTTGGCGACTGCCAGAGTTGCGTTTTGCACGCGGTAGTAAACCACACCATCTACACTCACTGTCACAGAGTCCTTTGTCAACACCTGTTATGATGAATCAAGTCAGAATATTTGATCAAGAACAACTGGGTTTCTGCAACAACAACAACAAACAAAAAGAGAACTACACCGGCAGTCAAACATTTGGAATAAATACAAAAGAATTATGTTTTTTATCTATTTTTCCTATGATAACCAAGGTTGCATTTATTTGATCAATAATAAAGAAAATTATAGAACACAAATCAAATCACTATCTGTTCATTAGCTTCTACAGCAGGGGAGTTTGAGATCTACCTGAGCTCAGACTCCCCTCTCGCCCTGCAATGGGAGGGAGCCCTGGGCTGGAGGATCTTATAAGCTCAGGGCTCTCTCGCGGGACAGCATGCCAACCACGCTTCATAATCAATCATCAGCTAAGTGTGAACTCTTGAAACTGTAATTTATTTGTGTGACAAACTTTTAGCAGCCATTACCTTAAGTCTTTATCACATTATGCGTTAGAAATCATTCCAAATTCTCATTCATTTTCTAATTGGGTGCTTAAGAAATATTCATTAATATTTAATTTTTTTATTTTTCAAGAAACTAATATTTTCAGCAAGGACACATTAAATTGGACAAAAGTCACACAAAAGTCATATACATATTAGTGCTGGGCAAAGATTAATCATGTTTAATTGCATCCAAATAAATGTTTGTTTAGACATAATATATGTCTGTGTATTTTATTGATTTATTATGCATATATAAATACACACATGCATGCACGCATTTGAGAAAATGTTTATTTATATTTAGATATAAAATATATATGTAAATGATACGAATTATATATAGACCATTAAATATATAACATGGGGCGGCACGGTGGTGCAGTGGGGTAGTGCTGTCGCCTCAAGCAAGAGGTCGCTGCTTCGAGCCCCGAAAGACCCTAGTGTATGTGTGTATGTCCTGGTCCTCCAGGTTGGGGGTTGGGCATTGGGCTAACGACCCACCTCGTAAAATTAAATGTTACAAAACACCAACATGGTGCGGCTAAATATTAACTTCAATATAAACGGCCCTGGGAGTAAGTAAGAGTAAATGTATAACAAAATTGTTAATTGTATAATTTTGTTTTCATGTATGTGTATTAGTGTATCACATATACATAAGTAAGAAAGAAAGAAAGAAAGAAAGAAAGAAAGAAAGAAAGAAAGAAAGAAAGAAAGAAAGAAAGAAAGAAAGAAAGAAAGAGAAAGAAGAAAGAAAGAAAGAAAGAAAGAAGAAAGAAAGAAGAAAGAAAGAAAGAAAGAAAGAAAGAAAGATAGATAGATAGATAGATAGATAGAAAGATAGAAAGATAGATAGATAGATAGATAGATAGATAGATAGATAGATAGATAGATAGATAGATAGATAGATAGATAGATAGATAGAAAGATAGAAATTAAAAAAAGGAAAAAAGGAAAGAAATAAAGAAATATAAAACACACACATATATATTATGTCAAAACTAATTCTTATTTTGTATATTTATGTAAATATTATGAAACGATAAATGTTTTTGTAGCTTTGAAAGTATTAGGAACTATTAACCATTAATAATAAATGAGCATGGTTAATAAATGAGCACCAAATCAGTATGTATGAGTATAACAAAACATTTAAAGAGGCTATGTAAATTATGCACTGCTAGTGACATGAAACAGCCCACCAAAACTTCTAAACAAGCTCCCCAAACACTCCAACCACCTGCTTGCCCAAACTCGTTTGGATATCAGTCTACAGATGGCTTGTTTATACTCTTTGTACGCTGTAGTCTTTGCACAACTATTCAGCAAATGTAATAACATAGTAAAAATGATGTGCATCCTCTTTCAGCTGATGCTGTTCATGAGATAAAACAAAGGCTGATGTCAAGAAGTAGTGTTTGTACATATTTCTCACCTCCTGAGGCGGGATATCAAATGTAATGGTGCGCATGTCCACATTGATAAAGCTGTCTGTGCACGGTAAGATGAAGAATAGACCTGTGCGAGACAAAATTCACACACACAACAGAAAAATTAATGCAGATGAAAAAGCATCAGAAGCAGAAAGAGCATCATAATGATCAGGAGCTCTCAGAAACACAGAGCAGATCTTGAATAAGTGCACAACTGGCAACCGGCCAAATTCCAATCCACCACTAACTGGAATCATCTGACTGCATTCATAAGTGTAATGAATGATCACACTGACATCTGCTCTGATGCTTTACAGTACTGAACACTAACATCACTTTACAGGATTGGATTTTTTTTTTTGTTGTTGCTACTGAATATCGAATTAGAAAAAAATATTAATCAATACTACATTACCTTTTAGTAAAATGAATCAACTACATATTAAACATTTAATAAAATACAATTTAATATAAATGACATTTGAGATAAAATTATTACATTATTATATTATATAATAAGATGATTGGATCACCAAATAATATTTTGTAGTTGTAATAACTATGTTCTAAGACATATTACAATTTCAAATATGTTTTAATTTGATATATTTAAAATAGAATACATTTATTTAAGGGTGACGCGGTGGGTTGCACCTCACAGCAAGAAGGTCGCTGGTTCGAGCCTCGGCTGGGCCCGTTGGCATTTCTGTGTTTGCATGTTCTCCCCGTTTGTGTGGGTTTCCTCCGGGTGCTCTCGTTTCCCCCACTAGTCCAAAGACATGTGGTACAGGTGAAATGCTAAAATTGACCATAGTGTATGAGTCTGAATGAGTGTGTATGGATGTTTCCCAGTGATGGGTTGCGGCTGGAAGGGCATCCGCTGCGTAAAACATATGCTGGAAAGTTGGCGGTTCATTCCGCTGTGGCGACCCCAGATTAATAAAGGGAGTAAGCCAAAAAGGAAATAAATAAATGAACATTCATTTAACTGTTATTTAGTTAAGTGATTTATTTTTGCAGACATTATTCAGAAAATATTTATATGCCGATTAAGTACTGAAGGAACATTTTGATTTATTAATATTATACACCTTTGTGTAGCATATTACTTTTTGAAAATCAATACAATTTATTCAGGATTCTTTGAATAACAGAAACTATACATCTGCTACTTTAATGACAGTTTTGATCAATTTAATCCAATTTTATCTTACAGACTTCTGAATATACATTAGTCAACATTTGAAGTGGATCAAAGCAGTTTTTTTTTAATTGTCCCAATACAAAAATGGCTGTTGTTCAATAATTTTAGGGCAACTTTTCTGAAAAGTGATGATCTGAAAAGTCACATGTACATAAGTATTCACAGCCTTTGCTGTGAAGCTCTAAATTGAGCTCAGGTATGTTCTGTTTCCACTGATCATTCTTGAGACGTTTCAGCAGCTTCATTGGAGTTCACCTGTGGTAAATTCAGTTGATTGGACATGATTTGAAAGGCATACACCTGTCTATATAAGGTCCCAGGGTTGACAGTGCATGTCAAAGCAAAAACCAAGCATGAAGACAAAGAAATTGTCTGTAGACCTCCGAGACAGGATTGTCTCGAGGCACAAGGCTGGGGAAGGTTACAGAAAATTTCTGCTCAAATGAGCACAGTTGCCTCCATCATCCGTAAGTGGAAGATGTTTGGAACCACCAGGACTCTTCTTAGAGCTGGCTGGCCATCTAAGCTGAGTGATCGAGGGAGAAGGGCCTTAATCAGGGAGGTGATCAATAACCCGATGGTCTCTCTGTCTGAGCTCCAGCGTTCTTCTGCAGAGAGAGGAGAACCTTACAGAAGGACAACCATCTGTCCAGCAATCCAGCAATCAGGCCTGTATGGTAGAGCGGCCAGACGGAAGCCACTCCCTGCCTGGAATTTTTCAGCAGTGGGGATGTTTTTCAGCAGCAAGAACTGGAAGACTAGTCAGGATAGAGGGAAAAATGAATGCATGCAATGTACAGACACACCCTGAATGAAAATCTGCTTCAGAGTGCTCTTGACCTCAGACTGGGGAGACGGCTCATCTTTCAGCAGGATAATGACCCAAAGCACACCACCAAAATATCAATGTGAATGTCCTGTGAATGTCCTTGAGTGGCCCAGCCAGAGCCCAGACCTAAATCCTATTGAACATCTCTGGAGATATCTGAAAATGGCTCTACACTGTCGCTTCCCATCCAACCTGATAGAGCTTGAGGAGTACTGCAAAAAGGAATGGGCAAAAATTCCCCAAAACAGGTGTGCCAAGCTTGTGGCATCATATTCAAAAAGACTGAGGCTGTAATTGCTGCCAAAGGTGCATCAACAAAGTATTGAGCAAAGGCTGTGAATACTTATGTACATGTGATTTTTCAGGTTGTTTATTTTTAATAAATTTGCAACATATATATATATATATAGCATATAAGCATATAAGCATATATATATATATATATATATATATATATATATATATATATATATATATATATATATATATATATATATATATATATATATATATGTGCACGCTCAGTTTTTTTATTTTTAAAGAACAGCTAAAAACCTTCTTTAATATTCTACTACAGAACAAAAATGTTACTTTGCTCTTGATTTACTTGTCTTTGGACCAGTAAAAATGTAGGTAACATTTTTACTGGTCCAAAGACAAGTAAATCAAGAGCAAAGTAACATTTTGATTGAACTAGCCCTTTAAATGAGAAAGCAGGTCTGGGCAAAAAAAAAATGCTGAGCGAAGAATAATTTTTAAAAAAAGAACAAAACTCTTTAGAAAAAAGAACAGTTTAGCAATATGCAAGAGAGCACATCTTTGTGTGTGTGCCCATGTTTTAGTTGTAATTAATATCTTCCATTTGTCATCCTACAGCTTCTAAACAAATCTGGGAGGTTTTCCAAAGAGTCATCAGGATTTGTTAGTCTTTCAGAGGTTTGTATACTCCACTGTGGAAAATTCCAGTCACATTCCAGCCCTAAATACAGCCGTGGAGGAGGGGTTCACTGCTGATTGTTTGCAGACCCCAGTTGCCTCAAAAGAAGACCAAGGAAACAAGCTTTCTTCTAAGACCCAAACTAAAGTATAAATGCCATCTACAGTATATTGAATTGCTTCAAAATGCTGGGTTGCACACAATTCCTTCATATCATCCCAACACAAATCCACTAAATTAACTTACTTGTTTTATGTTTGGTCCACTTAAATTTATAAAAACGATTAAGTTGTCCCAAAAAACCCTTAAGAATTGTGTTGTTTCAACTTATTTTAAATTAGTAGTTTAAACAAGCAGCAAAGGTCATTTTTTGAGTGCATTAAAAAGGTTTGCTAAAGAAAGCTTACAGCGATAAGCCTCTGTTGACATTGGGGTCATAAGAGGGATAAAGTCACTGGAGTAACTCTAATAATAGACACAACCCTCATCAGTTCATTTCAGGAGGGAAAGCCCTGGGATTCATATTCCAAAACACAGCACGGACAAGTACATACTAGAGACGCCACCTTTGTGACTGTTTGAATGGATTTGACCACATGCGTGTTTACATTATGAAGCAATCCAATTGAGTGAGTTTTCAACGACCTCTGGAAGTTTTCACAAGCGCTAGACAAAGTTAAGACATTTTTTTAAAGGCATTTCATTTTTGTTCCAAATCTATTTATCTGAAAATTAAATGCAAATCTCCTCTCATAAATGTGCAATATGTTGTGAGAAAGTTCACAAAACAAAATATAGGAGAGGACATGGCCATTGTGACTTAATAAGTTGTTACTTCCAGTCTCTCATTTACCTCCACTGATTTTCAGCCCTACAAAGCAGGTCATTATGCTGCTTCAAACTGCTATTTTCTTATCATATTATCATATTAATGGATTGTCATAAACACATTAAGCACGTCATGATTTTGCCAAGTGCAATGCGATCCAGGATTAACATTTACGTTCATCCTGGAACATCACTTTTGTTGGAAAATGTAATCCACTCCTATTTCCTATCCCTAAACCCAACCATAACTGTAAATTATTCCCAAAATCAGAGGGGAATAATAGTGGATTACAATGGATAACAATCATATAGAAGTGCATAAACCTAAGCCTAAACTTAACATAAACAGTTAAAGTATCCCTTATTTCTGATTGGCTGATTGGAATGCTGTTCCAGGATCGACATAGATGTTAATCCAGAAACATGTCCTACTTAGTGAAATCAGGTTGGCGAACACACTAATGCTGGGTTCCACACAATTCCTTCATGTTGTCTTAATACAAATAGATTAAGTTAACTTAATCATTTTTACAAATTTGAAAAAAAGTGGATTGAACATAAAACAATTAAGTTGTCTCAAAAAAAACTTAAGAATTGTGTTGTTTCACTTTAAATAAGTAGTTGAAACAAGCAGGAAGTCATTTTTTGAGCGTAGCACTTATGGTTTTATCTTTAATTGTGATTATATTACCCATACCAACAAATAAATCTAATAACATTTGGAAAAAAGAGCTTACTTGCATTACAAACTGAGTTGGATAATTTACTACCGAAACAGTTTACGCTTGAATTCATACTTGTGAAGAAAATGTGCAAACAAAAAAGCTTGTACAGTCTAGTCTTGCAAGCAGTCACAATGTTGTGTAGCTAAACCCAAGAAGTGACACAAAAAAGTAATTAGAAGTAACTAAAATATACACCGAGAACCAGGTAGTGCATGACACAACACCAAACTTGGATAGCACTGAACCAAATTATACTTATCCAGGATTACTGTGGATTTTGATTAGCCAGCCTGGGCATTTCTAGTAAAATCCTGTTATTTAATACTAGCCGTGTTAAGTAAAATCAGTTCCTGATTGAGACGCAGTATAATGTGAATGTGGGCCACATGCTGGACAAGAAGCTCTGCATCAAATCATATCTTTAAAATATAAACATTTATATTAGCTGGTTGTACATGACGGTATTTAATGCTCAGCTGCTGACCCTCAATCTTTTTCCTCTCGTTAAAAAAAACAAAAAAAAAACAAGTGTTTTTATTAGTTTTACATTTTTTCAATAATTACCAAACAACACAACAATAATAAAAAAAAAATACAAGGAATAAGCATGATAATACAAAGAAAATAATGGCAATAATTAAAATAAAGAAAAATAGATAAAAAATAAATAAATAAATAAATAAATAAATAAATAAATAAATAAATAAATAAATAAATAAAGTTATTATAAAAAAAAAAAAACAATTAGGGCATATAAACGGTTTCAATGAAAATACAAAGAGACAGTCAGTAGGGGTAGTGAGCATATTAAGCATTACACTGCTGCTCAGAATCCGCATTATATTGGTCCAGGTAATCAAGAAATGGTTGCCATATATCATAAAACTTAGCGAGATTATCAATAACTCCATAACGGACTCTTTCCATGTGCAATATTTGAGTGAGATAAGGTAACCATGTCTTAAATTGAGGAACGGAATCTGATTTCCACAGTTTAAGAATGACACTCTTAGCAATAATCATTCCATAAATAATGGTGCTTTGTATATGCACATTATGATCCAGCAAAGAACTAGAGTACCCAAATATAGCAATTTCTGGGTCAGGTGTCAAGGTAAAACCATACATATCAGAAAACCATTTAAATATGTCACACCAGAAATCATAAAGTTTTGGACATGTCCAAAAGAGGTGGGTCAGGGAGCCTTCAGCAGACTTACACCGGTCACATGTAGGGGAAATGGTGGGAAAAAATCTGTGTAATTTAGATTTTGAATAGTGCAGTCTATGCATTACTTTAAATTGAATTAACTGATGCCTAGAATTAATAGAACAAGATCGAATTCTACTGAGGCTTTCCTCCCACGTATCAGAGTCAATCTGTATTCCTAGTTCCTCTTCCCAAGCATTCTTCAAATGAATGGTAGAGTAGCTCAGTTCTTGAGAAAACACATATACAAAATCTGAAATTAAATGTTTGGAATCAGGTGAGCCCAATAATAGCCTGTAAACCTTTCTCTCATCCTGCAGCGATTCAAAATTGGTTATTGCGTGACTTACATCATTTCTAATCTGTAAATGTCGAAAGAAGTGTGTAGCGGGGAGAGAAAACTTCTCTTTTAGTTGAGAAAATAAGGCAAAATTTTTATTAACATACAAGTCCTCCAGGGTAACTATACCCTTCAGCCTCCAAATATTGAATGTCGCGTCAGAGATAGAGGGGGGGATGCATGACTACGGTATACTGGGGCAGAAGTAGTAGTGTCTCGTTTTTTTGGTTTAACAAATAAATGAATGCTTAAATCTATTTAACTGACCATATTCTGATTATAATCTATTATAAAATACTACTTTATCAATAAAATTAATACATTACCAATGCTGTTAAAGGGATAGTTACCCAAAAAAGGTAAATGTCCTCATCATTAGAAACCTTTATAAGTTTCTTTCTTCTGTTGATCAAAAGAAGATATTCTGAAAAATGCTTGTTGATGTACCCATTGATATCCACAGTAGGAAAAAATTACTATGGAAATCAATGTGTACCATGAACAAGCATTCCTCAAAGTGTTCTTCATAAACAGAAGAAAAGGTTGAGTAAATGATGACAGAGATTTCATTTTCGCATAAACAATCCCTTTAAAGTAACATGAGGATAAAGCCACAGCAATCTTTCACCGGATGTTTTTTCTAAAAAGGTTTCATGGTCAGGTCAGTTGAGATAAATGGGAAAAAGGAATTACATCAAATTAAACACCGGAATAAGGACCACAAACTAAAACAACACAAGTACTTTAAATTAAATTATTATAGATATAATATCCATAAAAATAAATTGATCAATAAATCAGAAAATCGCCCAGACAACCTGATACAAATCCTCAACAAAATATGGCTTAATGGTAAAAGGGCCACAAACAAAATGGAGGGTTATAAAAGATCTGATCATTTTTTTATAAGACTAGAGTACTGATCTTGAGATTTGTGATTAACCTGACATTACAACCTAAGACATTAACACCTTTCTATACAGCTTTTACTTTCTAACAGGAAGACTAAGTTATGCAAGATTATGGTGTGCTAACGAACACCTGAAATAAAACGTGGCACTTTCAAGATACTATAATATTTTACAGAAGACCAATATTCCAAATATAGTTCAGTTTCTATTCCATTTAAGCACGATTATTGTTTTTCAGAATGTACAGTAGCATGACTTTGAAAAATGTGGTTGATTCAGGTCAGGAGAAATGCAAAACAGATCACTTCTGTTTCTCCTCAGAGCAAGCGTTTTTATTTGTTGCCTTTGTCACAAGCAGGCATTGTGGTGAACAGCCACAAAACAAATGCAAACAAGGGCACTGCAAAAAGTATCACACTTAACCACACACATGACACCATACAAGTGTGTTCACTGTTTACATACAGCAGTGGGATGATGATGATGATGATTTATATCACATGATATCACTGATTTAATCAGAACAAACAAATTATATTGATTTTGTTTTTTACCTGGTCCTTTGGCTCCTCCTCGTAAAATGCGTCCCAGGCGAAAGATAATTGCCCGTTCATATTCCTTCACTATCTGCAGGAACAAGAAGTATTTATGTCTCATAAAAAAAAAGCTAGATTACACCTCTTTAAAACAGTGGAAGGTAAAAAGACCTCTCAATTACATACTTTAGATGTTGCATGGCAACCTTTATCATGCTTTCGTCATCTTCTCTTTAAAGATAAAGATGATAAAGATAAGGCTTAAAACTTCTCAAGAAAAACTTTGATTTACAGATAAGAGAATGATTGGCACAACCAGGTGGATTTTTCCAAATACGCATTGCAAAAATAATACAAATAAATGAATTGTGCACTCATGAACTTCTCAGACATCTCTACATGACCAGTGTTGCCAGATTGAGCGGTTTCCCGCCCAATTAGGCGGTTTTGAATTTGATTGAGGGTATAAAATGACATAGGTGGGTTTAAAAAATTTGGGCGGTTTTGAAACGTAACTTTCATATGCAACTTATTCAACAAAACCTAACTGTGTGCTCCTGTGTGTTAGTAGTGACCAGTGCATAGCACAAACTGCGTGGGGCCACCAGCAAGAGGAGGTGAAGGAAAGTTGTATCAAAATCTGACTCCCCAGACAAAACTCACAGCGGTTTATCATGACACTTTTAGCGATAATTTTTTGCAATTGACAGCAAAAACAAACATAAAGCGTTGTCTGATTGACAAGCAGCACCTAATTATGTTTGAAACAATTTAAAACACCGAATATGACGAATTTATACCCCATTTTCAAAGTAAAACATACTCTAACAATAAGTGCAGTGTGTGGGTGCGAGGGGGCAGTGTTTCGGTGAGACATGGTTATGTTGTGATTCTGTGACTGCTGGTGTTGGTTCCTGTATGGTTAAAAATTATGACAGTCAAAGTAACTAGGTTAATTTCGGAATTAAATATTAATCTAATATTTTGAGTGTTTTTTTGTGCGTTTTGGTGGGTTTTGGACAGCTTTTGAGCTGGAAAAAGTCAGCTATATCTGGCAAATCTGTACAAGATTAATCATTTTGAGATTGTACACATGTAGATTTATTTTGGATTGCGCAATTTATAGATGATATTATTAGATATTTAATCTGACATGTTTATTTCATCTATATAACACTCAATAAAAGTTCCTCAATAAAGCTAATAATTAAAATATCTTTTAATATAATTTTCAATAAATCTCAAAACTAATATATTTCACATACTAAAATTCTGATGCTGGCTACATTAACTTGCAGTATTCAAGAGATTTCACATTTCATTATATTTTGACTCAAAAATAATTATTTTTAAAGGTCCCTTAATATTAAAATAAAAACATTAGATGTTAGTTTTAGTCTGTTTGTTTTAAGGATATCTATAAGCTAGTGTGCTCCAAAACAGAGACAAAACTCGTGTTTAGAAAATTTAAAACGAATATAAACATCCAAAGCTTTTAGTTGTCACTTCCACCTAAATGGATCAACAATTTTTTTTCACGTCACTTTATACTTCAGTTTCTCATCAAATCTTGACCAATCAAATGCTGTCTAGTATCTGGCATGCCCCGCCCTCTTCAAGATGCTTCTTATTTTCTTTTCATTTGATGTGCTTGACCCAAGCAGCAACATCCCGCTTTCCCTCGTGAAGTCAATACGGTAGTAACTGAAACTGCAATTCATCGACTCGCCTTCGGGGGCTGGCTCCAGGAACTTCAGACGTTCACTGACTGCAATGCTAAATTGGCCAATTTTACAGCTGATAAAAACATGTTTACAGCCTGGTACATATAGCTAATATTACTCTTCATGACAACTGTGAGGGTGGTCAATTTTTCAATTTTTTTTTCAACTCATCTGTTTCATTTTTATTAAGTTTTATTAAATCTGCATATTAAGGGCGTACCAAGTCTGGCTGGTCGCTGTCATGTCATTATGGCTGATTAGCCGCTGAACTCCTCATATACATCATATTTTTGTTTTGTTTTATGTGGCTTTACACAGTCAGTTGCCTGTTGGAATTATTTCCTACAATTATTAGATAATATGGCATGCTGTGCACTTAATTGTGCTCACAAACCATTCACACGGCCTCCATTTCCCAGGTGAGTGAAATTATAAACCATCTCTATAAATGTATTTGTTTTACTTAAGATCATTTATTATTTATAATGTTCTTTATAACTGTAATGGACTCAGGAATCAGACAGATTTATTAGCTGTAGGCTATAGAACAGTTATCTGAAAGGTTGTTATATGTCTGGATTTTATAAATAGCCTTGCATTTACTAACACAGACTATATTAGAAGTGTTTGGAAGTCATTTGCGTTTTCCTCTTGTAGAAAAACGTCATAAGTACAATGTTTAGTGGCTCAATGCATTACAACAGTGTTTTCAAAAGACTAAACACTTTATTGCTATAGTATACAACCAAGCACATGTGGTCAGAAAACAAATGAGTCGCAGGTAATGAAGTATTAAACATTTCTCCCAAAGAAAAGCCCATCTAAGCAAAATGCTAGCAGGTGTCTCTAGCTCCGCTCACGCTCCGCCTCTTTGCCCTTATTTGGTATCCCCCTGTCAGTGCAATGACGCACGAACAAAATGGCGATGGTTGACCATGCCTACTTGTAGCTTAATTTGCTCTCTTCAGAAACCTATGGGTGACGTCACGGATACTACGTCCATATCTTTTACAGTCTATGGCACTGGTAGAGCATTGGTAAAAAAATGAAATGCTATTGGCTGTTTTTTTAAAAGGGGAGGAGCTATTCTATGTCCCACACTCTCTTTATTTTTCAGTAGAAATTATGCTAAACATTAAATTAAAAAATGCACATTTCAAAGCACTTCATGGAACTTTTAAGAATATATAATTTTATATATATATTTTATATATATTTTAATAGTTTTATTTGTGTGTATTTGACTAATATGTATATATATATATATATATATATATATATATATATATATATATATATATATATATATATATATATACATACACATACCAAAGACCATGGAAAACCCCATAGACAAATAGTTTAAAGAAAGAAAGAAATTCTTCTGGAGTTCTGGTGTACATCCCTGGGTTAAACAGCACTTGACCATAATCTGTATGACATCACACTAATTAGGTCCACCCCTAAGTACCTTAATGCACATCCATATAGATAGAGGAAGGGTCAGCAACGTGAGCAGGATGGAAAAAATCACCAGGACCCATCCACACAAACCAATGTCGCTGTCTGTGTCCTCCAAAGCTGAAAGCAAAACAAATATCCATATGAATATACGCATTATACAGCCAAACAATAAAAAAGATATAAAAAAAATAACACAAATGCATGTTACCCTCATAAAACTGAAAGTTAAATAAGTTCAAAGATGCAAAAATCACAATATTTTAGCATCAAACTGAATTGCATGCATTAAAGTGCATTATCAGTATTGAAAAGATAAACATAAGAAATCGTCATAATCACATTGATCAAATCAAGCCACGCAAGTGAATGCAAATGAATGCTTTCTTAGATTTCAAACAAATTTAACAAACAGAACTGCCATTTATTTGCTTTTAAATGTCACCTACCTTGAGAATCATCAACTGTGTGACACCATTGATCTATAGAGAAACGTAACTGTAAGCTACTGTGTGTGTGGCCTATAAGACCATTAGACTACAAGCCCTTCTTCTCTAATCAGGGATAAGACATGACCATTGGCAGATGCAAATACATCAAGAACAAATTACATTACTGCTGGGACAGTCGAAGGAAAGTAAGATTGAATGCTAGGATATGATCATTGAGCAGGACAATGATCACAGTAATTGTTGAATGATTAAATCATCTCTTCCCTGTACTAGCCTCACAGCTATTGCATTATAGCTGAGATCTTTGACCACGAGCCACATGATCTGAAGAAACTCCTGAACTGAATGCTTTTTGACAGGGTTCATTGCAAATCAAATCGCTTTCAAAAGAGAGCACAACTATAAACAATACTGCTTACATTTATTTGATATATAGAATGTCTTGTTGAATTAATTTATTTATTCACTGTTGCCTGACCATGTCATGAATGTTTTTTCTTAAATATGATTTACAGTATTTGTAAAATGTCATTCAGCACAACAATAGTTTATATACCAACTAGTCATGACAGGCATAATTAGAATTAAAAACAATATTCTAAATATTAAATATACTTTTAAAATACTTGATTCACAGATTTAAAATAATAAATAATAAATTGTAATTTAAAATTATTATTTTATGCCATCAAACCATTATATTTATTATACTTACAACCATTATAAACTATGTTAAAAAATTTCACATATAAAAACATGTAGTATTATTTTATAGGGCTGGGTGATTTCGCCTAAAATTAAAATCTCTATTAATTGAACATTTTAACTCGATTACGATTAATGAACAATTATTTTATTTATTTATTTTTGCCCTTATAGTTGACTGACAGGTTGTATACAGTAAATGTGCTCACATATTACAAGTGAGAGATTTCTGAATGAAGGGTGCATTACTTGATATTAAAATAAGTGAAGGAAACACACACTACCTATGATTATATATTGAACATCAAGATTGAACAACTGATATTAAAACACACATTGCCTAAAACGGTCACTTTTTTGTAAAAACAAGTGAAAATAAATAACTTAAATTATGTTTTTTCATATTAAAAATACAAACTAAGCAGTATCTCTTCTAAATAAAACGGTTCTTGTAATATTTTAAACAGTGCATTTCTTGCATCTTTTGTAAACAAATATTTTCATGTAAATAGTCATTTTATTGCAATGGAAAATATGCAGTCTCAAGGCATCTCTGGCGCAGCTTCCAATCATCGGCAATGTAGTGCAAACGTGGGACGTGTAGTTACATTTTTTTAAGGGTGCGCAAGTATGCAACCACTTTAAGGTAATATACTAGTATAAGTCAGCCTTAACAGAGCGGGGTCACGTGACCCCACATGGTAGGGAAAGTAATTGAAAAAATTGACCTGGACAAATTTGATCGATTATGTCAATTTGAATTACTTTACGATTAATCGGCCAGCCCTAATATTTTATATATTTCAATAAGCACTGGTCAGAATAATTTTGTTGTTTACATTTTTAAATATATTGTAACGTAGAAATTATTATATGGTTCTAAACGAAAAAAAAAAGGTTTTCTGTAACAACTTACTAATATAGAGTGATTTTATTTATTAAATATATATTCATTACATATAAATGATGTAGACAATAAATTGAGAAGTCTCGTCTTTCGTCTATAAATCAATCTATATATTTTGATTGCTTCAAAATTGTTGCAAATGTTTTGCATAAAGATAATATTTTGTTCAGTACAAGTAATGTGAATTTACTATTATTACTATACCACACTCCCATATGAAACAATACTATAGTTTTTTGAACCATAAAAATTAAACTGTATATTAGACATACAGTAAATATGAGTACACCCCTCACAAATCTCTCATTCAAATTAATATTTTCTACAGGACGCTTTACAATATTATATTTGTGCATATACATTAGTTTAGTCAGTACTGAAGCCAAATCTGGAGCTTATCTAACAAAATAACTTACGAAACCGGTCCAAAAACTAGTACAGCCAAATTTATGTTATAGAAAAATATTAAATACAAATTTAAAAAGAGGAAAGATCAAGAGAAACAAAAAATATATACAATTTAGTTTAAATTTTGTAGTTTGTAATTTTTTATTTTTTTTTGCAATATTTTGCATCAATTTAAATGTATTATTTCTTTTTCTAAAGATGTTCTGTGACTAAAATATTATTTTAATAAATATATATGTTCAATAAATCTGTTTTGTTCAAATGCACAAATATATATTACCCGTATTCGCTGAGAAACAGATAAAAATATTCATTTTCAAAATGGGATGTACTCAATTATGCTGAGCACTGTATTATAATATTTACAGCAATAATACCGTAGTATTAACTTGTTTGTACTACAATAAAAGGGGGTGAAATGTTATTTTATATCCTATAGATGGAAAAAAACTACAGTATTGGGTCATTTGTTTATATTACTATAGTTGTATTACCATATCAACTATAGAATCACCACAACTGATTAATTCAAGTACTAAAGACAACCGCCTTTACTATACAAATAGTATTTTTTCATATGGGTTACTACACACAATACTAAACAATACTGCACCACAATAAACTACATTACTCCAAACATTAAACAACACTGTTCTATATTATATTAAATATATTTTAAAATTATAATACCTTTATTATTTCTCGAGCTCAATTCAGAGTCTGGCAAAAACAAACAAAACACCAAATGATTGTTATGATTAAGAATGAAGTCCTTGTTGAATACCACAATGCTAGAAGACTTTTTTAAAACGTTGTCAGGGGTAATATGAGCACCTGTTGTTGCTCAGATTGGCACAAGAGCATATGAAGACACACCCATGATGCACTACCAATAATAAAAGACCTCAATGAAAAAATGCACCCCTGACGCGCTTCTAATGTTTACATATTATTAAATGCATTTTAAATCTCTTTAAATATATGTAATATACAGAAATATCTAGTATGGGTTAATCGTTTAACGTCAAATAAATGTAGCGCATATCTAACGCATGCAACGGTGCAAACACGTGACATTAAATAATAACAATAGTTATATTGCAGACCTATTTGTCGCTTCCTCCGTTCTTCCTCTCTCATCGCAGCTGTTTCTCTGCCATCTTCCATGGTCGGTGTAATCTTTGAGTTATTCAGGCTTGATACGGAGCAGATCTTGAATGCATTTACAAGCAGGAGATCTTCTCTGTAATGTTTTTTCCTCTACACGGGACAGATGATCGGGTTTCTGCGTGAAGTACAGCCCCCTTTCTCACTGGAAGAGGCTGGGCTGGAGTGGGCGGCAGTGTTGCCAGATTGGGCGGGTTCCCGGTTTTGAATCCGAGTGTGCGGGTAAAAAATAACATAGGCGGGTAGTGTATATTTAGGCGGTATTGTAAAGGCACGGCCGCCTGCCTCCGATCTCCCCTATCCCCCCACTTTTCGTGAAATTTGTGACCCCCCCTTAACAAAAACACACTATTTGTTGTTGGGCGGGTGTTTTTGCATTTGACTGGAATCAGTCAGCTACATCTGGCAACACCGGTGGGCGGGCAATATTGTAGTCCCAGAATCGGAAGTGGGTATTTGCCACAGAAATTCCAGTTAATTTTATCCACGGGGGAGCTTTTTACTTGTAGGGATGGTTCAGCCAAAAATGAAAATGTAGTTTACTCACCCTCCACTTGTTACAAACTTATCAAGTTTCACTGTCTGTTGAACACAAAGGAAGATATTTTGTAAAATGTTGGAAACCAGACTCATAGTAGTATTTTCTTACTATGAAAGTTATTGACTAGCCTACCAATTTCCAATATTCCTCAGAATATCAAAAAAAAAAAGTAGACTCATAAAGGTATGTAACCACATGAGGGCAAGTAAATGGTAAGTGAATTTGGTGAACTATCTCTTAAAGTCAGCCTGGATTTTGTTTTCAACTTTTTAATATATATTTTAAAAATAATTTTACAATAAACACAGTATTATATCAGTAAAGAAAACATGTTTGTGATGTTCTTCCTGCTTAAATGTGGACATTATAATAAACATCATTAAACAGCATAAGGTATTCCGAGACGGCTTGAGACAACGTACGGTATTTATAATGTACGAAAACTACACTACCCATGATTCTACTAAGATAACTCTCCACCAATCAGAGATTCGACTAAACCGCGGCGCCAGAAGTACGTTAGCGCCCTCTTCTGAAGTAGAAACTCTCATGAAGGTGAGGTGAAGTCAGTCTTAAATATCTTATATAACGGTGTATGTATTGCAACACACGTTAAATGTGTATTTGTATATATACATATTTTAACACCTTCAAATCAATATCCCCATGCCGTCGTTTTTCAACAATCCATCGGCCAAAACAGTGGCGTGTTTTTACTAAGGGTAAGGCAGTTTAAAATGTATTTGAATTCAGTGAAATAATGGATTATAGCCCGAATACAAGGTTCAGCATGTTTGAAGTTAGTAATATGTATATATATTTAAGATATACAATTATTTCTCAGTTAATGATATAAACTTCAGGAGATTTTAACGTGGCTCAATGAACTATTTGACTTTCTCAGCCTCATAGCGCCCCCTAGAGGAGGAAACAACTGAGGAAAAAAATGAAAGTCTTTGCTGTAGCTGAAACAAAAGTTACTATTGCCATCTAGTGATGTGGAATGGTGTGGCATATTATACCTCTATAATTCATGCACTTTGGATTTCACTCCAGTTCATTGTTTAACAGACGCTTTAGGAAAGTGGACATTAAAGGAAATGTTTACTCAGAAATTAATTAAATATATTGTCATTATTTATGACAAAACAATGTATGTTCAGAACATTTATATTGGTGGCATTAAATTCGTGTCATTAATATTAACAGAGCTTTGCAAAGTCTGACATGGACTTTTCATTCTACAGCTAATGTTTAGGAAAATTACATTATAATGTTTTAATCCTTATAAATATTTTTGACCAACAGAAGTTAAGCCAGGGAATGTAGGCAATTGTTGCCAATATTCATTAGAATATTGATCAGTTTTATAGAAACATTGAACAGTGATATAAAAAAATATAAGAATTAATATCAACAATAAAAATAAATTGGAAACCGATAATTATGACAAATATCAAACCTAAAAAAAAAAACATTTGAAAATGCAGCAATTCTCATAATAACATTTAAGACCACCTTGTGGTTCTGCAAGAAATTTGTAATAGAACAAAGAGAAAAACAGATTTAAAAAAGCGAATTAAATAAATCTTCAGTGTGTGTGTGTGTGTGTGTGTGTGTGTGTGTGTGTGTGTGTGTGTGTGTGTGTGTGTGTGTGTGTGTGTGTGTGTGTGTGTTTGAAAAGGAGTGTTTCTAGTCTTTACATAAATCCTTCATTAACATTTGTTAATGGGCTAAAATGATCATGGTTATTTATCATTAGATCAAATACCCATGCTTAGCTGATTAATCATATATTCAATGTGACATGCTTTGACTTTTAAAAATGTCACACATGGGTCCACGCACATACGTTTTTCATTAGAATCTTATTATTTTTCTTCATTATAATATTTCATGTTTCATAGTGCCATTTGAAATGTTCCATTTTGTGACTTCACTAGATAGGGACTGTGATGTGAGTACTCAAATCTGTAGCTTTAATTAAAGATGTGTTAATGTGCATGTGCAGTGTGTAGATAAAAAAAAACATTGTTAAGTCAGAAGATGTAAAAAAGTAAAGTGTCTACTCAAAGCTTTCAAATAACTTATAAAATATAAAAAGTCAAAATATGAGTGAAATAATTTTTATCATTCAGCATAACAGATATTTTTTTTATGTACAAATGTTTCAGATTGCTTATTCTAACCTAAATGTATTCAGATATGTTAAAAGTTATACATTATAATATTTAATGTTTCATGTTTTCATCCATTTGAAATGTGCTCTGAAAAAATGTCCAAAGTATAAAGTTTGGCTCTTTGCTCCTGTAACTTTAATTTATAGTTAATTTAAAATTAGGGTTAGTGTATAGTTTGTAGGCATGGGGCGATAACCGGTTTCAAGGTTTATCGCAGTTTGGAAAAGTCAGGGTTTTAAAATCGCTAAGATTTTCTGTTATACCTTTCCTAAGGTATATGTAAGTTTTTTATGTATTTTTTAATGTTTTGTAAAGGAATCTGTGCTTTTGAAACTAATGAAGACAGCAGAAGTAAATTATTTATTTTAATTATTTTGCCTGACATGTTTACTAGGAATGCTCTGATCGATCGCCGGAGATCGGTATCAGCCGATAATCACATTTTATGACTCGATCGGTACTCGCTGATCTGGCCAATCTCAGGAACCAATAGCTGTTTGTTTACAAGTTTACACACAGTGGAACCAGCTGTGCTAGTTACAGAGCAAAATATTGGAATGGCCTTTTTACATATATAAGAACTAAAAGTTCTGTGTTTTTGACAATATTGCAAGTTCACTAAAATCTGGCTGAACATTATAATAAAATAAAAAACTGATAAAACTTGAATATTTAATAATATATCTTTTTGTAATATACTTAAACAAATATGTATTTACAGGTGCGCCTTTTAACTTTTTATGCATCAAATATGTGTTCCAAACTCTTTCTTCATTGAGACATGTTGAATTCTTCTTCAATCATTTGCAATGTTTCTAAATTGCTTTGTTAGTTGTTTTTTTCTGTAAAGCTGCTTCTGATCATGACATGTCCACACTAAATGGTTATAAGATACATGTTTAAGGGATTTTATGCAACAACCTTCATTTATTCTCCTAGGGAAGGAGAGATCTCCACTTAAGTGTCATACTTTGAGGGAAAATGTGCTTTATACATTACGTCTTTCGGATGAGATGTTAAACCGAGGTCCTGACTCACTGTGGTCATTAAAAATCCCATGGCACTTCTCGTAAAGAGTAGGGGTGTAACCCCGGTGTCCTGGCCAAAGTCCCTCAATCGGCACTTACCCATCATGGCCTTCTAATCATCCCCATCCACCAAATTGGCTCTATCACTGTCTCTTCACTCCACCAATAGCTGGTGTGTGGTGAGCGCACTGGCGCCGTTGTCCTGTGGCTGCTGTCGCATCATCCAAGTGGATGCTACACACTGGTGGTGGTGTGGAGAGACCCCCTCATGATTGTGAAGCGCTTTGGGTGTATGACCATACACAATAAATGCGCTATATAAATACACTTTACATTACATTACATAAAGCTTGAAGCATCAGAATCGGTACTCCGTATCGGCCCACCATGACAAGGAATTGGTGATCGGAACACCCCTGTTTACTGTTCCAAAATATTAAAAATGTTTCCTAAAATGAAATATATTGTGCTAAATGGGGTGCTAAAAGCTTATTTTAGATTAGTAATTAATTCTGTGAAATCATGATATTTTTTATCTAAGGTTATCACACCATCAAAAACTTATATCGACCCATGCCTATTAGTGGTAATCTTTGTTGGGTCAGGTGTAATTAGATTACAAAGTAACCACTGTAATTAGATTACTTTTCGTCAAAAAAAGTTAGGGATTACTTTTCTTTTTATTTATTTAATTAATAGTTGCCTTAAATCTTGTAAATTAACTCTGGAATAATGCGTTTAGAGAAGCAGAGTTAAAAATACAAATATATTTTGCTTAATAATGAAATTTTTAAGCTAAAGAAAATTACATTCATCAAGATGATTTAACATGCTTAAGAAACAATGAATTGAGTCATGAATGACATTGTATGCACAGTGCTCAGCATATATAAGTACACCCCACACAAATCTGTCTTTTAAATTCTTATTTTTAGTTGGAAGCTATACATTATTATATTTGTGCATATACATTAGATTAGTCAGTACTGGAGCCAAATCTGGAGCTTATCAAACAAAATAACTTACAATAACAGTCCTAAAACTAGTACACCCAAATTTATGTTATAGAAAAAATATTAAATACAAATTTAAAAAAGAGGAAAAATCAAAAGAAACAAAAAAAATTGAAAAATTTTATTGAAATGTAGGTTGTAATTGTTTTTTCAATATTTAGCTTGAATTCAATTGTATTATCTTACAATTTCTAAATCTGTTTGGTGACTAAAATAATATTTTAATAAATATATCTGTTTAATAAATCAGTTTTGTTTAAATGCACCAAAATACATTGCCCATATTCACTGAGAAATGGATAAAAATATTCATTTCCAAAGTGGGGTGTACTCAATAATGCTGAGCACTGAATGAAATATGGTGTCATTACATTGAAATGTTTTTTTGTTTGATTGTTTTAATAAAATATTTATTATTTTTTAAGTATACATTTTTAATAAAGCAAAAAGGTCCTGCTTGACTCAAATGTAAAGAATTAAAATAGTTTAATTTCTGTGTTGTCTATGCATGTAGATTCATAGGGATTTTAAAAAGTATCAAGTAAAATAATTCAAATACTTAGTGAGCAGTTGAGTTACTTTTCAGACATAGTAATTTAAATAAATTTTTTTTAAGTAATTAATTACTTTCAACACTGTAGGTAATGCATGTGCGTATGTATTTTTTAATGAGCATTCCAGATATGCTGCTTGTTTTAAACTTGTAAAACTCATTCTTGATCACATTTGATGATGATTGATGATCACAGAGAGCTGAACAGATCTTTTAATCCCGGTTGCATTGCTCACGTCCTGTCTTGTTCATATGATTATATGCGTTACTACGGAGGCATGTTAATACGCGGCTGTCAATCAATTCTGTGGGCGGGGAAACCACACTCCTAAGTCACATTGCCGTGGGCCTCACAATGGGAGGGATTTGGATCCTATTTTAACGTCAGGAAATAAAAAAAAAAAAGACTTATTGTCTTTATATCACTCCAATATGACTGTGGACACACTATACCTACACACAGTTCTGTCCAAACAGCTTGAAAAAGTTGATGTTCATCATAGGTGCCCTTTAATGCAGGCCATTGATGACAAGTCAAAGTCCGCTCTAGATTCTCATGGTCAAAGTGACCGAATCTTGCAGTCATTCCTCTCACGCCCTTCGTTTTTTGGGCGTCAATCCAGACAGCCCCTCTCTCTCTCTCACCATTGCTGTCGTTCCTAGAGGTGCGATTATCCTGAGAAAGTAAGGGGAACGGATGCGCTGCTCGCTGGAGTGGTCTGGGACTCCATGGCGGCTAATCCTCTTTTAATTAGGCTAAGGAGAGAGGATATGGGACCCCCCTGGCTTAGTCACAGCACATTGACAAAGCACCAAGCTGGGAGAAGTGCACATCACTGACTGCTAGCAGCCTGTTAGGGCCTTACGCTGCCTTCTCATGTGTGAAAAAATGCTCTTCCCTCACCAGCGGCTACCTCGGATTTGACCTTTTCCTTCAGAGCTAAAGATTTTTCTTGAGCTCCATGTAGTCACGGAGGATGAGTTACAAAACACGCCTGCTCTCGGTTTCTCACTTGAGCTCTCTCCTTCTCTTTCTTCCTCAGTAAATCGCACATTCTCTCATGCGATCCTCTCTGTTTTTGTCTTGTACCGCCTTAATGATTGCTGACAGAATCCCTCCAAGGTTCTGAGGTCTATAAAAGCGCACAAATCAATTCCGGTGCATACCAAATCACCTGCTGTTCTGAACACGGTTCGCTGGAGACAACAGCAGCACCGTGCTCTTTCTATAGATGTTCTACACATTACAGTGTGTTCCTATGTAGTACAAAATGCAATATCGCTTCCTAAGTAGTGCTTTTAATGTTTTTTCAGGCATCAGGAAGAATATTCAGGCCTGTGATGTTGATGTAAACAAAGCCCAGTTGCATCATTACTCTTCGTGTGTTCTGCAATACCGAATATTCACCAATGGACAGACAGGTAACTTGCAGGCAAAAGAAAGAATGAGTAGCATAGTGTTCTAATCAAACTGCAACTGCACTCTTAACACACAAGAGGGAGGTATTACTCCTCAGACAAAAACAATTCGTTTCATCTTGAGGTCATTTGTGACTTTACTGGATATTGACTCAAACTGTGACTCACATGTTTTTTACCTGTAAAATCTCACAAATGTTTTGGTCGGATTTAATTATTTACATGAATCACAATCCATGAAACTACTCTTCAACCTGAAAGATGTTGTTAGTTAGTTAGTTAGTTAGTTAGTTAGTTAGTTAGTTAGTTAGTTAGTTAGTTAGTTAGTTAGTTAGTTTTTTTAAACTTTATTTGTCCCCGTAGGGAAATTTCATTTGCAGCATACACTATATATATATATATATATATATATATATATATATATATATATATATTATATATATATATATATATATATATATATATATATATATATATATATATATATATATATATATATATATATATGGTGTATCCTGCAAATGAAATCCTGTTTCTTACACACCTGGGAACACAAACGACAACCTGATGGTATCAATTGGAAGGTGTTTAATAAAGGCTGTCTATCATCATTGACAATCACGATAGCCTTATTTAGTACTATCAATGCTCTTTAGTTTTATTTCCAATAACTTACTGGCTGTTGTTACCACCTTCCCCAGTGACCTCTTCTGGGCCTCAGAAGCATATCCATACCAACAGAGTACACAAAATGTTGCAATACTATCAATAAAAGCACTATAAAACATGATCAACAATGTGTTGTCAACATTAAAAGACAGTAATTTCTTTAAGAAGTACATTCTCTGTTGAAGCTTTTTCCTTACACAGTCAGTCCATACATCCCACTTAAGCTTAAATATTAAGCCCAAATATTCATAGTTTGTTACTAACTGAATTTGATGTATTCTTTGTAATAATGTATTTGATGTAATATCTGATGTAATAATTATTTGTTATTATACTAATACCAAAAATGAACATGTTTATATTATATGTGAAATTCTTTATCACCGAACAAGATTTCTTAAATCCTCTCCCTCATTTGCCTATTTTTTATATAAAATTGATTCCTTGCTTAAAGCTATACATTTATCTAACAACAAAAAATTCTGCAAGTTAATAGAAACTTAGGAAAATATCATGCTTCCAGTAAGTTAGTCTTTGGTGCTTTCTATTGTTTTTTATTTAATTTATTTTGTACTTCCCCTTTCTTTATTTTGTTCTCTTTTTTCTTTCTATTTCTTATTTGGAAAAAATAAATCATGTAGCTTATTTCAAAATATTTAAGGTGTAAAAAAAACTATTTTCAATCAAAAAATGTATATGTAGAAAGCATATTAAATGCAAGTAAATCTTTCTAATAACTTTTATGAAAATAAAATATAAAAATATGAGTGAAGTAATGTTTATCATTCAGCATAACAGATACTTTATGTACAAATGATCCAGCAGTCTTATTCTAAATGTATTCAAATATGTTTAAAGAATAAATAATCATAATAAACTGCATTATATTTTAAGATCTTAATAAGTGGGGAAAACGGTGGTTTGAAGAAATTGGCAAAGTATCATTAAATTTCCTTCGGCTTAGTCTCTCTATTTATCAGGGGTCACCACAGCGGAATGAACCGCCAACTCATCCAGCATATGTTTTACACAGCAGATACTCTCCCGGCTGAAACCCAGTACTGGGAAAAATCCATACACACTCATTCACACACAAACACTATGGACAATTTAGTTTATTTAATTCACCTGTACCGCACATGTCTTGGACTGTGGGGGAAAACAGAGCTCCTGGAGGAAACCCACACAAACACAGGGAGAACTTGGAAACTCCACACAGAAATGCCAACGGATCCAGCCGAAACTCAAATCAGCGAACTTCTTGCTGTGAGGCGACAGTGCTTACCACTGAGACACTGTGTTGCCCTTGGCAAAGTATAATGATATATAAAAGTAATAGTATTTTGGGATGCACGGTGATGTTAAATGGAGTCTTTAAATATTTAATGTTAAAAGACTAAATGGTTCTTGTTCCAAATATGCTTGAAGGATTTATATAAACTTTTTATTGAATTATATTATATGTGCCTTCTGTAAATCATGGTAAAATGTGTGCTAATCATTATTTTTCTCTAATGTACAGAATACACATTCTAATGACCAGAAAAAAAATTATATTAAATAATTTTTTTTATGTTTGAAAAGTATTTAATAATTATTTTTTTTGGATAAAAGCATTTAATTTAAATATAGGGTTTAAAAAGAGCTATATTTTATATTATATTTACAATAATTTCTTTTTAAAAAATAGATTTCATTTTTAATTTGAGCAGTAATTAAGAAAGTGGGCAACGCAGTGGCGCAGTAGGTAGTGCTGTCGCCTCACAGCAAGAAGGTCGCTGGTTTGAGCCTTGGCTGGGTCAGTTGGCGTTTCTGTGTGGAGTCTGCATGTTCTCCCTGCGTTCGCGTGGGTTTCCTCTGGGTGCTCCGGTTTCCCCCACCAAAGATATGCGGTACAGGTGAATTGGTTAGGCTAAATTGTCCGTAGTGTATGAGTGTGAATGAGTGTGTATGGATGTTTCCCAGAGATGGGTTGCAGCTGGAAGGGCATCCGCTGCATAAAACATGTGCTGGATAAGTTGGCGGTTCATTCCGTTGTGGCGCCCTCGGATTAATAAAGGGACTAAGCCAAAAAGAAAATGAATGAATGAATTAAGAAAGTACACACAATCATGAAAAAGCAATTGAATTTTTCCATATAATTATTTTTTCATAACTGTGTGTACGTTTTAAGTCAAGATAAATGCATTTTTTGAGGTATATTCTAAATCGCCCTGCTTAAAATGTGTGCTGTCTGAATCTGGGCCCAGCACATTGTAAAATATTGCACAAATCCACAGTCTCTGTTGACACAGATCAGATTTTCTGTTTATTATTCCAGTTATCTGGCTGTGTGCATGGTGCTGGCTGAGATTTTTCGAAAGGCAGAGAGATCCGATTGTATCAGATCCCGCAGGTAGCATGGTTAAAAAAAAAACAAAAAAAAAAACACTACATCCTGACCCGTCTCTTCCAGTGAAATGAGTTCTCTGTCAGTTGCAGAAGATCTAGGGCCCACACAGCTGTTCTCCCTTGAGCTGGCGTAGATGAAACATAAAAGCAGAGCCTATATGAAAAATGCACAGAGCTGTAAAAGACAATACGCTCATCAGGCTCAATATCATGCTGCTGTTGAAAAAAAAGAAAGGAAGAAAGGATAGAGAACGAGAGGGAGAGAGACCCGGTTGCCCCGGATAGATCCTCTTTTCAATGGAATGGGTTTGGCGGCAGGTCTGGATGAATGCCTGTGCAAACATTTACACACGGTGCACCATCCACCGATTGCATTACAAGGATTGATAGTTCAGTCGCTATCTTACCGACTGCTGTTTCATTGGCCTGTGTGAAATCAAACGAAGCCTTGATACAGGAGAATCAGTGGAGAGGAGGAATTGCGCACTAGGGACAGCCAAACTTGCAATAAAGGACGGCAGAGGACATGCGTCTTCCACTACAGGTCTTTGTTTTGGTGTGCTGATAAAATGGACGAAAAAACGAGTGATAATGTACACAGCGAGAGGGCAAAATAACTAACGGCTTCTCGTTTTCATTCAGTTTATACATCTTACACTCACAAAAAGTACAGTGGCTGCCATGTTATTGGACATGTTTTGGTTGACTAAAGTACTGCCTCTGTGTTTTTGTCATTTTTTTGAATACTTAACTAACAATAGAATACTTTGAATACTTAAATATTAATAAGCATACCAATCAATGTGATTTACTCGATGTGAGTGCATTAATGTGCATTTAATGGACTCTTCGTTGTGGCATGAATCTGTAAATGAGTACAGTGTAAAAATATCTGTTAATAAACAGTGCGTATTTTGTGATTCACAAGTGTTTTCTACTTATTTACGGTTGGGAATTGCAATATGGGATGTTGATCTCTGCTCTGTCGACTTTTGATGTTGAAAATTCAACTCTACAGTTTAACAAAGTGACTTTTATTGACATTTCATTCGTTTTAAATAATCAAACAATCAATCAATGAATTCAACTTTTATTGTACATACCTACTGTACATATTAGGGATGCTCCAATCAGGATTTTTGCAGCTGATACCAAATACCGATTCTTTGTCATGGTGATCGGCCGATACAGATAACGATTCTGATGCTTTAAGCTTTATAATGCATAAAGCACATTTCCCTCTAAGTATCATACTTAAGTGGACATCTCTCCACCTAAGAGAATAAATGAAAGATGCTGCATCAAATCCCTCAAACACATCTCATAACAATTTAGTTGTGAACATGTCATGGTCAGAGCTTTAAAGAAAATAATAGATAGCACAGATAAACAGGTAGTAATGTTGTCAAAACACAGAACTTTCAGTTTTTATATGTAAAAAGACCTAAATACATGCAAGGTCATTCAAATATTTTGCCCATCTTCAACTAACACAAACACTTGCGATCGATTCATGAGATTGGCCACATCAGTGAGTACCGATCGAGTCATTAAATGTGATTATCGGCCGATACCAATCTCCGGCCGATTGATCAGAGCATCCCTAACTGTACATATACATTTGTAATTATGTGCATATCTATCTGCATACCTCTGATTATTAATAGCAACCTGTACATATATTCATCTATTGTAAATCTCTTTTCATAGTTAATAAAACCTGTATGTAATGTTTATAATACATCCATCTGTAAATATTCATCTTTATTTCTATAGCACTTTTACAATGTAGATTGTGTCAAAGCAGCTAAACGTAGAAGATTATAGTCAATTGAAACAGTATTAGTTCAGTTTTCAGAGTTTAAGTTCAGTTATTTTCACTGCTGAGAGTCCAAACAATGAAGAACAAATCCATCGATGCGCAGCTCCACAAGTCTCGAACCATGCAAGCCATGGCGACAGCGGCGAGGAACAAACTTCACTAATTGACGAAAGTGAAGGGAATAAAAGCCCCATAGTTTTTCTATAATTGCACTTTATAACTTATATCCTGCACTTGCAGTTATTGCACTCCTGGTCAGGCACGTGCACACATAGGGCTCAACCTGTGCAGTGTACATGCCCTTTTGAGTCCGGGGTAAAAAGTGCCCTTCCAAAATGAACGTAAGTGCCCCTACTACCCCCGCTCTTCAGTTCGCGATCTCCACCCATCCCCCCCATCCCTCCATCCCTCCACCCATGATTAAAAGTCACTTTTTTACATTTTAGGTTAAAAGTTGTTGGAAGAAAGATCAAGGTCGCATAGTCAGGGTATCCACGGGGTCTTAAAAAGTCTTAAAATGTCTCAAAAGCTACATTTTAGGCCTTAAAAAGTCTTAAATCTGGACATTATTATTTCAATTAATGACTGTTTGCAATACTATGTATTTTTTTGGGTCTATGTTATAAAATGTAAATGCACAAATGGAATCAAACAAATAATATGTCAAAGATGCCAAAATGATAAAATGTGTCTCATGTAAAAAGAAGAGATAAGTAAAAGAAGAAATAAGTTAAAGTAATATGCTAATGATGTTTGTGGTAATGGGGTGGGAATATAATAAGCTTGTGCTTCATCTCGCTCCATTTTAACCATGTTAAAATTTTTTTTTTTTGTTATAGAATTTTTATGTATGATATTTCTGTTCGAAATAAATAAATCAAATCAATAATATTGTGTTGTAGGTCTTAAATATTTTTTTAACCTGTCTTAATTTTCCTTTATTCATGTATAGATAACCAATCAGGCCGTTAACACCCATACAATCAGCAACAATCTATCTCAATAAAACTTTTAACTTTTTATTTCAAAATAGCATTTATTTACTGTACCTATACCTGACATATATATAAATATATAAATATATATATATATATATATATATATATATATATATATATATATATATATATATATATATATATATATATATATATATATATATATATATATATACCTATATATATTATTATTATTATTAAATTATTATTATTATTGTAGATTGAAGTAATTGCCATTTTTTTAAATAGGGCTAGTGAAAATCTTTCCTAACTCGGATATTCGTAAAAAAAATCCTTAACATTAAGCCCTGTGTAAGTCTAAAATTTCATTCATAATGGTCTTAAAATGTCTTAAAAAGTCTTAAATTTTACTTGGTGAAACCCTGCATAGTGCAATTAATAAACAAGTGAAACATGAATCACAAAATACAGAAAACTGCTAATTTATGAATATTTTTTAAGTGTAGTTGTCACTTCCAGTGGGTTTTAGATGCATTTATTGATTTCAGGCATGCATGAAAACTGTACATTTTCAGGTCAGATAGACCTAATTTCTTCATATTATGCATGCAGGTACCAAATAAGGGTGTATTTTTTGTTTTGTTTTATCCTGTTATATACAAATCTCATGTCATATACTCAATCTGAAGTCTTCAAAGTTTATGATTCAATAAGAGGTCAAAGTGTGTTTATTTAAAAACCTTAATAATACCATATGTATGTTGTTTTCCAACATAGTGGCTCCTGAAAGGGAAAAAAAAATAGAAAGCTTTGGCTGCAAGGTGACCCAGAGCTTTTACCCCAAGCCTTCCAAACCACTAAACCAGCCACAACCAATCAATTCAGCCCATCTAAGTCCATGCAGAAACGGCGAGAAGCATAAAAGACACTCATGATTTTTCCATCAATATCTAAGCAGTGGATATTAAAAGAGAGCTGAATATAAGAGAGCGAGAACTGGTTGAAAAACGAAGCCGCTCAATTCAGATGCCGCAGAAGGGCCAAGAGTATCTCGAGTGGAAACAAGCGTGTTGATGAGGGCCAGTGACCTCCGAAAGGAAGTGTCAGTGCACGGGAAGAAAACATGCCTTCCGCCTTCCCTCCTTCCTCACAAATAATTTGATAAAACACAACGGAGGAGCGCTCAAGTCATCATCAGATTAACCCCCGTTCGTCCGAATGCATTTCTCTCCCTCCGTAAGGTGCTCACGTCGTTAGCATTTAGATAGACGAGAGCAGCAAGGCCTGCGTAATAGGCTTCTCCCATCCCTCCTGCTCGAATCAGCTGAAGAGAGGAGGATTAAATGAAAAGAATAACAGTGATGATAGCAAGGGTGAGGGAATCAGAGAGACGAGGGAGGGCCGCGTGACGCTCCAACAGCCGTGAGCTCATTAACCGAGGCCTTGACAGAATTGATGTTAGAGGTGATTGGAGATTATCACATTTAGAGAAAGCTTCATCCTTCCATCACCCTCCGTTCCTCTCCTTCTCCGCTCTTTCTCTCCATTTCATCCAAGTCAGCTGGCCTGCGCTCAATTCCTGGCTCCGAGGAATCCTGTGGGAGAGGGCTTACGGATAGTATCAGCACGCGCCTGCCCGCTTGATCTCCTAATTCTGCTTCATTTAAACTTCATCAACTTTTCCACTGGACCGGAAGACAAGAAGAATAGAAACAGCTTGCGTCTGTGCTTTTTTTTTTCCACCTCCACTATCCTTTTGTTGTCAGATCTGATATTACGCCTTCACACCCCAGTGCTGCTCGCTCACATACACACACACCGAAACACCCCTTAACAGTATCACAAGATGGAAATGTCTACAGAATGGTTCAAGAGTACTAATCCCACGTAACCCTCAACCCCAAACCTCCACCCTCCCTTTCCAATGCAGTTACCACTTCATCTGCCACTGCACACAACACACACACACACACACACACACACACACACACACCAGTGAATTTGGTCACCCCTCTAACTGATGCAGAAAATGAGATTACTTTATTTAAATGACTATGATAATAGTGTTGTGTGCCTTTGGCCCGCTGTAAGAGGGGGATTTCTGCTCAACTCATTGTTAGCAATTTAGCTGAGCCGCCTCATCTGCACATACTAACAATGGCGATGTCATACGTACAGGTTTCTACCATCTTTCGTCCCTCATGATCCTTTTTTTTTTTAATCCCGTCCCAGTGAGACACAGATGTGGGGGTCTCTCTTTATTCTCGATTTACAGTCCATACGCAAGGTGGGCGATTTGCTTGCCAGGCCATACGGTGATGGGATACGCATATTGCATTTTAAATATACTAATCCTATCTATAAACAGAGTTTACAGCATGTCAAAAGGCTGAAGACGCCGTCATTTCAGATTAAGAGAACAGGTGTTCACTGAGAGCATGTCTAAAGTTTCTGTCTGCCAGTTTTTTCTTAAATATGTTGACTTTCCAAACTGATGTTGTATTCAGATGTGATTCTTCTGAACCTACTTTTTTTTTACAGCATTCAAGCACTCGACACAGACCTTCATCCTGTTATAACTTGGTGAGCATTTTTCTCATAACCAATTTGAGTTTCCCCCTTAGAACTGTGTTTTGCAAGAGAATGGCTATGATAGTTTTTTCCATGGATTTAGTTTGTTTAGATATTTTTTTGTGTTGAATTTAAGTTTTACCATATGCTTTTCCTTTATATTTTGTCCTAGTGTCTTTATTTATTTATTTATTTATTTATTTCATGAAACAACTTCATATATTATATTCATTTCTTTGATTGTCAAATATATGGATTATATACACTCACCTGCCACTTTATTAGGTACACCTGTCCAACTGCTTGTTAACCTAAATTTCTAATCAGCCAATCAAAGGCAAAAGAGGTTCAATCCGGAACTACAGTAGTAAAATGTATTTAATAAGGCTACAATTCGTACAGGCACACCAAAATTGGACAATAGAAGATTGGAGAAACATTGCTTGGTCTGATGAGTCTCGATTTCGCTGCAACATTTGGACGGTAAGGTCAGAATTTGGCATTAACAATGATTCATGAGAATGAGTTCACTGTGCTCAAATGGCTTCCACAGTCACCAAAGCTTATTCCAATAGAGCACTTTTAGGACGTGGTGGAACGGGCGATTTGCATCATGTGTGTGCAGCTTACAAATCTGCAGCAACTGCGTGATGCTATCATGTCAATATGGACCAAAATCTCTGAGGAATATTTCTAGTACTTTGTTCAATCTATGCCATGAAGGATTAAGGCAGTTCTAAAGACAAACGGGCTCCAACCCGGAACTACAGTAGTAAGATGTATCTAATAAAGTGGCTGGTGAGTGTATATTTTTAGACTTTATGTCTTACAATGTTTTTTTTTTTTTTTACGTTTTATTTTAAACATAAATTTTATTACTTTATTATTTCCCCCTTACAGGTGCTTTCACATTATTTTGCCAACATTTTGGCAAATTTTGTGGGTGAAATGGATCCACTGTGTATTTTCAACAGCGCAGTAAGGTATGAAGAACAACTCACATCGAACTCACTTTTAAACAGTTTGTGAACAATTTAAAACCATTCCAAAGTCTGCATTGGAAAATCTTTGTTCATATACAAATTCTTGATCCAGAAATTCCTACTGAAATGTCTGGATTTTGTCTCTAACATTCACTTAACAGTGGAAAATGAGTAAACAGACATCTTGACTAAAATAAGGGTAACTTTGGTCTGTCAGTGACAATCTGATAGATGTCTAACAACAGTCTCAAAAAAGACTAGTCTTCAAATAGACAAGACTTCATATGTGTGGTCACTCATTACTAGACCCACACAGAATCTACAGATTTCCGCAGATTTTTAGCCGATCATTGAGTCTATGTATTTACTTGTGTAAATGTGTGTAAATTTATATTTATTCAGTTTTTTAATTATTTTACTAAAATTATTGTGAAATTATTGATATAATATTAGTAATATTAAATGTTCATTTGATTTATTT
Organism: Danio kyathit; assembly: GCA_903798195.1. Lineage (NCBI taxonomy): Eukaryota > Metazoa > Chordata > Actinopteri > Cypriniformes > Danionidae > Danio > Danio kyathit. Next base: position 24,856,309 of record LR812539.1, on the reverse strand, counting down.
ACAATAAAGTTTGTAAAGTAATATTTTCTGTCTTTTAGTAGATATGTTATAAGAGACTTGCTTTGTTTACCAAATATGTGGATCTAATTGGATTTGCATTGTAAACATTAAATAAAAGTTAAAAAAATTTTATTTTTTCATTTCATATATTAAGTTTTTGGTTACGATACTCCTAAAATCATAAATCCACAGATTTTGTTTACAAAATTCTCAGCAGAAATGGCAAAAAATGTCCGCAGATTCTGTCTGGCCCTACTCATTACTGTTATACTACTATTTGATAACTAATCTATTTTTGAACTAATTTTATACGTCTATTCAGTTTTAACTGACAGCTCAAATTTAACCTTGTTTTAGCCAAGGCAGCTATTAGATATATATATTAAACACACACAAAAATTATTGCTGGGTTAAGATAGAACAGGTTTTATAAGGTAATACATTTTTAAATTTTTGGTTCCACAAGAACCTTTAACATTCATTGGACTAAAGAGTCTTTATAGTATATATACTGTAAGTATTCTTCAGATTATTAAAACATTCTTCACACTAAGAAAAATCATTCCAAACCATTAAATGACAGTTTTTCTTTAAAAAAAAAAAAGAAAGAAAAAAAAAAATTGGGGACCTTTATTTTTAAAACTGTACCCTGTGTAACTAGTGTGCAAGACATTGGTAGCAATGCTTTTGTGTTGTTTTATTGCATCACATTTTGTGCGAATCACCCATTAGGCCCCAAAGGCCAAACCAAATGTCTCGCAGAGTTTCCATATCCCTCAAAGTCACAGTAGACAAGTCCTTGAAGATGCACCAAGTCAATGAATGCACCACAGAAAGCCTCAGTGGACAACAGTGGCTCTCCCACAATATATGACCAATACTGCACATTAGCAAGAAACATGAATAAATGATAAAAATGATCCACAGATATAGGAGAAACAGATATCTTCTTGCAATGCTTTATTTATGCATATTAAATATTTAGAGTACAGTGTGCGAGAAAGCGCAGGTCAACAAAACATAGTGGCGTAGCAAACGGCGGCGTGCGTAATGAAGCTGCATTAAGGCTGCGTGCAATGGCTGCTCTGATAGAGTGACTACCGAGTGCTGCTGTTTGTTCCAGAGCACTTCATCATAGGTGGGTTTTTCTGCAGGCCCCTGCGTCCCATGTTCCCGCTCTGCCTCCCCAGGCCCCCCGCCGCTTGCGTGATCTATTACCGTTCCGCAGCACGAGGAGCGATAAATCACCGTAATGCAGAGCACTGATGATCAGGGCTGGGTGCGAGGAGACGAGATGAATCTACGTGAGCCGGGTGGGGCGGCCGTACAGTAGAGAATGCTGGTTACTGATGGGGTTTGTTGTTTCACAGTGTGGTACCTTGGCAGGGGTGGAGGCCCCTGGGTATTGAGAACAGCAACAAGATGCTCGCACTTTCGGGGGGACATGGATTGGGACAGGGTGCGTAGGGACATGTATCCGGACGTGTTGAGGAATGCGACTTTGCTAGGTCGGAATTAGCCTAACACTGATTAAGACACAATACTGCTTGTTCTGGTCAGGGCAAAGCAGGGGACAGGAGAAAGATGTACTGCTTTACTGGAGTACAGAAATAGGGGGTGGAGGGGAAAAAAAAGCTGCAAATATTTCCAGTGGGAATAACTAATGCAGAATGCACGCAACATTCTGCAAGCGCAAACAATTAAAAACACATTTATATCAATAGCAGGATTTTAGCCTCATTTTAGCCTGAGCAGAAGCTTTGGTTTAGGTAACTCCAGGCTCCAGACTGAATAAATGGTGGCAAATGCGACAAAATAAATAAATAAACATTTGCCACAGTAATTTAACATCTAGTCATTAAAGAGTCATTTGTTCGCAAAGTGGTTTCATGATTAGTGCTGTGTTCATTGCCTCTACTGGAAACACTGTTGTGCAATTTAATGGTGTAGTTAGTCTGTGAATTTCCTTATGTGGAAATATCAGTTTTTGTAATGTGGTTTATTATTTAATTAAATAATAATTTCAAATACTTTCAATCACAGAGACGAGGGAGGGCTGCATGACACGCCAACTGTCATGAACTCATTAACTGAGGCCTTGACAGAATTGATGTTAGAGGTGATTGGAGATTATCACATTTAGAGAAAGCTTCATCCTACTGCAATCATTGTCGTGCAATTTAATGATGTAGTTAGTCTGCATTTTTAATCTTTTTTTCCATTTTAAAAGTGTACACCGAGTTCTCTGTATGCAACAATAAGCAAAATGTGAGCCACAATGTCTGATTTATAGACAACTTTTATAAACCTTTCATTTTAAATGGAAAAAACAAAACCTAAATAGTTTTAGACTTGCTTGGGAATTGCTTTTAGAGAATGAATGGCAACGTTGGGCAAAGTTTAAAAGTAATGCATTACAATATTAAGTTACTCCTTAGTTGCATAACATTTTATGGAAAGTAATGCATTACGTTCTTCTTTGAGTTACTTTTTGGCTACTTTTTTTACTTGGCTGAGGCTTGATCTCGTTCAGCATTTGCAGTTTTGGTAACACTTTATTTTGATTGTTCATTTGAGTATTAGTAGACTGTCTGCTTAATATCTGTTCATACTGCTCCTTCAACAGACATTTAACTGACTATAAGAAACTTTGCAAGTACATGTCAACTTACACTAACCCCAACCGTAACCCCAACCTAACAGTCTACTTATAATCTAATGAGAATTAGTTGGCATGTAGATGCAATGTAACTTAAATTCAACAAACGGACCATCAAAATAAAGTGTGACCGCAGTTTTTTTTCTTTGTTTAAATAGAGGAGCTCTGCAATTAACAAATCACTCTGTAAAATCAGGGTCAATTTATTTTTAAAAGCTAATTATTTCAACTAAAAGGTAACTCGCATTACATTTTTTTAAAAGGATCTCACATAATACTACTGTATTTTTTTAAAGTAATGCATTACGTGTTACTTCGAAAAGTTGTATTATTATGTAACTCAATTGTTACTTGTAATGCATTACCCCAACAGTGTTGAATGGTAATTTGTTTTAACAGCTGTATGAGTGAATTTAGTAATAAATGGCTTACAATGAATATTTTATGAGAAAAAGCTATCTGCAATCAGCTGTTAAGATACATTTACAAATTTTGTTAAAATAAATTAGGAAAAAATATTTGTTAAAAAATATATATGTATTGAAAAAAAAGTTTTAGCAGCGGTTCATTCTGCTGAGGTGACCTCTAATAAATCGGAGACTAAGCCAAAGGAAAAGTATTGAATTAATATTTTTTAAGCATCATATAAGGATAAATTATTATTTAAGACTATTAGTTAAATGCAACCATGATAACTACAATGATAGCATCATTTTGTAATCAAAATGTACTCTAAACGCAACTAGAAAATCAGTTTAAAGGCTGAAGAAGTAGACAACTATGCTCTAAGTGTGCTGAAGCATTGCGAAACAACCATCTTCATAGAGAGATTCTCCCAAGTAGAGTCATTTGGCTCCTGAAAGTTTCATTTTTGGAGCCAATGGCTCCCTAGTCGTTTTTCTTTTAGTCTAGATCCCTGGATAAGCAAGTGAAAAGACAACGCTCTGAGCTGACTTGTGAGCAGATTTCTTTGACACACCAAAGACCTTTGTGATGTGTCACTACACAAATAAAAAAACAAGTCAGATGCTTCGAATGCAATAATGTCTCAATATAACTTCTCTTTAGTCCCGAAAACACCACCAAAACCATGACCGTAACCTCACGAAGAAGAAGATGAACTGCAAAACATAGCAGAGCTTGTCTGTTTAGTCTAGGTGCAGTTTCAGCGTGTTTCATCAGTGTGAAGGTGAGGAGTGGCGGCGAGGGCTTCTGTTGACATTAGTTTACACGCTGTTTGCTGCTTGTTGCACGTCTTGCGCCGGATGCCTCAAAGCTCACTTCATCAAATCAGACAGAGGCGCCACGTTGAGTTACAAAAAGAGGGGAAAATAAAGAAGGAGAGGTGTGTGTGGGGAGAGAAATCGAAGGTTTTGTTGGTGATGTAACACCTCAGGTCGAATTGAGATGCCTGAGGCGGATCTCAGGAGCTGCTTTAAACTTCTGCTTTTCGATTCCCACTCCCGTTACTCTGAAGGGTTCAACTCTCTCAGCACTTAAAGAGAAAACTTTATTTGTGAGAGAAATTAAGCCCTGAAATTAAGCTCATCTTGCCAAAGGGATCACTTCAGATCTTAATTCATTTTGGGGATTGTCGCATATGCAAAGGTAAATTATTAAAACAGAGATTGATTGAGATGAAATGCATTCTTTTTAACTTTGTTGTACTGGTAGTTTATTTGATTTGTTTTTTTAAAACCAAATATTCTTTCAGTGCTGTAAACATGCTTGAAGTTGGATAAAATCACTGAGTATGATGTAACTCTGTGAGAAAATTATTATTAATATTCAAACAAGCCTCTGGCACATGGTTCAAAATCAACACGCTAAATACTGACTCTTTTTCATGATTTAAAAACAGCAGCTAAAGCAAAGGAAAAAATCCTGACAACTTCTAACATTTTAATTTTATTAAAATTAAAATCTAATTTTTGTAGGGCTTTTTGGAGAGGTGAAGATTAACAAAACTCATTGCATTATGACACTGCACTGACTTGTCAGGAATATTATGGAACAAACAGGTAAATAATACTATTACCATTTGTACAAATTCATCAAAATAATGCAAGATTAAATATCATGACCAGACTGCCATATAAATTGTCTAAATTTAGCCACCATTTGCAAAAAAATAATTTTGGACCCAACCTTTGTACAATTTAGGCTAGATTACATTTGTATAAATGTAAAAGTCTTTTTTTAACTATCAAAGTTTACAGAAAGTACATTGTCAGAGGTGTTTAGACTCAGTGTTTTCAATCTTTAAGCTGGCCTAATCTTGAGAGGTGGAACACCAGCTCATCCTGCTGTTTCCCCCTTTATCCCTTCATTGTGTCGCCTACTCCTGCCACCCCTCCTGGAGCGTGCTAATTCCCTTTTGATGAGGCGTGCTAAAGAAATCCTTTTTCCATGCTTTTAATTCCCCTCTGGCTCCCTAAGCAGCGATCGCGGTAACAGATTTCAGGCCCTCTGTGCCGTTCTCTTGGTCCTTTAATAGAAGCCATCTCATTAGAAGACTCTGTTTCACCTACGCTGTCCACGGCACAGGTCAAAGCACAGAGAAGGACTTTCTGTTTAAAACATACATCACAATAACTACCTTCCTTTCTTCTTGTGTTCTAGACTATCCGCTCCATTGTGCTTACAGTGTTTTACCGGGATGGTAAGTAGCTCGTCCATTTCTCTCTCTGCGCGTCTGCGGCAGGCCAGGTTATTAATGAGCAGCAGCTGGGACCAGTGCAGGTACACGCACAGCCAGACAAAGCCCAATATATAACCGTGAAGCTATAAAAAACGAGCTGATGTAAATGAGAAAGAGCCCAGGAAGGAGGTTGGGGCAGTTTTTAGAGCAGAGCAGGATGCTGTCGAGACTGAGGACGAGAGTCACAGGTCAGGTGAAATCGCCGGCACATAAAGGGCCGCTTAGCCGGCGGAGGGCGACCCGGACACTTCCCCCGTCGGCCACCAGGGTCAAGGGTCAGCCCTTGAGAGGTGTAGTGGTGCATCTATCAGATGGACTTTTCCCGCCTTGCGTGTGGCACTTAGCCAAAGGTGACAGCTGCGTGAGGAGCTGGGACGTGTTCAATCAAATGGGAGGGGGCTTCTGAGCCTCGGCGCCGTTCGGTTAAAGTGGCTGTATATCACAGCTAATCATGATTTCCGCTGCTACCTGAAGATTATTCAATCCTGATCGCAGCGTTCAGCCCCTTTATTCTTCTTCAGTCCGGCTGCGAATCATTTCAGACCACCTTTTGGGGTCAGAGAGAGAAAACGAGCATGGCGGCATAAACAAACGTGCAGTTCGCATCTAGGTCAGCTTGCAACCTGTCCGCTACAGTACATCACTAGAGACCAGACTTACAGATTCCAAGAGATATTCTGGCGGATTTTGATCCCACAATGACTCGGAAAGCGCTTGCGGTGCAGTTTATATAAGCAGGTGATGAAATGTACGGGAAGTTTAAGAAGGTAAACGATATTAAGATGCAGGGAGATGATGTCAGAGCAGGCAGAAGCTCATTTGTAGTGCAGGGGCGTCGTACGGGCTTACTCAGACACATGCTCCCAATTAGCTGGCCTTCCTCATGTAAATGCCCTATAAATTATCCCCCGTGCTACAGGATTAGGTGCTCATAAAGGGAGTTAGCATCTCAATAAAGAGACAGGTTTGCTGCAAGAGCAAATTAGTGGAACGGAGAGACAGAGGGTGGGAGGGAGATGCGGCAGAAAACAGTGCGAGTTTGTGTTGATTTGTGGTGTTTATGTTTATATTTGCATATCATCTGTTTTATTATAGATCAGTAACAGGAGGGGGTCACCCTCAAGTTAAGGTTTAGTCCGTGTGTGCAGGATTTCGTTCATGCGCGTGAGATATAAACAAATGAACAATGTCATTAGCCCTGTAATACTGAGAAAACACTGAACGGCCAAACATGATGAATGAATAAACATGTCTAGGAAGGAAGGGCTCAAGGATAAGGATCCGTGTATCCGGTTTTAAAAGTGCTGCCAGTTTTGGTGTAAGCGTAGACATGCGTGTTGGCATTCAGCAGCTCCGGGTGCAGAAACAGACACCTGACCTGGCAGTAAGGGGAGAGGTATGCCTCGTGTGTGGGGTAAACATCAATGCCCAGAACAGCCACTGGAGAACCACACACTGATATATTTATCTCACAGGAATCTCGGATATACAATCCCAAACGCTGGGTCATTCTGCTAAATGGGTGCTATTCGCGTCCCTTATATACATGTGTGCACAATTTTGTTGAATAACTAGTTGATGATGCCAGCCTGTCGTGTATATTAGTTATATGCTGTATTAAATTAATTGTCTTTACAATGTGTCCTTGCTAGTATACACTCACCTGCCACTTTATTAGGTACAACTGCTCTTTAAGACAAATTTCAAATCTGCCAATCACATGGCAGCAACACAAGGCATGTAGACATGGTCAAGACGATCTGCTGCAGTTCAAATCAAGCATCAAAATAGGGAAGAAAGGTGATTCTTGTTGGTGCCAGACGGGCTGGTCTCAGTATTTCAGAAACTGCTGCTCTACTGGGATTTTCACGCACAACCATCTCTAGGGTTTACAGAAAATGGTCAGAAAAAGAGAAAATATCCAGTGAGCAGCAGTTCAGCGGGCGCAAATGCCTTGTAAATGTCAGAGGTCAGAGGAGAATGGCCAGACGGGTTTGAGCTGATAGAAAGGCAACAGTAACTTAAATAACCACTTGTCACAACTCGTTGAAGCTTGAGGCAGATAAGCTACAGCAGCAGAAGACCACACCTGGTGCCATTCCTGTCAGCTAAGAACAGGAAACTGAGGCTACAATTTGCACAGGCACCCCAAAATTGAACAATAGAAGATTGGAGAAACGTTGCCTGGTCTGATGAGTCTTGATTTATGCTGCAACATTCGGATGGTAGGGTCAGAATTTGGCATCAACAACATAAAAGCATGGATCCATCCTGCCTTGTATAAACGGTTCAGGCTGGTGATGGTGGTGTAATGGTGTGGGGGATATTTTCTTGGCACACTTTGGGCCTATTAGTACCAATTGATCTTTGTGTCAACACCACAGCCTACCTGAGTATTGTTGCTGACCATGTCTATCCCTTTATGACCACAGTGTACCCATCTTCTGATGGCTACTTCCAGCAGGATAACGTGCCATGTCATAAAGCTCAAATCATCTCAGACTGCTTTCTTGAATATGACAACTGGCTCAAATGGCCTCCACAGTCACCAGAACTCAATCCAATAGAGCACCTTTGGGATGTGGTGGAACAGCATAATGTATGTGCAGTCGAGAAACCTGCAGCAACTGCGTGATGCTATCATGTATGCACCAAAATCTCTCAGAAGGTCTACTCGTAAGAGGGTACTAGTAAGGTGTACCTAATAAAGTGGCCGGTGAGTGTATTTAGTGTAAATTTTAATTAGTTAACCTCAAAAAATAGGATTGCAAACTTTGTAGACTCTTAACCTACCTTCAGGCTCTAGTCTAGTCTAGTCTAGCACATTGGTTGCATTCAATGCAAAAGAAACAGAAGTCCCTTTAAAAACAATCATAAGAGAACATTAAACATTTACAATTTTCCCTGGTTAATCTTAAGCAAAAACACTCAAAATAACAGTTAATTCAACATTTACTCATAGATTCGAATGTGAAGCATAGTAGCAATTAAAAACTAACATGACAAAGCAGAAAGGCATAGCATGCAAATTCCAGAGAATACTACATTTTTACTGTTCAAAACATAAGAAATTGTAATATATTGGAGAAAGTAAACTAATCATCAGCTAGGACATTTGTTATTGGTCATACAGTGTATATGTAATGTATTTTATTTGTCCATATTTTTACAAATGATGTTATTAACAGGTATATTTATTATCATAATACTATTATTGACCTATTATAATTAATTTAAAAGGGATTAAATAATAATGAAAAACTTTCAAACTAAATAAATATATAAATGTTCTATATAATATTTTTACAGCATTGAAATAAAAGCTTGGTTTTTATATAAATGCTTAAAGCAGAAACCAAGGCATTCCCGCCAACTAAGAAATCTCTTGAAGTCTCTTGAAAGATTGACTAAGCATGCAATATGTTACCAAAACAGAGGCTGTCATACGTTAATTGACACAATGAGGCAGTGATTTATTAAATGCAGGGTATTATTAAGCTTGGCACTGGGCAGACAGTTAATCGGGACATGGGTTACATTGTCGTAGCTCATACACTGCCAAATATTTCAAAACATCCGAAAGAAACTCTTGCTTGGCTCCCTTTAGTAGCTAAATTAAATGAGGCGAAACATACAGCAGACACACACACACACACACACACACACACACACACACACACACACACACACACACACACACACACATAAACATAAGACATTTAATAGGGATTTCCTCTTTAATTAGCCTATTGTTCCCTCGTAGCCACATAAAAATTTGCAGTCATCAGGCCCATCTACTTTAATTATGTTTTGTCTCCTCACGCACACACACATAGAGACCTCCAAAGGGTTTATGAATAAACGAAAGGTGTGGATGGATTAAGTTAATGCTAGGCTCTATTTTTAAGATCTGCTGTGTCCAGATCAGGCAGCAGATGGCGCTGTGCTGGCAGTGCCAGGAGATAATGGGGACAGATCGGGCCGCATTACTGCCCATTATCTTCTAATTACTTGTGCGAGGAGCGCTGATCCTGGCGTTTGTGTAAGGAGAAGGCAGAGCCCGGATTACTCGCTCTCTCTCCTCGGGGACTGCAGAGATTCAGCCAGGCTGGTGGGCTACACTGAGATCTAAAAGAGAACAATCCCTCTTGCTTCCTCCCTCTTTCTTTCTCTCTCTCCATAGAAAAATACATCTCTCTATACAAATGTCTTCAGTCCTCACTGAGTGATGCTCTCGTGTTTTTTCTGTCAATCATGAACTGTAGTTTATGAACCAGTGATTCTCAACTGGTGGGTCGTGAAACAAAAAAAAGTGTCAAAGGTCTGTGAATTTGGCAGGGCTCAGCAGTAAGGATGACCCAGTGATCCAGAGCCAGAGGTTTGGGCCTGTTGTTGGGGATTGATCAGTTGGGTTAGTTAATCCTATGTGCGAGTTTGAATGTCTTGTTAGGTTTTGCAAAATGTGGGGATTTAATAATCTTGTTGTTATTGGTTAGAATGCGTTGGAAATGACAAAATTATTATTAATTGTTTTCATAATTGTAAACCTTTAAAACATTTGCAGGTTTATAATGGTATTACCAATGATAGTAATTAATATTAATAGCATACATAAACATTTTTACGTAAAGAATTTTGTTTTATATATATATATAGGTGTTATGTGTTATATGTAGCTGTATATTTTATATTTTGTCACAAATAAATATGAAGAGTTGAGATATAAAAACAAAATTCTTCTAAAATGAGAATTTTTCTCATCTTCCTGTTTATATTCTGTTCTTTCACTATAAAAGCAATAAAAATATTCCTGAACCTACACACAGGATCCTAAGAAAAATAATAACAATTTTAGAAGGAAATTCAGATGGCACTTTTATAGATACATATGTATATGTTGTAGCTTTTTCATATCACATATATACAGTGCTGAGCATATATAAGTACATCCCCACAAATCTCTCATTTAAATTAATATTTTCTATAGGATTCATTCATTCATTTTTTTTGGCTTAGTCCCTTTAATAATCAGGGATCGCCACAGCGGAATGAACCGCCAACTTATTCAGCATATGTTTTATGCCAGCCACAACCCAACACTTGGAAATTTCTATAAGATGCTTTACAATATTATATTTGTGCGTATAGTTTAGTTTGAAGCTAATCTAACTAAATAACTAACAATAATGGTTCCAAAATTAGTAGCCCGAATTTAAATGTTAGGGAAAAATATAAAATGCAATTTTCAAAAATAAAGAGAAACAAAAAAATATATAAAAATTTAGTTGAAATTTTGTAGTTTGTAATTTGTTTTTTTTTTTTGCAATATTTCGCATGAATTTAAATGTATTATCTTTCCATTTCTAAAGATTTTTGGTGACTAAAATATCATTTTAATAAATATATCTGTTTAATAAGTCCGTTTTGTTTAAATGCACCAAAATATACTCCCTATATTTACTGAGAAATGGATAAAAATATCTATATATATTTATTTATGCTGAGCACTGTACATATCCAGAATTTACTGCATTTATTACAGATTTTATTCCATAAAGGTCTGATAACTTTTCTTCCAAATTTCTAATAGAAACATTGTCATTTAGAGCATTTTTGTTTTCAGAAAATTACAATTAGTCATAAGAGATTAACATCAGATTGTTTTTCATAAAATCATATTAATCTGCCAATTATTGATTTCTGAAGTGTAATCTAAAAATGAACATAAACATAATAAAAAGTGTATAGACTAAAAGAAGAAATCTTGAATTTATTTAGTATATCTGTGATTTGATAGTGTTGTGCCTCTACACAGTGTAAAATATAAAACCTGTGTCCCAAAGCAAAACTAGTGCAGTAGACCACACGAGCACCTGCTCTAGGCTGAACAAAAAACATCTCTTGATCATGACCTCTTGCTCCCTTACATCCCACATGAAACAGTCTAGAAAGCTAACAGAGCTGCTCACTATCAGAGGCCACTCCGACTGCTCATACACTCGTTTAGCAGCACTCACTAATCAGATCCGAACAGTGGTGTAAAATCAGGTTGAAGGGCAGCTCATACATTTTAGGGGACTGAATCAGAGCAAAAGCATTACTCTAAAAATATAAGAGGAAAGGAAAAGCAAGCGAGCGCTGCCCGAGGCCTCCCAGAGGAGCCTGCTAACTGCTCAGAGGCATATGGCTAACCATGTGCTGGCTCCCCCACGCCTGCTCTTAAGCTCCACAAGAGCCCAAAGCTCTTCACTTCATTACCAGCGTTTTGTACTGCATCCACCATTTGTGCATATTAATATCTATCAGGCACGCAAACCCAAGAAACTGTACAGTCGGCTCTGCCAAAGTCTTAAAAAAACAGTTTCTTCAGGAAAAGCAACTCGATAAGAATCTCAGGGCACCATTTGTGGGTTTATTCGATGGTTTATGCGGGCAGATTGCAAATTATTGAGTCAGCTCGACTGGATTGGTTGCGGATCCTTAGAGTGGATGTGGAATGATGTGTATGTTCACGTCCAGAAAATGCAAACGAGAAAGAAAGGTGTTTGTGACCTTGACTGCATGTTTCATATAAATATTTAGTGTTTGTACTCTTAAAAATAAAGGTTTCAAGCGGAGGATTTTCCAGCAGTGCCACAGATGAACCTGTTTTGATGCCCAATGAACCTTTTAATGCACTGGGGTTTTTTTTTTTGGTAACACTGGACAATATTATTAGTTATTCATTATTGGTTATTTATAAGTTAATATGATATTCTTTATTCGAATAACATGAACAAACAATGAACAATACATTTATTACAGTATTTATTGATATTTGTTAACGTTAGTTAATGGAAAAAGTCATTCATTGTTAGTTTGTTAACTCACAGTGCATTAACTAATGTTACCAAGCATGAGTTTGATTTTAATAATGCATTAGTAAATGTTGAACTGTGATTAATAAATCATGTACTAGTATTGTTCCTTATTAGTTCATGTTAGTAAATACGTTAGCTAATGAAACCTTATTGCAAAGTCTGATCGTTTTTTCTTCCTAGTCTGAAGAACATTTTTTACTTTGACTAATCATTTGTGGAATAGAAATGCTCCATAAAAGGTTGTTAACGGAACCACTGTATACAAATTCTTAATTTGTCGAAAGCAGAGATGCCCAAACTAGGGATCAGCGGGCCAAAGTTGGCCCAGTTTAACCTTTGATTTGGCTCACCATCCCATTTGAGAAGAAAGGAAGAATGATGGGGAGGTGGTTGGAGTGAATATCTTTGACAGAGAGTCATTTTTTAATTTAACGTAACCTTTTGTTTGTTTGTTTGTTTTGCAATTTGTTTTGTTTTGTAAATGAATCAGATTTTTTTAAAATGTAAATACTGTCACGCAATGGATAGAGGGCAATGCACAAGACATCGGCGAGCAAATTAAGGCAAAGACAGGTGGCAGCTATATTCAGCATTGAACTCCATTATGTTATTAATGGCATTGTTTATGTTTTTACTGTAATAAATTTATTATACTTTTTCTTCAAATATACTGCATTAGTTATAAAATTAGGAAATAATTACTCATGGAAACTTTGGTATAATACAGTTTGGTGCAGTATATTTACAGTAGCTTCGGCCCACAGCACTCTATCAGGTTTGGTTTTTGGCCCTTCATTATAAAATATTTGGGCACCTCTGGTCAAGAGTGTATAAACCATATATGAAACAAATTTAAAGAGACTTCAAATTCTTCCTTAATATTATTTTAAACATATAACTTTATTTTCTGCAGTATATAAAAGTATATATTTTCATCAAATTTTTTGTCTTTTTCTATAGCATTAGAAATTTGAAAAAAAATATGTGTGTAAAACTGTTGCAAACAATTTATGTGTTAAATTTAAACAAACAAATTAAATTTATTAATATTCAGCTTAATTTGTTTGAATTAAATTGTCCAAATGAATTGTTTACAACCACTTAACGTAAAAAAAAAAAAAACATTAGTAAATCCAAGGAATCATTCTTTGAATAATTTTTTTCAGTGTACTGAATGTTTTAAAAATGTGCATATTTAGAAGCTCAGCGATATCTGATTGACCTATTTGTTCATTTGATTGTCTTTTCAGTTGATTTAAAAGTAGATACAAACTTTGATTTAATTAAAAAATAGACAGTTTACTCAAAAATTCTAACTCTTTCTCGCACATTGTTTCAAACCTATTTGACTTTAAACATAAACGATGGTAACTTTGATGAATCCATTTTAATGTCAATGAATAGATTCAAAATAACTATGGAAATGTTACAAATGTGTTGAAACAAAACAATTCTTAAGGGTTTTTTGGGACAACTTAATTGTTTTATGTTCAATCCACTTAAATTTTTAAAAACAATGAAGTTAACTTAATCGATTTGTGTTGGGACAGCATGAAGGAATTGTGCGGAACCCATTATTTATTAGTGTATTTCTCCATCAATTTTTCATTGATTGTAGGATTAATAGGGTAGAAATAACATGATCCACATTTGTTTTTTTTTAAATTAGCTTAAAACTTTATCTGATAGGAGACATTCGAATAAACAAACACATTTTGAATACATTCCTCAGTTCACAACAAAACCTAATGTGAAAAACTAACCACAGACGACATCTGACATCTGTTTCAGTCATTCTGAAAAGCCTGTCTCAAAGTCTGTCATGAAAATGATTTGGTGTAATTAACACAAGACAACATGACTGCTCTTATTGCATTTCATTTTTTTTTCTTTCCGTCTGAATCGAAACACAGATTCACAAACATTTGATACAACATGTCAAATTTTCACAACATTAAATGAATACTGCTGCATTTCTATAATCTCGTGTTCCACAGAAAGGAAGTCAGACAGATTTGGAATGACATGAGGTTGAGTACATGATGACAACATGTCATTTTTTGGTGAATTAAACGCATTCACACATCATTTCAAATGTCTGCTTGTGTCTGCGTGTATATGTGCATGAAGATGGACTGCTTGCATTATATGCATACCTAGTTATGCACATGCATGAGTTTGAGTATGTGTGTGTGTGTATATGTGCCCATTGCGTCTGGTTCCTGCCTCCGACTGACATGTAATAAAACATGCCGCTGTGTTGTTGATCAATCTCAGCGGCTCGCCGGCCGCACAGCAAGGGCATGTACATGCAAATGAGAATAGCTAAATACCACTGAGGGGGTGGAAGAGAGAAGCAATCACTTCATCTGACAAACCACGGGGAAAGGAGGAGGGATGGGGGATATATAGAGAGAGGTATATGCAAAGTTGAGGGAATACAGAGAAGGACAGGCTGCTAACGAGCATATGCGCTTAATTACACAGGCCCGTATGGGGACCGTGGGTGCAAGCATGGGCCTTTTCTGAGCTCCTCAAAGGCACCGGGGGGAGTGCTGGAGTGTTTTGTGGGACACTGGGGCCTTTGTGAGTTCATTGAGAAGGTTTGGATGAACTCTGCCACACAGGGGCAGCAGAAAACCCTAAACTGAAAACCATCAGGGTCATGTTAATGTTTGCTTGGGAGCAAGAAAGCGGGACAAAAAGTGTACGCTTTTGTTCGTATGTCTGAAACCACCCCAGTGACCATAAGGTCAGCTAATCTCAAACGCTCTTACAATCCCAAATGTACACAAGTGGAAGAAAGAGAAGAAGGTGGCAAGAAGATGGAGCGATGGGATGAGCAGGACGAGATGGAGATGAGCAGTCGACATGACAATGATGTGAGAACCGATTAATGGATTCTTTCACTACTATGGGAACTAAAGGGAACTTTGACCCCTGGCTTTCAATCTTTAATCATTGATTCCTTATGAAGAGTCAATCCTGGTGCCTCTTTCTCTCTTTGCGTGTCTAAGTGAGTCCATAGACACATTATTAAAATACAATAGGATCAATCCATGGGCTTTTGGCCCAAATAATCTACTTTTTAAAACCTGCAGCCGTTCTGCCATTATCTCTTTTCTTCTTTTCTGTTTAACTTTAGGATGGAATGCACATTGGGCCTTTTGGCAAGTAAAGCTGGTGTTTGAGAGCAGGTGAACTGAGGAGGAAAGGGGAAAAAATGAGTAAAAAGAGGCCTGTGAGCTGATTTGCATTCAATTTAAACATATAAGTGATGGAGTGAAAAGTGATATAAATGATTTCCAAAGTGATCTATGAGAGAGAGAAAAAAAAAATCAAGGCTTACTTGCAGCTTTGTTGTGGGTTTTGGTGTCCTGCCTTAGTTTTTTTAACTTAACTATACCAACAAAACTGCATTATTGTTCAAAATTACTGGTGTTTTAACATGGCAGGATGAAACCTAAATCATCTAGATTGCTTTACTATTTTAAATCCAAATTTACTGTAGATTTATGAAGTACGGCTGTCAGCTTATAACATTAAGGCAAGGGTAAACATTAGAGAAAGTAAGGCAAAAATGTTAATTTTGTCAATATTTATTCACCATGTTGTTTCCAAACTGACAGAAGAAATACATAACATACTGCTTACTCTTTAAAAAAAATCAAGAGGGACTGTTGCTCATGAAAGTATTATGAAGTGGTCTGTGTGACCTATGTCTGTGTGGTCTGTGTTCGGTTGCTGTATGATAAAAATTATTTTTTATTTATTTTCAATATTTTAATAATTCTTTAGAGAAGCAGCAATAATAGCAAACTCCTTATTTGAATCTGTGCTTTTTAATGAACTAGGAAGTCCAGTTAAAACAAGCCATTTAAATGTCTTGATGAATATTCATGAATTGGAATTTGATTTACAAGTTTAGCTCACCATCTAGTGAAAATTTTACAGAAGAAAGGAAAGCCAAGCAAGCTTGATGGTGAGTAAATGGTGACAGTTTTTATTTTTAGGTAAAATAGATACACTTTGGCCACTTTTTCTCTCATTTGACCTAGAGTATATACTGTATCAGTGGCCAGGGCAGAAAGTTTAAAAGCAGTGGGCCTCATGGAAATACGATTGAACTCTAGAAATCCAAAAATAAAACAAACAACCAAAAATAAGTAAAATTGCATTATGTTAACTCACTCACTCACTTTTTCTCAGCTTAGTGCCTGATTTATCAGGGGTCGAATATGACAGAAACCAAACGATACCAATCACTTTTAAAGAATATATGCAATTTGTAGTCTCACCAAAAATTAGCAGATAACAGTTGAAGTCATAATTATTAGCCCCCCTTGGAATTTTTTTCTTTTTTAAATATTTACCAAATGATGTTTAACAGAGCAAGGAAATTTTCACAGTGTGTCTGATAATATTTTTACTCCTGGAGAAAGTCTTATTTGTTTTATTTTGGCTTGAATAAAAGCAGATTTGAATTTTTTAAAAACCATTTTAATGTCAAAATTATTAGCCCCTTTAAGCTATATTTTTTTCACAGAACAAACCATCGCTATACAATAACTTGCCTAATGACCCTAACCTGCCTAGTTAACCTAATTAACCTAGTTAAGCCTTTAAATGTCACTTTAAGCTGTATACTGTAAAAGAGTCTTGAAAAATATCTAGTAAAATATTATTTATTGTCATTATGGCAAAGATAAAAATAAATCAGTTATTAGAAATGAGTTATTAAATCTTTTATGTTTAGAAATATGTTGAAAAACTCTCTCCGTTAAACGGAAATTGGGGAAAAATTAACAGTTGGGCTAATAGTTCATTGGGGCTAATAATTATGACTTCAACTGTATGTTTGCAAATAAGCCCAAACACAACATAGCATGATGCAAACATTTTGAGATAATCCTCAGAGTGGTATTACACGTGTCTTTGATAAAGCTATAGGACATGGGATCATTTGCATGATGATGATGCAGTCTTATAATGAAAGATCAATCTGTAACTCATTTACAGCAGGAACATGATTGAATTAAATTAAATGTTTATAGAATAAAACCACACAACTGGATGGTTCATTTTACCAGATTTTTTAAAAACTTTTTATTTATTCTTAAATATGTTTACTATGCAGGATTTTTCTTTTCCCCCACAATATTTATGTATTTTTCTCATTTGATTGTATCATCTCTCAGTCTGAGTGAACAAGTGCTACTCGAGCTCTTACGCAGCTTCACAGCTATAAAGAACAAGCATAGCCATAATTCCTATGGTGTTTGACAACTTATGGTTGACGCTTGGCATCAAAACACTGAATAATAGACTCAGTCTACAATGGCTTTTACAGCACAAGGCTCCTAGATCAATTTAGATTTTCAACACTCACAACTTTAAAAACTGTTTTATGTACTTTCTTGTCTACTGAACATTATTTTGGAAAAATATTTCATCAGAACAGTTAACGTTAAACAACAGTATTGTTATAGTCATTGGTCAATCTTTAATTTCCTTCTCAGTATCATTTTCATTCCTTTCATGGCACATCTCTCACAAATGTCTGTACACGAAACATTGCAATCAGAAATTCTTGTGCCTTCTTTTTTAAAAGTGTTTTTGTGACTGGTGCACTCTGTCTAATTTCTTTCTACTGTTTTTCCACTTTATTCCATTAGTAAATCCATTCATCTCTGCTTTTTGCCTTTGATTAAATGTAAGTCCACCACTGAAGGAAACCATACAGTCTTGTTGCAGCCTGCAGGAATTCTGCCATTCTAATTCACAATGCTTTTTTTTAAACAAGCAATTCTGCATCCATGCCACCTCTCCTCCAATTAAATTAAAGAGATGGGTAATTGGCAAATGTCCTTCAGGCTAAATTCCCTCCTCGTAACTTACCGCAGCCCACCGGTGGCTTGGCTCTGGAAAGGGGCTTTACTTTCACGGCCGCCGACAACTTATCAGTTCCGCTGAACGCTGACACCTTGACGTCCTTGACAGTGCATTATTACTTTTTCATGACGCAACCAGATGCAATTACAGCAACATTCTTGCTGTGTATCCATCCCCAACTGTCAGAAATGAGCCCAGAGTGGAGAAATATCAGAGATAAGACATCAAGCCCACCCAGTTGTTAAGAAGCAGACAGGAGAAGACTGAAAGACAGTGACTCTCAGGACAGGGGGGTGGATTCATCTTTCCTCTGGGAAGCCAATTTTGTCCTTTTCACACCATGTGTCAAACGGCCATGAAAATGCAAGTATTTTTGTTCATTTATTTGACTTGAAAAGGTATTTAAGACCAAATTGTTTAATAGCCAAATGCGTTAAATGGTCAGCGTCACCTAAACAAAGACAATACATTTCTCAGTGAAGCTCTCAGAGGAGTCACTGACCTCAGGCCAGCAGCTGGCTCACTCCATCAGTGTGATAACCTGGACCTGGCATCTGTGTGTCTCTCTCCGTCTGCTCGGAGAACTGCTTTAATGGACAAACTCATCCACCTGACCTGCCCTGAACTAAATACCCTTCATTATATTGGATAAATAGCATTAAATGCAGAAATAATCACCTCAGACATGTATGCATAATATTCAAGCATTTAAGCAGCTGTCAATTAGTGATACTGCTATATTGACAACAGGCAAAAATGAAGCAATGGTTGGACCTGATAGCCTTGTGGGCAGCATTGCAATATACAAGTTTGAGTCCCTGCTTTCTTTGCAATCCTGCCCCCCTTTCTCTCCCACATCGCTTCCTGTATACTGTCATATGACAATAAAGTCAAAAATGGCAAAAACAAATCTAAAAAAAACTTGCAGCAATGCGGCACCACACATCGATCTGGTGCACTGAATCTCTATATGGAGATTCAGGGAGTCACCTTGTAATTTATCGTTATCATAATAAATAAATCAAATCCAAATTCCTGATTTATGTTTAGTGGATGAGTTTGATGCAACAGCTGATCATGAAGACACAGTTACACATTGTTATAAATCAGTTTTTTGTTGTTATCCTGCATGATTCATTTTGAATGCATTTTTTTTTTATTATTTAAATTTACTTGAAAATAAAAAGTAAACAGTTCAAATAATCAAAACAAGAGAACTTTAACTTCCTGCTCTACCAAATGGTTGACCATATTTTGACTGTTTTAAATAATGACTGGTAAAGTCATTTAAAGAATGACTGTTTTAAATAATGATTTACACTACACTCTCAGAAAAAATGGTGTACCAAAAAAGGTACAAACCCTTGTCACTGGGGCAGTACCTTTTTATTTAGTTTGTACCCTTAAGGGCATGATTTGTACCATGGGAAACCAAAATGTGCCTTTGGTTTTTAAAGCCTGCAGATACAATATTGTACCTTCATCAAAGGTACAAATCTGATCCATGAAGGTGCCACTACAGTGACAAGACAATTTGTACCTTACCAGTCGCAAATGTGTTTCTTTAAGAAGTATTTAAAAGTATTTTGCTATATCCAAAATGTGTCAAGCAAATTGATAGTAGATATCAATAATGAAAATGTATTTATCAGAAAATGCTTACCAAACATTTATTAAAAATGCCCCAAATGTGTAGTTTACAACACCTATAGTTTTATGTTTTACCAGTTGTTTTGTATTATATAACTTATTAATTAATGTTTATGAGGTTCTTTAAACATTTGCTTTTAAATTCATGTTTTGATGTAGAAATTATTCATAAAGGACTTTGTCTTTCCAGTCATATTTATTTTCATAGATATTGTAATAAAGAAGGAGTTGTCCAACACTTATATACTTTTTTTTATGAAAACCATTGTGTACCTCCATTTCAATTGTACCATAAAAGGTACAGAACAGTATCGTGAGAGGACTTTTTGTACTATATTTAGTACAATTTTTACAGAAGTACAAAACTGTTCCTTAAGGAACATTATTTGTACCACCATGTACTTTTTTCTGAGAGTGTACACTACATTGTTGGTTTACAAAAAAATCTAACAAACATAATCCTGTTGCACTACTACACTTGATTTTGGTTTTATTGTAAAAAAAAATAAATAAATGTGTTAAATGAGAATGTGAAAAAATATATAAAAAATTAAAGATAATTTAGTATTCAAAAAAGTTTTATTTTAATTATGTTTTTAAATAAATTGGTCTTAAACTTCATATTTTCAGATTTTTCACATGTATTAATTCCAGTACTTTTACCATAAACCGACATATATCAACCATTTGGTAGAGGCTGGTATTTTCCCCCAGCCTAGTTAACTAGTGACATTAGAAGATGCAATCCAAAATTTTTGTTCTTTGTGGGGCAGTTAAAGGGTTAAGATTCTAAACACTTTAAAAGAAAATTGTAACTATGCTGTATTATAATATTTTCTGCATAATATTTTCTGATGGCAAGGCTAAATTTTCAGCAGACTGTGCTTTAGTCTTTGGTGTCACATTTTAGAAATCATTCTGATACAGAAACATTATTATTATTAATATTATTATTCATTCATTTTTTTTTAATTCGGCTTAGTCCCTTTATTAATCAAGGGTCACCACAGTGGAATGAACTACCACCTTATTCAGCATATGTTTTACGCAGCGGATGCCCTTCCAGCCACAACCCAACACTGGGAAACACCCATAGACTCCTGCATTCACACACATACACTATACGGCCAATAGTTTATTTAATTCACCTGTACTGCATGTCTTTGGACTGTGGGGAAAACGGGAGCCTTCTTGCTGTGAGGCGTGCTACCCACTGCGCCACCGTGACGCCCATTATTATTATTATTTTTATTATTATTAGTAGTAGTAGTAGTAGTAGTAGTAGTAAGTATTGTTAATGGGATAGTTCTCCCAAAACTAAAAAAAAACTTCATCATTTACTCACCATTGTTCCTTGACTATTTGACTTTATTTTTTCTCCTCAACACAAAAGAAGATATTTTGAAGAAAGCTGGACTTCTATAGTAGTTGTTTTCCCTACTATGAAAGTCGGTGGTTACAGGTTTTCAGCTTTATTCAAAATATCTTCTTTACTGTTCAACAGAATAAAGAAACTTCAAAACTTTGGAACCACTTGAGGCTGACTAAGTTGTAAGGAATTTTTGAATTGTGTTTTTTGGTGAGTGAACAATCCCTTTAATGTTCAAAGGAGGTGCAGCGTACAATATGGCACGATTTTGTGAAAGCCAAAACTTTTTTCTCCAAAATTTTGCATCATTTTTGATGAATCGAATAGCTTAAATCCTTGATAAAACAAAAATATTAATTTATTTTGAAGCAATTACTTTTCCTAAACTTTTGGATGGTTGGTTAGTGAATAAGAGCTTCTAAAGTGCTTATTGATGACACTCATATCAAACTTTGTTTTTCAGGATGATCTACTTTCAACAAGAATTTCTGAAAGCACTTTTGTGCTCGTTCTGAATGCTTATAGCCATCATAAGCCTCCTCTTCCATTCCGGTCTCAGCAGTCCACAGCAGACCATTACTTGTTTTTGCTTTTTTTTCCACTCCCAGGTTGTGGCTCATCTGAGATAAAATGCTTAAAAGAGTCGTTTTCCTCTCCTGTTCCATCAGAAACCCATAGGAGCTCCATCTCTTTCAGGTACAGTAAAAAGGAATAAAAGATCTCTGTGAGGGGCTGTGGAGGAAGCCCATGTGAATAGTGCTTGCTAGATTTTTCCTTCCTGCAGGTATTGATTGCCTCATGCCTGTCCCCTGTCTACAAGTTACAGGGGAAGATTTTGAGTGCTGCGACAGGAAAGGAAGAACAGAGCGATGGATGGCTCAAACTCCCCTTCATCTCCCACAGGACTAAAGACTCATTGCAATGAAGACTCATCAGCTCTTTCTCCACTACAATGATCTCCATATTTTGCTCTGTTCCTCAATTCACCTTCTTCCCAATCCCCGTCTTCCGGCCTACCATTTCCTCGGCTCTGGGAAACGACGTCTGAAAAGGTACAGCTGACTTGTGCGGTTAAGGCAAGACATCACTTCAGGTGAATAGGGTAAAAAATGAACTAATTGTCTCTTCCCCAGTTCATTGATTGGAGTTTACACTTTACTCTAAGGTGTTCTTGTTACACTGTAACTATTCACGTAACTACTGAGTTAATACAGAGTAACTTGTGGAGCTACACATCGATGGATTTGCTCTTCAGTGGACTTTCAGCAGTGAAATTTAAAGCACACCAAACTGAACTAAACTGAACTCCAACTCTGAAAACTGAAATTTAAAATTTATTTGAAATTTATTTATTTAACAGGGACAATGCTCATTAATAAACAGTAAAACTGTAAATAAGCCAGAGTTCATTTTCATCTGTTCAGAGTTCATTTTAATCTGTTGCCCCCTGCCAGATTTTAAAAGGCAACCTAAAATCAAAAAATACATCATCACACATACAATAACAGTAAAGTTACATACGACAAAAGGATAAAACCTATATTTAAAATTTCTTAAAATGTTAGACAAAAGAATTACACATGATTACAAACTTGATTTGCTTTTAGCCATTTCTTTAGCTTGTATTTAAATGTTGAATAATTTGTAACACCCCTTAAATAAGACCTCTTATTAAGACGTATTAAGTCTTCTTTTATTTATAAAGCCACAAATCTATGGAATTCTCTCCCAACAGAAATAATCACATGTACAAATTATAAGATGTTTTCATCCCTGACTAGGAGGTGGTTTTTGTCAAATCAGATTTGTACACACTGAGTGAGATGTTTCTAATTTGTTAGTGTTAATATGCGATTATGCCTGTGTGTTTTAAACTGACTTTTTCATTAATTGGATTATTGTTTTAATATTTACCTGTCCAGGGACTGCAGATGCAAAATAGCAATCTTGCTACAACCTGGCACAATGCATCTTTCCTCTTTGAGGTTAATGTAATTTTTGTGCATTGTCATTCATTCATTCATTCATTCAAATTAATAGGAAGTGTGTTCCAAAAATGACTGGCTCTAACTGAGAAGACTGATCGTGCAAAAGTTGTACGCCTAAACTGCACAGCACAGTCTCCTCTGGTAACAGTGTGGTGCTTGACCATTATTATTCTTGTGTGTCACAAACTCACATAATGGAGGTGGAGCATATCCATTTAACATTTTAAAAATCATACAAGCATCAGCCAAATATTTCATATTATCAAAGTTCAATCAATAATGTTTTTGTATTATATTACAATGATGATACCTATAGGCTTCTGATCAAATACTTTAAGTGCCTGTTTATAAAGTGATTCAACTGATTTTAAAGCTGATTTACTAGTGTGTGACCAACTAGTAAGACAATATGTAATATGAGGAAAAAATCATGGAGTGCATAAAAAGTTTTGCTGCTTCATTAGTCAAGTATGGTCGTATATGCCTGAAGTTGGCCAGATTAAATTTAACAATTTTAGTGACCTTCTTGGCATGCTTTTGGAATGTCAATTGTGAATCTAAAATTAGACCTAAATCTTTAAAATCAGAGACTACCCTGAGCTTTTCTCCTTTAACAAATACATCTGGATGATGGGTAACTGTCAATGATTGTGAGAAAAACATACAAACCGTTTTACTTGTATTCAAATTAAGATATGAGTCATACAACCAATAAGAGACATGAACTAATGCCTCGGTTAAATAATTTGCTGCCAGTTGTTTGTTTTTCGCGTGCACATATAGAACTTTGTCATCAGCATAGATCTGAATATTAATAGTAGGACAGACTTGTGGGAGGTCATTTATATACAGACTAAACAGGATAGGGCCCAAAATGGATCCTTGAGGAACTGCACAATTACTGATTGACTATTGATTGACTGGACTGACAGTTTCAATTTACTAAAACTTCAGTGTTAAGCTGCTTTGACACAATCTACATTGTAAAAGCGCTATAGAAATAAACATGAATTGAATTGAATATTGAATCAATATACTACTTACTATAAGGGTAGGATTGAATGAGTTGCATATAATTATGAATAAATTAATTGTAATTATATATTATAGTAATTACTTGGAACATGTGTAACAAGGACACATTCAAATAAAGTTTTACCTTTTCGTATTACAGGTTTATATAATGTTATATACATGTGCAAATGAGGTATTATTTAATAAAATACGTGCTTATTTGCATACATTTCTTGCAGAAGCATTCTTCAAAGTATTTTTTGACAGATTAGACTAGGTTTTTAAAAGGTTGCACTTTATTGTAAGGTGAGGTAGTTAGTGTAACTATTCATTTGAATAGTAAGTAATATTAATCAATTACATGTACTTACTATAAAGGTAGGGTTAAGATGAGGGTTAGGTTTGGGGTGAGTTGCATGTAATTATAAATAAATTAAATGTAATTACTATAGTAATTACATATAGAACATGTGTAACAAGGACACCTTAAAATAAAGTGTTACCTTTTTCTATTACAGATTTCTATAATTTTGTTTACATATGCAAATGATGTAATCTTTCATAAATATGTGCTAATTTGCATACTTTTTTTGCACAATCACTGTAAAAACATTCTTGCTGACTTAAATTTATCTTCTCTTGCTGAATCAAATGAACTTTTCTAGTCATCTCAACTTACATCAAACTGACAAAAATATTCGATTAACTTAATGTTAACTTTAAAAAGTTGTTGGCACATAATTAACTTATTAAAATAAGTTAAAGTAATATAAAAATATTTGTTGTCTTGTCATCAAAATTTTAAAAATAATAAATTTTAATATAACTATTAATATAAAATACCAAGTTTTGGCATCAAAACTTAAACAGGTGTGTTTAACGTACTCATTAGGCAGCAAAACAATTTTAATTACTATTTTAAGTTCTCTGAACTTAACATTTTATATCTTTAAACGATCCACCATGTCTCTGTTTAAAATGATTGGTTGTGCTTGAAATTGTGCCTTGACAACCGCACTGATTGGTCGATATGTTATATGACAATAGGTGGTCATTTTACTTGTGATGCAAAATTTTGCTGAAGTACAGCTGGACAGAGACACTACCTGAACCCATCTGACGAAAGTAAAATTGGTAAGTAGATATTTAAAATGCTTATATACATTTTTCCTGCTTTATATAAACACAGGGGCGACGCGGTGGCTCATTGGTTAGCATTGTCACCTCACAGCAAGAAGGTCGCTGGTTCGGGTCCCGGCTGGGCCAGTTGTCATTTCTGTGTGGAGTTTGCATGTTCTCCCTGTGTTCACGTGAATTTCCTCCAGATGCTCTGGTTTCTCCCAGAAGTCCAAAGACATGCGCTATAGGTAAATTGGGTATGCTAAATTGTCCGTAGTGTATGTGTATACGTCCTGGTCCTCCAGGTTGGGGATTGAGCGTAGGGCTAACGACCCATCTTGTAAAAATTTGATGTTACAAAATGCATTGTGTGGCTAAATATCAACTTCGATATAAACTGCCCTGAGAGTAAATAAAGTATATAAAAGCTGAAAAATTTGGAAATTTAGTCTATTAGCCATTTTAAGTTATCTGTAAACATGTATCATGTAAACATTTAAGTAAATTCAATGAAGAGACCACATTTGGTCAACTCAATTAATTGAGTTGTAGATTTTCCCTTACTCAAACGAACTCAGGGAATCACTTTCCTCAAATCATTTGAGTAGTCTCAACTTATTAGGGTTTATAGTGTAGAGTTGTTGTATATTAGCAGTTAAATTATGTTCAAGCATATTCCTCTTGCAAAAATTATTCAGAATGAATAAAACTGAAGTTTGGTCTGAGTAAGTCCCGCCAAAGTGGTGGTGATTTACAGAGAAAAAATAATGATTTTGATAAAGCAACCTTTAAAAATGTGTATTGTAATTAAATTTAAAAAGACACAAATTGCAAATGTGTGACAAAAGTAAGGCTTAAAAGTAATTTTTTTAGATATTTCCTTTACAATAAATGGAAAAAAAGCAAAAAAGTGGGCAAAATTGACAGGTGTGTGAAAAATCCCAGTTTTTGCCTGTTGTGTCTCGCCTTAATGACACCTCAGCGAGCTATTGGTTTTTCCGGGCCTCTGTGTGTTTTTCTCTCTGTCTCGCCTCCATCTTCTTTCCCCCTCCATATCTTGACACTGTTTCTCTCTCCGTCTCTCTGTCAAGCTCAGATTTATTCTGCCTGTGATGCGTGGAGAGGAGAGCAGTGCGAGTGCTCAGGGAAAGGGTCAGTAGGAGGGAGGTGTGTGTACAATAAGAGATAAGATCATGGCTCCCCGGGGGCTTGTTTGGCCCTGTACCCGATCCATCAAACGCATGCTCCTGGTGCCAAGGTCAACTCTAATGAGCATTTGCTGGGGTCTTATTCTCGGCACCCCACACCCCTCTACCTCTGTCTTGCTCTTTCACATGTATACACACACACACACACACACACACACACATATATAGAGAGAGAGAGTGTGTGAAATTCCTGTACAGTTTAGAAATACAGCTACATTACACGCCGTTGATGGTGTTGCTTTAATTTGCTGTGTGAACAATTTTTGTGAAAAATAATTAAAACAGCTTGATTGAATTCCTGCTATTTGTGCATTATGAATAGAATTCAGATATATACTCACCGGCCACTTTATTAGGTACACCTTACTAGTTCCGGGTTGGACCGCCTTTTGCCTTCAGAACGACCTTAATCCTTCGTGGTATAGATTCAACAAGGTACTGGAAATATTCCTCAGAGATTTTGGTCCATGTTGACATGAAAGCATCACACAGTTGCTGCAGATTTGTTAGCTGCACACCCATGATTCAAATCTTCTGTTCCACCACATCCCAAAGGTGCTCTATTGGATTGAGATTTGGTGACTGTGGAGGCCATTTGAGCACAGTGAACTCATTGATGTGCCTGTGCAAATTGTTGCCTCAGTTTCCTGTTCTTAGCTGACAGGAGTGGCACACGGTGTGGTCTTCTGCTGCTGTAGCCCATACGCCTCAAGGTTGGACGTGTTGTGTGTTCAGAGATGCTCTTCTGCATACCTCGTTTGTAATGAGTGGTTATTTAAGTTACTGTTGCCTTTCTATCAGCTCGAACCAGTCTGACCATTCTCCTCTGACCTCTGGCATCAACAAGGCATTTGTGCCCACAGAACTGCCGCTCACTGGATATTTTCTTTTTTTCAGACCATTCTTTGTAAACCCTGGAGATGGTTGTGCGTGAAAATCCCAGTAGATCAGCAGTTTCTGAAATACTCAGACCAGCCCGTCTGGCACCAACAAACATGCCACGTTCAAAGTCACTTAAATCACCTTTCTTCCCTATGCTGATGCTCAGTTTGAACTGCAGCAGATCGTCTTGACCATGTCTACATGCCTAAATGCATTGAGTTGCTGCCATGTGATTGGCTGATTAGAAATTTGGGTTAACGAGCAGTTGGACAGGTGTGGCCAGTTAGTGTATATTCTTTTTCCCCAATATCTTATGTAAAAGAGTTTCTATGAGGAAGATCCAGTTATAGTGTGAATAAATATCTTTGTATAGACCAGGGATGCCCAAAACCTTTTCATATGAAGGGCCAAAAACCAATATAATTGAGAGCTGTGGGCTGACGATAAATATACCAAACTATTACAATAAAGTTGCCATGGGTAATTTCCAATAATTTTTTTCATAATATTTAAAAATAAATAGAAAACATTACTTGTATTAACTAATGCAGTATATTTTTTTTAAATGATAACTTATTACAGTAAAAGCATAAACAATCACATTTATAACAGTGGAATCAATGCTGAATACACTAGTCAAGCAGAATCTGCCTTTGCCTTCATTTGCTCACTGATGTCTCTGCATTGGCTTCTATCCATTGGGTGACAGTATGTACATTTAAGAAAAAAAATCTGATTCATTTAAAACATTCATTTCAAAACAAACAAACAAACAAAATGTTACATTAAATTAGAAATGACAGTCTCTTAACCATCCCCATCATTCTCCTTTTCTTCTCAGATGGGATGATGGGCCAAATTAAAGGTTACCATGGGCCAACTTTCGCCCGCGGGCCCTAGTTTGGGAACCTCTGGTATATACAGTAAATGCAATATATTGATTATACATTACCTTTAAAAAGTTTGGCGTGGGTTGGATTTTTAAATGTTTATTTTAAGTCTTCAAGCATATGTTTATTTGATCAAAAATACAGTTTTTCACAGTAATATTGTACATTTTTTTATTTATTTTGATATTGAATGTATTAATAAATGTAAAAAAATGTCATTTGTTTCTTCGATGACAAAGCTGAATTTCCAATTGCAGTGTCATGATCATTCAGAATGATGTATTGAATATGTTGATGTACTCAAGAAGCATTATTATTACTGTTATTATTATTATTTTTATTATTATTATTATTCATTCATTTTCCTTCAGCTTAGTCTTTATTTCAGAGGTCGCCACAGCGGAATGAACCGCCAACTATTTCACGCTGTACTGGAAAACGCCCATATACACACACATACTCATACGCTACAGTCAATTTAGTTTATTCAATTCACCTCGCATGTTATTAGACTGTGGAGGAAACCCAAACAAACACGAGGAGAATATGCAAACTCCACACAGAAATGACTTGAACCAGCGACCTTTTTGCTGTGAGTCGACAGTGCTAACCACTAAGCCACCGTGCTGTTGCTATTTTTTATTTTTTTTATTCATTTATTTTCAGCTTAGTCCCGTCTAATGAACCGTCAACTTATGCAGCACATGTTCTACACAGCGGATGCCCTTTCAGCTGCAACTCATCGCTGGGAAACATCCATACACACTCATTCACACACATACACTACGGACAATTTAGCTTACCCAATTCACCTATACCACATGTCTTTGGACTTGTGGGGGAAACTGGAGCACCCGGAGGAAACCCACGCGAACACGGGAAGAACATGCAAACTCCACACAGAAATGCCAACTGACCCAGCCGAGGCTCGAACCAGCGACCTTCTTGCTGTGAAGCAAACATGCTATCCACTGCACCACCGTGCAGCCCTGTAATTATTATTATTATTATTTTTATTATTATTATTATTATTATTTATATAATCGTTGAAAACAGTTGTTGATATTATATTTTGTTAAACCTAGTATGTATGTTTATATTATAAAAATTATTAGTTGTTAAATTTTTTAATTGTTAATTAATATATATATTTAGTAGATGAACTTAATTTTAATTATTTAACTTTAAGGAACAATATAATTGTTAGTCTTTATTTGTCTTACATTAGCATACAACTGTTCTTTGTTCAAGTTAGCTCAGTTTCATTAAATAATACTAATGCATCATTAAAAATCAACAGTTGTATTTTATGTTGATATAATATCACTAATAATATAACTCATATTTCTGTATGGTGTTACCAAATATACTTTCAGTATCTGTGCTCATAAATTCTGATATTCAGTATTTCTTGTTCTATACATTTATATGCCATAACCATGAAAAACATAGCTGATATCATTCACCGTATCTGATCATTTGGCACTATCTTGTTCTCATATGTTAACAGCAGTGCAATTTTAATTACGTGCTTTCGCTTATTTCCAGGTAAAGAATTGATTGCTGCTGAGAAGAGGCCCAGGATGCTCTTTTATGCTCTCCATTGCTATCCTCCAGATCACAGTGATCATCTCTGCTCGGTGAGTGAAAGGCGAATGTGCTCTAAAACATGTGGCGTTCACTAATGAAGCAATAAAAGCCCCGGCTGGGGGTGGGTGCACTAGGGAGGGGGGCTCTGGGAACCAGTCCTAACAATGACAGGTGTGATAATTATGATGTTCTGACCTCACATATTACCTGCACATCCCATAAGATGGATTAAATTTGAGGACTCTGGCATGTGGGTGATGCACATGTGTGCATTAGTAACCAAATACATCATTATGATAACAAGACAGGCCATTGGTACAACCATCATGTCATCTTCTTGAACATGTGTCATGTTCAGTGACCGAGAGATTGTCAAAGTCACAATTACACAATGGGAATGAGCTCCATATAAATGTAAAATAGATCTGCACTAACTCCAGCCACATCTCTACACACAGTAAATCCTGATAACTCAAAGCATTTGTGGAAACGTATTGCCTCCAAAACACTTAAACTATTTTTTTAAGTTAGGGTTCACGCTAAAATTAACATCATTTTATTAATTACTCACCCTCATGTCGTTGCACTCCCTTGAGACTTTCGTTCATCTTTAGAACATAAATAACAATACTTTTGATTTATTCCAAGAGCTCTCTGTACCTTTATATACAGTGCACCCAGAAAGTCAGCCGGCAGCTAGCTCTCTGCAACTCTCACATGTTCGCCCACTGAAGCTAAGCAGGGCTGCGCCCGGCCAGTACCTGGATGGGAGACCACTTGGGAAAGCTAGGTTGCTGCCGGAAGTGGTGTTAGTGAGGCCAGCAGGGGGCGCCCAACTTGCGGTCTGTGTGGGTCCTAATGCCCCAGTATACTGACGGGGACTCTATATTGTTCAGTGAGCACCGTCTTTCAGATGAGACGTTAAACTGAGGTTAAACTCTCTGTGGTCACTAAAAATCCCAGGATGAAAGAGTAGGGGTTTAACCCTGGCATTCTGGCCCACTGGCCTCTGTCCATCATGGCCTCCTAACCATCCCCATATCATAATTGGTTTAATCACTCTGTCTCCTCTCCAATCACCAATCAGCTGGTGTGTGGTGTGCGGTCTGGCACAAAATGGCTGCCGTCACGTCATCCAGGTGGATGCTGCACACTGGCGGTGGATGAGGAGACCCCCTCCCCCCAATGTGTAAAGCACTTTGAGTGCCCAGAAAAGCGCAATATAAATGTAAGGAATTATTATTATTATTAAAGTATTCACTTTTTCCACATTTTTTATGTTACTGCCTTAATCCAAAATGGATTAAATTCATTTATCTCCACAATACCCCATAATGACAATGTGAAAAAAGTGTTTTTGAAATTGTTGCAAATTTATTAAAAATAAAAAACCTGAAAAATCACATGTACATAGGTATTCACAGCCTTTGCCATGAAGCTCTTAATTGAGCTCAGGTATGTTCTATTTCCACTGATCATTCTTGAGATGTTTCAGCAGCTTCATTGGAGTTCACCTGTGGTAAATTCAGTTGATTGGACATGATTTGAAAAGGCAAACACCTGTCTATATAAGGTTCCAGGGTTGCTAGTGCATGTCAAAGCACAAACCAAGCATGAAGACAAAGGATTTGTCTGTAGACCTCCGAGACAGGGTTATCTCAAGGTACAAGGCTGGGGAAGGTTACAGAAAATTTCTGCTACTCTGAAAGTTCCAATGAGCACAGTGGCCTCCATCATCCGTAAGTGGAAGATGTTTGGAACCACCAGGACTCTTCTTAGAGCTGGCCAGCCATCTAAGCTGAGTGATCGGAGGAGAAGGGCCTTATTCAGGGAGGTGATCTATAACCCGATGGTCACTCTGTCTGAGCTCCAGCGTTCTTCTGTGGAGAGAAGAGAACCTTACAGAAGGACAACCATCTGTGTAGCAATCCACCAATCAGGCCTGTATGGTAGAGTGGCCAGACAGAAGCCATTCCCCACCTGGAATTTGCCAAAAGGCAACTGAAGGCGACTCTCAGACCATAAAAAACAAAATTCTCTGGTCTGATGAGACTAAAATTGAACTCTTGGGAGTGAATGCAAGGCGTTACGTTTGGAGAAAACCTGGCACCGCTCATCACCAGGCTAATACCATCCCTGCAGTGAAGCATGGTGGTGGCAGTATCATGCTGTGGGGATGTTTTTCAGAAGCAGGAACTGGAAGACTAGTCAGGATAGAGGGAAAGATGAATGCGGAAATGTACAGAGAAATCCTGAATGAGAATCCTGCTTCAGAGTTCTCTTTCCTTAGACTGGGGCGACGGTTCATCTTTCAGCAGGACAATGACTCAAAGCACACTGCCAAAATATCAGTGGAGTGGCTTCACAACAACTCTGTGAATGTCCTTGAGTGGCCCAGCAAGAGCCCAGACCTAAATCCTATTGAACATTTTTGGAGAGATCTGAAAATGGCTGTACACCGTTGCTCTCCATCCAACCTGATAAAGCTTGAGAGGTAATGCAAAGAGGAATGGGCAAAAGTTCCCAAAGACAGGTGTGCCGTGCTTGTGGCATCATATTCAAAAAGACTGAGGCTGTAATTGCTGCCAAAGGTGCATCAACAAAGTATTGAGCAAAGGCTGTGAATACTTATGTACATGTGATTTTTCAGGTTTTTTATTTTTAATAAATTTGCAACAATTTCAAAAAATCTTTTTTCACATTGTCATTATGGGGTATTGTGTGTAGGTTTTTGAGGAAATAAATGAATTTATTCCATTTTGGAATAAGGCTGTAACATTAAAAAATGTGGAAAAAGTGAAGCGCTATCAATACTTTCCTGATGCTCTTTAAACATCACATAAACTCCAATCCTAATGAATAAGCATTAGTTAGCAATAACATGTATTAATGTTTTATTAAAAAGCAGCATATGTCTTAACTTAAAGCGATAGAACATTTATACCATTTAATCTTCCCCTATGTGGTTCCAACTCTTTATAAATGTCTTTTTTTCCATTGAACACAAAAGAAGGTACTTTGAAAAATGGCAGACTTTTATATGCATTGACATTCATTTTAGTAAAAAAGTCTAAAAAAGATTTGCAGTTTTTAAAAATATATCTTATTTTCTGTTCATCAGAAGGAAGAAACTCAAATATGTTTAGAACAAATGATTTAATAATGACATTCATTCATTTTCCTTCGACTTAGTCCCTTTAATCAGTTGCCACAGCGAAATAAACCGCCAACTTATCCAGCATATGTTTTACCCAGTACTGGGAAACATACATACACATTCACACACATACACTACGGCCAATTTAGTTTTTTCAGTTTACCTATAGCGCATGTCTTTGGACTGTGGGGGAAACCGAGCACCTGGAATCCCATGCAAACATGGGGAGAATATGCAAACTCCACACAGAAATGCCAACTAACCCAGACGGGACTCAAACCAGCGACCTTCTTGCTGTGAGGTGACAGTGCTAACCACTGAGCCATCGTGCCACCCCACAGTACAACATTAAAGTCTAATTTATGTCTACTTTTTAATCTTGTACAAAAACACACAGAATAACGCTTAATTTCAACAATTGTTTTACAAAAGTAAGCTGGGAACTAGACATCTGCTTCTACTCGGTTTAATACCATAATTAGTTGACATACTGTAACATTTCTATTAGGTACAATTACCTTTTTAAATGTTTGAGTGATATTAACTTAAAAAATTATTGTATTTCATTTCACTGTTGGTTTTAACAGTGTGTCTTTGGCTGGCTGACCAGACCACCTTCATGAATGCCCACATTCTCTATGTCACTACTGTTTCCCCGATGGCTTCATAGTAACGTTTAACAATGATTTATCAGCTTGTGAAAAGCTTCCCAAATGCCATGACAGAGGGGATGAGGATGAGGGGCAGTGCACTCTGACTCCCCCTGGAGGCCAGGGTTTATGGGCCATCTTTACCTCTGTCCAACAGCTTGTGTGTGTCTCCCAGTGGCAGCTGGATGGGACCACCAGCCACAATGATGCCCACCCACCCCATTATTCTGTAATGGCTCTGCAATGGGCTAACATTGAACTCTGAACCCTTAATGAAAAACCACCTTGGCTCTGTCCCTACTCTTCATTTACTTGGTCTTAAAAAAATAGAACCAAGCTTGATCGCAAAGAGGAATGGAATTTATGAGGGATTGTAATTATTTTTGAAAAGGAACAAGCAGCAGGTTACATATTTTAATATTATAAAATAGCCAATATATAGGCAGCTCAGAAGTAGTTTTTGTTGTTGTTGTTGTTGTTGTTGTTGTTGTTGTTGTTGTTGTTGTTGTTGTTGTTGTTGTTGTTGTTGAAGAAATTATTACATTTATTCAGTAAAGATCCATTATATGTTGCATTTCTATTTTTTTTTAACAAATAATCTTATTATTCATCACTTAATCAATATTATGTTTTAAACAACAAAACATCAAACAGTAAACTTTCATGGTTGATGATAATATAATATTTTAATATTCTAAAATAAACATAATTATGTATGTAATAATATAGTAAAAATATTTTCCTGAACAAAAAAGCAAGATAATATGCAGTATTTTACAGTATATTTACAGTCAGAATTATTAGCCCCACTTTGAATTTTTCTTTCTTTTTTAAATATTTCCCAAATTATGTTTAACAGAGCAAGGAAATTTTCACAGTATGTCTGATAATATTTTTTTTTCTGGAGAATGTCTTATTTGTTTATTTTGGCTAGAATAAAAGCGTTTTTTAATTTTTTAACACCATTTAAGGGGTCAAAATTATTAGCCCCTTTAAGCTATATATTTTTTTCGATAGTCTACAGAACAAACCATCATTATACAATAACTTGCCTAATTACCCTAACCCGCCTAGTTAACCTAATTAACCTAGTTAAGCATTTGAATGTCACTTTAAGCTGTATAGAAGTGAAAAATATCTAGTCAAATATTATTTACTGTCATCATGACAAAGATAAAATAAATCAGTTATTAGAGAAATGAGTTATTAAAACTATTATTTTAGAAATGTGAAAAAATCTTCTCTCCGTTAAACAGAACTTGGGGAAAAAAATAAACAGGGGGCTAATAATTCAGGAGGGCTAATAATTCTGATTTCAACTGTGTGTATATATATATATATATATATATATATATATATATATATATATATATATATATATATATATATATATATATATATATATATATATATATATATATATATATATATATATATATATATATATATATATATATATATATACAACAGTTCTGTCTGGTTCTCGAATCTGATTGGCTGATAGTCGTGCGATATTCTGCAATAACAGCACTCGTACAGCCTCCTCACCCTTCTGTATTAATCCACCCACATAGAGTGACAGCAGATCAATAAACTCACTAAGGATTGACAAATATTGCTGCTGTTGGAAAACATAATGTACTATTGAGGCTTTTTTAGTCGAGAATGTAGTTGTTTAGATTGAAACTATGCAGTTTATTTATAAGGATAGTGCCTATTTTAAATATTTTTGATATCGGAGATACAGCACGCCGGTGGCCATTAGCCTGGACTGAGCAGAGCAAAGGCGGTTGACGTTCTGCCACAAGATGGTGACAGAGACAACGTAAAAGCCCTTAGAAGAGAAAAGATTTGTGAATGTTCAGACTACTGATTTATACTTCTGCGTCAAGCGCACGCGTATGCTACGGCGCAGCCTACGCGTGGACGCATAGCCCCTCGCCATGGCCGTCGGCATCGTTGACGCGCACCTCTCAAAAAATGTAACGCGTACGCTCTGTGATTGGTTGGTTTGGTAGCACTGATGAGTGTGGGCGGAGGTGAGAGCCACGCGCCCGATGCAGCGAGTGTTTACAAGTGTGAAGTCCCTTGAAGGAGCTCCAGATGGAGACTGTTGTTTTGTGTTTACCTTATGATTAAAGTTGTTGCACGTCCGCTGGTTCCCTCCTCAAAATGAGCGAATTTGAGCCACTTGTACATTAAGGAAGTGTTCAGAAGAAACAAAACACCAGCGAAGAAACTCGACACAGAGGAACATAAACACCTACTGCCAGCTAGCGTTTCGGAAGTGTTAATGCAGAGCAACAGAAACAACGCGCAGAAGTATAAATGCGAGGCTTGTGCCGTGGGTCACGCCGATCACTTGACGCAGAAGTATAAACCAGGCTTAAGTCGATCTCTGTCTCTGTCTCTGTCATAGTCTGGTAGTGTTTGCTTAGCTTTGGCTTTTTCGGGGTTAATTATTGTGATCTGCCGATTGCAACAGAGAAATACTGGGAAATGTCACTAGACTGATGGCATTTCATGCCGTTCATCCTTATAATCTTAAAATGTGAGCAAAAATCACCTGTTTTGTCATTACTTTAGACATTAAGCTATAGAATCATCCAATTACTAGCTCTAAAACTACGTTTGTGAAGTAGCAAAGGTTTCTGCTGTTCTGACGTCAGCTGCAGATGTGAATGAATGGCGGAAGAAAGTAGTTAATACAAAAGGATTTTTAGACACTGCGTGTTTGAACTGTTGTATAATCACAATATCACACTCGTAGCAGTGCAAT
Source organism: Danio kyathit (assembly GCA_903798195.1). NCBI lineage: Eukaryota > Metazoa > Chordata > Actinopteri > Cypriniformes > Danionidae > Danio > Danio kyathit. Next base: position 24,819,901 of record LR812539.1, on the reverse strand, counting down.
GTGGCTGTATATCGTCACTGGTGGGACACTAAGGCACACCTCCCACGACCATTATAATTAGACTTATTTGAATTATAACAATACTTCACAATATTACTAAATTTTGGTGAGATAAATGCGGCTTTTTTTTAAACAAATAATTTTAAAAAATCATACCAACCCCAAGCTTTTTAATGGTACATTCTAAAACACAATGCTGAGTTGGGTCTTCTAAGACAATTTTTCCCTTTTTTTTACGTGTTTTCTGTGTTACTCTGCCAGTTCTGCTTATTATAATAGGCTACTTTGGCCTTTTCAGGTTACAATTCTTTAAACTTGTTTTTTTTAAAATATATGGTTGCTTGTTAGGAAATTATGACAAGCAATTTTATTTCTTCAAATGTATGATCGCTGTTTTCTCCAATGCACTGATTGACACTATTTGCTTACAGCTAATAGCCAATCAGTGCAATAATACAAGTGCTGTAGCATAATTTGTCAAACATCCCACCTCCTCCTCCCCCTCACTGGAGAAAAATCATGTGCATTGAGCAGGCCTCTGACGTTCAAGCAATCAGAGTTAGTAGGCATAAATAGAATATAAGTGTACTTATTTACATTTATAAATAGTTGGCCATGTTACAGCTCCATAGTTCCGTAGTCTTTTTTCATCTTTTCCATCTCTCTACATAAATTGTGTTCTGCTCAGAGGTGATTGTACGGGGTGGGCCATTTAAATCGGGAATGCTTTCCTGAATACAGTTTCCTGAAAAGTGGATTGGTCATCGTGGGCCATTTGAATTGCCCCCAAGGTCTCCCAATCTGACCCCCATAGACTTTTATCTTTGGGGTCATCTGAAGGCAATTGTTTATGTAATTTATTAAGGTGTATCCATATAAATGTTCCACCCTGTAGATCAGTGTATTGTGAGACCTCAAGCTTTTTTTTCTATAAAATGTTGGGTTTCATATGGTGCAGGTACATTTATTGATTATATATTGTTAATTTAGATGTTAATAACTAGGCACACATGGAATCTGCGAGCACAGAAATCTGCAGATTATGAGCCCAGCATTGTCTCTATTTTTATTTATTGTTCATATGATTTATTTACTATACAGTTTGTAAAGAAATATTTTCTTTCTTGTAGTAGATATATTATGTGATGGACTTGCTTCGTTTACCAAATAAGTGAATCTAATTTGATTTGCATTGTAAACATTAAATAAAAGTTTTAAAAACTATATTTTTTATTTCATATATTAGGTTTTTAGTTATGATACTCCCAAAATCATTCCTCATTAATCCGCAGATTCTCTGCAGAAATAGCAAAAAATGTCAGCAGATTCTGTCTGGCTCTAGTAATAACTAATCTAATGATATTGGGCTTGATGTGGGCTTGTTTTTTCTAAGTTACGATTGATTGTCTTGGGAGATTTGACAATGAAATTGAAATTAGTAGTGCTGGTCTTTTCATTCTGATTTGATTTTTTTATTTTCGAACAGAAATATCATGCATAAAAACTCTTTAGCAAAAAATACATTTCAACATGGTCAAAAATGGAGCAGGATGAAGCACAAGCTTATTATTTGCCCACCCCATTACCACACAGATCATTCGTCTATTGCTTCATCTTATTTCTTCTTTTGCTTATCTCTTCTTTTTTACATGAGACATATTAGCTTTGCATGAGACATATTTTATCCTTTTGATTCCATTTGTGTATTTACATTTTATAAAACAGTTCCAAAAATACATAGTATTGCAATCAGTCATTATTTGAAATTTCGTCATACCTTTCTCATTTTATTCCTCTTCAATTACCTCTATTCATTATTATATTCCTTTAGTAATATATATATATATATATATATATATATATATATATATATATATATATATATATATATATATATATATATATATATATATATATATATATATATATATATATATATATATATATATATATATACAACTTTTTAAATTGACTAACATTGTTTGAGAATCTGTTCTAGACCATAATTTCACACCACATACAGACATACACAAACTTTTTAAAGCTCTCCTTGTTTTCAACCTCCTAAAATTTTGTTCTTCTCTCAGATTATATCCCCCTCATCATTTCGGAAGTAATTTATTCCTGGCTTTAAACATAAATTGTGCTGTTTTAAATTTAACCAAATCATTGAACTTGAGTATCTTCAATTTAAAAAATAAAGGATTTGTATGCTCCAAATACCCCACATTTTCTGTCAATCTAATGACTTTTTTCTGCATTGTACATAAGGATTGTAAATTAGATTTATATGTATTCCTCCAAATTTCACAATACTCATATATGGCAACATAAGTGTGTTATATAATGCATACATTGATTTATTGTCCAGGATAAAATCTTGCTTTATACACTATTGCTACAGTTTTTACTAATTTTTATATCACATTATTTATTTACGATTTCCAACTAATTTTATGATCCAATACAACACCAAGAAACTTAATTGCATATACTCTTTCTATAACTTTATTATCAGTTTTTAAATCTATATTATTCTCTCCAGCATAATGCAATTTTCAGAATCACAAAAATGAGCCATTTCCTCTGTGAAATAATTTCTTCTGATTAAGTTTTGTTTAATCTGTTGTTAATATGCTTTAAATCATTTTATGCAAAGCTCGTTGTCTGATCAAGTTTTGCATCAGTCTTTTGTATTGATGGAAATGCCAGATCGCTTACATAAATGCTTTCCGTGTTGGCAAAATTATTGCTATTGATTTAAAATATGGCTGTGTCTTGTTTATAGAGGTTTAAATTGATCTGTAACTGCTAAATAGTGTATGGGGTGAAAAAATATGCATAATTTAAAAGATGGATTCAATAAAATCAATCAAATTTATATAAACAACCCAGCCTGCTAAGCTTATATTTATGTCTTAAGGTGTTTTTGTCCTATATTTCTCCTTTAACTTTTACAATGTGTAGAGTTTATTAATTTAATCTTTATTTTGGTCCATTGATGTGTGTTTATACATATTATCAAGAATTGATACTAAACTAAAAATGTATTTCGAAGCTATACATCATCAGAATCAGAATCAGAAAGAGCTTTATTGCCAGGTATGTTCACACATACGAGGAATTTGTTTTCGTGACAGAGCCTCTACAGTGCAACAGAATGACAGAGACAGGACAAAAAACAGATAATAAATATATTTTAAAAATAGAAGTAAATTGTGAATGCAAATATACAAATTGACAAGTGTACAGTATGTACAGGTATATTACTATATACAACGTTATACATGTGTGCTCTTAATGGTGCTTTTTTGAGTGATTTATTGTTGATAAACCAAACTCACTTCACTACACTTTCTCTCTGTTTGTTAGCAGATGTCCTTCTTGAAGTTTGTCAAGTGTAATGAACCACCGGTCAGCTGATGAACTTGGACACGGAGGGACGACACCGAATGAGAGAAGTCAAAGGTCATCACCCGGAGATCATGTGCAATTTGTAAGTACTTCTTTCCTCGCTCTTATCTGTTTCGAAATGGATTAAATGTCCTCGCAGCGTCTGCCCCATTAAAAGTAACAACCCTCAAGACTCAAAATATACATTTGCTTGTTTACAGCACACAAAAAAACAAATTTTCCGATGAAATAAGCCATCGGTTTGCTGAATGCAGTGATTTGGGTTTGGAGCTGTAGAATATGCGATTCCACCTGCAGAGATGAGAGACAGAAAGGGTTTGTTTTTTTGTAGTCGGTGAGGTGGTTGTAGCAGAAGTCAGGTAGGGTCAGCTCTTCTTCTGCTTGGTTCTCTGAGGAATCACCATATCAATATCTCTCTGAGCGTGCATTTTTGAGAAGAAACACTGGAAGTGATGAGTGCTGAACAGCCTGCAGGCCTCTGGGGACCAAATCAAACTCTGTGTTTCCTGTAACCTCAGCACCATGGGAAGTGACCACCCGCGCTCTCGCACACACACAGAATAACGACGACCTGCTCTCCTCTGTCCGACGATGTGAGCCACTGCTCCGGGTGCTTTTGCACAAAGTGATGATTTCTTTGTCAAACATCCCTTCGATACACACACTCACACACCGTTTTTTCCCCGAAGCGATCCACAACCCCCAACTCGCTCAGTCCTAGCCCACTACGGCTAGGCCTCCAATTAAATCAAAAGTGGTTTGTTTTTATTGGTGTTTTGCGCTGACAAGTGGGCTATCATCCTGACGACTCTACCTGTCAGTGAGCAACTGAAAATCCTCAGTTGACAATGCCCAATGCTTCCAATTAGGAGAGAATCAGACTCCTGGCGTGCAAGCGATCTTTCCACCCTCCCCCAAGGCCTTTCTTAAACCCCCCCACGCCCCATCCTCTGGCACCCCCATCTTTCGGCACTCGCCCCACCAGCTTCTGCCATTTCACTCTCTCCTTCCAGCTCCCTTCATAATTTTACCCTTCGCTTTTTTTTTTCAAGGTAGGTATATCTCCTCGGCAAATTACTGACACAAAACGGGGTGGCGCACCGGCGGTCCCGAGCCTGAGTGCTGGCGGTCCCGAGCCCCCTGTCAGCTTTAATGAGCCAATAAAGGTATATTTCTCCAGCGTGAATGCGCTAAAGTCTTTCTTGTGTGACAGCTGACTGGGAAATGTGAGTGTTAACCTTATAAAAGATTCAGCGGTTCTCATTATTTTCTGTCAAATCTCGCACCTGATGGCTTTAAGGTGCATCATTTGCATCGCTGACTGGTCCAGGGTGTGCCCGTTTTTTTTCCACCTGCAATGTTTGTTTGTTGACTGAAGACAACATTTCTTTCCCTTTCCACGTCTTTCTTTTTTTTTATCACAAGGCATGTTTTACTCAATGTTTCAAAATGACAGCGATGCCAAAGTTTATCCAGCAACGTCGTAGCATTTTCCTGAACATATCCAAATATATATTTAACAAACATGGAACAGAATAAATAAATGAAATTCAAAACATTGTTTTCACCTGAGGTGAGGCAAGATCAAACGACTTTGAAGCCTCTTGCCACTCATCTCTTCTGCCTCTTCCTCAAATCTTCAAACAATCAGAGGGTGTACATTAAGTACAAGTGTTTGAGTGACACATTTGTAGAGGGCCTTTCTGTGCATCTCCATTTAGAGTGTCAGGCTCTTGATTTTGTGTGCCTGGTGTAAGTTTTTCATTCTACGCACTATCCAACTTGTGTAAGGCTTTTATAGCCATTATCAATCTCTAATGCTTCATCAGTGTTATAAGAAGTCAAATCCCACAGGGACATGTCAGTACATCTATTTGGAGAAGGATGGAGCGCTAAAAATTCTTAATATTGCATAATTAATGAACAATTAAAGCTCATTCATAATTATGTTAAAAAATCATTTAGCATATATTGCAATTTTAAGTTATCAATATATATATATATATATAGTATATAATATTTAATATTTGACCACAACATAATGTTTGTTTGTATTTCACACATCAAAATGTCTTAGTTTCAAACATGTCTGCTTTATGATTTTCATAAGACATTATGTCAAATATATAACACTGACTTGATTTGGAGGTAAAGTATTTAAAATATTATTTAAAATAATTTTAATATTGTATATTAAAATATTGTATTAAAGTATACAGTAGTCAACATTTGAAGTGGATCATCACTGTAGTTTTGCTTGTATTACATTTTCATATTTTTATTTGAAATGTATTTTATATTTATTTTAAAATGCAATAATATGTATGCCAACATTGTATATTACACCTTTTTCTATTTGGAGAAGTGTGAAGCGCTAAAAATTCTTAATATTGCATGATTAATGAACAATTAAAGCTCATTCCTAATTAGGTTCCTCAGATTGCCACACAAATGATTTTTTTAACCCCTTCAGACCTGAATTATGTTCCAAGTTTCTGAAAAATGTAAAAGTATGTTTTCGCAGTTTTTGAGGGTTCTATAAATGGGACCAAATTAGATTAGTAAAAATTCAACACGCTTTAAGTATATATAATTTTTGTTCATTTCAATGGACATCAGTTCAGAAATGTTGTTCTTCCCGAGCATTATACCAGCATAAAATACAAAAAAAAAAAAACATGATTGCTGGTGTAATCTTGACACTATTTTCAAAATCACAAACATTGTAACATTTTTACTTTAATTTTGAGGTTTTTGTTGTATAGATTGCACAAAAAACTTTACCTTCATCTTCCTCATCACTCCACATGTCCACCCTTTAATTAGTAAGTGCAATCTCTCTTTTTTACATACAATCTATGAAATATTGGCAAACATATCAATAAATCTGAATAAAAGCATTGTAAATGTGGCTTACGTCTGTCTGGAGTGAAGTGATGTCATGCTGCTCTTCAGTGTAGTGTATGTTTTTCAAATTACAACATGCTGAGCCTTACTGCCATTTGATTGGATGACAATCATCCACTCTCATGGACTGCAGGCTTTATGTTAGATTAAATGCTCAGGAACCACAAAAAACATGGGCTGGCATGTGATGTCCATTCCAATGTAAACAGAAACCGAAGGGGTTAAGAAAAGTATACCTTTTTATTAGATTGAACCCAATAAATCCCTAAATAAGCCCACTGTAGAAAATGTTGGGTTCCATACAATACCTTCATGCTGTCTCAACATAATTCAATTAACTTCATCAAGTGGATTAATCATAAAACCATTAAGTTGTCTCCCAAAAATCTCAAGAAATGTGTTCTTTCAGCTCATTTTAAATAAGTAGCTTGAACAAGCAGCAAATGTAATTTTTTGAGTGTACACTGTAAAAAATGAAGGGTTCCACACAATTAATTTATGTTGTCCCAACACAAATCGATTAAGTTAACAAATTTAACAAATTTATGTGGATTAAACATAAACAAATTAAGTCGTCCCAACGAAATCTCAAGAATTGTGTTTTCACCATATTTTAGTTTGAACAAGCCAAAAAAATTGTTTGAGTGTCCCTCCATCGTAAAAACTTCTATAAAATTGTATAAAAAATTAAGAGACTACTTAGAAAATGTACAGCAACGTATTTTAGATTAAGCTATTTTTTTATATCTTATTCTGGATTACTGGTGACAGTTGTTCTAAATGTAGAATAAAACATTTAGAGTGTAAAATAAAGTAAAATATTTCCAGACATGTATATAATATTTTATAGACAACAAAATTCCAATGTTTTAACTTCAGAAAAGTTAAGAAATCAATATTTAGTAAAATTACCCTATGGCCTCTAGACTTTTAAAGCCAACGATGGACTTCCGGTAAAAGCTTAATGTGACTATTTTCAATTTCACAAGGTAGCCTAGTTTTTACAGCATCGATGTTGTAATGTAATTACAATACATTCAGTTAAAAAAACTTAAGCATTCATTTAGTTGTTCAAGCATAAAACGAGATGAAAGGCCGTTGTAACGCTAGCGCCGTCAGTAGCAACAGGCTAGTGCAGAAATTACACTGAAAATACTGGAGTAAAATTAATTTCCATATTTTAAAGACATGGCGCGGAAAAAAGTAATTTTATGCAGTGCTTCTTGTTTGGTCTGAGACCCACTTTATATTGTATATCTAACATGCTGTGAAAATCGCTGATTTTTAAAGAAATCAGATCTTAAACGTGACAATTTTGTAATGGAAAGACATTTCATTGGAAGCCCTTGAGGCTGCCTGCCTGAAAATTAAAAGTCTGTGTGCATATAGCCTATTAATAATGTAAATATCATAAAAGTAATCTGAGTGTCATAGTTTTTTTCTAATTATTTTATTAATTCAATGACAAACCATTTGATAAACTTGATTGTGCAAATAATGACAGTCATGACTGTGTGTTTTTAAATGAAAAGTTTATTTGAGCCATGGATTTTTGGACAATGCAAAAAAGGCATTAAGGCAACCATTATGCACTTGTGAATTAAATAATAAAAAACAAGTTTAACTTTACTTTTTTATCATTAATCCGTGGTGCACCTGTTGTCACTGTAAGACATCTTTATTTTATTCTATATTTATTTTTTGTCATAAAAAATGAAGCTGAAAACATGCCACAAACAGATAACCCCTCTTATGGCCTGCCACAGAGACTTAAGAAAGAAAAGCAGAATCCCCATCACGCAGTGGGCATCCTTATATGAGCCTCCAGACTGAAGTGAGCGCTCGCACCCCGCCTCGCTGTGACAGCTTGCAGCCGCGTTGACACCCCTTGGGAGCGGAGAGCGGATTCACTAACCTGCCGTTGTCTGCGGCCGAATAGCGCTTCCAATCTGCTGTTCTGATGGGGGGCTCGATTATTGGGACCTGTCGAAAAAAACACGAGGGGCAAACTGTTTGAGAGAAAGACGTGAAAGGCAGGACAATAGTTTTTCATGCGTGTTAGAGTTTTGTGTCACGCTGGGCTTTCAGAAAGAGCAGTCGCCCTCATTATTGCTCATTAACATTGCATACATTACCATTAGATACTTGTTATGAACTAAACGGCATGGTTGTCCGATAATCGCTTTTTGTGCTTCGGAAAAAGTAAAGACCGCTCAAGTATCAAACGTCAATGCAACAAACTGACCTGTTTTTGGGGTGTAATCGCACAAGTCAACTTTTGTTGTTTCTTTTGTGTTGTTGACTGTATAGTTTGCATAGTTTAAATACAAGAAAGATGTTCAGATAAGTATTTATGCGTGTAATTATATAAAAGGCCTGTATTGTGGTGTGTAAAAAGGCTAAAATACATTCTGAAATTCAGAACAAACATGTGCTATTACCGTGATTATTATTATTTTCATAAGCAGATTTTAAAAAAATCCTTTAGTATATATTGCAATTTTAAGTTATCAATATATACAGTATAAAAAGTATTGACCACAACATAATGTTTGTTTGTATTTCACACATCAAAATGTGTGCAAATATTACAACTTGATGAAACAGTCTTGGTTTTAAAAGACACATGTCTGTTTTATGATTTTCATAACACATTATGTCAAATATACCACTGACTTGATTTGGCGGTAAAGTATTTAAAATATAATATATTTGAATATTGTATATTTGAATGTTATATTAAAGTATAGTGTGTATTGCATGTATAAATCTATAATTTGTATGGCAACATTGTATATTTCGCCTTTTTCTTTTTATTTAAAGAAATTATTCAGCTTTTAATTAATTTTTGTAACGATTAACGACACATTAAATACTTTACGTTCTCAAAATATTATGATTTTAACCCAAAAAAACGTATTTATTTTACAAAATGTCATTTTGTTCATGAATTTCATTTATTAATGTTTTTTATTATAATGCGCGTCACGTCATTTGCCTTTTTAAATGCCTTCAGGCCTCATAAATGAAGTCTAACTGCGCGCCCTGAAAGTGTTGTAATTATAATTAAATACATCAACCTCAGTGCTTTAATTCAACTTTCAGTAAAAAACTCCAAGGGCTAAATTGCAGGGAAAATGGGCGGATTGTGAGAAAGTGGTCAAGACGTGACTCAACGCGCGCTAGGAGGAGAGCAGAGAAAAGACCTCCCCACTCCTCATAATAACCCCATTATAAGGCTCATCAATGATGTAATGAAAGCAAACAGTGTGAAAATTGCCTGTAAACAGTTGGATCCGAGTCTCCTAATGAATTCAGTGTCTCTTTTAATCAAAGTGGGCGACCTGTGGGGAGGGGTTTATTGGGCGTGGGGGGGTCCGGTTTCCTCTTAGCGAGCCAGTCAACACCCCAAAACACCTCCTAACCAATGGAAGCGAGTCGCTGGGGACTCACGTGGAAGGGGTGCCCTTAAAAACCTAGCCACTGAGTTGTGCACAAGTTCATTTGTTAGGCTTTATCCGACTTTCCCTTCCCCAATGTGTCTGTTTAACCTGCATTACCTCATTTGCGGTTCTGTCTTCTCGCAGCGTTTTTTTTCTTCTGCGCTCCACCGTCCAACGATTTCGCATTGCATCACCTGCGCTGGCACAGAATGCACTTGCCTTTTCCATCCGGATTCAACTCTTACTCGCCACAGCGAACTACTTTTGAACTGATGAAAATTTCAGCTGCTCAATAGGCGCGAGGCTCGAATTGATGCCGCTTTGCTTCTGTCCGTGGTGCTGAAATGCGCGCGCCCTCTAAGTAGGCTACCTTGTGGTTTTACACTAACACTGTTACTTCAGAACAGCTACTTTTTTTTTTTTTAATAATTTCATAAATAATTCAAAGCTACCATCGATGCGCCTTCGAGAAACACCGGGATTAAAAAGTATTAATTAAATTTGCCAGCCGAGAGTATATTTAGGCTGTATTGATTTTTTTTTTCAAGGAGTGAGGAGTTTTTGGAGGCAGACTCTGTCTGTACTTCACACAAAACCTCCTGAAGAAACCTCCTTTTTCTTTTTAAAATTAAACTAAAAGTCCTCAAGGAAGAAGAAAGTTTTTTTCTCAGGCAGGGGATGAATATTTCTCATTTCCGATTCTGCTTTGGATTTCCTCCTGGATAGACCGCTATTAAATCGAGCGCCATTCACGCAGAACTTGGTTGAATACAGATGATAATCTGAACAGAGGCTTCACGCAAGCAGCAGTGTGGAGATGGAAGCGTCCACCAACGGCTCCAGTTTTGGAATCGACTCCCTGCTGTCCCACAGGCCCGGAAGCCCAGTCATCGCGAAAGGGGACAGTTTGGTTGGGGAATGCCGGTCCCCGCTGGAGTTCAGCCCCAGGTCAGACTTAGAGAGCGGTTGTTCTTCTCCTCCGTCCCCGAGGCGGGAGTGCGGTGAGGATGCGGCGCAGAGACAGGGTCACCCGCTCGCTTACGCGTCCCATTTGCAACACGGGCCGATCTCCGCTGGATCGCAACCTCGGACTGTCACTTCATCCTTTTTAATAAGAGACATTCTTGCTGACTGTAAACCCTTAGCGGCGTGCGCTCCTTATTCCAGCAACGGCCAGCCGACACAGGAGGCAGGGAGACTGGCGTCTAAAATCGCAGACGACTTAATCGAAAAGATCCACAGTAACTCATCGTCAGACAGTGAATACAAAGGTAAAAATACAAACTCGATTTTAAGAGGTATTTTAAAATGATTCCACGAGAACTATTATTTGCCGTTTACATTTTATAGTGTCCAGTCATGCTTTTGCTGACGATTGGCTATATTGCTAAAAGAACTGGGGATAGAAATAAAAAGTACAGGTTGAATTACAATGATTCTGATAATGGAATTTTCGTAATTGCACGCTTTATTGTTTGTTTACTTCATTTAAATAGCCACTGAGATAGATAGATAGATAGATAGATAGATAGATAGATAGATAGATAGATAGATAGATAGATAGATAGATAGATAGATAGATAGATAGATAGATAGATAGATAGATAAAGCATCATGATTATTTTATAGTCAAAACATTTTACAAGTATCTCGTAATATTCATAATAAATATAAGAGAAATAAATGAATTTCTCTGAAACGCATTCATAATGATTTTTTATTTACAGTGCATAAATTATTACATGGCATATTTGACGTATTGTACATTTTAATTTGCTTTAATTTAGTTTATTGATAGATGCAGAACGAATAATGTTGAATAAGAAAAAAGCAACAAAATTCTTTAAGGATTTCTTTAGATTAAATTAAATCTGTAAAAACATTTCTTTCTAAGACAGATCATTTCTTGTGATATTAAGTATGTCATGATACAAAAATACATGACAATTTAATATTGAAATTGTAGAAATAGGGTATTAATTAATCTGAAAATTAATCTCATTGCTTATTGTCGGTGTTACTGTCACAAAAAAAATTACATGTAGCCTACGTGTTTATTTATATTTTTGTGGTGGTGTTGGTGTGTATTTGGCCTAGACTGAAGATGGCATCGTCGTTGTTGATTGCTAATTTGTTCAAAATGTTATCATCACAATCTTAGTAAAAGTAGGGCATGATGGGTCACATGTATTCGCCTATAGACCTTCAGTAAGAAAGCTAAATATACTTCTACTCTCCCATCATAACATTATTAGCTTGGCAACTCTATAGGCGCGGTGATCAAAATTAATGCTCTCCAAATCAAAGCCATTCCATCTCCAGAGCGCTTGTAAAGAGTGTGTGCGCCTCTTTGATTTTTTTGCCTTTCTAGCCTCTTATATTTCGGGGATTTGATGCAATTTGTCCCAGTGCTAATCAGATTTGTAACGCACGAGGTCGGTCCGCTCTTTATTTCGCTCTTATCCCCGGCCCTGTGAAGTTTCTCCGGTCTCGGTTGAAAGGTTTCCATCCCTTGTGGCTCAATTAGCCGGATTATTGTGCTCCTTGAGAGACGACTCAACTACTCGACTGGCAAGGTCTCTCGCGTCGTGTCCCTCTCTTTCTGGGTTCAGAGAGAAAAGAGTTTGGTTTAGAGAGAGAGCGAGAGTGGGTGAATTAAATATCACAAATTCTGAGGACGAAAAAATAAAACATTATAGAGGCCAACAAGACTGTGGAAACCTTTGACGCCATAACGTGACTTGTCAAAGTGGGGTGCATGCAAGTGCTGAAATACACAGGCTAACTAACTCTTGCTAAAGTGGCCTAATCAGTGCCCTTGTGTTGTTTCAGTAAAAGAGGAGGGCGACAGGGAGATCTCGAGCAGCAGAGACAGCCCGCAGGTTCGCCTGAAGAAGCCACGGAAAGCGCGGACCGCCTTCACTGACCATCAGCTCGCCCAGCTGGAGCGCAGTTTTGAGCGTCAGAAGTACCTGAGCGTGCAGGACAGGATGGAGCTGGCAGCATCTCTCAACCTGACCGACACGCAGGTCAAAACCTGGTACCAGAACAGGAGGTGAGCATGTGGTCAACTGGAAACGCATTTGTGTACATCCCATGCATTATTAAACATGCTGCAGAAATTTAATGGTAAATATTTTGGTGTTAATGTCATTTTCTAAAGTGATATTAGTTTTATTTTGGAAAAACTGTACTTCATCAGTGTATTCAAATATATATTTATATATAGGCCTAGTGTATTTTCTCTTTGATTTAGCACTAGCAGTCTCCTGCCAAACACAATAAAACACGTAAGATGACGTCGCTGCATCACTTTTGATTTAATAAAAAGTAAGGAAATGCTGCAGAGTAAATACTATTATTAATATAACAACAAAAATCAGAGCAAATAATTATATTTTACAGAGCTACCAAATTGATTGAAAAAACGTGGATTTATTTGAAAGATATTTTGTAAATATCACGAAATTCATTGCAGAAAAAAGCTAAACATTACTCATGTTATACTTTTTTATTGTTCTTCTACACGTGGTTTAATAGCATATTTTTATATTCGCATCATGTAATTCTGTGTTAAAAGATTTTAAATGAATATAAACTTCAACTTATATTTAATTATTCCACATTTTAATGACGCATGCATCCTTGAAGTAATTACCGAATTAGTTATTTAATGTTGTAAGACACCTTAAAATAACTCTCAGCACTTTCATTTAAGTTAGTCACTTTTATCAACATTTTAGATGTAAAATTTTGTTTTCTGTTTTTGTTCTTTTAATCCTTAATGATAATCATGTTATTACTGAATTGTGGCGTTAAAAGTAACATTAATGCTGATACCTGAAAACTGGAGCTAAATCATTGGTGTCAGTTTTTTAAGGAAACAGTACTACAATAATAAGCATTTTTCCTTTTTTCTTTTTGTTATATGCAGCTTTTATGACTTAGTAGATAAACTGCTGATTGCTTAATCATTTACATATAATAATGTTTCTGTACTAACATCATCCTGTTTTTCCTTGGAAAAAAAGGACAAAGTGGAAGAGGCAAACGGCGGTCGGACTGGAATTGTTAGCGGAGGCTGGAAATTACTCTGCGCTGCAAAGGATGTTCCCCTCGCCGTATTTCTACCCTCAAAGCCTGGTGTCGAATCTGGACCCTGGAGCAGCGCTCTACTTATACAGGGGACCTTCGGCGCCCCCGCCGGCGCTGCAGCGTCCTCTCGTTCCCCGGATTCTCCTGCACGGTCTCCAGGGCGCCAGCGAGCCGCCGCCGCCTCTGCCCCCCCTCTCCGGTGTGTTGTCCAGACCGACACCACCGCGATGAACGCCGCAATTCAGACTCGTTCTAATACTTGGCAGCTTTGAACTCCACCATCAAACAAACGAACTAAAAAAAAAACTATTTTACTGGTGACAAAATATTGAAGATATATTACGAGGCCACAAGAACAAACAAGTGGGTTTAAGTTATTTAATTATTTATGTTTCTTACGTTTTTTAACTTATATGTTTATATATATTTTTGTTTATCCTAAATGTTAAATCTGGAAAAACAAACCGTTATACACCTACTGAACGCAATAACGGGACTTGACACTACAGGGACACTTAGTTCATTTGACAAATTATTATTATTATTTTAACTCTTCAGTATTACAGATGTGAATTGTTGGTGAGTCCCTGACGCAAATGATATTTAAATGGTAGATTCATATTTAATTATTCTGAGATCAAATCCAGGTCACAAGTTAATAAATCGTGGGCTTTGTTGTGACCCTCTAAAATGTACAAAGGAAAAGAGGTGTAAATAAGAATATTTTGTTTTATGTTAAAAGACAAATCTCGATTTTTGTCCCTCTTTTTGTATCATAGTTCCAAGCCTTACGTTAACAGGTGACGTGTGCAGCACAGGACAAATCAGAGCGTCTCCACTAAATCAAAAAGCAACTTTAATGAAGAAGTGTCACTTTTTCTGTTTGACACTTAAGTGAACAAGCAGACGGACTGGACGAGATGGATTATTAATCGATTAATGATCGATTATTTTGTGCTGCTTTTATCGTTTCTGTGTTCCTGCACAACTGCCAGCAGTATCACTTTGATGTTGATGGGGAAGCGCCAAGTGTTCGCCCAGGCATTGTGCAATAACTCTGTATAAAGCCGTTGAAATATCTTGTCATTCTTTCTGGTGAAGCTGTATATTGAGAATAATGATTTGTGAAGTACTGATTCTCGTAATTCCAAATGATTTTCGTTCGTGCCCCCGTGTGCTTAGCGGTGTGAACTTCTTGGGAACTCTTAAAACTGCTGGATATGCGGGGGAGGGTGGTCTTCAAGCAAGGAGAATTACTTTTATAAATGTGCTAATAAAGATCTTTCATTAATTTACCACTGGCTGGGAATGTGGATGTTCCCTATACAAATACAGACAACGCAATTACACTGAACTAACAGACAATATAGAAGATATGTCGGTGGATAATGCGATTGCCACACTGACACATAAAAAAGCGTTTACATTACAACAATAACATACAATATTTGCGTTTATTTTTTGCACAAACTGCACAAATATCTGCGACCAGTGATGCTAGTTTGATTTCACTCGTAAAATGAAGGTTCCTGATGCTAACGAAATCATTTAATTCCACAAAAGCTCCTTTATAGGAGGAAAAAGGGCTTTTAGACAACATAATATTGTTTACACCAAGACAAAAATGTTTTTATTTTACAGAGAGATTCTTTGAGAAACCAAAATGGTTCTTCGTGTGACAACCCATTTTGGAACCTTTATTTTTAAGAGTGTACATAAAATAAAATAAAAAACATTTGGTTCTTTAACAATTGTACACAGATCTATAACTCAATCATTTCATTTTGCGTAATTCAAAGATATTTCAGAATCTATCTGTAATTCTACGATAAACAATTTAATATTTGTAATTTCTGGTTCTAGTGGGCAAACACTAAATGGGTGTATAATTTTATAAATGAATTTTATTTATAACAACGTGATGTGGAAAAAAAAATATTTATTCGTATTAAGGACTGCTGAATAGTCCATATATGAAAGTTTCGTTTTAATTTAAATGTTTTCGTCTTAAAGTTATAAGAAAGTCTTAAATGAAACAAAAGATTAAGGACAAAATTAAAATAAACCAATAAATACATATATCAGTTTCTCTAACGTCAATACACCGCTCTTAATGTATCCAGATTTACACAGCAATTTAATAAAAAAGTAGAAGTTTGCTTATGAAAATAAACGTAAACAACGCGATAGCAATATCATAAAACTCGAGCTCGGAAAAGGCTATTGCTGGCAAATGTGTTTGAATAATTTTAAACACGACTGTCAGACACTTTGCGCAAACCTCACACTATTTGGTTACCATCGTGGATTTAATTTGTCGAACCTGCCGGAGGAAAAAAAAAGTTAATAAGAATGTCGCACCCAAGGAAAGTGAACATTCACCACCCCTAACCTTTCAGAAACGCCTGGAGATTTAGGCAACTTAATTCTACCTTCTTATTTTAAAGTTTAACGTGACTGCCTTATTAATAGGTCACACTTTAAATATCATTCTTGATGTGAATCATACGAGCCGCTTTCAACACACTTGTTCACTTTATTGGCAGCATGATAAAAAGGAAATAGGCTGTCTCTCGCACTCAACACTTGTCAGCCTCCATTGTCTTATGTTCAACTCAACTGACAGACTTTTCTTGTTTTTTTTTTGCTCTGTGTCGTTTAGTTTTCATAAACAATCTGTGGATGAAATATTAATGGTCACCTAAGTGTGTAATTGTTTAAGTGCCCTAAATGATCCCATTTGGAAATGGATTGTTTCCATATACTTTCTTGAGAGTGTTGGTTTGCTGCTCTTTGCCAAGCGGCCCCAACAGCTGGTCACCGGGCAGCGTGGACTGCGGCTCGGCTCAGCGACGGGACATCTGGTCAGCGGCACGACAGGAGCCCCCCTTCATTCCCCCTCCGCGAGCCTAACACTGACTTTAACCCAACCATGGGACCGGACCGTAAAGCTCAGGGTTTAGGGACCGCTCTGACAGGGCGTCTGAATGGGATATTAACGAGCAGACAAAAGACCTTAATAGCTTTTAATTGAACGTCGATAACGTGTGATCAGTCGGGCTCCTGCTGCAAACTTTCGCATAGCACATGTCATTTCCAGTCTCATCGCTGGGCTCCTGTCCATAAATCACTAGAGGAGAAAAGGAGAGAGAAAAACAATCCACTCAATTATTATTAATTTTATTAGCTTGTTGAGGTGGGATTTATTTAGTTTGCTGTGTACTTTGCAAAATCTTTGAAATAGAAAAACATATTAATACAAATTTAACAATGTAAACAAAATAACAATAATGCAAAATACATTCTAAAAAATCTGGGCTATTTCAACCCACATTTAAGTAAAATATGTACAAATAAAAACTAAACAAGAATTAAAATAGAATAATATACATATTATCGCAATGATAACATTTTATAGCAATTTTACAACATACTTTCAAAAAATCTGGGCTATTTTAATCCACATTTAAAGAAAAATATGAACAAAGCACAACTAAACAAGAAAAAAAATTGCATAATATACATATTATAGCAATGATAACATTTTATAGCAATATTACAAAATACTTTCAAAGAAATCTGGGCAATTTCAACCCACATTCAAGTAAGATATGGACAAACCTAAACTAAACCCGAACTAAAATTAATATAGGCCTATATTAAAGTTCATATTTGACCTGTATATAACCCATTTAAAAATAATAAAATTCAATATATATCTTTATCACACAAAGTGACACAATACACAATTAACCCAGTATTTAGGTTTGTCCATATTTCCCCCATATTTGAAATAACCCTGAATTTTTTGCATTAAAAATAGCAGAATCATAAAAAAGGTTTATTAAAATTACTTTTCGATTTTTATTCAAACGCTTACGTAAAAAACCCAACAACAATTCAGATCAAAGATTGCAATCATCACATCTGCACATGATCCAAAGAAGACTCTGACCCCCCTCAATATTTATGAAAAGGGTTATTCTTGCGAAGTGCGCAGCTGATTGCAAGAAAAGCTCCTCCGTCTTGTTAATAGACGCAAAGATTTTTGCATGTGAAAGGATAGTGGTAAATCCCTCGGCTCTTACCGCGGATTGTCCCCGGCTCAGGGTTAATGAAGTGCGGATAGAGTCTCGCTGATCTCCCGACAAACAAAAACACAACACGGAGAGCTTAGAGCCGCGGGATCAGTGACTCTGATTAAGCTCATTGACTCAGAATAAAAACCAAACAAAACAGCCTTCAGATGAAATTAAGAGTCAATCAAAGTGCAATTTGCATCGTGATTTGGCCGACTGTCTTTTTCCCATGTCTTTTTTGACGATTGCCTTTTTTTTTGGTTTAGAAGATGAAATTCAATAAGGAACGGAAACAGCTGTCCTTTATTTACTTCTTTTCAAGACAATAAAACATATGCAATGATTTGTGTATAATTAATTAGATATAATTTATTAATGGGAAAATATGATGTGATATATATTCTAATCAAAATATTAGACAAATGGGTAGATATAACATTAAGCAGAAAAATAATATATAGTCAGATGAAAAAACATATATATCTAAACAAAAACAGTAACAGTCACAAATAAAATGATTGTAACGATTGTAAATTAATTAAATTAAACCGTACAAATTAAAGACTTTATTTCCATTTACTCAAATATTATACTACAAATATAATTATGTAAATAAGGGATCAAAAACAAAAAAGAGATTTTTAAGTAATTTATACTATTGAAATAATTGTTAATATTGAATATAAATTTTAATATTTTAATATTTTAAATATTATCATGATCACTTATTCGTGTTTTAAAAGCAATAGACAGAATAAGAGTATATGTGTATGTCACATTCATAATTTTACCAATATTTTGCCATTTTATTTTCACAAAGTTTATTAAAAACAGATTCAAAAACAATTTAGTAGCATTTAATATACTATCAGCATAAAATTGTTAAAAATTAATAATTTTACATTATATAATATTGCATAATATGATATAATAAAAATAATCTGTCCAAAATGATCAACTTAAATGCAATTTTTTTTATCAGTAATTATTATGATTGCCCTCTATGAGTAATCTTCATAATCATCCTGGAGGTTTGGACAGAGATTTGGAAACTGGGACAGCAATTGGGCAACAAGATCAGTGGCACCTGCTGCAGGGTCAGGATACCCGTGACCCTCAGGGGAAGGTGATTGGGACACAGTCACTCACATTTGTCCTCTGCATAAACTTATCTGGCCATAGAGAGACGCAAGGGAAGACAGATGGAGTTTTACAAAATCTGAATCAGCAACACCTAGAAACATTTAAAAAAAACAGGAGGTACAGCAAAACAATAGAAAGATATAGAAACTAGACAGCGAGCGGCTCCCAAGGTACAGTCCTGCGTATCAAATCCAATCCTTGCCTGAAGGTATACGAAGGGTGGAGGTAGAAAGGCCTCCAAGATAACTCAGTAATCATTCCTCCAATAAAACCCAAAGCATTTCTAAACTTGGGTCAGGGGCAAAAGGATTGACATACCAATCTTGACAAATAATGAAAACACTCTTCTCGTAGTCTGGGTAGAGGGGGAAAAAAGGCATGAGAAGACAGAACGGTTTACTTGGAAAAGCGCAGTGGACATACAGTAAGAATCCCCTGCAGTCAGAGATAACAGTTATGTTGGTCCCAGCAGGGGCCGATGTAAAGAACACTGGTATTAGGTGGCAGGATGATTATCTAATCAATAAGGGCGTATGTTGTCGTAACCCCCCCTCCATCACACAGATGAGCGAACAAGAGCAGGACTGTCCCATGGGAGAATTCACTACCCTGGAGGACATAGACAGTTCTACCAACATTCACCCTCTTCATCACCCCTCACGCTCTACACTGCCACCTGATGGATGGGAGAAAAACAACACTGTGGACAAATAGATATTTACTTTAAGGGTCAACTCCAAAAACAAACTTCCAAATGCTTTTGAGAACAGAAAAGTCTTTAATCTAGACTTAAAGATGATGATGGGGAGGTGCTTGTATTTTTGACGGTGGTAAGGCCTTCCAAAGCCAAGGGTCACAATACTAAAAGCTCAATCTCTCTTACATTTAAGGGTGGGTTTGGGGATAAAGAGCAGATTTTGACTGGAGGACTGAAAGAATCTGGTAGGCGGATACATGGTGTATGCATTATTAACAATGTACTAGTGTTGTCTAATATGCACAGACTAATCATTTCTCTTTATAAGACCTCAGTGTATCATCATTAGCCACAGGTATTCCTTTCGTTTTGTAGCTGATGACTTGCATTTTATGAATAACAAAGGACCACGGTTTCAATTAAAATCTACCTTAAGGCTAAAAAAAGACAATTCTGCCATCATTCAATTACCATTGTGTCGTTCCAAACATAAACAGATTTTTGGTGCAACACAAATTAAATTATTTGTAAGAACATCTGAGAGATTTCTGTATCATAATTGAAAGTTGATTTACACAACTCTAATATAAATCTAAATATACAGTTGAGGTTAGAATTATTAGCCCTCCTGTGTATTTTCCCCCAATTTCTGTTTAACTGAGAGATTTTTTCAACACATTTCTAAACATAATAGTTTTAATAATTCATTTCTAATCACTGATGTATTTTATCTTTCCCATGATGACAGTAAATAATAATTGACTAGATATTTTTCAAGACACTTCTATACAGCTTAAAGGACATTTAAAGGCTTAACTAGGTTAATTAGATTAGGCAAGTTATTGTATAACAATGGTTTGTTCTGTAGTCAAACTGCTAAACATAACTCTTGTATTCTAGCCAAAATAAAACAAATAAGACTTTCTTCAGAAGAAAAAATATATCAGAAATACTGTGAAAGCTTCCTTGCTCTATTAAACATAATTTGGAAAATATCTGAAAAGAAATTCTCAGGAGGGCTAATAATTTTGACTTCAACTGTATATCATAAAATGAATCCAACAATATTCATTTGGTTTAATCCAAACCTTCTGAAGACACGTGATCAATTTGTTCCATTTACAGTCACCTATAAACACTGATCAGCCAATGATCATTCAAAGTTGATCATGGAAGCTCATTCATGTTTGCCTTACACATGAGAACCAATGAGGTTCATTCCTGTGTGTCACAAGGCACATTTGAGATTTTGCAAGAACCAATGAGGCTTGCTCTTGTGTGTAAAGCATGTATAGTCCATCTTATGTTTATATACACTACCGGTCAAACGCTTGGGGTCAGTATTAGTGCTGTGTGATTTGGGGAAAATATCTAATCCTTTTTTTTTTTTTTTTGACAGATATTGCGATTGCAATTTGATTCATGATTAAATTCAAAGTTCAGGCTGATTTGAATTTTATTCAAGCTTCAGCTCAATATTCTGTAAGCCGTGGCAACAATTCTTCGACAGCTCTTAAAATATACCGGTTTTTGTTTGGTCTCTTTGACTTTGAAACCAAAATATTCCCATTTTACAAATGCTGTTTTTCTTTGATATTAATTTGTCTATTAATGCTATTAAGGAGCGTTCACGCCATTATGCCACTTGTCAACACTTTCCTGTTTGTTTTCTTTTTTTTTTATTGTGGGCGTAGTTCAGTTGCCCAATTCTGATTGGGCAGAACAAAAGTGTGCTCACTCAATTGGCTAATTATAAAGCCCCGGTCAGATCACACGATTTCGGCGCGATTTCCTTGACACCTAGGGTGTCGTGAGGAATCCGTGACACAAGATTCAATTGTTACTTCACATGTAATGTGGCATAGTTCACGACAACCGATACCATGTCTGCGAAGCATAGTTGACTGGTTTTGAAGCACTTCACCTCAGATGTTATTCGTTATTCTTGTTTACATATATATTTTATATTGCAGCCTCCTGCGATTAACTAATCGCAACGTTGCAAATGGCGATTGTGATTTGATTTCGATTAATCGCACAACCTTAGTCAGTATGATTTTACATGTTTTAAAATAAGCTTATTCTGCTCACCAAGACTGGGTTTATTTAATAAAAAATACAGTACAAATTGTAAAATGTTATTGCACTGTAGTTTATAATTTAATTTAATAATTTATTCCAGTGATTTTAAAGTTGAATTTTTAGCTTCATTACTCCAGTCTTCAGAGTCACATGATCCTTCAGAAATCACTCTAATATTAAATATTAATATTATTATTAATGGTTATAGTAATAAAAGCAATAATGACTGGAGTAATAATTTCATTTGAAACTACATACTATAAGAAAGCAGTTATTTACAATTTTAATAAATATTAAAAAATGTACCTTTTTTATTACATTTTATAAATGACATCTTGATGAACAGAATAATAATTTAAAAAAAAAGGAAAAGAAAAAATAGCTGACCCCGAACTTGTGACAAGTAGTGTATGCACCAAAATGTAATATCCATCATATATATAGTGTAGGGAACATGTAACATTCTTATGATCATTTCACAAATTTTAAGTGCTCTTTCACTTGATCACGACACAAGAGTCCACCCAATTCTGTGTATCTTTGTTTATTTTTTACATCAGACATCCACACGTGTCAATTTCAACACAATCCACTCATATACAACTTGTTTGTTCTAGTTGATGAATTCTGACGCCAGTTTTACACTTTTACGACCAAAAGCTTGTGCTCTCCAACACCTACACATCTCACTAACAACTCACTGTGCCACAATGTACTACACATGCGCAGTAGAAAAGTAACAAAATGTATATGACATACAAATCAACAAGAACACTTTATATAACATTTGTATAATAATTATGATAATTACTTTAAACAATAAACTATAAAATATGGCTCTTACATATATTAATTGTATCTTTTCAGATGATTTGAATTCAACTGATACAGATCTATATTTTGATGTCTTTATTTTAAAGTTGGGATGAATGTACTTTTGAGTTACAGTAGATACATTTCAGATCTTACTGAATACCTAAAGATATACGTATTTGTGCTTTGAAGATGAACAAAAGTATAACAGGTATGAATTGACTTTAGATTGAGTAAATGATGACCAGATTTTTATTCCACAGACAACTAACCAACATCTTTAATAATGAGTATTGTTGGTTTCTCTACTAGAAAACCCTCTCGGAATTTCGACTACTGCAACACTGTCCCAATCCCACCATACAGTATGTACATATGAAGTAGTTCTTCTGTGTTTGGGCTCATTTAAAGTGGATTAGGTTTGAGAAAGAGGAACTTTCTGGAGAACCTCAGTGCACCCCTGGGTCAGATCGGTGGACCCGGCGAGCCCCTGAGTCTCATAAACATAAAGGAAGGAATAGGTATGAATAAAGGATGAGGAAGGGTATACATGTATTTTTAACAGCCTTCCGTGTGAAGCCTGGCAGGAGAATGCATTTTGGCTTTCTGAGGGGGAAGGGGGCAAAGGGAGGGGTGGGCAATGTGTTTGTATTTGCTTTATTTTTTCGTCTTTTGTGTTATTGTGTAGAATGCGGCTGTGTGGAGTGTGAGACTGACACTTGGGTGACGAATGTAATATATGAATGGCTCTATTTTTTTTACATACTTATGTATATATACAGTATGTACATACAAATGTGGGTCAAAGACGAAAAAATGATTTTCAAACATAATACAGCTTTATATATTGTCTTTTTTCAGTAAATTATCATGTTTCAATTATAATAGAGCTTTTAATGAGCAAAACATAATGACTAACACAAGAACACTAATGATAATACATATAATAAACACTTTTAGATTCCTCCCAGTAAACTCAACATAGTGGAAATTTCAGGCCCATAGCCAGGGGGGGGTTCGGGTGGTTCGAAAGACACTGACAAAGGTCCAGAATTTGTGCCATCCCTGCAGGCACAGAACGTCAACGTGGGGATGTTGGATTTTGTTTGGAAATGAAAATCGGGTTGACGTCAAAACCCATCATCAGGCTGACATCAATGTCTAAAGTTTAACCTAAAATCAACCTAAATTAAACCAAAGATCAACGTCTAATCATGTTACACCTTGATGTTGTGTGGATGTTACCACTATGGCATCTATCAGACGTTGGATTTTGGTCACTTTTCAACACAACCTAAAATCAACCAAATATCAATGTAATTTGACATCGTTATTGGACGTCAAAATAACGTTGTCCTTAGACACTGGCTAGACATTGAATTTTGGTCACCTGACGTCATGACCTAAATCTAACATAATATTAACGTCTTATGACGTTGTGTGCCTGCTGGGATACATGAGCTCATTTGTCCTATTTTGACTGCTATGCTATCATAAATTGTAAAATATACCTATGAAAATAACTCATCAAACAAGACTTTAAGACCAAAAGGAATGCTGTGTTGGCTGATGCTTTGGTGTAACTTCCCCTCAATCTGGCGCCCAAATTCTGACTGATGAAAGTTGAATGTGTTTGCTATTTGCCTAATAAATTACAGTAGGCTACAGTTTTTAATTTAAAACTTTAACAGATTCCTATTTTTTTGTAATGATATATAATGTAAGAAGTTTGTACTTCAAAATAAGTATTGTTTTCATATTTATTCTAAATCTTTAGGAAATGTTTTTGGTACATCAAAACATGTGGTTATGATGACCATCGGACAAGCTAATCCAGCAAAATATTGTTTAAAATGTCACTATAATGCAGTATTAAAACCACACAATTCATTAGAAAATGATGTGGATAACTGCAAAACTTTTCACCAGGCTGCGTACGGGCCTGAATTTCTTTAAATGAACAGTTCAACCAAAACTGAAAATCACCACATGGTTTACTTACACTCAAACAATTACTTTACTTACACTAAATCAATTAAAATGTGTTAAGACAGGTTATTAAAGAATGAAAAAGAAAAGAAAGACACAATAGTGTGATCTGTCGGACGTAGAACAGTGCTCATTCAGTAAAGGCACAGCTAAACAGATGTGTTCTAAGTCTTGATTTGAATGTGCCTAATGTTGAAGCACATCTGATCATTTCTGGAAGCTTGATTTCAGCAGCGGGGGGCGTAGTAGCTGAAAGCCGATTCACCTTGCTTTGACTGAACTCTTGGAATTTCTAGTTTATATGATCCTTAAGATCTGAGTGATCTATTAGGTTTGTATTCAGTGAGCATATCTGTAATGTATTGAGGTCCTAGGCCATTTAGTGATTTATGGACAAGTAATAATACTTTAAAATCCATTCTGAATGTAACTAGGAGCCAGTGTAAAGACCTGAGAACAGGTGTGATGTGCTCTGATTTTCTGGTTCTGGTCAGAAAACGCAGCATTTTGGATGAGCTGTAACTGTATGACTGTCTTTTTTGGAAGGTCCATGAGGAGGCTGTTACAGGTAATCTACCCTGCTGCTGATAAAGTCTTCACTGGAAACAAAGCATCTGATTCTTGCAATGTATTTGAGATGATAGTATGCTGATTTACTAACTGCTTTGACATGACTATTGAAACTCAGATCTGACTCCAGAGTCACACCAAGATTCTTGACCTTATTTTTTGTTGTTTGACCCTTAGAGCCAAGGTCCGCATTCACCTTGAGAACCTCATCTCTGTTCCCAAACGCAATGACTTAAAAATGGCAGTTTTCTCTTTGTTTAACTGAAGAAAGTTTTGGCACATCCAGGTGTTAATTTTATCAATGCATTGGCAGAGGGTGTCAATGGGGCTGTAGCCATTAGGCGGCAAGGTTATGCAGATCTGAGTGTCATCAGCATAGCTGTGGTAGGAGATTTGGTGCTTTCTCATTTTTTGGCTCAGAGGGAGCATATAAAGGTTGAACAGGAGAGGTGCCAGAATCGAGCCTTGTGGGACTCCACATGTCATGGGTGTCCACCTCGACCTACGGACATCTGTACTGACATGGGGGGGGGGGGGGGGGGGGGGGGTTGTGAGTCTCTCTACCGTAGCAAAGCCGTTTACATTAAAAGCACAGACGGTCTGGACTACAGTATTATAATGGACTACTAGTTTCGTCTTCCTCCAGATACGCTCAGCTTTTCTGCATTGTTCTCATTTATGCATCTCTTTCTGACAGGGACAGATCTGTCTTCAATGGCTGGAGTGATCAATATATCAAAGAAAATAGAGAAATGATCAGATAGTGCAACATCCTTAACAACAGTCGATGAAATGTGTAAACCCTTAGTTATAAGTAGATTAAGAGTGTGTCCACGATTGTGTGTGGGTCCTTGAACATGCTGAGACAGATCAATTTGTGTTGGGACAACATGAAGGAATTAAGTTAATTTATTAGTTACTAATTTAAGTGGATTGAACAAAAACAATTAAGCTTTTCCTAAGAAAACCACAAGATTTATGTTTCAGCTTATTTTAGATAAATAATTAAAACATTGGTTGGATGGTTTGTTCTGTAGACTAATTGAAAAAAATATATAGCTTAAAGGAGCTAATAATTTTAACCTTAAATGGTGTTTAAAATATTAAACTGTTTTTATTCTAGCCAAAATAAAATAAATAACACTTTTTCTAGAAGAAAAAATATTATCAGACATACTGTGAAAATTTCCTTGCTCTCCTAAACATAATTTGCAAATATTTTAAAAAGATATTAAAAAAATTAAAAGGAGGTTAATAATTCTGACTTCAACTGTATACAGTATGATCGTTAATATGAATAAAATATGACATTTTTTGCATTTGTATGGTTTAGGATTTTGTTTTTTTTTTGTTCCAACTCTTATTTCAGTAAACTGTGCAAACACTACACTTTGCTCTGGTCGACACTGGATGTGTTCTGTTAACTCTGATAAACTAGAATTACTAAAACTGAAACTAAATATATAAAAACTAAACAACAAATACAAAACTAAAACCGACAAAACCACTAATGTAATGACCTGAAACTAAACTGAAATGCTCTGCAAATTAAAAAAAAGTATCGAAAAAAAAAGTAATTTAAAAATGCAAAACTATAATAACCTTGATTTATATAACATTCATTCATCATTCAGTTTCCTTCGGCATAGTCTCTATTTTAGAGATCACCACAGCGGAATGACCCTTCCAGTATTGGGAAACACCCATACACACTCATTCACACACTCATACAGACAATTTAGTTTATTCAATTCACCTATACTGCATGTTTTCTGACTGTAGGGAAAACCGGAGCATCCAGAGGAAACCCACGCAGACACGGGGAGAACATGCAAACTCCACACAGAAATGCCAACTCGACCTTCTTGCTGTAAGGCGAGAGTGCTAACCACTGAGCCACCGTGCTGCAAAGTTTAGATAACATATATTGTTAATATATGCATGATTTAAAACTAAAGGTGTCAGAACAGCAGGTGTGATGAAGAGGCTTTGTTAGGAATTGTTTAATATTTGCACAGAGGAGACACATTGCACATCTATTTACATTCATTTGCTGCTTTTTAGTTCTTTAGCAGCAAATACTTTGTGATGCATAACAACACTTATAACCTTAAGACTGACCGAGATCATCTATGGGCCGCAGAGGTTGAGCAGAGGAAGAAGAAAGACACGCTGAGGGTTATTTACTTTTTTCAAATGGCTCATAATGGACTCTCCATGCAGTGAGCAAACCCTTGACTCCTCGTTCTCCACCCAGGACCCTCAGGAACAGTCCGCAGATGCCTAACTGAGCCATGACTTCAGGCCAGTGCAAAGAGCAGAGGCTAACAGGGAAATGATGGAGTGCCTGACCAGCTGAAGAGAGAAAGAGAGGAGAGCAGATTAGCCACACTAACGCTCAGTATGTTTGCATGGACAACAATGTTCCATTATTAACACGATTAAGACAATACTCTTATTAATAATCTACCATGTAAACAGAAATTTTTGATTACTTCAAAGGTATAGTTCACTCAAGAATGAAAATTTGAATTTCTTTCTCCTTTTGAACATAAAGCAAAAAGGCAGATATACTAAGGAATGTTGGAAACCACAAGCTAATGACATTCAGATTTAGTTGTTGTCGTTCATACGATGGATGTCAATAGCTGCACATTCTGAACATTCTTCTAAATATCTTGTATTATTTTCAACAGAAGTTTAAGTTTAAAATTTTATAAGTTTAAAAAGTTTAAAATCACTTGAGTGTGAGGAAATCGTGAGGTAATGTTAAAGTACTTTCTAAAGTCACACATTTGTAAAGCATTCCTATTTTAGCCACATTATTGTAGCATGACATTTACATGTTAACACCTTCATCACACTATTAGTGTTGTGTAGGACTTATTGCCATATTTTATGGCAGGATTCATTCACACATAGCAGTGCTCAACAGTTTGACAGCAAACAATTGAGCATTATGGCTTCCCTTTTTAGCCTTCCTCTGACTTCTGTTTGCATAATATTGCATGACCAATAATTAAAGAGATGGTTGGCCAAAAAAGGAAAATTTACTCACCCTCAAGTGGTTCAAAACCTTTATGAGTTTCCTTTTCTGTTAAACCCACAATAAGCTATTTTGCAACTTCCACAGTAGGAAGAAGGAAAACATAAGGAAGATAACAGTTATAGGTTTACAACATTTTAAAAAAATAACTTATTTTGTGTTCAACACTTGTGACAAGTGAACGGTGAGTAAATGATGACTAAATTTTCAGTTTTGAATGAACTTTCATGAGCACAAAGCTTTTGTAAAACAACCAAAACTGCATATGGTACTGTAAGAAAAATATACAGTTTGTATGTTGATACACGAACGTCACATGGTGTTATGTGGGGCTGTAATGAAGTGTGCCAATAATTAATATATGTGCTATAACAAGTAAAACATGAACATTAAAGAAATATTCTAAATGCAACTCATGCAAATTAATCATACTGTCTTATTCAGAATAAATTTATTCAGAACATTTTCAGTAGTCATGACATTACATAATATATGGGTTTTTCATATACATTATGCTACAAAAACCAGTACATACTATATGTAAAGCAGTGTTTACAATGCAGAATTGCTGAATGACTAAATAAACATTATCAGCATGATGGTGTGAAAATCAGTACTTTTCTTGCCAACTTATGCCGCTTAAACCAATGACAGAAACTAGAATAGCAGATAGAATAGCAAAAAAATATGTGGGAGAGCAAAAAAGACAGAGCATCAGAAGAATAGACCCTTTTCAGTACGGTGATGACACAATCCAATAGTCATTAGCTTCCTAAATTTTTACAGTCTTGAATTTTTAGATTTTTTAAAACCTATATACATTTATAAAGCTGTATTTTGAATTATATCATCTAATAAACTAAGTTAACCCTTATGCAAAGTATTTCTAATGCAGCGTCTATGGGCAGGACAGTAAATATGACATTCTTCTCTTATCCAGCTGCCATTATCAATGTCATACAATTTCTTTTCCCATTCATAAACATTGTTCTGAATTGATTATTCTTTAATTAAAGGTAAAGAAACGAAAACGGCTGAATGTATCTGATGGAGCAAACACTAACCTACATATTATTCAGTCACTAGATGTCACCAAACAGTCAATAACAGAGGCGGAGTGAAAGTATTGACTGACAGTCAAGATGATTTGAAGTACCTGGATGAGCCTGAATTATTCAGTGGTTGTTATCTCAGAATAACATACCATGGAATGTCTTGACTGACCAATCAGCAATAAGTATTAGTACTGCATAAAACACTTAAATTAGACAATTGAAAAAGAACGCTGATCAAAATTAATGAACACTTTCAGAGACTTACCAGTTATTGTGCAATTTTGAGTGTGCTCCTCACAGATGAGTGTGCTTGACAAACCACCTGTAGGTGACACACTCTACATATGCACCAGACATTTTATTATCAGCACTCTATGTTTCTTTTTTTGTGTGTGCTTCATGCAAGTTGTGGGCTTAACTAACCACCAATAAGTGACACTCTTTATTCCTCTTCAAATGCACCAGAAATCTTCTTGTAAGCAGCCCATGCTTCTTGGAAAACATTGTGCAATTTTGAGTGTGCTCCATTCAGGTGAGTGGGCTATTTAGATTTTAGTCAGATTATTAGTGGGATTTTTGCAACCCAGGCTCATTCTAAAAACGTACCGCTATATACATTTCTGGAGGGCACCAAATACGTCCAAGGAGGTATGTTTTTTTGCAGTCTTTGTTTTCACAAATCGACCAAAGGCCGTTGTGTACACTTTTTTTTTTAGAATTTTTCCCGTGAGTGCCATTCACTTCTGCTATTCTCATAAAATCCACCAGAGGCCGCTGTCGACTGACTGACCTCCCTTTTCCTTCCCTAAACCCAACCAATCGTGTTTTTCAAAAGTCGTTTTAAAACCGACAGTATTAAAAAGCAATCCAGAAAAAAGAAAAGACTTCGCCTGATTTTAACCACGTTTTCAAACTTTACCACATTCCCACCCTGTTATATACCTGTTTGTTTTATTTTTTGGCTTCTGTTTTTGTCTTACTCGCTTTCTGAAACCGTTCTTCACTGTACACGAATCCTGTCGTCACGGTCAACTCCGCTCTGTGTCTCAAGTCTGCCGACGTACATGGCAAGCTACTGGACAAACTGGTAACAGCGGGAAAGCGGTCCATACGGAGGCAAGCGGTCAGCTAGTAGCGCGAAAACTCAAATTAATGCCGTCATACCGTCCGGTAGCGTTCAATTTAAAGATGAAATGCAGCCATACATTCTGGTTACATAGTTTGCAACCTCCAAAAAAGTATAGGGCTAAATATTCAGAATGAGCCTATATGCTGTATTTTTGTTTTGTTTTTAAAATTAACTTAAAAACATTAATTAATTAATCTAACTTAGAATTATAACATTAATATACGGCTGCTCTGTGATTATTTAAAGTGCTTTTTTATCCTCACTTATAGTTCGCTTTGGATAAAAGCATCTGCTAAATGAATAAATGTACAGTAAATGTGTCAATCACGCACCTAGCTGGTGGTAAATTCCTTATTTTTCCATTAAACTGCCATTTTTACTGACTTTACAAGGTGGTTATGACGGAAATCCTCTGACTAGCTGAAGAGAGAAAGATGGAAAAGGAAAGGATTAGCCAAGCTAACACTGACAGAGATTCCCCATTTCCAACAAGTCACTCGCGGTTAGAGTAAAGCAGCAGTAACGTTGTCTGACAATTTGTGGGGGAAGCCATTGCGTAGATTCCCTATTAACAAACGCACACTTGATCATCAGAGAAGCTGATATTATAAATATTTACATACTTCAGAGAGACGTGGATTGTCTGGCAGATCAGAATGCAGATCTTCATGGCGCTAAAGAGGCAATGGCAGCTTCTTCTCTGTCGGCTTCCCACATTTGAAGTCAGTCGAGTGGCAAACGACAGAAATGATGGAAAAGCAAGATGGCATGTAAGACTCTGAGACGGGCGGGAAAAAAGGCTTCAAATGGTTATCAATAAAATAGTCTGTGCCAGGCGCTGCAGTTTAACCTGTTTAGCGTGTTTGGGCTTCTGCTAACGGGCCGTGACGTGTGCTGTGCATGGATTCAGTCTCTTCATGCTTGTCTTCACAAAGCTCCCTGTCGGTTTGAAGAGTTCACAGCTTCTCCTCACACAGGTGAGAGTCCCTTTGGAGTCCCACAGACTTCAGCACAAGACATGACATAAAACAAGAGCCTCTCACACCCGGCAGAGGAAAAACAGACACTTGAAAGGGGCAGAGAGTGACTCGCTGACGCTACACTTCTTATTGATTTGATGGGTATTGGGAGAAATGCACAGTGGCCAATGCATATGAGGTGTTTTACTGCACTCCAGTTATATGTGGAGAGGGCTGAAAATCAAGAGTACAATGAGATGGTGTATGAATTTGCAATTACAGCTGTAAATAGAAAGTTTCAGAAACTGTGTTAACTAGGATAATCAGATAATTATTGTTTTCAGATAATGTTTTGTCAGTAGTGAATGGTATTTAGAAGAATGGCTGTTAATAATATAATATAATATAATATAATATAATATAATATAATATAATATAATATAATATAATGTTCCAGTGTACAAAAATACAATTTTAATAATAATAATAATTCATTAATTTTCTTTTCGGCTTAGTCCCTTTATAAATCCGGGGTCGCCACAGCGGAATGAACCGCCAACTTTTTACGCAGCGGATGCCCTTCCAGCGGCAACCCATCTCTGGGAAACATCCACACACACTTATTCACACTCACACTACGGACAATTTAGCCTACCCAATTCACCTGTACCGCATGTCTTTGGACTGTGGGGGAAACCCACACGAACACAGGGAGAACATGCAAACTCCACACAGAAACACCAACTGACCCAGCCGAGGCTCGAACCAGCGACCTTCTTGCTGTGAGGCGACAGCACTACCTACTGTGCCACTGCGTCACCGTAATAATAATAATAATAACAATAACAATAATAATAATAATATTAATAATAATAATAATAATAATAATAATAATAATAATAATAATAATAAAATATAATGTATATGGTGTTATGGAAAAATATTAATATAATAATAATAATACTTTTATTAACATTACATTAATATTTAAAAAACTTCAACATTAATATTCATATGTTTGAATATTTTAAATCTTTCATTCATTCATTTTCCCTTCGGCTTAGTTCCTTTATTCATTAGGGTTCCCCACAGCGGAATGAACCGCCAACTTATCCAGCATATGTTTTATGCAGTGGATGCCCTTCCAGGTGCAACCCAGTACTGGGAAACATCCATACACACTCATTCACACACATACACTACGGACAATTTCGTTTATTCAATTCATGCACATGTCTGTGGATGTGTGGAGTAAACCGGAGCATCAGGAGGAAACCCACGACAACATGGGGACAACATGCAAAGTAAACACAAAAATGCCAACTGACCCAGCCAGGACTCGAACCAGCAACCTACTTGCTGTGAGGTGACAGTGCTAACCACTGAGCCACCTTGTCGCCTTTTAAATCTTTAATATCTGTTATCAATTTTGACTTATATAATAACAATAATAATCTAAAAGTTTATTTATTTAATTATATTTTGCTGTTACAAACAAATAAAACTGATTCTGATAATAATAATAAAAACAAAAATAAATAATAACAATAATAATATGTTTAGTGGGCTATGCGGTGGCTCAGTGGGTAGTGCTGTCGCCTCACAGCAAGAAGGTCGCTGGTTCGAGCCCCGGCTGGGTCAGTTGGCATTTCTTTGTGAAGTTTGTTCTCCCCGTGTTCACGTGGGTTTCCTCCGGGTGCTCCGGTTTCCCCCACAAGTGCAAAAACATGTGGTATAGGTGAATTGGGTAGGCTAAATTGTCTGTAGTGTAAGTGTGTGAGTTAGTGTTTATGGATGTTTCCCAGTGATGGGTTGCAGCTGGAAGGGCATCTGCTGCGTAAAACATATGCTGGATAAGTTGGCGGTTCATTCCGCTGTGACGACCCCAAATTAATTAAGGGACTAAGCCGAAAAGAAAATGAATGAATAATAATATATTGTTTAATGTTATGAACCTTACATTAATATGTAAAAAACATTAATATTAATATTGATATGTTTAGAATCCAATGTACCTTAATATCGGTTTATTTATTTAAATATATTTTGCTGTTACACACAAATAATAATAATAATAATAATAATAATGTTCAGTGTAATGGAAAAATATAATAATAATAATAATAATAATAATAATAATAATAATAATAATAATAATAATAATGTTCAGTGTAATGGAAAAATATAATAATAATAATAATGTTCAGTGTAATGGAAAAATATAATAATAATAATAATAATAATAATAATAATAATAATAATAATAATAATAATAATGTTCAGTGTAATGGAAAAATATAATAATAATAATAATGTTCAGTGTAATGGAAAAATATAATAATAATAATAATGTTCAGTGTAATGGAAAAATATAATAATAATAATAATAATAATAATAATAATAATAATAATAATAATAATAATAATGTTCAGTGTAATGGAAAAATATAATAATAATAATAATGTTCAGTGTAATGGAAAAATGTAATAAGAATAAGAATAAGAATAATAATAGTAATAATAATTATGTTTATTTTCTTTTTTAACTTTTGTAATTAACATAACATTAACATATAACAAAATTTTGTATTGACATGTTTCAAATTCAATTTACAGTAATATCTGGTATTCATTCCTGTTGCAGAAAATAATATTATAAATGTTTATGTAATTATATTTTGCTGTTACACACAAATAATAATAATATTCATCATCATCATCATCATCATCATCATCATCATCATCAATATCTGTCATAAAAAAATCTTTCAATCAAGATTCAAACCCACTGGTCATAGTTGTGACAGTGTCTATTCTCTTATTTCTGTAAGTTGAATTTCTGGGAGGAGTTGACCATGATGACAGAGGTCAAGTCCAGAGAAGAACGGTTCCAGAAAGCAGGTAAGACAAAAACAGAAGCCAAAAAGCAAAATAAACCTGTAAATAACAGGGTGAGAATGTGGTCAAATCTGAGAATGTGGTAAAAATCAGGCGAGGGCTTTTCTTTTTCTGGACTGCTTTTGAAAAATCGGTGCTTTTGAAAACACTATTGGTTGGGTTTAGGGAAGGAGGAGGGTAGGCCTGTCGATCATTTAGTCAGTCAGTCAGTCAGTCGACAGTGGCCTCTGGTGGAGAAGAGTAGGCGCGAATGGCACTCGTGAAAGAAATTTTAGATCTCAAAAAGCATACACAGCGGCCTCTGGTGGATTCGCAAAATCTGCAAAAAAAAAACGTAGCTCCTGGGACGTATTTGGCGCACTCCAGAAATGTATATAGCGGTAT
Source organism: Danio kyathit (assembly GCA_903798195.1). Lineage (NCBI taxonomy): Eukaryota > Metazoa > Chordata > Actinopteri > Cypriniformes > Danionidae > Danio > Danio kyathit. The sequence continues at coordinate 24,785,198 of LR812539.1, read as the reverse complement.
GTTTTCAGAATGAGCCAGGGTGAAAGTGTTGTCGTTGGCTTTGAGCAAAAAAAAACAACTTTTACATGAAAAAAGACAGTTTTGATTAAAATGTATCAATGCCACATAACCAGATCAATTGAAAAACTTCCTGCTTGGTCACATAGAAGATGTAAGAGGTCAAAATATGTCAAAATTGTGACTGTTATGCTATTACCAAATGAAAACAATTGCAAATCTGACTTTGCTGTTTTCCACCAGTCACTATTGTCATCTAAACCTGATTTAACCAACATAATATCAAAGGAGGTGTGGAGTTCAAGAGGAGGTGTGTTAGGAAGGTCTAAGGAGTAAAATGCATATTCTCAAAATGCAAGAAAAAAAATCTAGGATTGTTTCAAATATGACAGGACAAGCTAAAATAAAATCTACTATTTAGACAAAAAACAGAGGTTGAACTCTATAAAATCACTGAATTCCAATGTTCCCATTTCCCTCTAGTAACAATTTAAATGTGTATTTATAACGGGTGAAGGTGTTGAGTTAGAGAGAGAATAAAGCCAGCAGCAGTGGAGCCTGTAGAGCAGCATTGTGTGTGTTTGCCAGGACTGTGGCATTAGTCTCATGGCTGGAGAGTGTGACACCGGCTCAGCTCTCTTTGATCCAGCACAGAGGCACATCTCCACTGACCTGAGTGTGCCAAGACTGAGTGTTCAACCTCCCACAACACTGCTTTACAATTCACACCAACACACCTGTTCAACACACACACACACACACACACAATGCAAACATATTAGCATGCACACATACCATATACGCACACAACACAAACAGCCTGTCACTTATACCATCGTCATTCATTCTTAAATTTAAATCCTGCGCAAACTTTATAAAATATACACAAGAAGTGGTGGTTAATTGGCTGACACCTTGTCTACACCGTGTCTACAAAAGCAGATGTGCTCTGGAAGCTGTCTACACACCGGACGCGGACGTTGCGGTGCATTGCGACAGATGACGGACGCCCCGTTTCTATTTTTGACGCAGCGCTCAGCTATTCCTCCCACTTCATTGTCCTCGCGTGTCGGAAGTGAAATGATCTTATTTACAAATATACATATTTGTGTGTGGATTGATGGGTGGGAATTTTATCTTCCATAATGTATATCTGGCTCTTTTTTGGATTTCTGGCCTACTAATTTAAGGCATCTTTTGATTTTAGCCTCATGCATTTAAAGTAGTTTTAGGCAGTTGTAAATTGTGTCAATGTTTAGAAATTTATTTTGCATTTATTTGCATGGATTTACATTCACAATAATGTAGAATTCAACCAAGCCGTTTATCTGTTTTACCGTTTCTGAAGTTTATCTGGGGTGTATATTTTCAGCTCAAGTTGATCTTCAGCGCAATATGGCTTCAGTCTTTGCCAGTGCAGATACTTAAGTTGTTGAAAAAGGAATAATATGATAAAATATTGCAGTTATTGTTACTTTATTGTCAAGTGTAAAAAATATCTGTTAAATAACAGGTCGTTCACATGGTGTTTTCTGTTTAATTACGGTTGTGAATTGCACTATGGGGGTGTAAGAATGAAAATTATCACATGCATTTGTTTACATGGCAAAGGATGTCTTTTTCACCAAAGAAGGTTCATACTGACTCCAAAGGCAGATAGTGATAAGATCAGGGCCTGGTGTGTGGACTTACGATGTGGTCACATGTTGATTGGTCAGTTTGAATGTCTCAGCATTTGGGATTTGGTCACATGGTCAAGAAAGATACAAAATAGTAGGTAAACTTTGCTCTGCCTCTTTTCCTGCTCTGTTCCTTTCCTGCTCTGCTCCTCTCCTGCCCTGGAGGCTATTTTCTCTGACTCTACTACTATCATGGTGTCTTTGAGACGTACATTTGAAGTCAAAATTATTAGCCCCCCTGAATTATTAGCCCCCTGTTTATTTTTTCCGCAATTTCTGTTTAACAGAGAGAAGATTTTTTTCAACTAATTTCTAAACATAATAGTTTTAATAACTCATTTCTAATAACTGATTTATTTTATTTTTGCCATGATGACAGTAAATAATATTTTACTAGATATTTTTCAAGACACTTCTATACAGCTTAAAGTGACATTTAAAGGCTTAACAAGGTTAACTAAGCAGGTTAGGGTCATTAGGCAAGTTATTGTATACCGATGGTTTGTTCTGTAGACTATTGAAAACAAATATAGCTTAAAGGGGCTAATAATTTTGACATTAAAATGGTTTTTAAAAAATTAAAAACTGCTTTTATTCTAGTTGAAGTAAAACAAATAAGACTTTCTCCAGAAGAAAAAATATTATCAGACTTACTGTGAAAATGTCCTTGCTCTGTTAAACATCATTTGGGAAATATTTAAAAAAGAAAAAACAATTAAAAGTGGGGCTTTTAATTCTGACTTCAACTGTAAATATACTGTATAAATACTGCATATTATCTTGCTTTTTTGTTCAGGAAAATATTTTTACTATATTATTACATACATTATTATGTTTATTTTAGAATATTAAAATATTATATTATCATCAACCTTGAAAATGTACTGTTTAATGTTTTGTCATTTAAAACATGATATTGATTGATTAACATAATTTGGGAAACATTTAAAAAAGAAAATCAAATTCAAAGAGGGGCTAATAATTCTGATTTCAACTGTATACTTACTGCTCTTTGTCTCTCTTTCTCCCTCACCCTGTCTCTCTCTTTCTTAGGTAACTTTATTTTACATTTAAGCTGGGTACAATTATTATTTGGGTACAAACATATTTTATCATTTTATACAGTTATTTGTAATTAATTCAGTTGTAACCATAGAGAAGTCAATCATTAAATCATTTCATTTTCAAGTATTTGTGAATTACTTTTGATTTAACATCAACACTTAATTGCTCCATATTGCAATACAATACAATCACATAATAGCAATGCTCTCCCACATTTTTAGCTATTAATGCTGCCCCCGCTGTAGTTAAAAACTCATACCATTCTACAGGAGTTTTATCTCTGCTCTGTCATATTTTGATGTCGAAAATTCAACTCTACAGTTTAACAAAGTGACTTTTATTGACATTTTAGTAGTTTGAGACAAGATATTGTTTAAGAAATAATATAGAGAGAATTAGGGCTGTAAAATAACATAAAAAGTACTGGCAGTTTATTACCAGGTATTTGTATTGTAAAATTTACAATACAAACACAAAAAACATATTACTTCAAACGATTAAAAATGTCAATAAGAATCAATTTTGTTTTTTACATTTAAAGTGTTTGGAGGAAGGATCAATATCCCATGAAATGAAATTTAAAAGCATAAATAAGAGAAAAAAAACATGAATCATCAAATACAGAAAAATGATTATTTAATTTTTTTTGTAAAGTATATTTACACTATATTGTTTAAAAACGGAAGTGCTAAGAAGTTAAAAAACATAATTGTAAAAAATGTGGTAAATAATCATGACTCAATAGTCATAAATCTGTCATAAACATGATTGTCATTATACAGTAAGTGTGTCATGGAACAAACTGAATTTGTCATTCATAGTTCTATTAAAACTCTTTCAAATAATTTTATAATGGCATCATTAATATTAAAGGACATTTTAACGATCAATTAAATTTGTACCACTGTATTTAAGGTCAAGAAGAAATATTGATGACACTGTTATAAAATTCATGACAAAATAGTAATGGCCTCAGAACAATCATGTTGATGACAGATTTATGACAACGTTATGTTGTCTTGATAATGTCAAGATGTCATGACACATACGATGATGTATCTACAGTGCTCAGCATATATGAGTACACCCCTCACAAATCTATCTTTTAAATTCATATCTTTAATAGGAAGCTATACAATATTATATTTGTGCATATACATTAGATTAGTCAGCATTGAAGCCAAATCTGGAGCTTATCGAACAAAATAACTTACAATAACAGTCCAAAAAACTAGTACAACCAAATGGACATGTTATAGAAAAATTAAAAAATTGAAAAATTTATTTGAAAAAAAGATTTAATTGTATTATCTTTCAATTTCTAAATATGTTTGGTGACTAAAATGTTATTTTAATAAATATATCGGTTTAATAAATCTAAAATCTGTTAAAAAAAAAACGAAATAAATTAGTTTTGTTTAAATGCATAATAAAACACATTGCCTATATTCACTGAGAAATGGATAAAAATATTCATTTTCAAAATGGGGTGAACTCAATTATGCTGAGCACTGTATGTCAAGTTATCATAACAAAGACATCTAAAACTAATTGCGATTAAAATGATACAACTGACCAAATAACACTTAATGACACTTTTCAATAGCATGCATAGAATCTTCATATTCATGTCATGTCATGATTATAAAGGTGTCATGACAGTCTTATGAATGCCCCTTTAAGTAAACTCAGTAGTAAACTATTAAATTTAACATGATATTAACAGGTCCCTGTTTGTATTTAAAGAAGTGACTTTTATTGGCATTTTTGTACACTGTAACAAATAAATTGTTGAGAAAACATAAAAAAAAAACAAGGCAACTTGATGCAGTAAGAACTTTGAGTTGTCTCAACAACTGTTTTTAGTTTTTCTCAGTAACAATATTTTGTTCAGCTAACATCATTTTGTTTATTCATGCAATGTTGATTATTGTATTTTACTAATAAAGATATTCTTGTCACATCAACTGAAGCAACAGTTACTGCTATTGAGTCAATTTCTGTTTAATGGATCATTTTTTTTTTTCAAATTTGCAAAATAAGTAATTAGTACTAGTTAGCATATCATCCTAGCACCAGCCAGGCACGAAAGCTTGACAGGCGTAACAACAGTAACTAAGGAGGGCGGGCTTAGCGAAGGGTCAATTGCTTCATGTTTAGTCCACTTTAATTTCAAGAGTTCACACTTAGATATTGCTTGACGCTAGCAGGTTTGGCATGCTGTCCCGGGAGAGAACCCTGAGCTCGGAGATAATTGAGACCAGGGCTCCCGCCTGGTCAATTGTGCATGTACGGGGAGTACGAGATCAGGTAGTTCTCGAGAGCTCCCCGTGGTAAAGAAAGAAAGGTGGAGAAGGGGTGGATGGGGGATTTCTTCGGAAAACGAAGATAGGGGAGTAATATTTGCTAGGCTACTTATAGTGAGTTTGGATTAATCTGATTGGCTAACTAATGATTGTAGATGAGAGACCAGCTGCGGTCAATTATATCACATGCGCCTTTCGAAATTAGTTTGTGAAACTTCACTTGTAAAAACAATTACATTAACTTAATCGATTTGTGGTGCATGTGACAACATGAAGAAATGGTATGGAACCCAGCATTTTTTACAGTATTTAAAAGAGCCTGAGTTTGATACAAACATGTAGATCTACAAATGAATTGAAGCCAAAGATAAGGGCACTCTTAAAAAAAACAATGCATATGATCTGATGTGAGGAAAAGCAGCAGTAAAGAATGGAGAAGTAACAGATAGTGAAGACAACACAAGAGCAATGAAAGGAAAGGACTTAAGTCTGGAAAGCAAGAAGCGGGTGAAGGAGAGTAGTGGCAAGATAGAACACAAGATAGAAGATCTGCAGAGACAAGGCTGAGCAGAATGAAAGGTCAGGAAAAGACCCACAGCTATTCCTTCACTCATATGGAGCAGCAAACAAACACTTCAACAATACACAGCAAAGGCGCTGCTGTGGGTCCTGGGTAATTACTGCTATCTTAAGGAGCCGCTGAGGCCTCGGAGTGAGAGAATAGACCCGACGTTCAGACAAAAAGGCAGAAAGGAGAGCAGGGTGATCTCCGATATCCCGACCTACAGCTGCCAGCAACATCTCTATCTCTATTACTCTAAGGTTACCCCCACGCACACACACACTGAATTATCAGAGTGTCATTTTGAGCATTGTCTGCGTAATGTAGGCCAGGACAGAGCTAAAATGATGCTCTTTTGTGTTTAAAATACATATTAAAGGGATATTTCACTCAAAAATGAAAAAGTATTAATTTGCTCACCCTCAGACCATATGATGTAGGTTTCTTTTTTCTTCAGTCGAAGATTCTTAGCTGAATCTGTGTTCTTTGGTGATTCATTCATTTTCCTTCGGCTTAGTCCCTTATTTATCAGGGGTCGCCACAGTGGAATGAACTGCCAACTATTCCAGTATATGTTTTATCTAGCTGATGCTCTTCCAGCCATAACCCAGTACAGGGAAACACCCATACACTCTTGCATTCACACACACTCAAAAACTACGGCCAATTCTGTTTACCTAATTCACCTATAGCCATGTATTTGGACTGTGGGGAAAACCGAAGCACCCGAAGGAAACCCACTCGAACACGAGGAGAACTTGCAAACTCCACACAGAAATTCCAACTGGTCCAGCTGGGACTCGAACCAGCGACCTTCTTGCTGTAAAGCGACAGTGCTAACCACTAAGGCACTGTGCCACCTCTTTGGGGATTCGTATAATTCAAATCAATGGTCAGTTCACTTGATAAGACCTCAGTGTATCTTCAGGGATGAAATTAGATTTCTGATTGATTTTGAATCTTAAAAATGGGCGAACATTGACTTACATTATACAAATCACAAAGGATGACATCACAATTCAAAAAAATATGCCTTTCTTACTTCGATTGTTTGTCTTTTTCTAGTCCGAATGTCTACAAATTCTTAAATCAAGAAGCAATTTCTAGACAAGCAAAACATATTGACTTGTTTTCAGAAATAATATGTATAATAATCTCATATTACAGTTTTTCTCAGTCGCTTTGGTGCATTTCTCACAACACTATTTACATTTGCACAGCAGTTAATGCATTTCTTAAAACAATTAGTACAAACTGCTAAACCTAGCTGATAACCTGCAAAAGCATGTCACTTGCTCAAAATAGATAGCTCATACCTCAAAAGCTAGTATTGATGTCGATGAAAGTGTCAGTGCCATCAAGATGAAAAGTCCTGACACCATTGTTTATGAACAAGATAGTCAAATGGCTTTGTCATGTTTTCATTATGACAGTTTACTCTGTACATTTTTTCGATGCAAAAAAGTCAGATTTTGGTGACACTTCCTGAAAATGCTCAAGACAGCACTATATACTATTTGCACAGCCATTTGAAAACTACAGTAAAGTTAGACATCACTGCATTTAGTGAGGTATCTGAGTGGAAGTTACTGAAAATATATGTTTCACATTTTTACTGCATTTGCTGTTTGCAATTCTAATTGATTCACAGCATTGTGCAAAAGAATAAATACACCCTTATTTACAACAAACATGAACTACCTTTGGGTAGATTTGTGCACAACTGTAAACAATTTTGCAGTACATATTGGAACTGAACCTACGACATACACAGGTCTGTAAATCATTCATGAAATTGTTCAATTTAGAAGACATTTTCAGGAAAAAAAAAAGATTATAAAAATATTATTAAAAGTTATAAAATTAGCTTGACAGATTTTGACAACTAGTTCAACATTTTAGTATGTAATGACTCAAGTAATGACATGAGGACTATTAGTTTTATATGGAATGACTTTTCAGCATTCACAAGTTTAGTTAATTTTGACTGACACGACATAAGCAAATGATAATGTTATAAAACAGCAGAGAGTTGTATGAAAGCAATTGATGCATGTTCAAAAGCATTGGCAATTTGTTGGAAGGAATGAGAAACTGCTACTATGATGTGCACAAATGACCAATTGTTTTGAGAAATGCATTAACTGTTGTGCAAATGTAAATAATGTTGTGAGAAATGCACAGTTCAACAGATGATTCATCTGAAAAATCTACCTTTTGCCACTTTTCCAAATGATCAACTAGTAGTCAAGTTATTATTTGTTGCTCTTACAACTGGGATTGACGACAAGACTTTTGTCAGGTAGTGTAATGTATAACTACATTTGGTAACTAGTTTTTTTTTTTGTAATCCAAGTGTATTTATTTAGCTGTTCAACTATATGATTAGGTTAGTCACACCAGTGCACCTGAACATTTTCCAAGGTCACAGAGTAAATTCATTTGTTCATTTTCTTTTCTACTTAGTCCCTTTATTAATGAACCACCAACTTATCCAGCATTTGTTTTATGCAGCGGATGCCCTCCCAGCCGCAACCCATCTCTGGGAAACCTCCATACACACTCATACACTATGAACAATTTAGCCTACCCAATTCACCTCTACCGCATGTCTTTGGACTGTGGGGGAAACCGGAGCACCCAGAGGAAACCCACGCGAACGCAGGGAGAACATGCAAACTCCATACAGAAACACCAACTGACCCAGCCGACGCTCGAACCAGCGACCTTCTTGTTGTGAGGCGACAGCACTACCTACTGCGCCACTTTGTCGCCCACAGAGTAAATTTTCTTTGCAAATGTTGCTGAAACATTTTTACTTTCAGCTGCTATTTATTATTTACATATCGTAACATATTCCACATTTAAAGCGATAGTTCACCCAAAATTACAAATCTGTCACAATTTATGCTACTTTCCCTTGTCACAAATGCTTAAAAAAACAATGAAAATTGGTTACCACTGACTTCCAAAGTATTTTTTCCTACTATGGATGTCTATGGTTACCAGTGTCCAACATTTATCAAAACATCTTCTTTTTTGTTCAACATAACAAAAGGTTTGCAACCACTTGAGGGTGAGTAAATATACATTTTTGGGTGAACTATCCCTATAAAATAATTCCCCACCCCCCCACAGAAAACGCATGTGTATTCTGGACCTGTGACCAAAAACGTCAGTCTTTATGCTGTCACTCATAGCAATTGAATGGAAAGGACACAGCATTAACCGAGAGCAATGCAGCCACAAGGGTTTGAGGGACACTTTTCTCTCACTATCTATTTTCAGGCACCGTAAACGCACCAGTGACTACTGACTCATTAACTCTAAGCCACAAAGTTTACCAGGGAGGAAGAATTCATACAAGAGATTCAGAGAGAGAGAAAAAATCAATGAAAGAGAAACTTATTGTATCATATGAGATCCATTCCCTGGGTATTCTGGACAATAATGACTTGATATAAAGCTGACGCTGTGGCATTTGCTCTATTTTCCCACTGTTTTCTTTGCTTGTGATTGAGCGGGCCTATTTTGGCACGTTATGACAGGTGCTTAAAACCAAGAAAGCTGACGTGTGTTTGATCAAAGTTTATGTGAAATTTCCCAAGGCCACCGGGGGAATCTGTGTTTATGAACTGTAATAAAAAGAGTCATTTTGACAATTCGACCTCTGTGCTGTGGATGTGGAGGGGGTGGAGGAATTGGTTTCTGTTTGCCATTGAATAGAGAGAAGAAATATTCTTGTCTTTTACAAGCACTGAAATACATGAGGGTGGGAGGGCTGTGCATTACTGGGTTATTGAGCAAATCTTATTGAGCTCTTGATGTAATTGGAATATAAAGGAGTTTCTTTTAAAATGCAACATTTAGTAGTCATGACTACTGACAAGGAATAAAAATTTGTGTTCATGAGAAAAAATACAGTTACATGTGTGCAAGAAAAATGTCATAAAAATGATAGGGTTGGGAAAAACATCTTTCTTAATCCTCTGACCCAAAACGGAGCGAAAAAATAAAGAATTGTTTTTAAAAATGTAATTAAAATTGATTAAATTGAATCAGTTTCGGCGGCACGGTGGCTCAGTGGTTAGCACTATCGCCTCACAGTAAGAAGTTGATAGTTCGAGTCCTGGCTGGACCAATTTGCATTTCTGTGTGGAGTTTGCATGTTCTCCCCGTGTTCGTGTGGGTTTCCTCTGGGTGCTCCGGTTTTCCTTACAGTCCAAAGACATGCGCTATAGGTGAATTGAGTAAACTAAATTGGCTGTAGTGTATGAGTGTGTGTGTAAATGTGAGTGTGTATGGGTGTTTCCCAGTACTGGGTTGCAGCTGGATGGACATCAGCTTTATAAAACATATGCTGGAATAGTTAATGGTTCATTCCACTGTGGCGACCCCTGATAAGTAAGGGACTAAGCCGAAGAAAAATGAATGAATGAATGATTAAGTTTGAAACTACATAAAAAAATTTAACTATGTAAAAAAAAAAGTCAAAATCAGTTTCAACCAAAATATAAAATTAAAAAAGATTTAAAATGTTAAATAAAAAATCTGTAAAAATTCTTTCTATCAAATGATTTTTAAAAAATTGAGTCTATATAAATATATGTAAATATATATAAATATATGTAACTCTATATAAATGATGACAGTTAAGTCAAGTTAAACCACTAAAATGGTTGACTATTAACTTGCATTATACAAATCACCAATGACCATAAATTTATATTCATAATGTTCTACTAAAGAAAACAGTCACCAAACTGCAAAAAAAAAAAAAAAAAAATGCTTTTCTTACTTAGATTTTTTGTCTTTTTCTAGTCCAAATATATAAAAATTCTTAAATCAAGGAGAATTTTCTTGACAAGCAAACACATATTGTCTTGTTTTAAAATATATTTAATAATAATCCTATTTTGCTTACCCCATTGGCAGATTATTTAGCTTATTTTAAGGCAAAACTCACTTAATTTTGACATATTTATGTAATTTTTCTTTTCTTCTTTATTATTTACATATCATTTTAAAATAACATATTCCACATTAAAAGGCATAGTTCACCAAAAAATGCAATTCTGTCATCATTTATTCTACTTTCCCTTGTCACTAATGTGTTTCATTTACCTGTTGAAAACAAAATTAGATGGTTGAAAAAACATTGAAAACTTCCATAGTATTTTTCCTACCATGGATGTGAATGGTTACCAGTGTCCAACATTTATCAAAACATCTTCTTTTTTGAAAAACATGAAAAAAAGCTTTGGAACCACTTGAGGGTGAGTAAATATAGATTTTTGGGTGAACTATCTCTATAAATAATTTCCAATGATAATATTAAATGATTTTTAAATGTGAGATTTCTGTATAAATTATGATAGTTAAGTCAAGTAAAACCTTGACTTTTAACCCAAAATGGAGCAAATTTTTATTTCAATAAAATAAATGTAAAAACATTTTCAAAAACAGGAAAAGAGGATTTAAAAAAAATAAAAACAGGCTGCGTTATGGGGGAAAAGAAAAAAAATGTATATGTAAAAAAAAAAAAGGTTTGTAAAAAAACAAACCTCAAATAAAAAAAAAATTTCAAAAATATTTTGAAAATGACACAACACTGTGAACAGTGAAAATGAAAACCCTTAGCGTACCTTCAGACTCCCTGTGATTTCTGTGCCAGAAGAACACACGTTGCTACATAATCTGCCTCAGGTCATGGAACTGATGCAGAAATGAGAGAGTGATCCTGCAAGCTTTGCTGTGGCAACAGTATTCATGTTCGCTACTCTAGTCAAACCTGAGCTGTCACAAAATCAATGCAGTTTTCTGTAGATCACTGTTTGCTGCTCAGCAGGAGTATTACAACATTACAGCTGAACTGAAAGCCTACAAAAAGCGCACAAAACCCATTGTCATAAATACTGTGCATGAGAAGTACTGTGAGTATAGAACATTACAATTATTATAAAATACATCATTGTCATGCACATAAACGTGAACAAATTCAAGCACATGTTCATAATCACCACATCTATTATATGCTGCTCACCGAATATCGACAGCTGTGCGCTTGTGAACACATATAGCGGAAAATTAAATACACACACACTCAAAAGTGCACACCGGCACACAAATACACAAAGGGAAAAGAGGAAGGGAGCTAGATTATTGAGGTAGTATCATACAGGAATATTAAAGAAGGCTCTTAAGATTTTAATAAGAATAAAATGAAACAGTAACCACCAAGGGGCCAGCAGGGTTAATCCCTTCAATATTACAGAAAAAAAAACAGCGAGGATGGAGAGGGAAGAGGAGGAGGAGGAGGAGGTGGAGGTGCTACAGGCAAAGAGAGAAAATGCAGTTGCCTGAAAATGCAATAAAAAAGTAATGGTTGCCTTGGAATCAACACTGTGCCAGATCCAAAGCATAGGTAAACACACACAAATAAACACACACATACACACACACATACACTCACATATGCATATAAACTCACACGTACATAAAAACATGGATGGATGGATGGATGGATGGATGGATGGATGGATGGATGGATGGATGGATGGATGGATGGATGGATGGATGGACGGATAGATAGATAGATTTTATCAAATTCATTGCATAGAAGATAAATCACTGGTAAAAAATAAGTGTGAATGCAGACATCTTAAATTTTGATGGCACTGATAGATGCTTCATCATTTTGATAATATAGATAAAGACCAAGGGCTCTATTTTAACGATCTAGGCGCAAAGTCTAAAGTGCATGGCGCAAAAAGCATTAAGGTGTGTCCGAATACACTTGTGCTATTTTAAGGATGGAAAAATACGCTCTGCACTGCGGTGCATGGTCTAACAGGGTTGTGCTTATTCTCTTAGGGTGCTTTCACATCTGTAGTTCGCTTTATTTGGTCTAAGGGCAATAAATGATACATTGTAGCATTTTCTGCTGCCTTTGGGCCGCTTTCACACCACACTGATTGCTTTGGTCCGAACCAGTTGAAAAGAACCAAAATGCATTCATGTGACAAAATCCACATCACTCATGGCCAGATGTTGTTGAACATATTTCCTAAACTGCTTTTCGATTGGTCAGAATTTACGTGCGGGAAAATGCCAATGAAACTCAAAAAACTGCAAATAAACAAACCCGCAGACACAAAATGTTGCTTTTCACTATGGAGGGACGACTGCGCTGGCTGATTGTATCCCTGCTCATAGTATACTATATAGTTTCTATACCTCACTTTAGACAAACTATACATTTCGAGAATAAAGCGCGGCTGTGGTTGGAAAACAATGTTTTAAGGCATTGCAAACGGCGAAGGTGCATCGTACGTCACTTCAGAAGGAGGCGTGAATTAATTTAGATAAACTGTGACATGGTCATCTTCCAGAAATATTACCAACGATCCATCAGGTAATGTTTTCCCCCTCTCTCTCTCTTTTGGTAAAGCGCTGTCAACAAATACTTTTCCTCCACATTCCATAATGCACAGCGCATCGGCCTACGACAGCTGGATTAGTCTAAAAAGGCGCAGTACTTTTTGCGGTTGGGTCTGTTTTAGTTCGGATCATGTTCTCACCACAAACTATCCGCTCCAGGGTTCATTTGAAGGCGTTCTGAGACCACCTCTTCAAGGAGGTCTCGATACGCTTTTTTGGTCCGCTATTGGTGCGCACTCCAGTACGATTGCTACATTCACACCTGCCTAAACTAATCGAACCAATAGGAAAAAAATAAGGGAATAAATAGGGCAGGTGTGAAAGCACCCTTAATGAGTTTTGGGTGTGTTTTAAGCATAACCTGCTTTAAACCAATCAGAGTCTCATCTCCTATTCCCTTTAAGAGTCTGTTGCGTTGTTCCGAGGTGCATTTACTATTTACATGGCGGACTTTGTAAGTGGAAAAACTGAATGCTTCACTGGCAAGAAAAAAGTTAAACAGACCATCTGCAGCGTGAGGATAAAGAACGAGCCTCCTCCATTCGGCCTCTTTACTTACTCTTTACTTCACTTTTACTCTTTATTTTACTCCTTTAATTTCTTGGAGTAAGGACACAGTGGAAACTCACTCCACTGAAGACTGAAGCCTATATATTTAATGTTGTTTGTTAAGCACAGAGAATGGATGGATGGAAGGATAGACAGACGAATAGATGGATGGATGGATGGATAAATGGATGGATGGATAGATAGATAGATAGATAGATAGATAGATAGATAGATAGATAGATAGATAGATAGATAGATAGATAGATAGATAGATAGATAGATAGATAGATAGATAGATAGATAGATAGATAGATAGATAGATAGATAGACGGACGGATGGAAAAGGATAGATAGATAGATAGATAGATAGATAGATAGATAGATAGATAGATAGATAGATAGATAGATAGATAGATAGATAGATAGATAGATAGATAGATAGATAGATAGATAGATAGATAGATAGATAGATAGATGGATAGATAGATGATGGATGGATGGAAAAGGGTGGGTAGATAGATAGATAGATAGATAGATAGATAGATAGATAGATAGATAGATAGATAGATAGATAGATAGATAGATAGATAGATAGATAGATAGATAGATAGATAGATAGATAGATAGATAGATAGATAGATGGATGGATGGAAAAGGGTGGGTAGATAGATAGATAGATAGATAGATAGATAGATAGATAGATAGATAGATAGATAGATAGATAGATAGATAGATAGATAGATAGATAGATAGATAGATAGATAGATGACGGATGGATGGAAAAGGGTGGGTAGATAGATAGATAGATAGATAGATAGATAGATAGATAGATAGATAGATAGATAGATAGATAGATAGATAGATAGATAGATAGATAGATAGATAGATAGATAGATAGATAGATAGATAGATGATGGATGGATGGAAAAGGGTGGGTAGATAGATAGATAGATAGATAGATAGATAGATAGATAGATAGATAGATAGATAGATAGATAGATAGATAGATAGATAGATAGATAGATAGATAGATAGATAGATAGATAGATAGATAGATAGATAGATAGATGATGGATGGATGGAAAAGGGTGGGTAGATAGATAGATAGATAGATAGATAGATAGATAGATAGATAGATAGATAGATAGATAGATAGATAGATAGATAGATAGATAGATAGATAGATAGATAGATAGATAGATAGATAGATAGATAGATAGATAGATAGATAGATGGATGGATGGATGGAAAAGGGTGGGTAGATAGATAGATAGATAGATAGATAGATAGATAGATAGATAGATAGATAGATAGATAGATAGATAGATAGATAGATAGATAGATAGATAGATAGATAGATAGATAGATGATGGATGGAAAAGGGTGGGTAGATAGATAGATAGATAGATAGATAGATAGATAGATAGATAGATAGATAGATAGATAGATAGATAGATAGATAGATAGATAGATAGATAGATAGATAGATAGATAGATAGATAGATAGATAGATAGATAGATAGATAGATGATGGATGGATGGAAAAGGGTGGGTAGATAGATAGATAGATAGATAGATAGATAGATAGATAGATAGATAGATAGATAGATAGATAGATAGATAGATAGATAGATAGATAGATAGATAGATAGATAGATAGATAGATGATGGATGGATGGAAAAGGGGGGGTAGATAGATAGATAGATAGATAGATAGATAGATAGATAGATAGATAGATAGATAGATAGATAGATAGATAGATAGATAGATAGATAGATAGATAGATAGATAGATAGATAGATAGATAGATGATGGATGGATGGAAAAGGGTGGGTAGATAGATAGATAGATAGATAGATAGATAGATAGATAGATAGATAGATAGATAGATAGATAGATAGATAGATAGATAGATAGATAGATAGATAGATAGATAGATAGATAGATAGATAGATGGATGGATGGATGGAAAAGGGGTGGGTAGATAGATAGATAGATAGATAGATAGATAGATAGATAGATAGATAGATAGATAGATAGATAGATAGATAGATAGATAGATAGATAGATAGATAGATAGATAGATAGATAGATAGATAGATAGATAGATAGATAGATAGATAGATAGATGATGGATGGAAAAGGGTGGGGTAGATAGATAGATAGATAGATAGATAGATAGATAGATAGATAGATAGATAGATAGATAGATAGATAGATAGATAGATAGATAGATAGATAGATAGATAGATAGATAGATAGATAGATAGATAGATAGATAGATAGATAGATAGATAGATAGATGATGGATGGATGGAAAAGGGTGGGTAGATAGATAGATAGATAGATAGATAGATAGATAGATAGATAGATAGATAGATAGATAGATAGATAGATAGATAGATAGATAGATAGATAGATAGATAGATAGATAGATAGATAGATAGATGATGGATGGATGGAAAAGGGTGGGTAGATAGATAGATAGATAGATAGATAGATAGATAGATAGATAGATAGATAGATAGATAGATAGATAGATAGATAGATAGATAGATAGATAGATAGATAGATAGATAGATAGATAGATAGATAGATAGATAGATAGATAGATAGATAGATAGATGGATGGATGGATGGAAAAGGGTGGGTAGATAGATAGATAGATAGATAGATAGATAGATAGATAGATAGATAGATAGATAGATAGATAGATAGATAGATAGATAGATAGATAGATAGATGACGGATGGATGGAAAAGGGTGGGTAGATAGATAGATAGATAGATAGATAGATAGATAGATAGATAGATAGATAGATAGATAGATAGATAGATAGATAGATAGATAGATAGATAGATAGATAGATAGATAGATAGATAGATAGATAGATAGATAGATAGATAGATAGATAGATGATGGATGGAAAAGGGTGGGTAGATAGATAGATAGATAGATAGATAGATAGATAGATAGATAGATAGATAGATAGATAGATAGATAGATAGATAGATAGATAGATAGATAGATAGATAGATAGATAGATAGATAGAACAGTGATATTGGGATCTATTAGAACGGTGTGATACCTACACAATTAACACAGATGCCTGCTCCTCCAGCTCTTCCTAAAGTCAAGTGCACAAACACACGCGCTCACGCACACACACATACACGCATGCACGTATGCACGCACACACACACACCGGCAGCAGATGGTATGAGACAGTTGGCAGTGGTAAGTGAGCATGAGTATCTGTTTACTAATAACCCTTTAATTACTTCAGCTGGTGGATGGGATAAAAACGCCAGACTCAAGCAGGAGAACGTCTTCAGGTGATGAGAGGGTTACATGCGACACACAGCCTCCAATGACATCTCATGAAAAGAAGAAACCCCAATATGAAAGCACAAGATACTTAAAAAAAATCCAAGAATGTGTGAGAGCATGTGCTCGTCCACAAACTTCACATTCAGTAATATGACATGTGGGAGAAATATGGAAGCCCATACAGCAGTAAATGTCAGGAGAAATCCATTCATCTCCCAGGATAACTTTAACCCTCTCCATTTTGTTGGTCTGAACCCACCTTTTGGGGAAATATGTTACAAAGATGTGCTCTCTCTCTCTCTCGTTCTTCTTTCAGGACGTGCTGGTCTGTGTGGATTCTTTCCGTCTCTGTTTCAGCCGGCAAACAGGCAGTGCATTGCGTTCACCGGCTGCCCTTTAGCTCAGACGTGCTGCAAAAGCATACATTTTAATGATGAGACCTTTTCTTTTAAATAACTCCTCTACAGGAGAAAAATAAATTGCTGTTCAAGAGGAAATATTACACTGGGCATTGTGGGATTGAGAGGGATTGAGCGGCGCGGGCTGTGTGACCCATACATCATAGCCAACCTGTATAAATTAAGATATAAATAGCTTTATACAGAGAAACTTTACCTTGGGTCTGCTTTTGAAAGAGTGTGTGAGTATGCAAGGCCTTGTGCACAGACGGAAGTGTATGTTTGTGTGTGTGTGTGTGTGTGTGAGGGGTAGAAGGGAGAGAGTGTTTGTATGTGTGTATGACACAGAAAATCCCCCTTGGAGTGTTGGGCAAACAGAAAGCAGGCCGTATAAAGGCTGAAAAGACCTCGCTTGGTTATTGTATATTCCTCGCCTGGATCCCCGTAAAGACCCCCATAGCCCTGCACTGTCACCAGGGCCACTGTGTCATCACGGACAGCCGGCTTTAGACGGAGCCCTGGCGAAGGCTCCAAAAGGAAATTAAAAGGGGATTATGGCTGCCTGACTCGCTGAAGGGATTCGCTAGGCCAGGGTTTTATTTAGTTCTCGCTGCCTGAAGTGTGAGGAGGGACCAGGCTAGGTCTGCTCAAAGCCTTCACACTCTGCTCTGCTTATCTACAAAAAAACTGATGTGATATTTCAGAACGGTATATATGTGTTAGGCCCACGGGAAATGCTTGCACTACATTGCTACCAGCGAGTTTATCGAATTCATTGCATAGAAGAGAAATGAAATCACTGGTAAAAATAGGTGTGAATGCAGACATCTTACATTTTGATCGCACTGATAGATGCTTCGTTATTTTGATATAAGATAGATGAGGATCAAATCAACCAATGTATCTGTTTAATAATAACACTTTAAAAAATCAGCTGGTGGATGGGATAAAAACACCAAACTCAAGCAGGAGAACGTCTTCAGGTTCAATTCATTTCATTTCAATGCAATGTAGATTGTGTCAATGCAGCTTAACATAGTTCTAGTAAATTGAAACTGTGTCAGTCCAGTTTTCAGAGTTGAAGTTCAGTTTAGTTCAGTTCAATGTGGTTTAAATTTCAATGCTGGAAGTCCAAACACTGAAGAGCAAATCCATCTCTCACCGCTGCAGCATCAGCTCAGGATATGGCCTGGTTAAGGATTATGGATACCTTGGCATCATCTCTTCACAGGTCTTGGATCGCATCAATGGGCTGCATAATCTCTAGAGGCCTCGGGATGAGTATCCCCAGGTGGAAATAGAGAATAAAGAGAATAATTAGCGTAGCTGCTGTTCATAGTGTATTGAAACACAAAATACAAAAATTAAGTGCTATAAATGAAAATAGTAGCTAACAAACATAGAAACAAACCTGTAAAGCATATGAGTATTTCTAACAAAATTTTAGGTGCATTAGAACAGGGGAGTGTGTCCTACAGGTGGTTGTCAAGCCTGCTCACCTGCGTGGAGCACACTCATGCATCATACCATTATGCGATGCATTGTGTGTATGATTTACTAAAAAGATAGGTCTTTAATTTAGTTTTAAACTGAGAGAGTGTGTCTGAACCTTGGACATTTTAAGGAAGGCTATTCCAGAGGTTAGGAGCTATAAATGAGAAGGCTATAGCTCTTTTAGTAGACTTTGCTATTCTGGGTACTGCCGGAAGCCCTGAGTTTTGAGATCTTAAAGAGCGGGTTGGATTGTAGCGAGACAGAAGGTTGGTTAGATAAACAGGAGCTAGATTATTTGAAGCTTTATAAGTACGAAAGAATATTTTATAATCAATACGGAAATTAACAGGCAGCCAGTGTAAGGAGGATAAAATTGGGGTGGTATGGTCATATTTTCTAGACCTGGTAAGAACGTTTTGTAAGAATTTTGCACTAACGGAAGTTTGTTAATAGAGGATGCTGGGCTACCAGCGAACAGAGCATTACAGTACAGGTAATGAGCGGTTTCCAAGCCTCTAATGACATTTCATGCAAAGAAACCCCATTATGAAAGCACAAAAACTAGATAGGAATTAGAACTAGAGTAAATGGCCACGATAAGGATAAAATCAACCACTGTATAAACAAAATATAAACTGTGTCTATTTCCCAGTTATAGACCTCCCACAGTCTGTTCACTGACCATCTGATGCAAATTGGACACCAAAATGGCATGATATGGTCACAATCGGCAGTTCCAAACTAACTGGCTGACCTTACAAACTGCTAGAAGAAGGGCATGCAGGTTTTTCATCCTTCTGCCATGAAGCAAAGTAATCTCCACTAACTGATAAATGATTAGTGATGACTTTCATAGTATTTTATCTGAATCCCTTGAGCAGATTTTTATATTCTACTATGTTTTGTCTGTGAAAGATCACAAATATCACAGCGAGTCTCAAGATAGATGGCAAAGAACTGGTTCTCTCTGCTGCCACTCTGACAGGATGCTTTGTGGTGTTTTGTGTATTTGCTTGAGTGTGTGTGTGTGTGGCAGCATTATCAATTATCCAGTGTGCAGTCTCACTCTAGCTCGGTGTTAAATTAAGTTGTCAGTGCTGTCTCCACAATTTCCCCTTCACAGAGGTAGACGCTGATGGGGCTTGACGGCCGCTTGGTGGTTCTCCTCGCCGGCTGCCGGCCCGCATCGTGCCTGCAATTCATCAGCACACATCCAGAGCTCAGTCCGCGCGCCAAACTCTGCCAGCCAGCCGGCAGCCCGGCCAACCCAGCCCAGCGTACTGCTGCCTGAGACGGATGCAAAGAGAATGAGCTAGATCACCTTCCAAAAAACCCACAGCAAAGAAAGATTGGAGTTCGGCCTAGTCTTTGTGTGCATGCTTGTCGAAGATGTAACCAAATATTCTAGATTTGGAACATTTGGTTTGTTACAATTATTGTGGAAAATGCATGACTTCTAATTGAATGATCTGCATTGAAAGTCATTGTAAATTGACTATTAATGCAAACCAGTCACTCCATAATCTTTGATTTTGTAAAAAAAAACAAAAAACAAATCTGCATTTGTAGGCAGTTTAAAGAGGTAATATTGTCCCATTTGTAGGCATGGGTCGATATGTTTATGACAGTATAATAACCTTAAATAAAATATCACAGTTTCACTGTATCACGTTATTGTGATAACTGCTCGACAATAAGTTCTTTTTAAATGTCTGGGTAAAAAAAGCATATTCAACACAATATATTTCATTTTAGGTAACATTTCTAATATTTTGGAACAGTAAAGATGTCAGGCTAAATAATTCAAATAAATCAATGACTTCAGCTATCTTCGTTAGTTTCAAAAGCACAGATTTTTAGTGATTTTCCAAACCACGGTAAACCTTTAAACCGGTTATCATCCCATGCCTACTAATATGTCCTAATACATTGTTTTCAATACTGTTGCAATAATATCATGTCCTCATAAGGTGCCTTCATTTGGTTGGATTTCGAAGGCAGTGCACATCCTTCCTGATATTTCACACTCCTATTAATAAAAGTGACAATTGTTTTCAATTGTCTTCTGACTCAATTTCTACTGGGAAATAAGCACTGAAGCCACTCAGTGTTTGCTTGGATATCTTTAAAGATCATATGAATTTGTTTTAGATTATTAGATGTTATGGTGCCTTCATACTAAACCACTTCGAGTTAAGAATTATTAAAATCTGCATTTGACCAGTTAAATTATACATTAAACTTTGTTTCAATTAGTTTGTCATATTTTATATTTTAACCTACAAATATGGGACAAAAAAGTGACGCATTTTTGCTACAGAATACTTAAAAATTATGTAATTAACAGTGTCAAAAATACATTGACGAGTTGTTTTTGTTTTTTACACATTCTGGGACCTTATAAAGAGAGCTTATAAAAGTTGTGCAGAGGTCACAATGTTGCCAGAAATTCCTCTGATGCACATAAATGATGATCTTCTGCATGAAGATGCATTTCTGACAATTTACCTGATGCTGTATGCTTGAACATTCTGTCCTCCATATCAGTGGTTCCCAAAATGGGAGTTCCACAACAGTGTTTAATTGATTTTCAATAATCAAATACAGGTATCAGGTAGTAAACAATTAGAATTACTATATTTCACCTATAAATAGCTAAAGATAAAAATAGTAATAGTTCTTTTAAAAATAGTTAATTAAAAAACATCATGCAAGTTAAAAGCAATCAGCCTTTTGAATTGTTATTATCAATCATTGTGGGACTCCTGGGATGATTACATTAGATTAACACCACAGCAATGGCGTCAGCTGCAGCAGATTGATTTTATGGCACAATGTTAAACTTTCCAACACCTTTTCAGCACTCATATACATGAATATTACAGGACACGACTGAACATGGAGGATGATTTCTGAGTGGTGGTGCTTCAAACATTGTGCCCACTCACCTCATTAGCTGAGGTAAATGTTGAAATAAAACAAATGAATACATTACTATTAAAATTCATTCATTTATTCATTCTCTTTTCGGCTTAGTCCCTTTATCAATATGGGGTCACCACAGCGGAATGAACGCCAATTTATCCAGCATATGTTTTACGCAGCGGATGCCCTTCCAACTGCAACCCATCACTGGGAAACATCCATACACACACACTCATACACTACAGTCAATTTTAGCATACCCAATTTACCTGTACCACATGTCTTTGGACTTGTGTGGAAAACCGGAGCACCCGGAGGAAACCCACTTGAACACGAGGAGAACATGCAAACTCCCCACAGAAATGCCAACTGACCCAGCTAAGGCTCTAATCAGTGACCTTCTTGCTGTGAGGCAAACGTGCTACTGTGCCACCGCATCGCCCACTACTATTAAAATTTATAGGTTATTTGTTACATTTTTGTATGTTGTCAATGTGCTAGTATGGGCCTATTGGTGTGTGTGCACCATTGCGCTCAATGTTTGTACAGTATATTTATAACTATCTGAGGATAACGGTAGTTCCAAGTCACTGGCGTTGTTATTTTGGCGGTTGTGGGCTGAAAAGTTTGGGAACCTCTGCTCTATATTGGGCTGGGCCAGTTGGCATTTCTGTGTGGAGTTTGCATGTTCTCCCCGTGTTCACATGTGTTTCTTCTGGGTGCTCCGGTTTCCCCCACACTCCAAAGACATGCGCTATGGGAGAACCAAATTGTGCGTAGGGTATGAGTGTTTGTGTGTGTGTGAATGAGCGTGTATGAGTGTACTAGGCTGCGACTAGAAGTCATCCATTGCGTAAAATATATGCTGGAATAGTTGGTGGTTCATTCCACTGTGGCAACCTCTAAAATAGAGACTAAGCTTAAGGAAAATAAATGAATGAATGCTCTATATTGTTGCATCTTCTGAATTCATGCCTTATTTTTGGTTAGTTTAGATGTATTTGTTCCATTTCAGGGATCATGGTCTACTTGTTTGTTACATGCCAAGGTTTGGATGGTTTACACTTTTTGAATTTAAAGTTGTTACCTGCATGGAGACTGGAACACTGATGCCTTAATACAGGGATGGGCAAACTCAGTCCTGGAAAGCCTGAGAGTTTTGCTCCAGCACTATCAAACACCCCTGAACATGCTAATCAGTGTCTGCAAGATCACTAGAAATCTATAGGCAGTTGTGTTTAAGTAGGATTGGGGCTAGAGTCTGCAGGACACTGGCCCTACAGGGCTGAAGCCACTGTCACACTAGAGGTTGAGCATGCAAAATTCTGTCGTACGGCTCTGCGAAAATTATCTGTGGGATTAAAACAAGATGATTAGAGATTAAAAAAGCAAGCGATTGCTCCATATTCAAAAATTTCTGTACAGAGAGGTCATGTTTTGATATTCTATTAGTCTTATGCAATCATGTGATGTGATTTCGCAGGTCAGAGTTCACCAAGCTTGAACTTTGCATAGCAGTTACATGTAAAAATTTTGCACAAGATTACGTTTCCAGTCTCCCACATTCGCATGTGTATGAATGGAAGTCTATAGGGCGGAAAGTGAAGCGTGACCACAGCTTGAGTTTGTCCATACCTACCTTAATATATTATATGTCATGGTGTTTAAGTGGTTATCAAACCACTTAAGTCAGTTACAATCATTTTACTTCAGTTAAAGGGGGTTATACCTATAGTAAAATCAGTGCACTGGCTTGCAGGTGATGTCCACCCCAATGGTGCTTGTGCATTTTCTTCTGCTTTTGCCTTGCTATGACAGGGAGGCAAATAAAGAGAAAGAAAAGGAGATTTGAGATGTGTATGCATGAGAGAAAGCAAGCAGGAGAGACAGAGAGCGAGCGAAAGAAAAAGAGAGAAGGTGGTATGAGAGCGCAGTTTGTGGACAGCAAAGCCCATGAGACACATAACTTGGCAGCTTACCTGCTTAAAGGGCACTGGCAGGCAGGCTGGACAGGCATATATGTCACCCTCTCTCTCTCTCTCTCTCTTGCTCCAGAAGCCTGAAGGACACAGGAAGAGTCTGGGCACAGTGCAGCCAAGCAGGCAGCCAGACGGCCGGGCCGCAGTAATAATGGAGAACTGTATAACAGCGGGGCACTAAGCTCTCTGTGCTTAAGTATTTATTTGTGATGAATAGTAATGACGGCACACTTACAAAGCACTTGTTTAATATGGAATGGCCTAAGGGGCGGGTATCATTCTCGCAGTCCTTATCTCCGCTCGCACCCCAGAGCAAATGAAGCTCGCTGCGCCTCCCTCAGCCATCCACAACATGTGCTGGCCCTTTTCACTGTCCCTGCCCCAAAGTTAAATAAAACATTACACACCATTTTCAGTTATTAACCTACTTAATTGAGAGGAAAAAAAGTCGATGATTTATTTCTATTTGGGCTCCGCTGCTACACAGCTGTCATGGTCGGGTGCTAACCTAAATAATCAATTGATGGGCTTTTTTTGGGAGCTGATTGGATGCCACTATAAAGGAAAAGCGCTTCTATAGTTGTACTTCAAAAAAATGTTTAAAAAAAGCCCCAAAAGCTTCATCACGCAACGGCTCTTAAAAATGAGTGTCGTCAGCCCCTACTGAGATTTATTATGAGCGCCTCGCAGAAGAACAAACAACAGACAGTTTAGCGAACAGTTTGCGGCACAGTACTGTTACAACCATGCAAATAAGGATAGCTCAGCTTTTCAACAAAAGGCTGTTAAACACCCCCTTCTGTTTACAAGCCCTTCTGATGTGAACACCCATCATCAAAAGGCAGAAAGTCACCAGCTGCGGTTTAGCACTGGCTACTCAAACAGTCATGATCTCCTGTTGTGACGCTAAGCCGTCATTGGCGCGGCAGGAAGTCTCACATTGGAGTAGTAATGCTTGAAACGGATCTGATCTCCAGTTTTGCGTTAAGAAACGGGTTGCAGAAGAATCACGATTCTGTCATCATTTGTAAGTACACAGAACTAAATTTCAATCACTAAATACTAAATACAGCAATTGGTGGGTGCCATACTTCAAAAGATATTAAAAAAATTGCATCATACAGACATCATAATGCACTCAGTAGCTAATGTTATGCTCCAAAGGCTTTTTCCACTCTTGAAATAGTAAACCCTTGCTCATTTTAAACTATATTCTCTTTTTACACTGCCTTATTGCACACTGACAGTAATTGATTGTAAATACTATAGTGTTTTCAATTCATAGTTTAGTAAAATATGTGAATTAATTTGCTGTGGTAATTCTATAGTTGCTATAGTAATAATTAAAAACAAATGACGTAATGCTGTACAACTTTATACAACTAGGTATTATACTACAATACACATCAATTTACTGTAGTAAAACTACACTTTGCTGTAGCATTCATTAACAAATTGGTGTGAATATTATAATAATACACTTATATACTATAGTTAAAACATATTATTTACTTTAAAGGAGTTGTCCAGGGTGTATTTTTAAGGTTTGGTTGTGTTTATAAGGTGCAAAGCAATGTGTGCTCATGCTTCATTTGCAAAAGATCATATTATTTTTTGTGTATATATCTTATTTTGATTATATACAGCTACTCAGCTAACATAAAAACAACAATCATATTTCCTAGTTCCTCTGAAAGGTCCACCCTTAAGAGTCTCTGATTGGTCAGCTAACATGATGTGCATCGTGGATCTGCTCCACGTCACCAGGAAAAGCGTCACGCCTCTAATAGCATGCACTGTGCCTCTGCTCTGTAAATACTGTCAGTTTAGCTGTTAGCCGTATCAGTTTGAGCCTGAATCAGACAGAAAATGAAAAGGACACAGCTGAACCTCATGCATGCTCTCTAAAATAAAATCTGACAATTGTCTTTCATATATATTCGAAATAAGCATGTGTAAGTAACATGAAACGTACGGAAAGCGGCCGCATAGAGAGACACTGCAGTGCTGCTGAAGATTGTGGGTGTTTAAAGAGGATTGACGGATAGCATTTCATTCATTTATTAATTTTCTTTTCAGCTTAGTCCCTTTATTAATCAGGGGTCGCCACAGCGGAATGAACCGCCAATTTATCCAGCACATGTTTTACGCAGCAGATGGCCTTCCAGCTGCAACCCATCTCTGGAAAACATCCATACACACTCATTCACACTCATTCACTACGGACAATTTAGCCTACCCAATTTACCTGTACTGCATGTCTTTGGACTGTGGGGGAAACCGGAGCACCCAGAGGAAACCCACGCGAACGCTGTGAGGCGACAGCACTACCTACTGCACCACTGCGTTGCCCCCAAACAGCATTTCCCATTGTTTAAATAAATTTTAAATTTTAAGAAATAAAAATACTTACAGGTTGTGGCTCACAATCCACAGCTCTTTCTATTACGGTTGGAGCTGCTACGGTTGGAGTTTTTAGCCGAATCCAGCACTGAACTGAGAGAGATACTGAAAGCTGTTCTTTGTCAAATGCTAGCTATATCTTTTTTTTAATAATTCTCTGGAACATAATTAAAATTAAATTGTAAGCACTTCTTGGTGTCGTGCCCTTTGGAAGACCAAATACAAAAACAAAAGAAGCTCTGTGGAAATAGCAGCGTTTGGATGGCATTTTAGCTTTCTCTGCTATAACATTACAGCACCTCTTGCCATGCCCCTTCACTGTGCAGGGTGTAAGCGTGTGGTAAAAGCACGTAACCTGAAGCGTTTGTGATCTCACTAACCCGGATGTGTTTTTTTGTAGTCCCCAAAATTTGTTCGCTTTGCTAAGCTAACTACCCAGATAGCAAAATGACATCATTTCAACCTAAAATCAACGTTTCTTTTGACATCGATTCAACATCGTTTTGCTCATCGGGGTAATGTTGAAACGACGTCAGGCACTTCATTCAAATCTAACCTGAAATCGACACAATTGGTTACTTACCCAACGTTGAATCGATGTTGATATTCAGTCGATCGAAACGACGTTATAGAATCCACACATTTTCAATATGTAATCAACCTAATTGGTTTGTCCACCTGACGTTGAAATGATGTTGATTTATAGTTGATTGGAACAACGTAGAATCCACACATTTTCAACATATAATCGACCTAATTGGTTTGTCTATCTGATGTTGAAATGATGTTGATTTATAATCGATTGGAACAACGTAGAATCCACACATATTCAACGTATAATCGACCTAATTAGTTTGTCTATCTAATGTTGAAACGATGTTGATTTTAAGTCGATTGGAACAACATAGAATCCACACATATTCAACATAAAATCTATCTAAATGATTTAACGTTGTAATGAATGCTTAAACAACATTTTCAACATTAAACCAATCCATATGACCTAATCACCATTTTTTTTTACAAGAATAGCCTACATAATATAATTTATTCTGTATATATAACAAAACACACCACAATTTGTCATCATTTTTTATTGATACAAACACACAGCTGTGAATATCTTTTAAGAGCATGAATTCATTCAAACCTTCTACACAAACAAACAGAGAACATTTAAATTACTGACTAAAATAGTCAAAACCATTTACTCAAAGTAAAACTGTAGAATATTAAATACATTTGTCTATTTGTGTTCTATTTCAACATGTATTTTTCATTAGAGTAAAAAATGCATTTTATTTCAGATGTGCATTATAACAAAATTAACTATTAGGGTCAAAACACAGGTTTAAATCACAATGTTTAAACTGTTTAAAGAACAACATTTATTTAATTAATTTAGAAAGATACAATCACAGAAACTAAAATTCAGATGCAACCATAGAAAAAATATTATTGCTGGATTAACAAGGTCAATAAATAAATAAATAAAAACAAATTATTTTAGGTTCTGTGAAACTATCGGCAAGCTATTCGTCTACAGTGCCACCATTTACTAGAATTCCATCCCGGATTTTCCAGAAATACGAAGTATTAGTGACCCAGACACTTGTCTGAGAACAAGCTTCAAATATTACAACAACCGGTAAGAATTGCAAGCTTGTTTATTAATTACAATTATTTTTTTTTTTTCAAAATATCATTGTTTAATGACTAAATGCAATAAATAAAATACAGTGCTGCGACCAAAGAATGTAACGTATACTGAATAATCATATGCCATGCACATGATCCTATTATAACAATCACTGCGAACAATAAGCTAAGCGTTCATTTTTATACACAATCTGTAAATATAAAAACATTAAAATAATTTAAAGCAATGAAAATCTATATGTAAAAAAACAAAACTACTTTAAACTGCGTCTCGTCAGAGCTGAGCATACATTTTATTTCAGTAAAAAACGGTCCTCTTCATAATATTTCTATTTATTTCTTCTTTGTAATATGGTATGAATTTAAAAAATACGGACTTTCCTTTACGTCTCCTATTCAGTTTTTTTACTTCCTGCTCTCCATCTTAATTTCAATTTTAAATTCCACACCAGGCCAGTAAAAAAATCCTAAGTGTTGAGCCCTGTTGGGTAATTCTCCTTCTCATTAAAACTCAAATGTGCATTGTGTTGTGACAATTACTTAAGATTTTTGTAACAATAAAGATGCATTTAATACAACCATAAAAACGCTAAAAGATTGTCAGTACACTGTACTATAGGCACAACCAGTCGTTTGGTCTGTTTGTGTGAGAGAGGAAAAAAAAAAAACATTTGCAACTTGTTAAAAAAAAAAAAACTTTCTCAGACTTCAAATATACTGGTCACTAACAGAAACTTCAGTCATGGGTGTTGTTCTTTCGCTCCAGTAATACCTTCAGAGAACATAATAGTCAGTGATCCATACATAGGCAGAGAGATTAGTGTGGTGTAGGCAGAACTGGAATAGACGTCTGTCCAGGCACAGGTTACAGATCTTGATGTCTTCAACTGGAGATTTCAGAGAAACTGCCATTAAAAAAATTGTAAGAAAAAAAAACATGTTACTCAGTAGGAAAATCTCACCAGGTACAGTATCTACTATTACAAAGTACAATTCCAAGGTAAATTTTCAGTTCAACCCACAGTATTGGTACCATAAAATTGCCACAATTTTTGACTCCTCACGCAGATTATTAAGTTAACATGGTATTTTGTGAGAAATTAAATGATCTTGGATTTCATTTTCTTGTGAAATTCTAAAAAGCTTAATGATATTAAATATTTTTCAAAATAAATGCATTTAAACATTTGTTTAGATACTTGTACAAGTAAACTGCAGTAACCTCAAGAGAAAAGCATGTAGACAAAATAAATTTTAATAAACAGGAAAATAAAAAAATGCACACCAGAACATAGCACTACAATCAGAAAAAAAAAAACAGACAAGCATGGTTTGTGAACAATTGAGGTAAAGTTGGTTTTATATTGGGATATTCAGACATTCTCCTCAATAATACAATGTCAGAAAAGTATTCTTTGCAAATTCTAAATAGGGAAATCATATTAGCAGCAAATGACTATCAAAGTACAACATTGTTTACAGTCAACTAACAGTGTTTATGTTGTTTTGAAGTCATACTTGCATGCTAATTTCGATCGAATATTCAAAGTAACATGGTAAACAATATAGAGACTTCTAAATGAACGAATGTGCGAATATAAAACCAACTTTACCTCTATAAGCTTTTCCCATTCAATGCTGTGGACCGTCTCTGGCGAAGAGTTCGTCACTAAATGTAGAAAAAAATAGAGCAACAAAACCGTAAACTGACAGCGATTCACTTCGCTAGCGTAATAACGTGTTAAAAAATCTCGTTTAACGTTAGCTCGATGATACGTAATGTTATTTGCGAAACGTTTCTCATAACTTAGCCTATACGTTAGCTAGAGCAACATTAACTTACATATGTGTTTTATGCTCATTCAGAATCGATTTGACAGATCATCTTATATTTTTACACAGGTTAAAAAGCATTGAAGTCATAAAGTGAAGTTAATCGTGTTGAAATCGAAAATTAAATAACCAAAACAGCTTTTCATTTACCTTAACGTTACCTTTATAGATCAGCTGCAGTTAATAGCCTGGGTACGCACAGGGCGACATGGGCTTACTAAAAAACGTATAGGAAGTGGTAAAGTGTTAATTTACACATCTAAAAGTTACATTTTGACATAAATTCTTGGGAAAACGACAAATAAAACATGTGAAACGTCGAATACAACGTGCTTACCTTACAGTTCCGTCCGCTGCCTTCGGTTTGTTAGTTGATTCAAATGATGAGCAGCACCTGCGCCTCACGCTGACTCGCGCAGAAGAACCGACTCCGAGTCCACCAATCAAGTTTCAACATCGAACCAGTGTTATGATTTCGACCAGATGCGTCGGGTAGCCTATATGTTGAAGAGTCAACTTCATTTCGACATCGAACCAATGTTATGATTTCGACCAGATGCGTCGGGTAGCCTATATGTTGAAGAGTCAACTTCATTTAGACATTGAATCAATGTTATGATTTCGACCAGATGCGTCGGGTAGCCTATGTTGAAGAGTCAACTTCATTTCGACATTGAATCAATGTCTTATTCTCGATGTAATAACCTTCCGACGTACCGACCAAATAAAGAACGTTGATTCAATGTCGAAATTTGATCGACGACTGATACTGACGCTTATAACCAATAATCGACATTGATTCAATGTCGGCTTGCTATCTGGGTATGTAAAAGTGTCTCCCTTTGCATTGAACTTTGAGCAGTTTTACAAGCTGTTTTACATTCAGAGATGTTGTTTATGTTCGCAAAGCTACATTACACATCAACTAAATTTTAAAATATGATATCGTAGGACCATCCTTTTAAATTACAATAGTATATTTTCATGTTGGAATATTTGGTTTGCACAGGTTTTACATTGTAGATTGGCTCTAGTGTCGAGGACAATATTATTTATTGCTGACTTAATGGACTTTTTGGAATATAAATACAAGAATAAAACACTGTTGGGACATTTTCCATTACTATTTGACATTTCTCCTATAAAGCATTTGTTTGTATAAAAGCAATGAGGTTTGTGTTTGGTTGTCGGTTGGTAACAGTTTAGTTTAAAATGTCCAACATCACACCGCTTAATCCTTCATGTTAAGCACAACAATGCAGCTATAGAGCAGGGCCGACACATGGTAAAACCTTTACTTGAGGTTAAAAGCAGTTTCAAGAGTTCACACTTAGCTCATGATTTATCACATAGCTTGTTTGGCATGCTGTCCCGGGAGAGAGCCCTGAGCTCAAGGGATCCTCGGGCCCAGGGCTCCCCCCTTTTACATGGCGAGGGGAAATTGAGCTCAGGACGATCTCAAACTCCCCCGCTGCTGAGGCCAGGGTGAACTTCTTGACAGTAAGACATTAGAAAAAAGATTTAGGCTTATTTTATCTGTAATATAGAGCATATTTGGATGGTGGGAGGAAACTGGGGGACCCGGGGGAAATCCACGCGGACACAGGGAGAATATGCAAACTCCGCACAGAAATACCAGATGGCCCAGCAAGGACCTGACACCGTTGGTATTCTTGCTGTGAGGCAACAGTGCTAGTCACTGGGCCACCGTGCCGCCCATTCTGGACAAAGTTGGAAGAAGGGGAGGAGGGGGGTTTCTTCCAGATGAAGATAGTTGTAGAAAGGAAATGAGGCTATATATAGTGACTTGGGATCCTTTGATTGGAGGATCATGATTAGCTAATGTGGGCCAGCTGGGTCAATCATGAGCACATGCTTCTCTCGAAATTAGTTTAAAATTAAACTTCACATTTAGAATGATGATAACTTGAGGTTAAGCAGGTTGTATACATTTGTGCATATTCAAACTTTGTGCGTGAATCTATATCTCCAGGTTAGTTATCAGTTTGTTTTTCCAGTGTAACTGACAGGAAATTTCATTACATGCAAAAAGAGCTCTCAATTACACTAAACCTCTCCTATTGTATTCAAACAAAAGTTAGAGAGCCGTTAGGTAGCCAAAAAGAGAGCAAGCAAGTTATTACACCGGTCCTAGATCAGTGGAAAAACAAAAACCAATGGCGTGACGGTTGACACCGAGTACACCCTTTCTCACCTGACTCATTACAGCTACATGGGAGAAAAGCCCCATGCTTAATCGGCCACTCAAACGTTCCTGGGCCATGTTTAAGAGGTGCCACCTGGCCAAGAGAGAAGAGGGAGCAAAGCAAACAGAGAGACAAGTGGAGAGCAGAGAGGAAATGGAGCAGAGGGTTTCAGTGCCTTCATTTGCCAGTG
Source organism: Danio kyathit (assembly GCA_903798195.1). Classification (NCBI taxonomy): domain Eukaryota; kingdom Metazoa; phylum Chordata; class Actinopteri; order Cypriniformes; family Danionidae; genus Danio; species Danio kyathit. The sequence goes on along the minus strand of LR812539.1, from coordinate 24,753,180 downwards.
TTTCTGTCCACCCCCCACTGCTGGGAGAGGATCGAGAGGATAGAGGCAGAGAGAGCGAGCGAGAGAACTATGCCATGCTGCAGTATGCCCACAGTGTGCCAAGGACAACAGAGCAGAATTAACCCCTGAGTGGAGGCAAGAGAATGTGTGATACTATAAAATCTGGGTTAGACTCTTTTTTTTCACTTGGATCAAGCGTGGACTGCTAAATACTGTGTAACATAAGGATGAAAATCTACTGCATGTAATATCTGAAACATGACCTTGACATGGTTAATTATTGTTTCAAATCTTGTAGGATCTGACTTTCCCCTGATTCAAATCGGTTAGAGAGGACTAGGAATGCAAGTCAGGATATGGAGCTTCATACCATGGCACTGTTGAACGCTTCAGCCTGACTAACTGGAAAACATAATTGTATTTATAATACAGACTGAACCAAATTTGAAGCATAATTCCCTTCACACTCTCATTGCCATCTCAGAATGCACAATATTTCCAATATTTCAATAGCCTATTGCCAGTTATTCCTTATATTTGATGTATAGTTTATATATATCCACTTTTGCAGTTTTACTACAGACTCAAACCAGTAATTCACTATACTAAATGACCCATACAGCACTCCTGTGAGTGGTTTTGTACATTTCAAGTTTAGAGTATGATTTAATGAATGCATTGGATTGTTTTGTGTTCTCTGGAACCGCAGTCCTGGTCCACCAACTGAGCAACAAGACCATAAACTAATGTGTCAAACTAAAACATACTCACTTTTCAACCATATGAATGCCAAAGGACACCTAAACAAGCGCCCTAAAGCATGACTGCTTAAAGTCGATACAATGTGACCACGCAGGAGGCAAGAAAGCTTCCACATGCCCAAACCACCAGAAATCAATGAATAATTAACAAGCCCCTTTTCAATCCATGTTGCTGTCCATCAAAGATTGTGACAGTTAATCCTTTTCTTATATAAATAGCTCTTTGGTGTGGATGGGTAGTAGCCGCATGGAGCTCTATCCCTTCTGTCCCTGAAGCGGCCGCCAGGATAAGCTGTGTGTGTGTGTTGGATTGGCACATGGAGCTGCCCAGGGCCTGCCGCTGAGCTGGCGGCCAGTACAGATGGAGGGCAGGGTTGGGCAATGCCAGCTTGTCAGTCGGATTAAAACGACTCATTTATTCACTGAAGTATCGTGCAAAGCGACGGGGCTAAAGGAGGGTGGCGCAGAGTGGAAGAGCAAGAGCTTTACGGAGAATAGGTGCACAGAGAGGGCGGCTAGAGGGACTGTTTAAAAGTTGAGGGTGATTCGTAACGAACTGTCTTGTTAGACTTCCATTCAGTTCGTTTCTATCCCCAAAACTCGCTTTACTTTTTTGTCATTACTTTTCTTTAGTGGGATGCCAGAAGCCATTACGGTGGTGTACGGAAGGGGGCCAGCAGGGTGGCGTCCTCCAGTGCCTGGGTGACAGATTGCTGCTCCGCATTGGTGGCGGAGGAGGCAAGGGCGGTTGGCGATTGGCTCTGATGGTCAGGAAGTGGGCACTGAGGGATGGCAGAGCAGGAGGAGGAAGAGGGAGCAGGGAGACAGAGAGGGTGGGTATAACAAGACCTGGCTGTGTGACCTTTAGCACTAGGTGAGTTACTTAAAGGGCCATGAACTCTGTTTTCTTTATGGCTGGGCCTGGCAGCAGAAGGCAGTGACGTGCTTTGGGACTCATGAAGAGGACATGGAGAGGGCAAAGGCGTATTGCCAACCCACAGCCAGGCATCTTCTCAGGGCATCACAATATTGTAGGTTTCTTCTTTCTTTGCTTTTTTTCTGTTTCCTGCTAATACTGAGCAGTTTTTACTCAAATTACTACAAGACCTAAAGCAGTGACTGGGATTGGCTAACTGGTATCTGTCTTTGACATTTTGTCACACTTGATGTGTACTTGGGGGCTTAAAATGGTATACAAGTGTACATGTAAAGTGTAAACTCATTTAAAATGCGTAGGACATAATTTGGGACAGGGTCTAAGTGATTTGAACACTATATTTTGTTAGCACGGACAGTATGGCTGCAATGACATTCACCATATTCCGCTCAATCAGCTTGCCAAAATAAGCACAGCTTGACTTGCCATGTGGCACCACTTCAAGTGCTCATAAAAAACATTGAACACTCTTGCACAAAAATGATGAAAGATTGCAAAACTGGACTTCGGGAAGAGTTGCAGGTGCAGAATTTGTGGAGACGTAGCTGTATTTTTCTTCTGTCTGTCTCTTACAGCCTGTTGAGGATGGCAGTGCCAGAGTAATAAGGGGAGAAGGTGTCAGAGACAGGTTAACGGTGGGATCGGTCAATGCCAGCAACCTTGTGCCTCTCAAATCCCCCTATCTCGTGTCACTGGCAGGCCAAGAGAGAGAGAGTGAGAGCGAGAGAGAGAGTGAGTGAGTCAGGGTGGTACACGGGGGGTGAAGCTTGGAAGGGTTTTATCGGGTCTAATTACTCCCGATAGCTGTAATTTACAGGTTGGCAGCAGGGGGAAATCGGCAAGATTCACACTTCTGCGGGTCAGCATCTGTCGCCATTACGGCACTACTCTAGTCGACGGCCGGTCAGCGAGCCGGAGGAACGGTAAACAACAAACCGCGTGTGACAGATTAGCGGCGCAGGCTAAAGGACCTTCCACTGACACATCATTTCTCTCACTCCGCGAGTTTGTTTCGCGGCAGCTGTCACCAATAAAACAGAGAGACGGGAGAGATAAGGGGGAGAGATGGGGGAGGTTGGCTTTTGTTCCAGATCCAGGGAGGTGGGTGGCAGGAGAGGAAGGAGAGTGACCTGTTTAGCAGTCTGGCATGAGCATGCACGGGAATATTCATACAGGAAAACGAGGCACCATTATGTCAAAAGGAACCTTTTTTGCTGACTTTCTCATAATGATCTACTTTCTTTTTTTAGGGGTTGTTACAAATTGCTACAAGTTCCATTTGTCCACAGCATGTGTGGTATAATATATAAAAGAAGTGAGCATGAACATTTGCTCTGACTATGTGAACTTGCTGAAGCCTCATCTCAAAAACCACTCCACCCGCCAACTTTTATCCATTAAAATCCAGAAAATCATACAGCAAGCTACAATTTGTGCCAAGTGTACTGATTCGCCCCACTGCAGTCCACTCTCTTTCCAGCCCTGATCCACATTTTCTCCATTAGCCTCGCTGATGGATTCTGGCAGGGAAACTTTTCCTTGAGCTCCCCTTGAAAGACATTCAGTTGTCCTGCTGGGCATGTACTACCATCCTCAAACCACAACGGACTATGCATCATCACCTTGATTTAGAATGAAGAAGCTTGTTTGTTAAACTTTAGATTCACTTGTTGATCAGAACTTCAAAAAGCGGTCCATATTGTTTTGCTGAGTGTTTTGTTGAGTTTGTAAAAAATTAAATTGGGATTCAAAATCTAGACCTACTCTAATTAGGCTTAGATGTTTTAGTAGATGTAGCCAATGAAAAAGGTGTCAACAAAACTTGTCAAGGACACTCTCCAGGCCTGAATTTTCACAGCTGCAACTATTTGGCTCTGCTCATTGGCGGGTTCACACAGGCCGCTCCAAGTGCTGTCCAATCACCAAACCCATCCATTACACTGTCCGGCTGTGGGCAGAGCCCGGTGAGGACCTGTCCTGTTTAATATCTAACAGCAGAGTGGTGGCTCACTGTGCCAGCCTCCAGAGTCCCACTGTTCCCACAAGTGCCATATGGGCGGGCCGGCCTTATTCCATTAGCACGAGCGAGACAAGGGTGAGAGCAGGCCGAGGCCCTGGTCCTCCCGGCCCTCCCCTAGCAGCGCCACAGGGCATGCCCTGCCCACCACCAGCTGCCAGGACCAGGCCGAGGGACAGCCATGGTTCACTATCAACAGAGGAACCAACTTTCCTTTTTTTGTGGGAAATTTTCTGAGAACACAGAAAACATATATAAATGTCACTTTAAAGGTTACAGATATTTACATTTATTCATTTGCTTACACTTTTATCCAAAGCAACTCATAAGCATAAGTGATTCATCCTTAGGAAACAAGGAGAGAAGTGCTGATATACAAAGTTCAAAAAGTGCTTGAACAGTGTTTCATGTTGGGGTAAAACAATATACAATATAAAAGAGTACAAATGGCACTACAGAGCAGCACCCGTAAATAACAACATTATTTGTGTATGACAGCCAGGGACGCTACTACACAAAAGAGCGAAGGTGAGGTCAATAAATTACATAATTTGTTCATAAGTCAATGTGCCCTGTTCACTATAAATAGGCTCTTGATTGTACTATATACAGTACCTCCCCACAAAATACAAGCGCTTACAGTCCCCGAAGTAAAGATTGCATACCACTGGAGAAATCTGAACAGGTCTTCCACCTGGACTGGGGACAGAAGAAGGGAGAGAGTTCAGATGTTCAGATGTTCTGAGGATCGCAAGGGAATGTCAGACTGTGTTGCAGCCTGTACCTGCCACAGGACCCGAGGCCCGTTTTAATTAATCATAAAGCACTATGAATTATTAATCTATTATCACTGCGCATACATGTGATCATTCATTTGTCTCTTCTGCTGTTTTTAGCACCCTTAAGTCCCTGTTTCTGCTAATATGCCGCAATTCTGGGGAGAACTAAAGGTAGATTAACCTGACAGCACACTTTAATACAGGACAAGATACAAAACTACTTGGATGTTCTTATTTCACATACTCCCAGTGAGAGCATATACAAACAGAACTAACAGGTCAACGTATAGATGCACTTAAGAGTGAACAACACTGCTGCAATTATGGAAAGCAAGGAGAATTTAAAGATATCTCTCAGAAACTTCCAGATATTGCAACATTTGCACAATGGTGCGCAAGCAAACTACTACTCCCAGAAAAACTTGTTTGCAACCCTCAATGACATATTTAAGCAAGGACTCTTCAAGCAGCGCCCGGGGTGTTTTTGTGCCACACTGATCAGACATCATTGAGCTCTCATTGAGGAGAGATTTGCCTTTGGTCTGGCTGTGTGGCCTGTGATGACTGACAGTAGGAAGGAAGGTTTCTTCTACCTACAGGCGCCCTACTGAAGCTGCAGCTCAGGAGGACACAACAGATCTGAGCGAGAGCAACACCTGTCAGGTAAGCCTTCGCAGTTGACGGCACATGAGGTATGCAAAGCCCTCCGCTCTGACGGCTAATCTCCGGTGAGCCATCGTGCGGGGCACCGCAGGCCTCCACAGGGAGCCACCGGGGGCCAGAGCGCAGCAAACTTGCCTCTTCTGCGTCAGACAGCGCTCACATCCTCCCACCAGAGCGGCGAGAGGCAGAGGGAGAGAGAGAGAGAGCGAAGCGCTGATGTGCTCTAAATACATTTCATTATCATCATTATGATTATATCACTGAATGTGTGTTTTTTGTAATGCGCCGCAGCACGTCTCCCCAGGGTGCTGTCTGCACAGCTGAATAATTAAAACAAGTATGATGAACCATCCGTCACAGTTTCCCACAAGAGTTGGGGCAGGCTATGTGCAAATGGCTCAGTTGAGGAGAGGTCTGCAATTGAAACAATGAAAACGCTCAGGTTAGTATTTGCTAATGCAGCTGTGATTGCGAATAATTCAGTACAAGAGGTAAAAGAAAGTGATGAAGCAATGAGATTTCTTGAATTATATACTAACGTAACGCTGTGATCACACGAATCAGGGTATCTTCCGTCCATTCCATATCTATTTTCAAACAGCAACAAAAAAACTAAGACGACGGATGTTTTTCGGTTTTTCTTTTGCTCACAAAAAACAAAACAAAAAGAGTTTTTGGCTCGATTTTCGTTTTTTTTTTTTTTTTTGGATTAGGAAAACGGATAAATGACTTTAAAATTGATTTTACACATGTAAATGGTGCTGAAATGGCCATTTTCCTCTGATTGGCCAACCAAATCTGAGCTCGTGACTTCATCCTAATATATATACAGCCTATATATATATACACCCTATATATATACAGTTGAAGTCAGAATTATTAGCCCCCCTGAATCATTAGCATCCTTTATTTAGCATTAGCATTGTTTATTTTTTTCCTCAATTTCTGTTTAACTGAACAATTCTAATCATTGAACTGATTTATTTTATCTTTGCCATGATGACAGTAAATGATATTTTACTAGATATTTTTCAAGACAATTCTATTCAGCTTAAAGTGACATTTAAAGATTAAACTAGGTTAATCAGGTTAGGCAGGTTAGGGCAATTAGGCAAGTCATTGTAAACAATGGTTTGTTCTGTAGACTATCGAATAAAAAAAATATATATATAGCTTAAAGGGTCTAATAATTTTGACCTTAAAATGGCTTTAAAAAATTAAAAACTGCTTTTATTCTAGTTGAAGTAAAACAAATAAGACTTTCTCCAGAAGAAAAAATATTATCAGACATGCTGTGAAAATTTCCTTGCTCTGTTAAACATCATTTGTGAAATATTCAAAAAAGAGAAAAAAACAAATTCAATGGAAGGCTAATAATTCTGACTTCAAATGTGTATATATAATTAAAATAGGAGGAAATCAAATAAAAACAAATGGTACCCTTTGTTAAAGCCCCAGGGCCCAATGTGTTCTTATTCTGGTCCTGCTAACAACCATTAAAAACAACTAACAAATAAAAACCACTAGTAAACAATATTAATTATTATTATTATTATTATTATTATTATTATTATTAATATTATTATTCTATTATTAATAATATTATTATTTAGGCCTACAGTAACTCTGAAACAATCATGCAAACCAGGTGCTGTTCGGAAATAGTTATCTTTGCTTAGCATCAGGTGCATAGCAGCAAGAAGTTTGGCGGTGAACTATAGGCATATATTATTATTAATATTTCATTCATTTTCTTTTGTCCCTTTATATTGATATTATTATTATTCTTAATATTATTATATAAGCCTTGCTCAGAGACAATCATGCAAACCAGGTTCTGCTCGGAAATGGCTATCTTTGCTCAGCATCAGGTGCACAGCAACAAGACGTTTGGCAGCAAACTATGACCTTATTTTAATGACAAATGTCTAATAATACTGCTAATTTACATTTTTGTTTAATTTATGCATACGCAATTAATGTAAGCCTGCTAACTGATCAAATGATAGAATATGTAAACTTAGTTTATATATATATATATATATATATATATATATATATATATAATTAAATAATAATAATAATTGAAAGGCTGGGTGCTGATCGCAGAGGACTATTATTTTGAGAATGACGTCACGAGCACAGATTTGGTTGACCAGAGGAAAAGGGGCGTTTCAGCACCGCTCACATGTGTAAAATGAATTTTAAAGTCGTTTATCCGTTTTCCTACCCTAAATTTAAAAAACAAAAATTGAGCCAAAATCTTGTTGTTTTTTCTTTTTTCTTCGTTTTTTGTTTCTTAGTTGTTGTTGTTTTTTTGTTTAAAAATGGATATGGAATGGAAGGAAGATAATTCACATGTCTTAATGGAAGAAAATGATTCTAATTGAGGAAAAAAAAATATTATTTTCTGCATAATAAACAGCTTAATTTAACAAATATTAGTTGTCATATATGCAATGCAAATCCTATGTGTGGATTGTAATAATATTACAGCATTTTACCAAGCGCATTTAGGAAAAAGCAAATCTCACACCATTTTTCCGAAAGCAAAACAATGCATCCAATCAGCCAGGAACAAACCAGATGAGACGTGTTGTGTTCTGATACACCATGCAACCCAGTAGGACTAGACCTGCTTAAATGCGTGAAGTGAATATAAGAGACAAGTGCAGATGAATGATTAATCCAACAATCCCACAAACCGGTGTCAAAACCCCTGTGTCAAAACCCAGAAAATCATGCACAGCAGGTCACTGAAATATTCATACTATACATGCTTCATTAAGACTGAAATACACAAAGGCCCGACATTCAAATTATTATTGAAACAAATGACAGATAGATGGAGGGAAGAGTAAAATATTAGTGCCACAATTACATGTTTGTTTCATAGATTTGTAGCGATTTGTTTTATTACAAAGGAAACCTTCCGCATTGCTAAATACTTTTGACAACTCAGTTACTTTACGTCTTGCGAATGGAGTCTTGCCAAAGACTTGCATCCAGAAAGGAGACAGGACACATCGCTTTTTAAAAGTCCTTTCCAGGTGGGAATACTAGACGTATCAAAGCATGTGGCTGTTAATTACACATATCCTCCAACTTGGTCACACAGTTAGGGCTCCTGACCGATCTCATATGCTCCTAACAATTAATGATCCTTCTCCTGTCCCTCTGACATCAGATGAATAGTGTCTGAGCTTTCAGCTGATGGATTATGTCAGTTTATCAAATGACAAATGCTTCACAATTTAGAATGGCATCTGTAATTTAAACACTTAGCACAGCTGAGACTGGCCCACTGCCCAAACACTTTTTTGTTTTGTTTAAATGATTATGATTTACATATGTAATGATGCTTTTAACATCTGCATCTTAAGTGTTTTTTTTTTTAATCATGCAACTCAGACTTTGATACAATATTTAAAAATGTAGTGCTACAAATATGTTTATATACATCCAATCCAACACCACTAAATATCTGTGTAAATCCAACCAAAAGCATCAAACTAGAGTTGAAAAAGAATCTGCACATGACAGAAAAAGCTCTGTAAATCAAAACTAAATATTGCCTTTGTTTTATATTTATTTGCTATAAACTAAAGCTATTTAAACTTCACTGTTTTATGATTATTAACACTCGCCATCTTCTCTCATTTCATTTTAAACTTCATTTCATTTTATTGTGTTAGTTTTATAACTTGAGTAACTATTTTGCTTTCATTTATAGTGAGTTTTTTTTTATTTATACTGTATATTTTAGCTAAAGTTGTATCATATACTGTATGTGTGCTTGTGTTTGATTTCAAGTTTCAAAAATATCTTTAGTTAATGGATTTAATGTTGAACCTTTTGTGATTTGTCAAGTGTAGTCCTTATCTGATGATTATATTTATGAATATATACAGTTGAAGTCAGAACTATTAGTCCCCCTGAATTATTAGGCCCCCTGTTTATTTTTTCCCCAATTTCTGTTTAATGGAGAGAAGATTTTTTCAACACATTTCCAAACATAATAGTTTTAATAACTCATTTCTAATAACTGATTTATTTTATCTTTGCCATGATGATTGTAAATAATATTTGACTAGATATTTTTCAAGACAATTAAAGGCTTAACTAGGTTAATTAGGTTAAATTAGGCAGGTTAGGGTAATTAAGCAAGTTATTGTATAGTGATGGTTTGTTCTGTAGACTATCGTAAAAAAAATAAGCTTAAAGGGGCTAATAATTTTTAACTTAAAATGGTTCTTAAAAAATTTAAAACTGCTTTTATTCTAGCCAAAATAAAACAAATAAGAACCCACTGTGACGGGGGTGTCACAAACAATTGTGATCATCTGGAAAGGTCTTTTTAAAGCATTATTCCTCATTTTCAACTCGGGAAGTCTCAAAGTGACATGTAAGTAACATCCAGGTTCAGTCACGTGAGAATGTGTGCATTTTCTGTTGTCATGGCAACATGTCCAAAATGGTGGACCGTGTGGTGAGCACATGTTGCAGTGTCAGCAATTTTAAAAGATACTTGTTTTTATTACTACAGGTAAATTTTGACCCATTTAACTATTCTAATGTTTTAATAACACATCCTAGATTACACTTACCATGATTTTAATACATTTCTTGAGCAAACTGATATAAAACAAGTTACGAAGTTATTGTGGTGACATATACGTCACATCGGGCTGTTAACCTTAAAATAGTAGGTGGAATTTTGATGTGACATATTTGTCACATTAAGAAAAATGGTAACAAACTGCTCAATTAATTTAGCTAATTAAACTATTTTAGTGCTCTATATTTTCTATTGCTCATTTCAAAGCATATATTAACATTTTTTTTAAATAGTCACATTAAAAAATATTGTTAATGAAATGTATTTTGAAACAATTTTTATACCTGTAAGCTGTAGCAAGATCATCTGTTCATATGTTGGTCTTATTTTAAGGTTGTTTGATCTTTTTTGAAGTAGGATTAACATGATTAGATTTAGGAAACAATTTGATGTTCAGAATGCACTAAAGATTATCCACAGTGATGACCGTGAGTATGAGGGATGTGACAGTGACTCGAATAAAGACATTGATGACCCTGATTACACTCCAAGTAGAAAAGACATGGAGGATGATTAATCAAGTGGATCTGATTTAGAAGTTAGCAGATAAAGTGATCTAGATTCAGAAGCTGCACAGCCAAACATAAACTCTGGCCAGCAAAATGCAACCAGCAAGGGTAACATAACTTTTTCTTGGAGAAAGAAACATTTTGAAACCCCCAAGTGCACATTCAAATGGCCAAGTACCACACCTCCAGACAATCTTCACACAACCCTGGAGTATTTCAGAAAGTTCATAACAGCAGAAATGTTCATGTTACTGAAGGAACAAACATTTGTACAGTGTGCAACAATCTGGAACTCAAAAAATTGTTAACTCCACTGTTAAAGAATCGTAAATACTGATTGGAAGCTATCTGCGCATTGGTCTAAAACAAAATGCCAGGAAATCGTGCATACTGGGAAAATGACGCAAGGTTTTCCATGGTGGCTGACAACATGTGCATGTTTAATATGTTGACCTTCAGTGTGAGGTAGTTCATTCATTAATTTATTCATTTTCTTTCGGCTTAGTCCCTTTATTAATCAGGTGTCACCACAGCGGAATGAACCGCCAACTTATCCAGCATATGTTTTACATAGCTGATGCCCTTCCAGCCCCAACCCAGCTCTGGGAAACACCCATACACACTTCCATTCTTAAACACATACACTACGGCCAGTTTAGTTGATCAATTCCCCTATAGCACATGTGTTTGGACTGTGGGGGATACCGGAGCACCCGGCGGAAACCCACATGAACACAGGGAGAACATGCAATCTCAACACAGAAATACCAATTGACTCAGCCGGGGCTTGAACCAGTGACCTTGTTGCTGTGAGGCAAAAGTGCTACCCACTGAGCCACTGTGTCGCTGTGACGTAGTTATTTATTTTTATTTAGTTCACACATTTTCAAGTTGTGAAAACAATACACAAACAACCATATACCAAAAAAAGGTACAATTTTGATGTTTCAAAAGAGTTGTTGCAAAATGTATTAGTCACAGTTATAGGGCTTTAAAATATGTTATGGAAAAGCAAATAAACTGAAAAAAAAATTATGTAGCAAATAAAACTGGCAAAATGTATTTTTTTTTCAATTGTGAAATAAATGCCCAATGTGACATATATGTAACATGAAAATTTTATTATAAACGCCCAATGTCACATATATGTAACATTACAGATTTTTCACAAAGAAGGGTTACATTTCAAAAACAACTGCAGAAACATGTTATAAGTGGTCCATTTGGTCTGTATTATATGCCCCATAATTTTCCTAAAAGGAGAAATTGGTCCGGGTTCTTATGGGTTAAGCTGTATAGAAGTGTCTTGAAAAATATCTAGTAAAATATTATTTACTGTCATCATGGCAAAGATCTATATATATACAGTTAAAGTCAGAATTATTAAACCCCCTGAATTATTAGCCCCCCTGTTTATTTTTTCCCCAATTTCTGTTTAACGAAGAGAAGACTATTTCAGCACATTTCTAAACATAATAGTTTTAACAACTCATTTCTAATAACTGATTTATTTTATCTTTGCCATGATGACAGTAAATAATATTTGCTAGATATTTTTCAAGACACTTCTATACAGCTTAAAGTGACAATTGAAGGCTTAACTAGGTTAATTAGGTTAACTGAGGTTAGGGTCATTAGGCAAGTTATTGTATAACGATGGTTTGTTCTGTAGAAAAAAAATATTATCAGACATACTGTGAAAATTTCTTTGTTCTGTTAAACATCATTTGGGAAATACAAAAAAATATTTAAAGGGGGACTAATAATTCTGACTTCAACTATATATATAAGAATAATAAGAACATTTCCCGCTTGTTGTCAAACTATTTCATATCTGTAAGAGGCGATTTACATTACCTATCAAATACGTCAGGACCATTGTTATTGTTTACATCCCTCAAAATGGTCTATATATGTTATTATGAATTATATTATGAATTTTCATTAGGCAACCGTATTGTTTACAAGGTGATTGTTGTCAATCTGGCAACCCAGGCCATGCCGCGCTCGTGAAATCCCTCCTCCTCCGGCACCGTAACTTCCTGGAGACGGGCTTTATTTTTATACAGAAAAAATGGCGGCATTACGCTCAAACAGTGCTTCAGAGAAAGCAGGGACTGCGTCTGAAGCCCTGTCAGGACCGGAGGATGATTTTTGGGCGGGACAGGGACCAATAGTGCTGCGGGATCCGGCGATTAAATTGTTGAGTCCGGTTAGCGGTGTGGAGCCGCTGTCGTGGGCAGAAGATCACAGACTGTCGGCCTGCAACACGAACAGCGTGTCTCTGATGGAGCTGGTGTGTGACATACACAGTCTCAGTCAAAACCTGGTGCTGCATCGCACTCACATCCCCGTCCCGACCACCGCATGTGAACTCAAGGTAAATACAGTACTGCGCGCGCGCGACTTCTCCTCGATTCATGGTAATGTTTTGTTTTGGATGTTGCCAAAGCTTAAGCCGTGTTTGACGTGACAGACATGACAGCTCAAGACCTTCAAAATAAGCGTTAATGGTGTGTGGACGATTGTTTTTTTTTTTATCTCTAATTTTACAACTGTACACCTTTTTATTTTACTTTTCATGACAATTTGATCATAATAACTACGCAGAAATTAAGCCAATACAATAGAAATGTGCAATCATAAAGTGACTTTCTAAATATTTGAAGTTAGTTATGGGCTTTGGCAATCCAATGTCAAATGCTGTTTTTTATGTCTGCCTGTTTGAATTTAAAGATCTGCTGTATTGTATTTTCAGTCAGTCAGTGATTTATTTATTTATTTTTCCTCCACATCTTTTCAAAATGGGGCTCTATGTTTCCCCACGGGTCATAGTTGTGACCACTAACATATTTATGTGTTCTGTGATCATGATTTATGGGACAGAGCGATCTTAATTAATGATAGGCTTTTTAAATATTATATGTACCAAGTTCGCAGTTGAATCTGTATCATGACATGTATTTTAAATGCTTTTTTTTTACTGGTGCTTTTACACAGACAGCGTCTTTCAGAGGGGTAAACTGACATTAAACAGATTTGGGCATGTTACTATTTATACCAGACATGGAAAAATGTTTCCATCAAGTAAAAACAATCTGCACTTCCATTTATAGCTGACCTTCCTGTGGAAAATACTGTTTTTAATTAATAAAATAATATCTCTTTTACAAATCCACTTGTAAGGCTTGTGATTTAAAATAGCGTCATATTTTACTCTGTGTTTTTGACTAGTTAAAAAAAAGACTTTGTTTTATAGGGCCATTTTTGAGTTTTAATTTATAAAGTTTATTTTTAATGCCTCACACTACTGTGGCTGCATGTTTGATAAAACTATTAAACAATAGGCTTCATCTATGCTAAAAGTAAATATGTTTTTCCTTGCCCTAATTTTCAAATCTTATGATAAAAAGGGTCAAATAATGTTGAAGCAAAAAAGTCAGAAAACAATTCACATAAAAATAGCTAGCAGTTAATTAGTCTCAAATAATAACTTATTTTCTGTTAAAAAGCTAAAAACTGTAATGTTCACAATTCGTATAACATATTTTGTAGGGATGCCTGATATATTGGCAGCCATATTGATATAGGACGATAAATGCTATTTTTAATGTTATCGTTATCAGTCCGATATCAAAATTAGGCTGATATCTTTAAGCCGATGGATTACATAATTGTACAGAACTGCCTGACTTGTCCGGTGCATTATAATAGAGCTTTCCCCACATTGTTTATTCCTTCAAAGTCCATCCTTTCTTTGTGTGGTATTGCTGTGCGTTAATAACTCAGTAAGTAACCATGTTTGTTATCATTGTAGATATGGTTGATAGAGTGTCATTGTGTATTTTGGTTTAAATCGCCTCAGGAAAAATATTACATGTGTAAACATAATAGCAGCGATGCACACATGCTAAACAAGTCGTCGGGTTGTTTGTAATCTTAATAGGATTATTTGTACTTATAAACGCGTTGCTTTCCATGTGTTGTTGGTGTAAGATTGTATTCAGTTATCAGCATATTTATGATTAAGACAAGCTCACGTTATGGCTATCACCATGCACAGCCCAAACAGCAGAGGTGTGCCAGTCACTGAATCCAGCATATGGGTTCTCAACCGTCCGCTCATTCGGTCTTTATATAATGCACTGTGTTTGTCATAGTCATCTGTGCTCAATGGTCAGGTGTTGTATCAAAATCTGACTCTAAGGACAAATCTGACTACGCTTCGTGTGCACGCGCATAACATAACGCCTGCAGGTAAACTTTCAAACTCACAGTGGTTTATCATAAACCTTTCATCAATCATTTTTCTCGCAGTTGACAGCAAGAACGAACACAGAAGCATTGTCTGATTGACAAGCAGCACCTACGTGTGTTCAAAAGAATATAAAACGCCAAATGGGACAAATTTATGCCGCATTTTCTGAAGTAAAACTTACTATCTGTATTTAGCTTTTCGCTTGTACGGTGGCTCTGTCAAAACAATGCTTTTTCGGACATCACTTATTTGTACATATGCACATTACTGTAACACATTTTATTAAAGGACATTTGAGCTGATTTTTGTTCTTAGTTCTTTCCTTTTCATTTTATTTAAAATATATTTATATAACTTAAGATACATTTATAACTTGTTTGTAATTTAATACCATTTTGTTATTTAACCAATTATTTTTATGCAACAGTCAAGTTGTATGTTAATTTGCTATGTGAGGAAAAGGAAATGATTTATTTTGGGCATGCTGATGTTGGATCATCTAGCCATTTCCATGCATGTTCTATAAAAAAAGTCAGGAGAGAGTTTTCTTCAATGTCAAAAATATTAGTAATTCATTGGATACAAGTGATTAATTTGATCAACAGAGCCCCGGGTACACCAATGCAATGCAAGAATTACATTCAGGAGGTGCGTAACAATATTTCCCTGACTCCAATATTTATACACGACGGATATTTAAAGGTGGAGTTTTAGTGTAACGTCACTACATTCTGCAGTCCTTTGGCTGTTGCACCCAAACATACTTCCCCTTTCTGCAACCCTTCTCTGCATACCAGAACTAAACAGGTTAAACAGGTCACAACTGAAGGTTAAATGCACCTTCAATATATTTCACAGCTTCTACAAGCATCCAGCTCCTTGTGACTTGTCCAGACTTCTTGTGACAGGAAGTCTGGAGCAAGGCCCCCGCACTATTTTTATTCTTATTCTGCCATTTTCTCTTGTCAGCAGTTCCTTCTATTAGTATGCAACACAATAAGAAAGAAGAGATTTGTTTGGTTAATATATGGTATCATACAAAATAAGATTGATTAATCTGTTGTTAGTCTAAACATTTTTTCTAATAAATAAAAATGAGACAAAAGTAATAAAAAATAAATTCCTTATGTAAAATTGTGAATATAGGTCTATATAATCACCTTGCAATTTTGAAATTATTGCTTTTTTGCTTTGAGTAGGCTATTCAGTTCATAAGATCAGTTCAAACTTTTATGAATTTCACTGTATAAAAATTAGTGCTGGGCCGTTATCTGCGTTAACGTGCTGCGTTAACGCGAGACTCTTATCGCGCGATAAAAAAAATATCGCCGTTAATCTATTCTCAAAGTGGGGTGGGAGCTGGGTCTATTTTATGCAAGCTATGATGACTTTCACCTTGATATATTAGCGCGGATGTATACCTGACCGGTGAACCGTCTGACAAAAGAGTGCCCTTTTAAATCAAATCAGCAGGATGCTTGACTAACTGCAGTTCGGCAGTTTCACTAACTCACGAACATTTCATTCATGCCATCGTGACAAACTGGGGTGCTAGACGCAAATAAGGAGTAAGGACTGGTAAGAGTGTCATGGAGTTTAATAATGCACGCCAAATGGTAAGAAAAAAACTCCTGCATTTTGCGATGTGTGTGTGTGTGTGTTTGTGTATGTGTGTGCGCGGTCCTTTACTGACAGCCGCGTGTGGATCTTGTCGGAAAACATGGCGAAAGGTCCTAAAGACCGCAGTGTTTACTTCTATAATGCCACTAATATCTGCATACTCCACATGTCTTAATTCCATTTCTGTTTAGTTCAGTTTTGACTTTAGTCGGATTAAGTTAATCAAAAATCACTGTTTGGACCTTATGTAGGCCTACAGTTCAAAATTCACGTTTAACTGAATAAACAGTAAACACAAGTACATCTTATTGAACATCATTTATTTTCATCACTAATTATCATAGTAGAACAGTTTCTCAAGCAGTTTGTGAAGCATTTTGGAATCAGGAGATGAGCCCCTAGTCTAATGCGTCACCTGGCTTGAGAAACCCGTTCTCAAAGACGTATAATTTGGGTAGCACACACATTCTGAATGCCTTCGGCAGAATTCAAATGAGGCATTTTAATCTAGATTAATCTAGATTAATTTTGAGATTAATCTAGATTAATCTAGATTTAAAAAAATAATCTATGCCCACCTATAATAAAAATATAACATTTTGATATATTTTTATTTATCGGCTATAATATATCAGTTATCGCCCTCCAAATTGTAAGAGTTATCAATATCGGCCAAAAAATCCATATCGGTGCATCTCTAACATTTACTTTGTTTTTTTCACAGGTGGGCTCAGAAAAAGATGTGAGGGCTGTTAAAGAAAGCTTCGCCAACAGTAAAAACCCAGTAGTAAGCCAAATGATCATGATAGACCGAGTCATTAATCCTCAATGTGGACGTCTCCATGGCGTCAAGTACACTAGTTGGTCACCGTTAGGCTGTGACAAATACGGCCGCTGCCTTCTTGCTTTCCTAACACTGGACAATCGTCTTACAATCCACAGCAGTCACTTGCAACTGCAGTGGACGCTTCTACTGGACCTTACAGAACTATATGGAGAAATGTTAAAATCCAGGAAATACTCCGCTCAGAACGATGGCACACCACCGATCTCCTATAAAGACTTTGATGAACTGCAGCGCCGGTTTTGCATGCAGACCCCAGTGCGCATGGAGTGGTCCAGTTTGTGCAGTATGCAGCAAGTTCAGACCGATAACTCTCATAAAGACATCAACACAGTTCTTCTAGCTGTACTCATGGAGAATGGAGATGTGGTGGTGTGGCAGTTCAGCTTGCCCCTACAAGGGAAGGATTCAGTTGTGTCATGCAGCACCATCAAATCTGGAGTGTCGTCACCAAGTGCGCTCACCTGGTGGCAATATGAGCATGGTGGGCGGAAAATGAGCGGACTGATCATAGGGAGCTCCGAAGGACCTGTAAAGATCCTCCCAGTCAACATTAAGGCAGTGAAAGGTTACTTCACCCTCAGGCAGCCTGTGGTTTTGTGGCAGGAGAACGACCAGATTCCCGTCCACAACATCAAATGCATCACGCTTTTCCATCCGCACCAGAAATGCAACTGCAGTTTAGTGGTTGCGGCACGTGGTCCGTACATCTTCTGGTGCTTATTGCTGATCTCCAAAGCTGGTCTGAATGTTCACAATTCCCACATCACGGGTCTTCATTCCACCCCTATCATATCCATGACGGCTTGCCACAATAATGGGACTGTTTTCACATGCTCACTAGATGGGAAGGTTAAGAAGCTAACAGCCGTTTTCACAGACCTAGCTGTCGAGTTCAAGCAAGAAGAGATTGTTCTGCCTGAAGGAGTCGCGGGTCGACGGATACACGGTATATCAATCAGTCCAAACAGTGCCTACTTGGCTGTTCTCTCCAATGAGGGTATGAACAATGGCTTCCATCCTGTCGCTCTCACCTACCAGGTACAGTTCATCACCTTTAAGTCTCCAGATGAAGCGGCATCTGAGATGCTTGATGCTCACAATCTCTTCAGAAACACAGATTTGCTGGATCTGTTACGATGGCGAATACTAAAAGACAAAAGCATCCCTTCCACCTATGAGAACAATCTAGAAGAGAAGCTCCAAACCTCAGGGTCCACTTACCTGTGGCGCCTTAAGCTTTTCTTTCTCCGAACGCTCCACAAGTCCATGCAGAAAACCCCTTCGGAGGCCCTGTGGCAGCCGAGCCGAAGAAGTGGTCAGGGTTTAGTTGGTGATGGTGATGAAGGGTGTGGAGGTGATGAAGATGAGATGACGGAGGACAGACAGGGGGATGCGGAAAACAGGGAAAGCGAGGAGAGAATGAGAGAGATTCGCAGCAGGATCGAAGCTGTGGAGTCCCATCTGATCCGGGAGAACATGAAGAAGGTGCTGGGCGAGGTGTATCTGCACACCTGTGTCACTCAAAACACACGTGTACCAACTAAAGGAGTGTGTGACTTCCTCACAAATGACCCTGCTAATGAAGACAGGGCAGCCAAGGTGAATCCCTTTATCATCGTCCACTAAAAGAAATATTTATTTGGCTTAAAGTTGATTTAAAATTTAGGTTTGTGTGTGTTGTAAGAATGCAAATTGGATGGTTAAGGCATAAAAATGTAGATGTAAATATTGAATCAAAAAATGAAGTGATTCATGCTGTGAATTATTATTTTTTAGAAATAATATCTTACACTCTATGTTTTTTATTATTATCTGATGTTTGACCTTCACAGGTGCTGATAGGTCATATCATGAATAAGATGAATAAACAGACGTTTCCAGAGTATTGCTGTCTCTGTAAAGAAATTCTGCCCTTCACCGACTGCAAGCGGGCAGAGTGCAAGAATGGGCACAGCTGGCTCAGGTACAGCTAATATATTTTGCTATATATGTGATATACTGATATGGATTGAATAGTATTTCATTTAAAATATAATAATTAATGGTATGACAGATTATTTTATTCATTTTAATGTATAAAATCAGCTAAGCAGGGCTGCGCCCAGTCAGTACCTGGATGGGAGACCACATGGGAAACCTAGGTTGCTGCCGGAAGTGGTGTTAGTGAGGCCAGTAGGAGGCTGCTCAACCTGCAGTCTGTGTGGGTCCTAAAGCCCCAGTATATTGATGGGGACTCTATACTGCTCAGTGAGCGTCGTCTTTCGGAAGAGACGTTAAACCGAGGTCCTTACTCTCTGTGGTCGTTAAAAATTCCAGAATGTTCTTCGATTAAAAAAGGGTTGGGGTTAACCCTGGCATCCTGGTCAAATTTGCTGGCCTCTGTTCATCATGGCCTCCTTATCATCCACATATCATAATTGGCTTCATCACTCTGTCTTCTCTCCACCAATCAGCTGGTGTGTGGTGTGCGGTCTGGCGCAATATGGCTGCCGTCACGTCATCCAGGTGGATGCTGCACACTGGTGGTGGATGAGGAGATTCTCCCCAAAAATGTGTAGTGCTTGTATCCAGAAAAGTGCTGTATAAATGTAAGGAATTAAACATCATTTACAACAATGTGACACTACAACAATAAAGTGCAGTCAATATGTTTTATGCATATACAATACATTTTTTGTCATTTATATCAGTGTGTCCGCAGGGTCTTAAAGTCTTAAATCTCAAAATCAAAATTTAGGCCTTAAAAAATCTTAAATTCACTGAAATATTGTCTTGTAGGTCTTAAATCTTTTTTAAACAGGTCTTAATTTTCCTTTGTTCATATATTGCTACCCAATCTGGCCATTAACACCCATACAACAATTCATCAATGGATAATGGTTTAATTATTTTTCTTACCATAACATTTGTTTATAAGTGCTCCATGTATTTACTGCTTAGGACACCGACCTGGACAGATTGTTCTGTGTAGATTTAGTTTATTGTAGTTTTTAAAACTTTTAAAACGTGTTTACTTTTTTTTATTTTAAAGAGTTTGTTGAAAAAAAGTGTATATATACACAAGTAGAGCTTGCTTGTTTTTACACAACATTTAAAATATTTTGATAAGAAATTCATTCATTCATTCATTTATTTTATTTTCGGCTTAGTCCATTTATCAATCAGGGGTCGCCATAGCGGAATGAACCGCCAACTTATCCAGCACATGTTTTACACAGCGGATGCCCTTCCAGCTGCAACCCATTACTAGGAAACATCCATACACACTCATTCACACTCGTACATTATGGACAATTTAGCTTTTTCAATTCACCTATAGCTCATATCTTTGGACTGTGGGAGAAACTGAAACACCCATAGGAAACCCACCCAAACACAGGAAGAACATGCAAACTCCACACAGAAATGCCAACTGACCCAGCCAGGGCTCGAACCAGGGACGTTCTTGCTGTGAGGCAATCGTGCCACCCACTGTGCCACCATGCCACCTTTGCTAAGCAATATTCATTCATTCATTTTCTTTTCGGCTTAGTCCCTTTATTAATCTGGGGTCGCCACAGCGGAATGAACCACCAACTTATCCAGCACATGTTTTACGCAGCGGATGCCCTTCCAGCTGCAGCCCATCTCTGGGAAACATCCATACACACTCATTCACACACACTACGGACAATTAAGCCTACCCAATTCACCTGTACCACATGTCTTTGGACTGTGGGGGAAACCGGAGCACCCGGAGGAAACCCACGCAAACGCGGGGAGAACATGCAAACTCCACACAGAAACGCCAACTGACCCACCCGAGGCTTGAACCAGCGACCTTCTTGCTGTGAGGCGACAGCACTACCTACTGCGCCACCAAGTCGCCCCTGCTAAGCAATATCAAAAATATTATTATTTTTTATTATTAAATTATTATTGTATTCTTAAATGTATTAAATGATAATTTTTTTTTGATGGGGCAAATAAAAATCTTTACCATCTGGGCCATTTGAAAAATTCCTTAGCGTTGAGCCCTTTATGAGTCTAAAATTTAATGCATAATGGTCTTTAAAAGTCTTAAATTTAACTTGGTGAAACCTGCAGAAACCCAGTATATAATGGAAAAACAAATGCTTGTGCTGTATCAAATTAATTCTTTAACTGTTAACAAAAAAGATCCATCTCATAAAACGCACAGTCTTGCATTGTCCCTATTTAGACATGCAAATGTAATCATTTTACTTGACTCTTACAGCTGCTTTAATAACACGTATTTTGCAATGCCAAGTATTTTGCAGTTGCACTGTTCTTGGCTCATAACTGACACAGCCTGCGCATTTTAATGAACAGATTAATTTAGATATTGTGTATTTCTAGGTTAAATTCACCACACTTCACAGCACATAATCCTTCATAATAATAGAAAAATCTGGTGGGCTCTTGTTTTGGCTTTTACAATATCATTGTATTCCCAGATTAATGTGCGAATATCATTTTTTTAAATCCTCCTCCAAAATCAGTCAATAATAATAAGTAATATTGACAAGTGGTATAAAATCTGTATTGGACTATATGTAGGCGCTGAATAGATTTTGAGCCGAATTACCCATTTTCGAGCCCCATGTGTGACATTTCATCCAATGGGCTGACTGAAAGGAGATTACTGCCCCTAATGGTGTATCAGGGAAACAGTTGCTTCATTGCTGTCAGTCTGATCTCTGCCAAGTACTGATCTAAACCTTCCCCTGCTGTTTCTGTTCATGTGTCTCACTGTCTCTTTCCCTCTTTCTTTCTCTTTCCTTCTTCCTCCCCAAGGTGTGCGCTGTCATATCAGGCCTGTCAGGGTGTGACATACCGCCGCTGTCTATTGCAGGACAGTATTGCCTCAGTAGCAGAGCCTGAGGGTGAGCCATAATGCTGTATCATATCTCCATTCAGAAACACACCGCACCGCACACTTAGACTTTCTCTAATACGCACACACACACACAAAACAAAAACTCTGCTGCCCCACAGCAATGCAAGCTCAGGATGTCAAATGTACCAATTGGATATGAAAATATGTTAATTATACGTCTTTTTTGGCTGTTCCAACTCAATTCTGACTGGCAGGTAGATGGTTTTAAACATTCACATGCACTTTTACGTGCTATTATTGGTGAGGGATTAAACGGGTGGATGCTATCACTTATTGAATATAAGTTGTGTACAATATAATATTGTGTCTGGTAGGGCTGCTCGATTATGGGAAAAATCATAATCATGATTATTTTGGTCATAATTGTAATCACGATTATTCAAAACGATATACAGTTGAAGTCAAAATTATTCGCCCTCCTGTTATTATATTATATGTTTTTAATAAATATTTCCCAAACTATATTTGACAGAGCAAGGAATTTTTCGCAGTATTTCCTATACTATTTTTTCTTCTGGAGAAAGTCTTATTTGTTTTATTTTGGCTAGAATAAAAGCAGATTTAAATATTTTTAAACCTATTTTAATATTATTAAGCCATATTTTTTTTTGATTGTCTGCAGAAGAAACTACTGTTATGCAATGACTTGCCTAATCACCCTAATTAAGCCTTTGAATCGCACTTTAATCCGAATACTAGTATCTTGAAAAAAATGTAGTAAAATATTATGTGCTGTCATCATAGCAAAGATAAAATAAATCAGTTATTAGAAATGAGTTATTAAAACTATTATGTTTAGAAATGTGTTAACCTCTTTTTTCCATTAAACAGAAATTTAATTTTGTAGGTTATAATTTTTTTTTTTTTGCAATATTTTGCTTGAATTTAATTGTAATATCTTTTAATTTCTAAATCTGTTTGGTGACGAAAATGTTATTTTAATAAATATATTCGTTTAATAAATCTTAAATGCACCAAAATACTCTGATACGCCTGTATTCACTGAGAAATGGATAAAAATCTTCATTTTCAAAATAGGGTGAACTCAATTATGCTGAGCACTGTATGTACAGATTTCACTGGAGGGTTAATCATTTTGTCTTCAGCTGTATATGGGTGTATATGTATATGTGTGTGTGTGTGTGTTTTTGTTGGAGAAGAATTATTTGAATAATTTCATATTCTGTATAATTAAATAATTGTTTAACAAGAAAAACTATTAATAACAGAAAACTCATTTTACAGATTCGGACTGGATCAAGAAAATTCTCCAAGGTCCCTGCATCTTCTGTGATTCTCCTTTCTACTGAAGCCTCGGGGCTAAATAAAAGTCTCCACGACTGACTACTGGATCACTTAAGCGGGCTACATAAATGACTAAAATGCCTTTCTTTACTTGAAAGAGGAACATTTGAAAGCCATAAAGTATTCTTTAATTATTTTGTAATATAAGACATTCGGGAGATTTTTCCTCTTAACAGATCTTTATTTTAAAGCCAAAAAAGGGTCTAATTTTTATACAATGAAAACTGTATATGTTAATAAATTATTCCACTCTATATTTGCTGGATGTTTTTGATTTGTTAACATTATCCTGCCATGACATCCTCCTCTTGCATTAAAAATGCACGCTCTTCCTGTGGCTGATTTTAATTGGTTTAAATAAATCCATTTCCTAATTGGCTTTGGGAACATCTCTACATATCCGCAAACAGCAACTCCCCCATCTCCAAATAATGACTTTTCCCTGGCCTTAAGGAAGAGACGACGACGACTGTATAAGGAAAGGAAAAACAGCGAGACGGAGAGAAAACTGTTTTAAAACCGATCCAGCATTTCCGAAGGGCCGAACTCTAATGAGATACAACAGTAATGAGGAATGGATCCCAGCCGCATATGTGATACCCATTTTAATTAAGATGGCGAGCTTGAGTGCATACTGTTAAATATTGTTAGCCCCCTATTTTCTTAGGGTCGCATGGAGGGCATGTACCCTGACAGTCTGTTCCACAAAACATAGCTAACATATGAGGGTGATCAAAGATAAACTCGGACCCTCAGAATGTCTCCGTTCTCATCACAGGTACATCTTGTCGCCTTGCCCTGTGCTCTCTCTAGTGTCACTGAAGATGATATAGCTCACTTCAGGACAAGTTGGCAGCCCTGTCTTAGGTTTCGGATGGTATCCTGAGATAAAGATGGCCTGATAATTACAAACAATTCCACTCCGCATCTCCCATTCGGCATCAGAGGTCTTAAAATAAAGTAATTGGAGTGTTTATTTTTGATTATTATTCATGGAGAGAGGCTTCTTCATTATAATACGTTCTGAAATGTTGCCATATTACTACAATTGGTAATTCAACATGTAAAGGCTGTTTGATTATGAGGTAATAACGTGCATTATGCATTAATCAAAGACACAAAGGGACCGCTCAGAACCTCAAATGCCGTCTGCCGCATGTCACAGCAATTTTGTTCACTGACATATTATGGTAAGCATCTAATAACATGAATCAAAGCAGTTTTTTTTTTTAGCCATGTAATGAAATGACACTTTAAAAGTAAATGAAAAGCTATTTGGATTTCAATTGTACACTTTATATACGGTGCATATTAATAGCAAGTGCTAAATGTCACAGATTAGATTATGACTGCGAACGTGATTGAAATAGAGTTCTTTTTTTCCCTTTACTGCTGCGGATTTCCTTTCCTAGCTATTAGATTGTCAAATGGATCTTGGCCTTTTGGTTTGAGTGCTAGCTTTGTTGATAGGTGGAGACTTCTCCTGTTGAAGAGGTTAGCTCTGTTTGGCAGAACCTCCTACTTCTTTAATATAACAATCTGTCAAAAAACATTTCGACAATAATTACGGCCCCCTCCTCTTTCCTCTTTGTGTGTGCTCTTTCAAGACTTCAAAAGGAGGTTTCCTTCTTTTCTTCTGTATGAAATATTCATAACTTCTGTGTTCGTGGCTTTGTGCTTTAAACAGATAACAGACAGATTTTTATATTATTTCATCTTATATTCTTTTGTTAGATAACATATTTTGATATACATCACCTTACGTTAAACACCTAATTTGTTGAGCCTAAACAAGACGCCGAGCGTGAATCTCAAAGTCATTCGCTCTAACAATGGATTACATTGAAGTTTTTCTTTTTTGTGCAACAATTTCTTTTATACAACCCCATGCAAAAAAAAAAAAAAAGTATGGAATCGCCACTCTTGAAAGATTCAAATGTTTAATTGTGTAGAAAAACCAAACAAACACATGCATGCCACAGAAATATTTCCATTCAACAATCCAACTTTCTGGCTGTATGAAACACTTAAAAGAAAAGAGAAAACACTGTAGTCAATTACAACTGTTTTTACAGATCAAACAGAGGGAAAGAAAATATGGAATCGCACAAATCTGAGGAAAATTATATGGAATCACCAAATAAAAACACCACTAGTACTTTGTTGCACCACCTTTGGCTTTTAAGAACAGCTTGAATTATCTGAGGTATGGATTAAAAGTATTCTTCATCAATCTGTCTCCAACTTTGTCTTATTGCAGATCAGCTTTGCAGGTTGGAGCCTTGTCATGGACCACTTTCTTTCATTTCCACCACTGATTGGATTGAGGTCTGGACTATTTGCAGGCCATCCCATTGACATTATATGTCTTTCCTGTAGGAAAGTTTTCACAGATGTGTTTGGGTTTTTATCTACACAAATAAACATCTTCTAAGAGTGGTGATTCCATACCTTTTGCCAGGGGTTATATATTGAACTTTTTCTGCTTGAAGACATTTTTCTGGATTTTACAACCAATAAATTGCAGTATTTCTTTTTGTGAATACTTATAAGGCACTATTGATGAAATGAGCTAGATTAAATGCTATTAATACCTTGTATCTCATCTTTTAAAACATATTACAACATGCTGCTAGAAATGAAGGACAGTCTAAAGTAATATGCTGTTTTAAGCCAAATGACCTTTGAAACTTATGGATTATATATATATATATATATATATATATATATATATATATATATATATATATATATATATATATATATATATATATATTTTTTTTTTTTTTTTTTTTTTTTTTTTTATTTATACCGAGTAATTTTACCTAACAGTTTTATGGAAATAGTAAATATCGTGGTATCATTGTGTGTTTGTTTTATTTAGAAATAATTAAAATATATATATATATAAATATAAACTGTATCTAAAGATATTTTATGCTGTTAAAAACAATACTGAAAATCCAGTGATAAAAATTCACTGTTTTAGTTTGTAGGATTTTAATTGTGTATAAATGAAGCAATTATTTATTTTAAGACAAGCTAGTTTCCGTGCTGTGACATGTTGTACACAACACAGGGACATTCATTCATTTTCTTTTCGGCTTAGTCCCTTTATTAATCCCACAGCGGAATGAACCGCCAACTTATCCAGCACATGTTTTACACAGCGGATGCCCTTCCAGCTGCAACCCATCTCTGGGAAACATCCATACACACTCATTCACACATACACTACGGACAATTTTAGCTTACCCAATTCACCTGTACCACATGTCTTTGGACTGTGGGGGAAACCGGAGCACCCGGAGGAAACCCACACGAACGCAGGGAGAACATGCAAACTCCACACAAAAACACCAACTGACCCAGCCGAGGATCGAACCAGCAACTTTCTTGCTGTGAGGCGACAGCACTACCTACTGTGCCACTGCATTGCCAACACAGGGACAAATATATTTAAATCAAATATTTAAAGGGCACCTATGATGAAAATCATCTTTTTGAAGCTGTTTGGACAGAACTGCGTGTAGGTATAGTGTCCCCAGTCATATTGGGGTGATGTAAAGACAATAAGTCTCTTTTTTTCTAAGGCATTATAGATGAAATGAGCTAGATTAAATGCCATTAATACCCTGCATCACATCTTTCAAATAATATTACAACATGCTGCTGGAAATGAAGGACAGTCTAAAGTAATATGCTGTTTTAAGCCAAATGATCTTTGAAACTTTTATATTTTTTACTCATATATTTATATTTTTACTTGTATATACATATATATATCTATATTTATTCTATGTAATTTTACCTAAGAGTATCATGGAAAATAGAAATGTTGAAATTGCTTTGTGGTATCATTGTGTTTGTTTTATTTAGAATAACTAAATAATTTTATTTAATATATACATCTTATTAAAATGCATATGCATTTAAAAACAATACTGAAGAACCAGTAATAAAAATTCACTCAGCTTTTGTTTGTAGGATTTTCAATGTGTATAAATTTAGCAATTATTTATTTTAAGACAAGCTAGTTTCTGTGCCTTTTTTTTCTTCATCTAAATAGTCGAAGTGGAAAAAGGAAATCCAATGGTTCAAACATATTGCACACAACACAGGGACAAATATATTTAAATCAAATATTTAAAGGGCGCCTATGATGAAAAGCATCTTTTGTAAGCTGTTTGGACAGAACTGTGTGGGTATAGTGTGTCCACAGTCATATTGGGGTGATATAAACACAAGTCACTTTTCTTTTTTTTTTTTAAAGTTAAAATAGGATCCAAATCCTATTTGAGCAGATATCCATAGAGCAGTGTATAATAATGTGTATCCTGTCACAATTGTGTGCAAAAACAGTACAAAGTTAAACGCAGGCGCTTTGTGTGAACTTTGTAACGACATTGTGTGTGACTCATTGTTGCAGAAAGGCTTGAATTAACTCCATAACAAATTAGAGCTGTAATCGGGCCATAAAAATTAGGCCCGGTAGGGCCTGAACCCGACAGAATTGGCCCGAGCCCTACAGGTACATTTTGATTGACAGCTTTTTAAAAGCCCGAAGTCGTTTACAGCCTGACATTATTCAAATGTGCACAGCTCTTTTGCCTTTTTTCAAGAATAAGTCATTTATATGTTTTAACATAATTTATTCATAACAAACATAGGCTATAGGCCACTTGGAAGTTGGAACAAAGAATTAAAATAAGTCCTCTGTAACATCGTAACATCTCAGCACTCTAAATAGGCCTCGGTACATACACTTAACTTTTAAATTGGCCAACACACCAATAAAAAGAAGTCTTTCTTAACAAATTAAATTAAAATAAGTTATAAATTATGACGGGAATTATTTGGCAATAATGAAATTAAGATAAAAGCTCTGCAGGATTTGTTTCGCCAACATTAGTCTGTATACTCTGTCTACATTATGATTTTATGGTTTAATTAATATTTATTTCTAATTAAAAAAAACCTTTACTCACCAAGATTAGGCTACGTGTTTTTTTGGAGGAACATTAATGAATCCACTGTTAATGGCTTTAGCGCAGTTCTGCGCTCAGGATGGTGCACACCCTTTCACTGCTGCTGCTTCAGGCCGAGATGCAAAGTTCTGATCTGGCTAATTTTGCAAGTTTTGGGTAGGATTGTTTGTTCATCTTCTACCAGCCAAGAACATCCATTTAATTTTCCAAGACAGCAGTTTCAATGTAGCGAGTGACCTCGTCATCTTCCTTGTCAGCTTGCTGTACATACATTGCTGTTTAGCGCTCTACCGTAATACACAGTGTATGAGTGACCGCCGAAATACCTTGGCGGCTAGAATGACCGTTCCTTCTGAACTGGCGGCTGGCCTGACTGCAGTCAAAATTCGCTCTTTTTAACTTCTCCGTCATCATTTGTTTTACCTTTGCAGGGATGGATAATGTTGTAACAAACGATTTGATTACTTTCTCGCGCTAATCGAAATGCATCACATGACTAATCATTTACTGCGCAAGCCAAGCCCGGCCCGGCCCGACCCGACCCCATATAAAATGATAAAAATTAAACCCGAACCCACCCAAACCCGTCAGGTTCGGGCAAAGATCTTCAGCTCTACAACAAATACATCAAATAATTATTGGGAAAGTTCTTACTGTAGTATTTCTCACAAACGTTATGTGAGATCTGCTTCCTTAATGTCTGTCACTGTGCTGTTTATCTGACATAGCCGAGGTGGAGATTGAGGTACACTCAACGGTGGGCGGGAAGAACTAGCATTAAAGGCACAGGCAACAAAACAGCTACATTGTGTTCAGAGCAGAAAATTCCAATAATTTGAAAGGTATAAAAAATAATCTGATCGGTGTTTTGAGCTGAAACTTTACAGACACATTCTGAAAACCCAAAAGACTTATCTTAAATCTTGAAAAAGGGGTAAAATAGGTGCTCTTTAAAATAAGATATACAGTATAATTGTCTGTTTAGGACAGGGGTGTCCAAACTTGGTCCTGGAGGGCCGGTGTCCAGGAGAGTTTAGCTCCAACCCTAATCAAACACACCTGAACCAGCTAATCAAGCTCTTACTAACTATACTAGAAACTTCCTGGCAGGTGTGTTGAAGCAAGTTGGAGCTAAACTCTCCAGGACACCGGCCCTCAAGGACCGAGTTTGGACACCCCTGGTTTAGGATATGCATAAACCATTTAATCATTTATGTTTATGTAGTCTTCTTAGCTATTATGTATTTGAATAGAATTCATTAGTTTTCTGACACTAAAAAGTAGTTTCGCAGTGATCTGAATAAAAATATGCATACATATATATGCGTGATTACGATTCATACTGGGGGAAAAAAAGAAAATAGCTTCTAAAGCGCTAGATTTTCTGATGCGCTTCACTCCGTAGTGTATATACATCAAATTTCCCGGCTGAATACATTTGGTCTGAAGTATGCTTTGTAGAAGTGTTCCCTCAGACTTCAGTAATTCATCAGTAATTAAGTCTGTCTGGGGGCTGTCAAGGGACCCCGGGTTTTTCCTGCAGACTCTGAAATCAGGCTGTTAACACGGCCCTTTAACGGGTACATGGACCCGCTGGGATGGAGTCGCTGACCCGTGACTGCCTGATATGTGCGTATGAGGGAGTGCGAGATGTCAATAGTCAGTCTTTCTGCTTGTGCTGAGGTGTGGAGCAGCTCAGGTGGAACTAATGCAGAAGGCTGTGACCAGAGCTCTGCTTACTAGAACATTAATTAAAGTCATTCGCTACACACGCAATACACAACCATGGATAAGGGTAGGCATCAGGGGAGCGCATTTGTGTGTGTATGTGTCATATTTATGTTCCAGTTTGTAATGTGATGACTTAAAAAATATTTTAAAAGAATGAATGTTGCCAGATTGGTAAACAGATCTGCCAATTTGGTTATATATATATATATATATATATATATATATATATATATATATATATATATATATATATATATATATATATATATATATATATATATATATATATATATATATATATATATATATATATATATTTGACATTTTTTTCATTAATGTGATGATTTACAAAAATTAAAAAGAGATGAATGTTGCCAGATTGGTAAACATATCAGCAAATTTGATTATATATGTCTTTTAATTTTTTTTTTTTTAATAATGTGATCATTTAAAAAAATTAAAAGGAGACGAATGTTGCCAGATTGGTAAACATGTCAGCAAATTTGGTAATATATATCTTTTTCAATTTTTTTTCTTCAATAATGTGATCATTTAAAAAAATTAAAAAGAGATGAATGTTGCCAGATTGGTAAACAGATTAGCAAATTTGGTTTTATATATCTTTTCAATTTTTTTTTCAATAATGTGATGACCAACATTTTTTAAAAAGGTGAATGTTGCCAGATTGGAAAACAGATTAGCAAATTTGGTTTTTTATATCTTTTCAAAAAAAAAAAAAAATTTCACTAATGTGATGATTGAAATTTTTTTAAAAGAGATGAATGTTGCCAGATTGGTAAACAGATTAGCAAATTTGGTTTTATATATCTTTTCAAAAAATAAAAAATTCAATAATGTGATGATTTAAAAAAAAATAAAAAGAGATGAACGTTGCCAGATTAATAAATTTGGCAGCAGATAAAAGAAAATGAAAATTGTGTCACTATTTACTTGACCTCCTCATGTTGTTCTAAACCAAAGATACCCAAAGTTGGCCCATTGTAACCTTTGATTTGGCCCACCATCCCATCGTAGAAGAGGGTAAGAATGATGGAGAGGGTTGGGGTGTTTTATTGCCGAGCTGCCAAAAAAAGCTAATTAAAATTAAAAGTTTCAATAAAATTTTGTAAATTAATCAGATTTTTAAAAATGTAAATATTGTCACTCAGCAGATTAGAAGACATCAGTGAGCAAATCAAGGCAAAAACTAGTGTAAACTCCATTCTGTTATAAATGAGATGTATTTTTACTCTAATAAGTTCATTGTAAAATGTAAAAGAAAAAAACAAACTGTATTAGTTAATATAAAGCAATGTTTTCTAGTAATCATTAAATTTTATTAATATATTTGGAAAATACTCATGACAATTATATTTACATTCGGCCCACTAGCCTCAATTAAGTTTGGTTTTTGGCTCTTCATGAGAAAAAGTTTGTGCACCACTGTTTTAAACTTATCAGAACACAAGTGAAGGTACTTTAAGGTTTTCTGACATTTTTGTCTTTCCATTTAAGATCTATTCACTCTAAACGCTGCTGCTTACAAATATTCAGAGAGATTTCAAATAAAATCCTTTTTAATTCTGCAGTTTGGATGGCTTCACATGATGAACATATTTTAACATTGTATGTTTATGGTGTTTAGATTTGGTCAAAGGAAAACATCATGCTTGCTTGATGAGTGAGAACCAATTAGGTTCATTTCTATGCATTACACGGCTCTTCTGAGCTTCTGCAAAAACCAGTCAGGTTTGTTCTAGTTCCCCAAGAATAGAGTTTCTGTGTATGTTCATTTTTCATTGTTTCTGTGTTTATAAAAGGCTAAATTAAATCTGTTCATAATAAAAAGCAACCAGGTGTTTTCAGATTGTATTGGTATTTATCTTTTGATTTCTATTAAAAAGTTTTATTAAAAAAAAAAAAAAGAAAATCCTATTGAGTAAATGAGCTTCATAAAAATATCCGGTGTGGACCAATAATAAAAGATTAGAATAAAAGATTTGAAAACACAGTCCCTCCCCTGCCATCCAAAACCACACCTCCTGAAACACGAATGTGCACCGTAAAGATGACAGTAGACAACTCACTAGATCATTTCATTCACCAGTGGAAAACTTGATAGTACTTTATAATACTACAATTCCCAACGAAAAACTGTTTTATATCTAGCACGTTTTCTGTTGCGTAGCAAGCAAAACTTGTCATAATGTGAAATATTTCATGCATGCAAGGATTGCTGCTCTCACTCTCTCACACACATTTTATCCCAAAGCGACTACTGTATGCTTAGTGGTTGGCCGGCAAGGTGCAGGAATTACACTTATTACTAAGCCATACTTGCATGCTATTTCAGACGAATATTCAAAGTAGCATGGTAAACAATATAGGGAGTGCATCACAGGCTGTCATTGTTCAAAAATGAACCAATGTGAATATAAAACCAACTTCACCTCAGTAAAGCAGGCTAGGCGGAATAGCGCTGTTTTTTTGTCAAACTAAATAAAAATCTACATTATCGATGCTGCATTATCAAAAAGGTCCCTTATGAAACTGAAAATAATCACATAATTCTTTCACTGGAAGGTTTCAGTGGCTGAACAACACGTCCATGCATATAACCCATTCATAAAACAACAAAATCTACACCAGCTTTCCGTCACTAAAATAGCTTTAAAACATAACATTACCCATCTAAAATAAATACTTCGGCCATGGTGTCATCCCACCTCCAGCGCGCAAAAGTAACTCCAATATTCAATCAGGATTTTAAAAACTTTTGATTCAGCATTTGTTTTTACTGCTGTCACTCTCTGTCTCATGTGGACGTGAGCACACATGCACGTGCAAACGGCATATCAGTCTGCGTGAACAGGGCTGCGCAGATGTACAAATCTACATTTGTTGACAGACAGTTT
The DNA here is from genome assembly GCA_903798195.1 of Danio kyathit. Classification (NCBI taxonomy): domain Eukaryota; kingdom Metazoa; phylum Chordata; class Actinopteri; order Cypriniformes; family Danionidae; genus Danio; species Danio kyathit. The sequence continues at coordinate 24,720,332 of LR812539.1, read as the reverse complement.
GGGCTACTTTTTGGAATTATGGGGATTATCAGGCTGACAAATTTTAATTTAAGTCTTATGCCTTACCTAGAATATAAAAATACATATAAAAAAACATTTAGATCATTTACTTTAATCATTACTATTAGAATATGAAGAGACTTTTAAGCAGCACAACAAAAAATCTTTCTAAAGATGATCACCTACTACACCTTTAACTGTTTTTTTGTAATTTATTGGAATATAGTATAGTATATATAGTATTGTGCCAAAAACCTTTGATACCGTCACATGCCTAGCAGCGATTTATCCTAAAACTAATATAATAGTTCAATTCTACGTAGATGATTGTGTCAAATCCAATGATCATTTAAAAAAAATGATCAAATTAGAAATTTCTAATAATAATCAACCTCATCCATTGGCAAAGCCATATCTGATCCTGTCTGAGTGTGGGTGTTATATGTCAGACTCAAAAGGCTTACATAAAAAGAGCTCTGTTTTATTGAATAAAAGCCATGAAAGAAAAGCCATTGGGCGTTTGCATTTCACACCATTTCGGCTGCGCACTTCCCCTCTGAAGATTCTCCCACTCTTTCTGAACCCTTTCATGTTGCCTTTCACCACGGAGACACAAGGAAGCTTGAAGATTGCTTAAAAAAAACGTCTCCCGAAGATCAGACAATGTCAAGATTAACCTGCCCTGCACACAAGACCCAGAAATGGTCGAAATGAGCAATCAAAACGGCGGCAACTAGAGACTTAACGTGACATGACAACGGAAGCGGTTAGCAGTCAGTCATTCATATGTTTCCGTGTTTAATCTGACAGGAGGTGGAAGCAGCCAGTCCAAATCTACAGCATGAGCGGAGCGAAGACAGATGGGACCCAGTCAGGATACAAACTCACGCGGATGCATTCAACTCCAACTCAAAGCATATGCCATTAGGACAGTTTCCGCATAAATTACCTGAAATTCTGGTGACCCGCAGGTAGAGGATTAACAAGCACTGTAAAGAATGCTTTACAGTTTCAACCCAATTTTTATTCAAATACCGCTAAATCAAATACCATTTTATACAACAATTGAGTTAGTTCATATTTCAACCAAAACTGTGCTGGAATATTGTTACCCAATATAAGTCAACTGTCATGACAAAATGGTGATACTTACAAATATTTATAGAAAGATTACAAATGAAATCCTTTTTAATTGGTTTGAACATCTTCACAGGATGAACATGTTTTAACACTATGTGGCCTATCATACACACGGCGCAATTGTTGTTTGCTAGTTTCAGCTTGATGCAAGTGTCATTTTGACGTTTTGCACCACGCTGTTTGAATAGCAAATGCATTCGTTATTATTGTTCATTTATTTGTTTGCTGGAAATTAAGTTTTGAAACAAATCTTTGCGCTTAACAAATTAAATTAATTATGTAGGCTAATGGATGTCTGTGCGTACAACACCTTTCCTTATCCACAAAAGAGAGTGAAAGTGAAAGTAAAGAATGAGGAGGCTCATTCTCTCATTCTCGCACTGTAGATGGTCTGTTTAACTGTTTTCTCGTTAGTGAAGCATTCAGTTTTTCCATTTACAAAGTCTGCCATGTAAATAGCAAATGCAACTCTTAAAGGGGATGGAAGATGATACTCTGATTGGTTTATTCTCAAAACACACCTATACCTCATCAAGAAAATAAACTCAACTCTGTTAGACCATGCGGCGCAAAGCCTATTTTCCGTCGTTAAAATAGCGAAAGTGGATTCTGACACGCCCTTAATGCTTTTGCGCCCTGCGCTTTGGACTTTGCGCCTAGATCGTCAAAATAGAGCCCTATATGTTTACAGCATTCAGATTTGGCCAAAAAAACTTGCTTTAGAAAGTCAAGCTTGCTTTAAGAATCAATGAGGTTAATTATATGTGACACGCTGCTCTTATGAGCTTCTGCAAAAAAAAAAAAGCCTGGTTTGTTCTAGTTCCCCAAGAGCTAGCACTCAACTTCAACTCAAAGCATGTGCCATTAGAACTCATTTTATAATGATATATATACTCATTATATAATGTTTCCTCATCAAGTACCTGAAATTCTGGTGACCCGCAGGTAGAGGACTAACGAGCACTGTAAAGAATGCTTTACAGTTTCGACCCATTTTTTGATTCAAATACTACTGAATCAAATACCATTATTAAACAACAATTGGGTTAGTCCCCATTTGAACCAAAACTGCATTAAAAATTACCTTTTTTTTAGCGCGTATGGTTTAAAAAAACTTTTTTGATCAAGTACCACCTCAGAAAAGAATTGTCTCTCCAAGTACCACCATAACGAGCTGTATTGAAATAAAGCAGCGTAGTAGGCCCGATGAAGCAGCTACAGCACTGCACAGTTCAAGAACGAGGCAGATTAATTCCTATTATTACAAATATTTCAATATTATTATTAAAAAGTGTCAGCCACTTTAAACATTATAAATAGTTTGAATATTAACACTGTATTGTGCTTATATGTAAACAAACAAACAAACAAATAAAAATAAAATGCCAACATTTACATTAAAATATGCTTTTAAAAGTTAAAAACGAAAGGTTACTGTTCTTAAAAAGAAAAAGAAAAAAAAAACTCCTGTACTTAAATGTAAAGCATTAACACATAGTAGTAGCCAATTCATCAACACCTGGAAATGTTGCCTGGACCTCAGAAATATAGGCTATATGTCATCATATTCTAATAAATAATTTTTGATAATTTTTATGCATATGCCATTAGGACAGTTCCTGCATAAATTACCTGAATTTCTGGTGACTTGCCGGTAGAGGACTAACAAAGACTCTAAAAAACGCTTTAGAGTTTCAACCCAACTTTGATTCAAATACCACTGAATCAAATACCATTTTTATAGTTGGGTTAGTCCATATTTCAACCAAAACTAGATTAAACATGGCCTAGTAATTTTTTAGAATGTATGCTCTAAAAAAAAAGCTGGGTTGTTGTAACCCAGGGATGCCCAAACTCGGTCCTGGAGGGCCAGTGTCTTGCAAAGTTTAGTTCCAACCTCAATCAGACACGCCTGGGCAAAGTAATCAAGCTCTTACTAGGCTTTCTAGAAACATCCTTGCAGGTGTGTTGAGGCAAGTTGGAGCTAAAATCTGCAGGACACCGGCCCTCCAGGACAGAGTTTGGACACCCATGTTGTAACCCAATATTGGGCCAAATATGGAAAACCTAACTATGATGACAAAACGGTGATGCTAAAAAATATTCACAGAAAGATTACAAATAAAATCCTTTTTAATTCTGTAGTTTGGACGGCTTCACATGATGAAACTTTAGATTTTGGTTTAGAAAGTGTCATTTAAATTGAATTGGAAAAACATATCCTAACATTGGGTTTGTCCATATTTGACCAAACGCAGGGTTAAAACAACTCATCATTGTTTGAGTGTAGGCTTTTAGACGCAATTTATGCATTGCAAAATCCTCTAAATAAGACTATATGCTAAAAATTAATCAATCTTCTTTAGAATAAAAAAATCCCAGTTGTTTGTCTCTAAGGAGATAAAGCAACTAAGGAAAAAGTCAGTAACTTACAACTGAACTGTAAATTCATTTGTCTCCACTTCATAAAGCTACAGTACAAAGAACTCGCTTCGAGGAAGCATGCGTGAGTGTGTGTGTGTTTCAGAATATCTGCACTTGTAATTATTTCGGGTGGAAGAGTATGAAGAATTTATAATGAGTATTTTTGTTTTTTAAAAAGAAATACCGGTAATAACTACTATGCAAAGCTATTTGAATGAATATTTATGACCTTTGCTATGAAATATTCATAAAGTCAGTGTAAAAAAAGAACACAGAGAAAGAAAATGGAGAAAACGATGCGTGAGTGAGAAAAGTCACGGAAGGGGAGCCACTGCCTGGGATTTGGTGGGAAGAGCGACCGACAAAACCTTCGGATCGTATATCTGACATTTATTAACAAAAGCACCAGCAACATCCTCCTGTTTTTTTTTTTAAAGCGCCCGTCCCTTCATCCCCGTGTTTCTTTCTTTCTTTCGTTCATCCGATCCTCCCCTTTCCATCGCTCTGCTTCTCTCGCTCAACTTCTCTCTCTCTCCCTCTTCGTTCCATCTACCCAAATTAAGAAATTAATGAGGGATAGATTCTTTACCGACTGCCCCTGCAATGTTTACCACTGATGAAATTATAATGCTGCCTCAGCTGTATAATTTATAAGCCAATTAGAGGAAGTGTTACTTGATTTGATGGGGAGCCGACACACAAAGTACATTTAACTAATAGAGAGCAAGAGAGTAGCGCGCGGAAAGAGAAGGAGGAGGGAGGACAGCTGAGGCTGACGAGTCCTTGCGCCACTCTAGGATTACGTGGCTAATTGCCCTGCTTTATCTGTCTGTCACGGATAGCCATGCATATTTCAGTGTTCCCAAAGACTTTGATTGTTTGCACTCGTGTTGGGCCTGTAACAAGCAGAGCAGTGGCCAACGTGGAGAGTAGTTAAAGACTGGCACCAGGAAGAGGTGGAAGAGGGAGGAGGGAAGCAAAAGAGGAGAGTAAAACTGACAGATGAATATTACTGGAGAGCGAAGAGAGGAGAGAGCACCACCGGAAAGATTAATGCAAACACGAGAACCGGCTGCTGTACAGTAATTACCGTAAACTTAGGAGCACTGCTTTGCTTTGTAGCCAACATGTGCGTTTGTTTGAAATTTGACTCAAAAGCAAGGGAGGGACGGGTTGTAATCAGGGGTTTTGTCTTGTTCTTCAGAAGAAATGTCAAAATGTCTTTATAACAAGACGCCTTCATTTCAGAAATAAAAGAGTGTAAAATAATTTTAAATTGAATGTACAGTCGAAGGAAAAATTATTAGTCGTCCTGTGAAATTTTGCCCATTAAACTTTGAAGTGATGTTTAGCAAGGGAATTTTCACAGTATTTCCTATAATATTTTATGTTTTCTGGGGGGTTATTTTGTTTAGTTTGCCTGGAAAATTATTATTATTAGCCCCCTAAATATATTTTTTTTCCGTTTGACTACAGAACAAACCGCTGTTGTCCAATGACTTGCCTAATTAACTTAAGACTTTAAATAAATACTAGAATCTTGCGAAATAACTAATCAAATATTAAAGTATGTACTGTCATCACTGCAAAGACAAAAGAAAATAGATATTCGAAATTAGTTAATAAATATGCTAAATCTTAAAAAAGTGTTAAAATCATCTCTCGGTGAAACAGCTCTTGTTCACAGAATTTCACTGACGGTATAATAATTTTGTTTTTTCTAGTAGTACGTTTTTCTATTAAACAAAGTATTAAATTCAACCAAAAACATCAAAACATTTATTCATTAATTTTTCTTCGGCTTAGTCCCTTTATTCATCATGGGTCGCCACAGCGGAATGAACCGCCAACCTATCCAGCATATGTTTTACACAGTGGATGCCCTTCCAGCTGCAACCAAGTACTGGGCAACACCCATACACATGCATTCACACACTCATACAGCCAATTTAGTTTATTCAATTCACCTGTACTGCATGTCTTTGGACTTGTGGGATAAACCAGAGCACCCGGAGGAAACCCACACCAACATGGGGAGAACAGGACACACAGAAATGCCAACTGACCCAGGCGGGACTCGAATCAGCGGCCTTCTTGCTGTGAGGCGACAGTGCTAACCACTAAGTCACCGTGCCATCCTAAATTCAAACAAAAATATTATTGTGGAAAACTGAATATTTTTTTAATTACTTTTGTATCTTTTTCTTTTCATTAAGTGAAGTTTATTTATAAACTAATTTCGAGAAGATCACGTGCTTATCATTGCTAGCGGCTGAACCCACATTATCCAATTCACTATGCACCAATCAGATGATCCCTAAGCTACTACAAATACCCCGGGTTTCACATCACCGCTATCTTCGCTTTGAAGAATCCCCCCTTCCACCCCTACTCCTCCTCTTTCCTAGATGGGTGACATGGTGGCCCAGCGCTTAGCGCTGTTGCCTCACAGCAAGAATGTCAATGGTTCTAGGCTTTACCAAACCAGCGGGCATTTCTGTGTGGAGTTTGCACGTTCTTCCCGTGCCCACGTGGGTTTCCCCCGGGTTCTCCGGTTTCCTCCCACCGATTAAAAAACATGCAACCTAAGTTATTTATTAATCAACACTATAGACTTGCTCCCTACCTAGTACCTATCTTGTTAAAGAGAACAACTATCTGCTCTTTAATCACTACGACAGGGGAGTTCTCGAGATCTACCTGAGCTCGATCTCCCCTCTTGCCTTGCAACAGGAGGGAGCCCCGGGCTCGAGGATCTTGTGAGCTCAGGGCTCTCTCCCGGGACAGCATGCCAAACAAGCTTTATAATTAATCATCAGCTAAGTGTGAACTCTTGAAACAACTGTATTTGTATTGCTTAAGGTGATATATATTAACCAAACTTCGTCTCGAGTGTGATATGTTTTGCATACTACATAAGCATTTTTGCTGAAGTAAATGGAGCTGATAGAGATGCAAAGGCGTGATTGTCTAAACTTGAGCTCTTCAGGTAAACGTCAGCAGAAATGTGTTAAAACTGAACACAGAATATGTGCAGTTGAGAAAGGCTTATAGGCTTTTAATGTTGTGCAGAGAATTCTTAGAAAAAGAGGACGTATGTATGGGTGCGGCCAATAGAGGACTGGAGAATGATTGACAAGTGACGAAATTCACTAAACTCCACCTGCTAATATCAGCTGCCTACTGTATATAAGTTGAAGTCAGGAAATGAAAACTGCTGCACACCCCTTAATGTAACTCTTGCATTACATTGAGGATAACAGAGTTCTGTAAATCTAATTATTCATTTGTATCCAATAAATTGCTAATATGTTAAACATTGAAGAAAAACATCTCCTGACCTTTTTTATTGAACACGTATAGAATTGACTAAATAATAGTGTAATACTGTATTACAGCTTCAATTTGTGTTTGTGTGTGTGTGTGCGTGCGTGCGTGTGTGTGTGTGTGTTTTCTTTGTGTGTGACCCATTTTATCTTATTTTATTTGGAGAAAAAATCATGACTATCATATATTTTTACCATGGTTTGCAGTAAAATTATTCATTTTTTTAATCTTCATACTTTGCCACTATTCTTTAAAATTCTTTTTTTACCCATTTGTCAGCAATAAAGTAAAATAATTTTGATAAGTACAGGTCAGAATAAGTTTGTTATTATTACATAAGTGATGATGGAACATTATTTCACCCATATTTTGTCATTTTGTTTTACAAAGTTATTAGAAACATTTATTTTGATGCAGATACTAGAATGGAAAATCTAATATTTGACCCCAAAAGACAAAAACATTGGGGAAAATAAACAATTCTTCAGCTGTTTAATAGATGCAGTGTGTATACCAGTTTTTGCAGTCAAATTTAAGACTTTTAAGACCTTTTTAAGTCGATTATGAAGCTAATTTCAGACTTATACAGGGCTAAACACTAAGGATTTTTCCTAATGGCATCGTTGGGCCAATGAAAAAAAAATGTAACTTGCCTCATCAAAACAATTTTAATTGAGTTATTTCTTAACCACATATTTTAAACATATCAAAACAAGCTAAATCTAGTTAAAATATTTACTAGTTCAAAAACAAAAATTATAATAAACTAAATTTATGCAGCCTGTCTAAAATCCATTGAGAACTTTTAAAAAAACGTTATTGTAAGGAAGATAATTACAACAAATTGGTACATATATATTTAACTTTTGTTTTATTAAAACAGATTATTGGGGATTAGTCGGCCCGATTGGGTAACTTTACATATACAGAGGAAAATTTAGACATGTTTAAAATGATTTAACAAAAAATATGTCGTTTTTAGAGCCTGGTATACATAAAACATCCAAAAATATAATACAAACGTGCACCAATTTATACAGTAACAAGTGTTTCGCGTGCTTTCACATGGATCTTTGACTCTTCTCAGTGTGCAGCTTACTTATACTATTTTCCAGTTTATGTGGCGCACACACATCAAAAGCATAAAAATCATAAGCGCTGAGCGAGACTGGAGATTTCCAATGACAGAACAAAAACCACACAATGGAATATGTTATCTATACATACTAAAGATCAGAGAGATCATCCTGCAAATGTTTTCTTAGCTCATCCACACCCCGGCGGAGTGCAGAACTCCAGAGGAGCGAGCGGAGGGACAGGCCTGCCGTTATCAGCCTCTGAAAACTGATCAGACATTTATGCAAAAGAGAGAAACTGGAGCGAAGGCATCTTCAATTATCTGATGAGGCAAGTTTATCTGAACGGCTCCCTTTTCTTTTCCTTTTTTTCCTGCGTGAGGATCAAATAGCAGCTCTTTACATAACAAAAGAGCTTCCTGCCTGACCTGCTTCGTTCAGCCTACTTTCAGATGCAGCTGGACTTTCCATAAGCAGGAGGACTTTTCTACTGTAAAACGCTGACTTAATCTAAAATTAGAAACTCATTTGTTTAGATTCAGCGCTACTTACGACCATAGATGACATAAAATATTCCTGCTTGTGCCATTAAAACCCATAAACTTCATCAACCACCAAGCGATCCTTTGCACTTTTTACATATTTTAGCAGCTTTAAAGTAGGCTTTGCTATCCAGTGTTGCCCTCTGAAAGACCAATATGCTGCTTCACCAAACATGTTACTAATTCATCTCTTTTAAAGCCTGTGTAACTGGATAGCTGTTAATTAATATAGCTGTCAGTTAAAGGTCTTCTGCTGGACCGGCGGTAACATTAGCTTGACCTGCTAGTCACACTAGGCCTCAATCTGCAGCTCAATTAAGCTAATGCTATGCAAAAAAAAAAAAGGTCTCCAGCCATTAGCTCTCACACCGGGGCCCATTAATAGCATAATTGGGCCATTCCAAAGGGCGATTAATATGGAAGCACTCTATGATCTCTTCCTCATCGCATGCTTAAAATGCTCCTAATATGCACAGATGCAGATTTGAGGGTCCGCAGGAAGTTATGATTCTAGATGCATCTCCCTTAAGAGCACCAGATCAAAAACAGAGGAACGCAATAATCAAATAAGAAACTTTCCAAATGGTGGTTAATTGAATACCACAGTGTTTGAATTCATTACATTATGGTCAGATTTGATGAGATATTTCAGCCAAAAATGTCAAATTTATTCACTTATACTTAAGATGTCCCAATTTGAGTTTCTTTCTGCTACTGAACTTAAATGAGAAATTCTGAAGAATGTTGGAAACTGGTAGCCATTGACATCAATAACAGGAAAAAAGTACAATGTAATCAGTGGCTACCATTTTCCAACATTCTTCAAAATGTCTCCTTTTGTGTTCAGTAGCAGAAAGAAGCTCAAACGTGTTTGGAACAAGTGGATGGTGAGTAGATGATGATAAAATTTACTTTATTAATAAACAGTAGGGTTTGCTGTAGATTTACCAATGCATATTGGTAAAAAAAAAAAGTCATTAATAAATGTGTGCACTTTTTTGCAATGCAATCAATTTATGAACTACAACACTGGAAAAATGCTTTTCTTACTTACATTTTTTTTGTCTTGTTTCTAGTCCAAACATCTAAAAATTCTTAAATCAAGAAGCATTTTCTTGACAAGCAAAACATATTGTCTTGTTTTCAGAATTAATATGCCAAAATGAAGTGAGTTTTTCCTTAAAGCAAGCAAAATAATCTGACAATGGGGTAAGCAAATTAAATTTGATGTAAAAGGAAAAACAAGATTACTTTTCCTACCCCATTGGCAGATTATTTTGTTTAATCAGCTTCATTTTAATTTTGCCATTGGCTTAATTGTGACACATTATTTCATAAATCAAGACAATATATATATTTGCTTGTCTGGAAAATGCTTCTGGATTTAAGAACATTTAGATATTTGGAATAGAAACAAGACACGAAAATCTGAGTAAGAAAAGCTATTTTTTTGCGGTGAAAATTTTGTATTCTTTGAATATTATCACAGAAATAAAATGAGTTGCAAAAGTTGCTTCCTGTTGGAACAAAATGAATAAACATTTTATAGCATGACTGTTTTTTATTTTAAAGAGACTATTTTGTCTTTTTTTTTTCATTTTGTCTGCATCTCTAATAAAACAAATTAATTTTGGCAATAGGTGCATTATATTTAGAACTTCTAAATTTCCTTTCATTATTCTATTTTATAACATAGATACAAAAATATTAGCCATAAAACATGCATTCTTTTTATAACTTTCATTCTGTTGGCAAGGCTTGAAAATAAATGAAAAAAAATGAAAATGCTGAACTCTTTTTCTGTTTTGGCTCCTTTTTAATGTTTTTCTTACAATTTCTTTTATTCACACACAAAAACATGAGGTGGCTTTATCTTTGCAAAATAGAAATTAAATTTATCAAATTTATCCACAAGCACCAATCATTGGGACCTCTTTGGATGACTAAGAAGCGGTTGAAATTTGCCAATGAAATTGACATCAACATCTTGACATTATGTTGATTCATTGCAAATTGAATGCCAAACATTTGGCTACTGTAAATCCCTTTCAGTGTGGTATTAACTTTCTATCTGCGATAAAATTCAGCCACCTTCGGTGCTTGGACCACTAAAAATCCTCATAATAAATGTAAATATTTGTAATGACAGACATGCTATACAATTTTTATAATTTTGTTTAACTTTTGCAACTGATTTGACTTCTGTGATAATATTAAAGTAAAAGAGAATGGGAACGAGTCGTAAGAGTGCAACCCATTCTGTGCATTTAGGACAAGGGAGCCTAATTCCCATTGATCTCTACTGATTTATTGTATCATATACAGTGCTCAGCATAAATGAGTACACCCCATTTGAGAATTAATATTTTTATCCATTTCTCAGTGAATATAGACAATGTATTTTGGTGTATTTAAACAAAACAGATTTATTAAACAGATATATTTATTATAAAAAAGAAAATGTCACCAAACATATTTAGAAATTGAAAGAAAATACAACTAAATTCCAGCAAAATGTTGCAAAAAAATGACAACCTACAAAATTTTAACAAAATTGTTCAATTTTTTTGCTTCTCTTGATTTTTCCTCTTTTTAAAATTAGTATTTAATATTTTTCTATAACATATAAATTTGGGTGTACTACAGTTTTAGGACCGTTATCATAAGTTATTTTGTTAGATAAGCCCCAGACGTGGCTTCAGTACTGACTAATCTAAAGTATTTGCACAGCTTCCTATTAAAATATGAATTAAAAAAATAGATTTGTGAGGGGTGTACTTATTTATGCTGAGCACTGTATACACTCATCAGCAATAAACTGAAAGTGCTCGCACTACAAATAATGAAAAACATCATATCTGTAAATGGTTTCCTGTGTCGGGTCATTGATGCCCTGTCAGTTACAGATAAACTTGTTCATTTATTTGATTCTCTCTGGATTCGCCCCCTCTGCATCTGTGCTCGACTTCTTCAGTTACACTTCACAGAATGTAATGGAATACATATTATCAGCTTCTGGACACACAGAAGCTTTTTATGTTTTTTAAAAGATATTACTACAGTTAAAGTCAAAATAATTTTTTGATTTGATTTTTTCTTTAAAAAATATCTCCCAAATGATGTTTAACAGAGACAGGAAATTTTCACAGTATGTCTGATAATATTTTTTCTTCTGGAGAAAGTCTTATTTGTTTTATTTCGGCTAGAATAAAAGCAGTTTTGTTACGCACTGTCTAGGGATGGTGCGCAACATGAAAGACAAGACAAAGAAAATGAAATCAAAGATTTATTGGGGTTTGAATTCGGGAGCTGACAAGGCCAAAATAACAAACAAAAATTCCTTTATTTTAAATCTCTAAATTACCTGTTCAAAAAATGAAAGAAAAGAAAATACAATTCACTACCCTAACTACCTAACACAAAAACAGAGATCAAAAGGTTTTACAAATCAAACGGCGTCAAACTCCTTACTATCCCAATATATATACACTATTTACAAACTATTTACAAAACAGACAACCATATTTAAAGGACAATCCAAAAATCATAGTCAGGAGGCAAAAAGGTCTAACAAGCCAGTGGAACAAAGTATAAACAAAGCAAACACAAAACAAACAGTATTCACAAATCTCTAGTCACACCAAAACATTCAGTACTCACAAATCTGTAGTCACAACTTTAACCTTCAAAACTCTGCACTATACGACAAACAACCTAACATTCAAAAACTCTGCACTATACCACAAACAACCGTTTCAACAAACACAAAGCAAGTGACCAAAACAAGATGGCCGACAAGGAAGTTGTGTCATGGTTTTTAAAACACTGTGGGCCAATCAGGAACTAGCAATCAGCTGGAAGTGGCCAATCAGATGTATTCTAGGTAAAAGCAGAGAAACAGATGAGACAAGAGAATCATAGGGTTGTAACAGTTTTTAATTTTATAAAAACCATTTTAAGGTCAAAATTATTAGCCCCTTTAAGCTATATTTTTTTCTCGACAGTCTACAGAACAAACCATCGATATACAATAACTTGCCTAATTACCCTGACTTGCATAGTTAACCTAATTAACCTAGTTAAGCTTTTAAATGTCACTTTAAGCTGTATAGAAGTGTCTTGAAAAATATCTAGTCAAATATTGTTTACTGTCTTCATGGCAAAAATAAAATAAATCAGTTATTAGAAATGAGTTATTAAAACTATTATGTTTAGAAATGTGTAGAAAAGAATCTTCTCTCCGTTAAACAGAAATTGGGGAAAAAATAAACAGAAGGGGCTGATAATTTAAGGGGGGCTAATAATTCTGACTTCAACTGTATAAAATGGTCATTGTTTTAGTTATGATTTCCATTGGTTTACATTGTGCGCTCCTGCGTTCGTCCACAAACAGGGCCGACTGCAACTTACCATGACAAATTTCTGAGCTCTATACAAAATGTAGGATTTTTGTGGTTTAGAAACTGACTGGATTGAAAAAAAGTGTTCAAATTTATTAATTACATTTTGACTAACATGCAGTTTATGCTACTGTTTATTAAAAAGGTAAATCTGCCTTGGGGAAATGTATGATTTTTTTTTTCAATTTACTTATATAGGATTTTTTTTGTTCTTTAAGGTACTCCGTGTAACCCTTTTTAAATGGATGCACAAAGCTTAAAGGTATAAGAAGATCTACCAATGATCTAAACCGATATTATCACCTCAGGACATGAAAATTTCTGAGTTTCGAATGTGTTCAGATTAAACCTATAGATTTATCTGACTTCCTAGCTAAGTTTTATTCCAGTGCAAATCAGCCCTCCTATTGACTGACTGCTTTTCATCCATCTTAGAGGAATGGCCTGTATTTTTGTATGTGTATGTGCACGCAAAAAGCTCTGAGGGAATTTTAACAGTCGAGCCCCGCTAAATCTTTCTGTTTCTACAGCAGAACGTCAATAAAATAAATATCCTGCGTTTCTTTTCTCTACTCCGATGCCCACTCAAACGTCCTCAACCAGCGGGGCAGAGAATCTCCCTCACACCTCAGGCAATCTTTAATATAATCCCTGTTTTTTTTTTTTGCCAGTAAATGGCCAAGATCTCAGGTGCGGCTCTTAAACAGTCAGAGAAAAACTAATGTTAACATATGCTGTGAGTGCCAATAGCTCAGGCTCCGGCATCGACCAGCACGGTGTGTGATTAGGGTAGTGAAGCTAAGCTGATCCCAGACACCGATCGATCTCGCACACTTTCAATATGGATGCAACCCTGCGCACAGCGGCCACGTCTAGCTGCTTACATTGATTTTTTCCTCAATTATATAATGGTGGCTCTGTCCAGGATTTCAGCTAAATCACATGTATTGAAGGGCTGGCGTCTCTCAAAATGAAGCAATTTTTTTTTCTCGTTTCTAATTGTATTTTATTAGCAGTGTTTGACTGTCTCCTCTTCACTGAAATGTGTGAGTCTGTGTGCAGAAAATGTGTATTGCAATAATTTTACAAAACAAACATTTGTGGATGCTCTTTTCCAATCTCTGCAAAATGAAGTATCAGATGTATGCTGCTTATATGTATTTTGATAGACTTATGAATTTCTGAGTCGTTTGCATTCGTCCACTAATTCTGCACACTGCTTTTGTACTGCTGACAGGCGTACCTTGTGGTCTATGCAAGCCTCTTCAATCAACGCATTTTTTTTCTGTGATAGTTGTCAGCGTCGAAGGCAATTCTGCTATCATTTGTGTAAAGGCGTCAAATTTTTGATTAACTGAGGCATTTAAGCCTGTTATAGCATCCGTAATGTCTTGATTTTTAGGAGAAGTTGTGCCACCTTTATTGGCGGTTTGCCTCAGCTTCTCTGGGTGGTTAGCTTTGCCGTGGTCCTCGTCGACCTCTTCTTGTAATCTGCTTTCTTTTTTCACGTTTTTTGGCATTATCAAGGCTTAACCTCTTAAGGCCCAAGGTGTTTTTTTACATGCATTTCTTATTCCTCTTTGCTATTTGGGCTTATTGGAACCTAATTAGAATAAAAATCTAAGTATCATCTTTTGATATGATGTACTTTTAGAGAAAAATTATGTCTATATATGTGGACTCGTGGTCCGAATTTACATAAAACACTTTTTACCGAATTTTCTTTTATGCATATTTAACATAGAATTTTTTTTTTGAACTTGCTTTGACTATCAGAGAGTAGAAACAAAATTTTTTCCCATTTTGGACAGTTAAAAATAGGGTTTGGGACATTTCATATGCTGCAAAACAGTTGCAGGATGACACTGTATGTCTGTAACAAAATATAAAACATTCAAAGTATTTTAAACAGCCACTTAAAAGCTTAAAATGTGCTGTCCACGTATTTGGACACTCGAGCCCTAGGAGGTTAATGTGTTCTTGAATCTCTTGAGAACACTTTTAACGATTACTAACAAAATCTGAGGTTCAATTATTTTAAATTATTTGGAGGATTGTTGGAGCTTAGACACAAGCAGCCTTCTCCATGCGCCCCGGAACCGGAAGCCTTTTCAGACTTGTGATTTTTTATAATACTTTTGCAGCACTTTTGCAGCTTCTAGTTTCTGGAAACACGTTTGCTTTTCTTTTTGTCTTTTTGTCCAATGAGATTTTAAAACTGTCCAATAATCAACAAGCTTCTATAGAATTATTTAATCAGAAGCAATAAATTACTTCAAGTTGAAGTAAAAATTATTAGCCCTCCTGTGTTTTTTTCTTCTTCTTTAAATATTTCCCTGATGATGTTTATCAGAGCAAGGAATCTTTCACAGTATTTATTAAAAAAAAACAATTCTGGAGAAAGTCTTGATTTTTATTTCAGCTACAATAAAAGCAGTTTTTACATTTTTAAAAAAACATTTTAAGCTCAATATTATCTTAACTTGCCTAGTTAACCTTGTTAACCTTTTAAATAGCACTTCAGGCTGAATACTATCTTTAAAAATGTCTAGTGAAATATACTGTCATTGTGGCAAAGATTTTAAAAAATGTTATTAAAACTATTATGTTTAGAAATGTGTTGAAAAATCTTCTTTCTGTTAACAAAAATTGGGGGGGGGGGATATATATATAGGGGTTAATAATTCAGGAGGGCTAGTAATTCCAACTGTATATAGTGTATTAGTAGCAAAGTGTGGATACAGATGTAGTCTTGAAACATCTGTTAGAATATGAGGATAAATACAAAGGAATCACAAGTATGTTTTGGATTTTGCATCATATGCAATCATCAGAAGTGTGTATGAATTTATGGAATTACAATATAAAGTGTGTATATGAATTTATGGAATTACAATATAAACCGCTATAACATGTATAATTGCTAGCTTGTAGTCAATTGTGTTTCATAATTATTAAAAATGTATCAATATTATTTACAGACATGCAAAAAAAACTGATACACAAAATAAATCATGGACTATTAAACCTTTCCACAAAGTATTGCAAACATTTCTAAATATATAATTTGTCAAAATATTAAATTACTCCCACTAAACATTAGACGTCCAATCGACGTGCAGATTATGTCTATATTGCGTCCGTCGGTCGAAGACCAATTCTGCACGCCTAAACGACGTGCAAACTAGGTCCGCAATTTCGACGTCTAACCCTGACCCCATTTGGACGTCGAGAGTAGGTCACATTTTGCACGTCTAAGACACATGTAGAAAATTGACATTATTAATGAATTTATTTATTTATGACAAATATCAACATTGTTGATATCAATATGAGTATTAATATGGCTTTTTCTGATGAAACATGATTATTTATTTATTGAGTACATGTTTTATATATTAGTGTTTTTTCTTTAACTTGTTTATTTTATTTGTCTCTGTTATAATTGTCTCCAATTGTGTTTAACATGTTATAAATGCAAAAAAACACTTAGAAAATTAAGTATTCCAACTTTAGAACTTTAACATTACAGCGGAGGAACCTAACCAGTAAGCGCCAATCTGATTGGCTGATGCATCGCGTCATCATGACCCAATCAGGAAACGCCACTCTGATTTGAATTTGCAAGCATTCAGCGCTCTGTTCATCATCTATCGGTTTCTATTTTCTACTCAGTTGAAGGTAAGTTTGGTCCGCCAAGTTATTTTATACTTTATTGTTCTTTTATAGTGTTAGTTGTTGAATTAAAGTACCTAAACGTGCTGTGGCTAAGTAGAATAAGCATGGCATCTGTAAGTGTTTAACAACACGACTGTCTCCAGATATACAATATAATCACATAACATGTAATGCTAGTTTGATCTGTTTCTTTGGGTTCAAAGCACAACGTGATTGTATTTTCGTCTGACATAAAATTGTACATGCTATAATGGTACATTATGTAGTTTTATTAAGGTTTTAAATAAAGGTGGATTAATAAAGTCGAAGAGACAGATTTTGTTTATGCGTGAACATACATGACTGACTCAAACATTGAATTTAAGCAACATGCTAGAGTTTTTGATGGTAAAATTGTATAACATGCAGGAGTCTTTGTAGATGTGTATTTTATCAGAATATTTCTGACTGTTTAATGCATTATAATTAATATGAAAGGCAGCATAGACTATGTGTCTTTGTATTGATATCTGCTAACTGTATGCTAATTCATAAATAAGCCTTAAAAATGTAGTCAGATGATTTAATTCTTAAAACAACATTTAAATTATTGGTCTCAAACTCAATTCCTTTGCATATTACTAATAATATTTTTTTCTAATTGTGCAGATGCAGTCATGAAAATTGATAAGTCAGCCACAGAGATCATCAGAATGACCACATCCGAGCATCTAAAGCATGCGCCACAAAAAAGCGAAGGTGGATTTATTTATATTAAGTTAACGTTAAACTTATAAGAAGTGAACTTACAAATTGTCTTACATGTTCTTATTTATTTGCAGAGGTTAAATTTAAAGTTTTGGAAGGCCCAGATAAAACTTGATAATGAGTACATCTGAGTTGTAAGTATATATTATATTATATTATATTATATTATATTATATTATATTATATTGTATTATATTGTATTATATTATTAACAACATTGTTATTTGGTGACTCTTTTTTTTTCTCACAGTTTGCCTTATGTCTACGTGTGGCTGTGCAGAGATTGTGTCTCATCAAACACATTTAGATCAAAGCTTGTAAAACACTTGAAATTGGTAGATGGAAACTGTCTGCGAACTAGAGGTACTTAAATCTCATTTCAGTACGTATTTTGGTTTTTAACTCACGGTTTGGTTCAGTTTTGCTACAGTTAGGGGAAAGAAATCAAAATCTTAATTGCTTATTATTATTATTATTAGGATTATTACTATTACCATTTGTGTTAAAAAATGTTTAAATGTCTGCTTGGTTTATAAATGTAAAAAAAAAAGATATTTATTTATATATATATATATATATATATATATATATATATATATATATATATATATATATAGCGCAATACAATTTTAGTTCTCCAATAAAATCATTTTCAAGTACATATAATATATAAACAATAAAAAGCTCAAATAGTTTAATGTTAAAAGGCATTCTACATACTGATGAAATGTATTGAAATTAGGCAGATATGGACATCTTTCATATATATTATTAAACTTTGCTGTATTTTGCATCTTGTTGTTCTAAATTATGAAATGATGTACCTAAGAAATAATTTTATTTGTAATTGTTTTGTTTTTTCTTGTTCTTAGGTCTTATGTCAAACATGATGAAGCCCTCACTTCGATGTGCAACACCACCCTGGGAAACTGTCTCATAATTTACGAAGAGGCAGATGCTACAGACCATTGTGAAGGTGTTAGAATCATCAATGAAGGCATCCAAATACTTCAGTTTGGACCATGTGGCAATAGTGCTGGTAAAGGAATGCTATTTGTGGTGCTGTACATTAACCAATACCCTGTCATGTATTTATCAGCAGCCAACCTGATGATTTTTATTTATTTGTCATTTTAGGTATCTGCAGATTTTTGTAGGATCACAGCATTGGATCAGGTAGGTTTTCTCAATTCATTGTCATTTTAAACAGTAATTCTTAAGAAATTCATGTCATGCTCATTTTGCATTCTGAAGTTAATGTTTATTTCCTTTTCTTAAGCTTTAAATGTCTCATAGAATTACTTAATACTTTTGTACCTTTAGAAGCAAAACTTGTGATTCTTCAGTGGTTCTTGATAATGCTTCTTTAAATGTTAGTATACAGCAAATAAAACTAAATTCCTAACTAAAGCTTTTTTCACATCGTTTAGAATGTCACCATCATAAGAACATGTAAATCCATCCTGTAAGCCCTTCCTGTCTACTTGAAAACCCTCCACAACTCATAAAGGAGTACATGGCAAGTTGTTTACATTTTTTTTTAAATATTGAATTAAACAAAACCCATTTCACCTGTGATCTATTGGTAATTGTTTTGTTTTTTTTTGTTCTTGATCCTGATCTTAGGATGTTGAACATGCAGGCCCGGTGCATCCGTAGAGGCGTCCTAGGCAGCCGCCAAGGGCGGCAGAATAGTGAGGGTGGCGTCCGCAAACCCCCCTGTCATCACTTTCATCCGCGACACCCACCCCCTCTCTCCCAGTCCTCACTTTCATCCGTGACACCCTGCCCTGCCCTATCCCGGTCCTCACTTTCATCCGCGACACCCACCCCCTCCCTCCCTGTCCACACTTTCATCCGTGACTCCCTCTTCCGGTCCTCACATTCATCCGCGAACCGGTCACTTTCTTTTTGACTTTCGGGTTGAGGGCGGCGTGAATGCCATTCGCCTAGAGGACCAGTTCAGCTTGCTGTAGCCCTGTGAACATGAAGCCCTAACTTTGTTGTACAACACCACCCGAGGAAACCATATAGGAAGAAGCAGATACTAAATAACATTGTGAAGGTGTTAGAATTATCACTGAAGTCATCCAAAAACTTGGACAATGTGGCAAACGCGTGTTTTTATCCTTGTTGTGATTTATGCATTGAACTTAGATTCTCACAAAACCTGAGGTGCTCTTTTGAAGTATTTCAAAAACATTTTATGGGGCTAGGTGCAAATAACATGTCAGACAAGGTCCAGGTTCAAATATTTCTGTAAATACTGTAACTTGATGCCAAGACCAAGAGTTAGGAGTTATGCTTTCTTTGTAATGTTGAACAGTTGCTGTATTTTGATTCAGTACTTTGCTTTGAAAAACTGATGCATGGCCATCTATATAGCTGTTGTCTTTAGATTTTGTACAAGTAACTTGCTGGATTAAGTGAGAATTCAAAAAATGGAACTTGATTTGTTTTTTTAGGTTGAAGTAATAGTTGTATCTACTCAAAGTTTGTGAACTGATTTGCTTCTTAAATTCAGTTTCCACATTTTCTTAAGTAAACTCAACTTGTTACTGTTTACAGTGTGCTGGTTAATGCATTTACTGACATAAACAATGAACAATTACACCATTTGTTCATGTTATTAATGACAATACAGTCCTTCATTGTTAGTTTATGTTAGCTCGTGGTGCATTCACTAACTATTCTTAAGAAGCATGGATTTGGATTTTAATAATGCATCAATAAATGTTGAACTATAATTAATAATGTACAAGTATTGTTCGTAATTTGTTTATGTTAGTAAATACATTACCTAATGAATCCTTAGTTCGGTTAAGCAGTGTTTAATTTTTATTATTTTAAATCTGTTGTAGAGACCCATGCAAGATTGACTTTGCAACTTTGTTGTTATTGATATTATTATTAATAATAATAGTATTATAATAATAATAATCATTATTATTATTATATGTTTGTATTTTACCACCAGTGCTGATTTTAAATTTGTTATGATGCACATTATCAAACTTTAACTAGTCAAAGTTCATTAGAGATGTTTGTGCCATTTCAAAACAATAAAGATGGAAATAAGTGAGTAATGGTTGAGTTGTTATTTTTATTTGTAAATGCCTGTTTAACTGTAGTCCAATGTTTTCCTGTTTACTGTGGCATAACTGTAGTCCCATTTCAGAAGGTGCATACTGTTTAAGATCATTTAAATGTCTCAGAAGCAGATGATAAATGGAAAAGCATGAAAAGGTGTTATGCACTTCCAATTCAATTCTGCTGCTGAGACAATCAAATGATTTTAAACATTATGCACCTTCTGAAATGGGACTACAGTTATGCACAGAGCATATAAGCAGTATAAAATGATGTCTAAAATAAGTTCAGGATTGACGTATAAAAGACGTCCACAATAACCACATTTGGACTTCAAATAGACCTAATGCGGAAGTCCTGTGGACGTCAATACTGGACGTTCAATAGACGTCGAAAAAAAGACGTCATCTGGCGTCACAGTCTGCACCTTCAGGGGACCAAAATTGGACGTTCAAAAATGACGTGCAATAGACGTCGTTTGGACGTGTCTTTGCGCAGTGGGCTGACACAAAGTCATAAAATATATACGTTAGTGCTGGGTGATGAAATCGGTATTGATATTTATTGAGGGACACCATTGTCAATAACGATTAAAAAAAAAAAAAGATTTGGTATGAAGTTTTGGTATGAAGCTCTATAGTTTTATTAAAATTTGGCTGCTGAGCGCGCACCTTAGAAGCAAAGCCAATAAGCTTAGAGTGTAAGTTTGTCATTTTCAATGGAGGGGCACGACTTACACGACGGGCACATTGGAGCAGCCTGCACATGTTGCCCCGAGCGCACTACAATTTATGTAAGTACAACTAACCAATCTTCTTTACAATTTGTATAACAGCAGACTAATTACCTCAGACAAACACAGCGCATCCAAACACTGCAGTGCTTTTTAACTTTTCTCCATAAACTTGTATCAGAGCTGCAGCAATGGTTTGTCCGTTTGTCATCCTCTGAGAGACGCCAAGGGAGCACGAGCACGAGCGCAAAGCTCATGGTCAAGGAAACCCCGCAGTTGCGCTTGTCACTTCAGGTCAGAATAACAACACATGCAAAAATGAGTGCGACATAGCAGCAGTGAGGAGATTGTGAATAAAAAAGGATGTAAGGATGTTTTGGTTTCTATTTTTTGTGCATCTCAGCCACTACCTCTCCATCTGAAAGATTTTTTAGCATAGGGGGTAATAAAGTCATTCAACTTCACAATTTGTAATGTTGCAATATGTATTTGATTACTGATGGTTAGTTGCTTTACTTGAAAGCTCAGATTTGATTATCATGATTTATTTAGTTTACAGAGTTTGAGGTTTACTGTATTGACACCTTACAAATGTTGATCTACCTTTAGCATTGCACACACACTTTAAAACATGTTTATTTTATTATTAGAATAAAATCTGTTTAAATTTTTTTAAAAACCATTTTGAGGACAAAATTATTAGCCCCTTGAGGCTAATTTGTTTTGTTCGATAGTCTGCAGAACAAACCATCATTATACAATAACTTGCCTAATTACCCTAGTTAACCTAATTAATCAAGTTACGCCTTTAAATGTCACTTTAAGCTGTATAGAAGTGTCTTGAAAAAAATAAACAGGGGGGCTAATAATTCTGACTTCAACTGTATATATATATATAAAAAATAAGTTTTATTTGCTCTTTTGCTGCACTTTAAAAAAAAGACCATTCAGATTTTGCATAGTGTAGTTAGTTTACTGCCAAAAAAAGAGATTTTTATGTTTAGAAGCCATGTTTTGTACTACAGGCAATGAATAAATAAGTAAATAAATAAATAAATAAACAAATTTGATGTGTGGGTAAAGTGGAATGGAAATGTTTACCTAATGCACCATTAGCATGTTGTGCACTATACTGACTCATGACGTATAGTGTTCATGCAGTATACAGTGTCGTCCTGTACAGTGCCCGGGTTGGGTCATTAGTCACTGAAACTGTATATGTGCCGGTGTGTGTACATACAAATGCACGTGAGCTGTAATGCACATGCAAGGTGAGTGCAGGCGCCATTAAAGGGAATGTGGTGTTCACGTTAAACTCCTGATTTGTGCTAAAATGCATATACACAAAAAAAAAGTAAGATAATTTCATAAAGCACATTTCATAAGTAGATACTAAAATCAGGCAGTGAAACGCTGATTTAAATATAAACACTGTAGTAAAAGAACTCGTTCCATCATGTACTGATAACCATACTAAAAAAATTAAGGGTAATTCATTTGTGCAACTATACACTAAATAGGCTAGCATATAATAAATATCAATAAAGTGAATAAACTAAATGTGTGTTAATATGTGTGCTGACAAATATTATTATGCAACAAAAATAAAAAATAAAAAAAAGAACGATACAAATCCATATTAGTTTTATATCTATCATGTGCTTCAGTAGTGAAATAAAATGCATAACTTGTCATTTTAACATTATGTTTTTGAATAAAACTAACCATGTTCATATGCAAATATGAACATGTTCTCTTTCAAGAAATTGATACAATGCACAGACTTACTTCAAAACCCAAATTTGATTTTCATTCACAATAATAAATCATAAAATTCAGAATTAGTTTGAATCATTTGAATCAGTGAGTTACTAACTGGAGGCGTGTATGGCCAGATCATTTGAAACATTGAGTTGTTAACTGAGAACTTCCTGGACCAATAGAACTAGATCTGTCCAATTTGCAAATTATTTGATCATTGTGAACTGGTTTAACAGGTTCACAAACCTGACAACGCTATACTGTAGGTTTCTCTGAATTTCTCTGAATCACAAATTAAGATGTTTTGGATGAAATTCAAGGGCTCTCTCATCCTCTGTAGTCAGTGATGCTCCTGAGATGATCAGAAAGCCAGAAAAGGAACAGAAACATTGTAAAAATTTCAATGTGATTTTGTCTTCTTTTTCACAACAGGCCATGGTGTGCATTTACTAATACTAGTACTAGTTTACTAGTACAACATATTGCCATTAGAGTCAGCAACCAGTGATGGGAATAACGGCACTATAAATGAACGGCGTTACTATTGAGGCGATATTCAGCAATGAGTAATCAAATGCAATACTGTTTCACCCATTACAACATAGTTACCGTTACCGACAAACAATCAGTATCATGCAGAGACTTTCCAAAGGGCATGTGCTGAAAAACCGGGGACACTTCAGTTAATTTTGAAGGGCACTTTTTGTCCAAGAGAAAAAAGGGCATGCGCACTGCACAGGTTGAGCCCTATCTGTGCACGTGCCTGAATACAATGTGCGTTACTATAATTGAGAACACTGAAGCGGTTTTCTCTCTCAGCCATAGAACCTCTCGTTCTCCTGGGGTGGGTGTGTGTTCAGGGCTGGGGCGAGACCCATAACCAACCAGCGATGATTATTGGTGTGTTTCTAAACATTGTGTAACTGAAAACGTGATGATTGGCTTAGATAGTCCATTTCCATCATTTTCCAATCAGAGGCAGAGTAGTGGGGGTGTTCACACACAATGACACGCTCAGGCAGTCGCACACACCAACAACCAGGAGTCAGAACGATGACAAATCCAACAAGTTCAAAGGTAGCTTTTGCAAACTGGATATATAAGCACTACTTTTCCCATAAAGTTCTAAACCATTTATTGTGTTTTATTGTGCAACTACAGTAATGATAATATTTATAAAGATATGCTGAATTTGATAGTTGTTTCTCAAATTGTCCCACAACAATATAAAAATAGTGTAGATTAGCGTACAATGTTTTATATTTGTTTTATAGTCATTTGACAAATTAGATTTTTTTTAAAGTAACGCAATAGTTACTTTCCCTGGTAATTAGTTACCTTTATAATGATGTAACTCAGTTACTAACTCAGTTCCTATTTGTGAGAAGTAACTAGTAACTATAACTAATTACTCTTTTAAAGGAACGTGCCCAACATTGTCCGCAACTGCCAGTAGTAAATTCACACCCTGAACTGAAGCAGGAGATACAGGCAAAAAAACTAAATAATTTTTTACAATTTATGAGCACACAAAAGTGTTCTTGGACCTTCAAATGAATAAAGTTCAACCACTGAAGTAACATGAAATGTTTTGAC
This sequence comes from Danio kyathit, assembly GCA_903798195.1. Taxonomy (NCBI): domain Eukaryota; kingdom Metazoa; phylum Chordata; class Actinopteri; order Cypriniformes; family Danionidae; genus Danio; species Danio kyathit. Next base: position 24,695,818 of record LR812539.1, on the reverse strand, counting down.
AATGATTTTAGTTACTTCTTTGGACTTCTTGGTACTGTTGCTGCAGGATGATTTAATCTAAAATATCTTAATTTGTGCTCCAAAGATGAATGAAAGTCTTAGGGAATTGGGGCAGCATAAAGGCGAGTAATTAATAACAGAATTTTCTAATGGAGACCATCAAAATACAGTTTAAACTTTCCTTGTAAAATTTTAACTATACTTGTTTTATTTACAACTCTGAAAAATCTGTTTTTTACACAGCTGGACGTTTTAGGAGGAAGAAAGTTTCTTGCCATTTTACGAATATCACAAAGGACATGTCCAACAAACTATAATAAACTAATAAATAAATAACAAACTATCCCATCAACCTCCAGAGATGGCAAAAGTACACACATCCTTTACTTAAGTAAAAGTACAGATACTCATGTTTAAAACGACTCTGGTAAAAGTAGAAGTACTGACTACACTTTTGTACTTAAGTAAAAGTAAAGAAGTACCGCCTGAAAAATGTACAAAAGTAAAAAGTACTAATTTCAACCACAGTCCCAAAGACATGCGGTGTAGGCGAATAATAATTCAACTAAATTTGCAGTAGTTTATATGTGTTTGTGTGTGTGTGTGTGTGTGTGTGTGAATGTGAATGGGTGTTTCCCAGTACTGGGATGCAGCTGGAAGGGTATTCGCTGTGTAAAACAAATCCTGGAATAATTGGCGGTTCATTCTGCTGTGGTGACCCCTGATAAATCAGGGACGAAGCTGAAGGATAGCGAGTGAGTGCCTATAGGTTGGTAATCATCCTGACGCAAACTCACAGTGTTCAGCATGTATTTTTGCAGCTGTTAGATCAAAAACAACAGCTGCCATTCATGTTGATACACTATATCTTTATAAATGTCTTACATTTTACACTGAATTCTGTTCAAAATATATTATTTCTTTTGCTAAAATAAATTCTTATCAGACATGACTGCAAACTATTTTTTGCATTAAGCTAAAGCTGCTTATTCTCTTCAGAGAGTATCTCTCATATATAACCCGCTATTTCAGTGCTTTGTTTCAGGTATTGTGGTCATTTTATTTAATGAATAAACATTAATTCTGTTACAGTTTTTCTCAGTCACTTTGGTCCATTTCTCAGATCAGAATTGAAATTCTCTAAACCCCTGTTCAATCTTCAGATCATCATTGTGTCACTTGTGCACATCAGAAAAGCAGTTTCTCTTCATGAACAAGTTGCATATGCTTTTGTTCATCCATGCAAATATGATTATGTGCAATTCTCTGATGTTTCCTATATTATCAGTTGCTTATGTCATGTTGATCAACATGTATTATTTTTATCTGTGTTGAATAGACTCACCCCCACAACATTTAATCGTTCAAATGCCTGATCAGGTTGTCTTAATATTTAGTCATAATGCATTTTTTACATTTCTCCCAGGTGAATTTGGACTTTTTCTAATGAAGGTCTATGTTCACATTTTTACTTTAGTTTTTTCTTTGTGCTATGCGGTGCTCTCTTTTCCTTTCTGTATCAGAATGACATGATCTGGCAACTAATTACAGTACAAACAGCAAAAATATTGCCATAGTTTACACCAGAACAGCCCTCCAGCGTACACTCATATTGACAACATGACTACTAAGTAATTTGAGTCTTATTCATAAACAATTACACAATTACGTCATTCTGACGCCACTGACATGTTCATTGACACAGAAATTTAGTCTTGAGAGATGAACTGAAGGATTTTGAGCAGGAGACTGGCTTTTGCAGGTAATCCATGGTGTTTTGCTATTTATACCTGTTGTTTTGAGAAATGCACTTTGTCCTACTGTTTTACAAATTTCAGTTCTGATCTGAGAAATGTGCCAAAGTGACTGAGAAAAACTGCAATACATTTATTCTATGCTAAAAGCAACATACACAGGTAAGACGGGTAACATACACATAAACTGCCCAGTATAGTTACCTTTGTTGTTGTAAAATATTTGTTAAAAATGATTAATTGAAGACAACAGTATAGGCCTGTGTAAACTCATATAGTCAATAAAAACTGAAAAACAGCATAAATTCTGCATTAGGAAATATGAACTCATCAGAAATAAAGGAAATAAACTGCAATGCATACATTTTTTTTATTAAGTATTTGATTGTTTTAGTATTAAACGTACAAATCTTTACAAAAAGCCCTATTTTTCGCGGTATTAGATTGAAAGATCAGAGAAAGCCCGTGCAGTATGATCGGAAGTGGACAAAAGGCTTAAGCATTTAAACAGCATGTTTTTGACTGGAATGTGTCTTGTTTACCTGTGATCCGATCGAGCAAAAGGTGTTTTATTACCGTGTAAACAGGGCAGCATCAGTCAAGTTAAATTCGCCGAATCCCTCTGTCACTGCGTAGTAATCCTCGCCTTTTTCATAGTAATATTCATGAACTAGGCCATGTACGGTGCGCGGCAGCCTTGAAGAAGCGCGCGCGCTGCAGCACGCAGGCGCGCAATGAGGAAAATAGACTGACTGCATCAAAAATGCGCTCATATTATTGCGCAATGACAAGAAATAATATAGATCGCGCCACCAAACACATAAAAACGAAAGTAACGACCGTGGTTTAAAAAATGTAAGAAGTAGAAAGTACAGATATTTGTGTAAAAATGTAAGAAGTAAAAGTAAAAAGTAGTCAAAAAAATTAGTAGTGGAGTAAAGTACTGATACCCGAAAAAACTACTTAAGTACAGTAACGAAGTATTTGTACTTCGTTACTTCCCATCTCTGTCAACCTCATGCTATCAGGCAAAACAGATCCATTAACAATCCAGCTTGACCCAAAGCCTCACAAACGCAGTTCACCGACGCACTGACCAACAAGTCCAGTTCACGCACACAATCTCGACCCCTATTTCAGTTCACACAACGTTCTTCGGGTAGAGGAGTGCGGCAATCAGCCCGTGCCATCAGACACCCGTGGGCCGAGAGCAGAGGAAGAGAGGAGAGCGAACAGGTCAGGGTGTAATCGGAGTGGAGATGCTAATCTGCCCGTGTGGGTATTGGAAGGATAATTGTTGCATTGCTCAGCTCAGGTGGTTGATGCCACAGATCTAGAGAAGTTAAGCCATGATTTACAATCGTGATGCTCTGCCTTCACTCTCTCTCTCTCTCTCTCTCTCTCTCTCTCCCACTATCTCTTTCTCTCTCTTTTCCTTTGATTCTTTCCACTTCCTACTTTCAACCTCTCCTTCCTTCTGCCTTTCATCCACTCTCCATGTTTGTGTCAGGCCTTTCAACACTTCCGAACTCGCTCTCTTTCTCCCCCGGGGTAAGTATGAATATTCTCTGGCACGTCTAAACCCGAGGCAGTGCGGGGCAGGGGGAAGGGTCCACGGCATAGCTTTAGCTGGAGTAATGAGGCCTAATCCCCTGCTGACTGGGTCCTGTTTAAACAGCTCCTGCCTGAGCCACCCAGTAATAGAGTAATTAACCTCTGCGCCCTCTCCTGCCCACCTGCACTGTGCCACTACACTCCACTTTACTTACTATGGCAGACAATCCAGCCTTTCCATTTGGCCCTCCAACTGCCACAAACAAAAACATAGGAGAGAGAGATGGAGAACAGAAGGTGGGAAAGATAGAAAGTGTGGCTATAGGACTGAACATAATTGTTTGGAAGTTGCAAAATGAGTTCGGAAACTGATCTAACAAGTGTTGGCAAAGCTATACAACCTGTTTTAAAGTATAAGTGGCTGTACTTTACTTACAGTGTGTACACTTACAGTGTATGTTGTTATAGTGTGCTTGCATAAGGAAGTATAGGTTAATTAAGGTACCACATGGGTTACGTAGTCTGGACACGTATAAAATAAAAGTGCAGTGAAAGTTCATCCAAAGGTAAAAAATAGAACTTCTGTAATTTTTTTACTGACAGTAATGCCATTTTAAACAAATATGACTGATTTTCTCCTGGAAAAAAAATTAAATATTCCCTAAAGTAGAGTAAAATGTTAACCGTTACAATGGGTAGAATAGATTTTGATTAAAATGTTCTTCAAATAGTTTTTTTTTGTTTCAGTAAATGACATGTGACTCTAAAAAAACTGTAATATTGTAAAAATCAAACTAAAAAAAGAGAAAAATTGTTATCAATGTAACAGAGGCCAGCTTGTAAGTGCTGTGCAGGTAAACCTCACTCCTCTGACCTCTAAAGGTGCTCTAGCGACAGACACTAGAGGCCATGGTCTTTAGCCTCCTTGTTAGAGCAACTGACTGCTATGCGGAAGAATGCCGGTTCGATCCTAGCTCGGAGCGGGTTGGGTGGAGTAGGTTACATCAATAAACCGCCTGATCTCACAGGGAAACGTAACTATTTTACATTTTGTCAGTTTAGTGGTGAATTTGTATGAAGTTTATTCATACGAAAATGTACGATTTTAAAAAGGAGGCATGGCACCCAACCCTGCCCCTAAACTGAACCATCATTGTAGCGAGACAAAAGGTTTGGGTTTTTTTTTCTGGAGAAAGTCTTATTTGTTTTATTTTAGCTAGAATAAAAGCAGTTTTTAATTTTTTTATAAACATTTTAAGGTCAATATTATTAGCCCCTTTAAGCTATATTTGTTTTCGATAGTCTACAGAACAAACCATCGTTATACAATAACTTGCCTAATGACCCTAACCTGCCTAGTTAACCTAATTAAGTTAAGCCTTTATTTGTCACTTTAAGCTGTATACTAGTGACTTGAAAAATATCTAGTAAAATATTATTTACTGTCATCATGGCAAAGATAAAATAAATCAGTTATTAGAAATGAGTTATTAAAACTATTATGTTTAGAAATGTGTTGAAAAAATCTTTTCTCCGTTAAACAGAAACTGGGGAAAAAAATAAACAGGGGGCTAATAATTCTGACTTCAACTGTATATACATCTTTGTTAATGTTAGTTAATGAAAATTAAAAGCTGTTCGTTGTCAGTTCTGGTTAACTCACAGTGCAATATCTAATGTTAACAAGCACAACTTTGGATTTTAATAAAGCATTAGCGAATGTTGAAACTAGCATTAACTATTATTAATAAATTCTGAACAAGTTCATTCTGAGTTCATGTTACAGTAAAGTGTGCCATTATTCAAAACATCCTCATTTTGTGTTCAACAGAAGTAAGAAGACGGCACAATTTAAAGAAAAACAATTTGTCTGCATCAGTGACACGGTGGCTCAGTGGTTAGCACTGTCGCCTCACAGCAAGAAGGTAGCTGGTTCAAGCCCCGGCAGGGTCAGTTGGCGTTTCTGTGTGGAATTTGCATGTTCTCCCCGTGTTGGCGTGGGTTTCCTCCGGGTGCTCCGGTTTCCCCCACAAGTCCAAATACATGCGGTACAGGTGAATTGGGTAAGCTAAATTGTCCGTAGTGTATGTCTGTAAATGGGAGCGTATGGGTGTTTCCCAGTGATGGGTTGCAGCTGGAAGGGCATCCGCTGTGTAAAACATATGCTGGATAATTTGATGGCTCATTCCGCTGTGCTGACCCCAGATTAATAAAGAGACTTTTCCAAAGGAAAATGAATGAATGAATTTGTCTGTATCACAAATAGAGTAGTTTTGGATGAGTTACATGTCAAATGATTAACACATCAGTTACACTTTGTTCAAATCCATAACCTTACATATGATAACAAGTAAAACAAAGTTCTGCTCATGAACAAAAGGCTCCTCTTTCCCTTTTTACCTCTACTTGTATTTTGCGGGCCAAACGAAGTTGGATTGATGAAGGCATGTTAAGCGCACAGCCTGTCTCTCGTCAATGTCTGCTTCAGGACAATCCGTTCTGACAGAGCCATCCGTTTACAGTTGCTAGCTATTGATCTGATTTTCAACACATCACACCAGGCAGTTTCCTGCAGCATGCTAACAAAAACACTCAGCTACGATCAAAAAGGCCCACACGACACGCGAGAGCTCATCGCCACACAGCGGAAAGCCGCGTCTTCCCACACGCTCTTCGGAGACGGCTAGTTTCTGAGAGAGTTAAGGGGGCTTCGGCGTCTGAAGAAATCAGCCAGCTTGCATTAAGGTAGATGAAATGTTGTGATGTGCGGCGGGTGAATGGTTTGTGTCATTAAGAAGCAGAAAGCAAACAGCGTGAACTTGCCGTGTGTACTGTCTGAGCAAAGGCAAGATTAAGGGATGTTCAGAGACCTTCGTCTGTCAAAACTTCAAAGTTGCCACAGGCTCTCCTTGTTCTGGCGCCGCCGCAACCAAATCGCAAAAAACTCAGCAGCCTCTGAGGCTGTCAGAGGCCTCCTGACACCCCCTTTATCAGGTGTACAGTGCTTTAATGCCATCCTGGATAAATAAACCAAACACTGCTGGGAACATTGGCGCCCCCTTTAGGCTGATACTAACTCAAATACTGTACATTAACTACAAGTGACAATAGGTAAAAAAAAATGTATAATAATAAATAATATACAACGCTGACACAAAATTTAGTGGCAAAGTCTTATGTAATAATCTAATGCATTCTGAAAAACAGCGCTTGCTTATATTAACAGCATTGGATAGTCTGATTCATTCCAGTTGATTCTAAAGCTTTTACCTCAATATTACAGTGATAGGATAAACAAACATTTACACAAAACTGTCCTTGTATTTGCAGTTAATAAAAAGGGTAACATTTTATTTTGATGGTCCATTTGAGTTAGTAGACTGTCTGCTTAATATCTGTTGATACTGCTGCTTAACAGACATTTAACTGACTATAAGAAACTTTGCAAGTACATGTCAACTTACACTAACCTCAACCTACCAGTCTACTTATAATGAGAATTAGTTGGCATGTAGATGCAATGTAACTTAAATTCAACAAATGGACCATCAAAATAAAGTGTGACCATAAAAAGCTTTTAAGTTTGTGTAAAAAAAAAATTTATGCTCAGTTCAGTATAGCTTAGTGGCAAAGGCTTATGTAATAGTCCAATGCATTCCGAAAAACAGTGCTTGCTTATATGTACAGCATTGGATAGTCTTATTCATTCCAGTTGGGTTTACCTAAAGCTTTTACTTCATTATTACAGTCATAGGATAAACATACATTTACACAGATCTAAAAGCTACTGAAATTTATTAACTGCAAAAAACGTGGAAAATAACAATGTTTGGTAACATTATAAAGCTTGAATGTTTCTAGTAAACTGGTTTGCTCAGATGAACAGTTTGAGTGATTTGTATTTTTGCAGTTTGAAATATATATAATAAATGCTGTCCTTGTATGTGCAGTTAATAAAAAGCTTTTTAGTTTTGTGTAAAGTTAGTCAGCTCAGTATAATAATAAAAAAATAGTTTTTGTGCTAGATAAATCTCTTAAATGATAAATATTATCATAGTTAAAATGGATTTAAAACTAAAACGAAAATTACCACATTTAAGATCTGATTTCTTTAAAAATCAGTGATCTTCACTGCCTGTTAGATATACGATTTAAAGTGGGTCTCAGACCGGACAAGAAGCACTACATCAAATTCCATTCAACCCCCCACCCCACCATGTCTTTAAAATATGACAGTTTATTTTACCTCAGTATTTCCAATGAAGATTTTGTGCTAGACTGATGCTACTGACGGCGCTAGAGGTTACAACAGTCTTTCATCTTGTTTTAGGCTTGAACAACTACATGAATGCTTAAGTCTATTTACCCGAATGTATTGTAATTACATTACAACACTGATGCTGTAAAAACAACCTTGTGAAATTGAAAATAGTCACATTACGCTTTCACCGGAAGTTTATCATTGGCTTTAAAACTCAAGCTGTGCATAAAGCCCATTGCCACCGCATTATTTTAAGCTACTCATCAAAGTATTTTTGTTGACTAAAACATATGCTTCTAAAATGTTAAACAAAAAAAATGCATTTGCTATGTAAAATAAAAATAAATATATAAAATAAACAAAGGAGAGATTTAAATCAATATATTTAATGGTAAAGTGTCTTTTTAGAGACCGGGGCAGGCACTCAATGCTATTATTTCAGTGTTCTATGCAGTCTCAAATATCACATTTTAAACGTTTTACTGTAAGTAGCCTACTACTACTGTAGCAAACTACATTTTCAGTGTAGCTACTTTAATTTTTGATCAGCTTAAAATATTTAGAAGCTACATTATACAAGTTGCTATCCCTAGCATTGATACTACAGAACTGTGTTTTTCTATAGCTGGAAAGAACAGAGCAATGCAAATGAGGTTGAAACAAAACAATGCAAATTAAGTTTAATCAAGCTATTCTAATTTTAAGAGGTAAACTGAATTAAATGAGTCTCCCACTCGTATCACCTGGGGGCTCATTGCATTCATGTCTTGCAGTGCAGGATGAAATGGCACAGGATGAGCTTGTGCAAACAGCGCTGTCATGTTGCCTTTTCTTCACCGACAGATCAGATGCATTGTGAGGATGGAAGAAAACATCTGGAGGAGACAGATGGAAGAAACGAGAGAGAGAGAAAAGAAGCAGATGAATACAACCAGCTCTGTTTGGGGGACCCATTCAGACCACGCTAAGGATTTAGCTGTCTTCCATTGAAAACGCACACATGGGACAGGGCAGAGAATACATTTCACAAATGCATCTTTCAAATGAGAAACAAAAGACAAGAGGTAAGACAGCAAAATAATGTGCCGCATCATAAGTGAAGTCCCATAAGTCTTCGCTGAAGGGTGAACAGAAACGTCTCTGAAATGTGTTTTTGGATTCCGCGTTGATACGTTTTGTTTCATTTCTGATTTGGTCTGCGCAGGCGAAGGGATAAGAAGCTGTTTACATTTGAAGCAGAGATCTGTCTGGCGGATTTTCGCAACGAACGCCAATCTCGCACAACAAAACTCGTCCCTTTCAGAATGCGAAAGTAGCCCAATCCCATTTTAGAGGCGACGCCACTGAGTTTATTTGCTGATGATAGCAGCTCCGCTTCTTCCTATAGATCTTTGAGTGCAAATAAAAAGGAAAAGAGAGGGGAGGGTGAAAAAAAAAAGAAGACATTTCAGAAAGGGGCCACGAAAAAAAAAGGAGAAAGGGCCTGCGAAGTCAAATTAATTTTATTTCCTTTAGAAAAGTGTGCTATACCAAGGGGGTCCCTGTAACTTGTGAAAAATTAAATGAGACGGATTCAAACTGTCCAATTTCCACATCAAACAAACGTTGGCTCTCTGCTCCTGGAGAAAGTGCTTCATACAGCACACATCCTCCACCCGTTCCCCCCCATCTCCAACCTGAACCACCAACACATTTTCTCAACACTCGCTGTATTCTCGGTTTCCTTATTAATCCCACTCTCTAATTCCCCTAAGCACTGTACTGGTTACACTAGCCACTGTCTCTCCCCTGTCTAATTATACCCTTGTGAGTCTATTAATCAACCTGTGAATTATTTAAGAAGGAGAGATCTTCCGTCTGTAACTGACTTTGACAGAGGGGGGAAAAGCAAGGGAGGGCCAAGGTAGAGGATGGAGAGAGAGAGAGAGAGAGAGAGTGCTAAATGGAGGGGGGTAGGAGAAAAGAGAAAGAGAAATACGGAATGAGGGTCTACCGTCCTGGCGAGTCCCTGAGGAGCGAAGCTGGTGCAGCTCTCTGGCACCGAAACGAGGCAGATCCTCGTCAAAATACACTTTATGTTTGTTCCCCCCCCCCCCCTCAATCCGCATAAGTTTTCATCACAAACATGAATTCATGAATATGTGTAGCGGTACGGAATAAAGAGGGTAGGGAACAGGAGGGAACTTAGAGAGGGAGAGAAATGAAGGCAAACGAAGTGAAATTTCGATTACGGGGGAATTTACACTTTCCAGTGTTTGACATCTGGAGTCTCTTGTCCCCGTTATCCAGGCATTATGGAAATGTTTAGAGTGTTTTTTTTTTTTTTTTTTGGTTTTTTTTTACCGTGTTGCTTTGCGTAAACTCATAAGCTGAGAGGAAAAGGGCGATTTTAATGACTCCCGTTGCCGCTTTCGTCCACGCTGAGCCGTCTAGGGCCGTGAGAAGCCGCTTTTAAAGTAAGATCATCATTATTTTTCAGACTGCAAGGTGTTCTCTGTTGGCCCCTGCAAAGTGTCTGCCAATACCAGAATACTAATGAGTGAGGTATTAGATAAATAAATAAGACTGAGTGCATGCTGGCCCACATCGCTCCAATGTACGAGATGTTAAATAGTCTGTTTGTGTCTGTCAAAGGTTGTGTGTGTACGTTTGCTGGCGTCGTCTTCCTTATGTGTGTGGGGTTAAAGTAAGCTCCTCTCATTAGGACCTGAGCAGCGCTGCTGTCGGTGGCTGTAGCTCACTGCTCTCTGTGGGATGTTTATTAAATTAATAAAAAGTAGCTCGCGGCGAACGGAACACAGGAAAGCCCTGGGTACAGCTGTGATTGGCACCCTCGGCCGGCCCGCGTTCTCTCAGGAGGCCAACGGCATTTGCTTTAACTAACCGGCCGTGACTGAGGGCGCAAGCTGACATGTCTCTCTCTCTCTCCACTGCTTTCATTCTCATACCTCTTTCATAGTGAAAGGCCTCAGAATACACTGGGAAGGCACGTTGACATTCGAGGACAGTAAAAAGAACAGAGAGTGGACCGTGTTGGGTGAAAGGGCATTAAAAACCAGCAAAAGGTGAACGAGAGCTTTGAGTGTGAATAGAAGATGCTGATTGGTCAAAAACAGGCAATCACAACATTGTGTTGCTTCTCTAATGTCAACAGAACATTAGTTCCACTTAAAGTCAGTGTAGAAGAAAACTCTCCAACCTGTTATACAGTACGTCTCGGCAGGAATAACTGCAATGCAGGGGCTGCAAATGATTTCATGGAAATGTATGTAAACCTTTGAATTTGACAGAAATTTAATTATGAAATTTAATTTGACTGGGCGACGCAGTGGCGCAGTAGGTAGTGCTGTCGCCTAACAGCAAGAAGGTCGCTGGTTCGAGCCTCGGCTGGGTCGGTTGGCGTTTCTGTGTGGAGTTTGGATGTTCTCCCATGCGTTCGCGTGGGTTTCCTCCGGGTGCTCCGGTTTCCCCCACAGTCCAAAGACATGCGCTATAGGTGAATTGGGTAGGCTAAATTGTCCGTAGAGTATGAGTGTGGATGAGTGTGTGTGGATGTTTCCCAGAGATGGGTTGCAGCTGGAAGGGCATCCGCTGCGTAAAACGTGCTGGATAAGTTGGTGGTTCATTCCGCTGTGGCCAACCCGGATTAATAAAGGGACTAAGCCGAAAAGAAAATGAATGAATGAATTTTATTTGAACTAAGTCACAAGTTTGCTTGAAGAAATTATTCTGACTGACCAATTTTCACTTGACAGAAGTTATTTAAAATTTTCAGCAAAATATGGTTTCAAAGAAGAAAGACCTCTAATTCAGTCTCCAAATGACCTTTTGTTTTGATTGAATTTAGTTTGAAATGAAATCACACAAGTTTGTTTTTTGATTTTACTTTAACTCAGATTTGGAATGACCTGAGGCTGAGTAGATATACTCTTTAATTAAAGGGTCACGAAACACCAAAACAGTCATATACAGTTGAAACCAGAAGTTTACATACACTGTATAAAAAGGCACATAACCATTTTTAAAAAAAGTCAGATGTTAATGTGACTAAACTTTTTCTCTTTTAGGTAAGTTAGGATTATCAAATTTGTTTCTGTTATTCTTAATAGCAGAATAATGAGAGAGATATTTTTTAAGAAATTGTTATAACGTTTCTTGAAAGTCAAGCAACATCTCAAGACATCAGCCAGGAAATTAAAAACTTGGCCACAAATGGGTCTTCCAAACAGACCATGACCCTAAGCATACTGCCAAATTAGTTCAAATGTGCTTTAAGGACAACAGAATGAATGTTTTAGAGTGGCCATCACAAAGCCCTGAACTCAATCCTATAGAAAATTTGTGGGCAGAGTTGAAAAAGCTTGTGCGAGCAAGACAGCCTACAAATCTGACTCAGTTACACCAATTCTGTTAGGAGGAATGGGCCACAATTCCTGCAAACTATTGTGAGAAGCTTGTGGAAGGATACCCAAAACATTTGACCAAAGTTATACAGTTTAAAAGCAAAGCTAAAAAAATACCAAGGAAATGTATGTAAACTTTTGACTGTCTAGAAATTAATAAAAAATTCTAAAAAAAATTAAAAATTATCTCGCTATTCTGGCATTTAGCAAATGTAAATGATTTAGGTAATCCTAACGGACCTAAAATAGTAAACGTTTAGTAAGATTTACCATCAGACATTTAAAAATAAAAATGGTTAAGTTCCTTTTTTTAGAATGTATGTAAACTTCTGGTTTCAACTGTATATGTCCCATGCTGCTAAAACATTATTAGGACACATATATTTAGCTACCAAGTGAAAATTGGTTGTTTTTGCGCTGTTTAGAGCAAATTTGTTCTTCCGGTTTGAAAAGAAATTTTGAAGCAACATCACGATGATGAGATCATTGTGTAAATTCCAGCATGGAGATTGGCTGTCTGTACCGGCCAGTACAAAGTGACGTCATTGAGTTTTCAGCATTAATTCATAAGAAAGACTTGGTTTGAACCATTCAGCGTGCTCTATTGTGAACGAGATGCAACTTCAATAATATGCATGACATAGCTACCTGTTACAGTGTTCAGAGAGATGCCACGTTGTGTTGCCAACCGCAATTCAAACAAGTAGAAGAAGAATTGTTCGGAAACATGGGTCGTCAGTGTTGCGTTTATAAATGTGCCGCAAAGAAGGTTTTGTTTTAATTTCCCCGTGATAAGAGCACAGCTCGCATGTGGACCCAAGCAGTTGTATTACAGTGGTCTGCTAACACATGACAAAAATATGTTTACAATGAACCCTTTTCACCTGAGAGCTTTTCGAATCTGCAAATAGTGAAATCCAGATTTGCCACTTCCCTCCTTTTAAAAAAAGATGCGGTTCCAGTTCGTGTTGATTGTCCTGTGTCTACGGATTTGGTAAGTGTGTGATCAATGTTCTTTGTTTATGTTTATTCAGATGGCAAAGTTAGTATCGTCAGAAGTACTCTTTCAATTTTTAAAGACATACCTTACTTTAGTTTACAGTAATATCACTACAATATTATGGACTGAACATCCTCCACTTCTAGACAGCTCTCAGATCCACTGTAAGGCTGCATTTACACTACATGGTTCAAGTGACTCAATTCCAATTTTTTCTGTCATGTGGCACAGATCGGATATGGCCCATGTACATGTAAGCAGGAAAAAAATCACATGGATTCCCATTTTCTCAAATCCGATTCAGGCCTTGTTCATATGTGGAAATTTGTCCGATGTGAATTGGATCTGTGCCCGGGTGTCTGCAGTGTAAGCAGGTAGATTGGATTTTCACCATCATCATTAAAAACTGTAGCGAATGACGTCAAGTCTGACTCTTTCATTTCAGAACAGACTTCAGCAGAGTCCCAAAACTTAAATCTCATACTCGAGGACTAAGAAAGCTTTTATATTGTCATATAGCACCATATTTAAGCATGTTAACGAGAGAGAGAGCAGCGAGAGAGAGAGAGAGCGAGAGAGAGAGAGCATAACTTCCACCACGTAACCAATATAAACTGATATAAAACTGTGGCATTTGCCACAGGCATAAATCATGCCATTGACATTACATTAAAATACCTACTGGTTTAAAAATGCCTAGATTAAAAGAAGATGGCCAAATGATAACTTTTCTGTCATAAACTATAGTAAAACAACTTGTCAAAAAGAATTGTAAAAAATAAACCCTGTGAGCAGATTAAATACAGGACCAAAGAAAAGAGCACTCTTTTATTATCAGCTGTCAGTCAGCACCTGCTCTTTTTTCATGGTCATTGCGCCTTTGCCTTGTGCTGTGTAAATGCAGTCAATCGAATACGAGTCACGTTTTAAAGATGATGTAAGCAGGTCAGCAAAAAAAACGGATACAGTAACAAAATTTAAATTGACCATCAAAATCTGCTGTGTAAATACCGCCTAAATGCTGCTCTCCAAATCATTGTCTATCTCCCCTGCGTCTGTGTTTATGTTGCTGGTGTGAAAATCAGCTGTTGTGCGCCTAATGAAACTCCCTTTTTTATGCAAACTCTTCCCTCTTTCGCCACTTGACACTCCCACCTAAACAAAGCTGGACTCACCCACTTTCCTGACTTTTTTAAAACTAGAGTTGTGAAAACACCCTGCTGAGACAAGGAGGGTTTCATGGCCCTTTAAAGTCAATGCAAAATATTGAGTTGGTACATTTTGTTGGTACATATTTAATGTAGTATGAAATCATTGTGGAAAATCAGAATGTAATAGTTTGAATGAAACATAAACACTGACATGCATTCAGAATTAGCCACTCTCTGAGATTTACTACTATCCTTTTAGTGCCAAAAGAGTGTACCTTCCTTGCACTGGGGATCCCGTCTTCTGAGCATCTTCAAACAGACTACATTAGCGTAGTTCTCCTGAAAGACAAATTATGAAATGTATAATCAACTACTTTAATTGTTTTAGAAATAAACAAAATAAACAATAACACAACCCAGACAATGGGCCTACTGCTCTCAAAGGAGAGAAGACATGGGGGGTCTATTTGCATGTTAACTTTTCACCAAGAATCGTCATAGGCGGTATAGAAGACACAAAGATTTTCAAGCAGCAGATTTTCATGTGCAAATTTCAGCTCCGTGTTCTTACCCGACACATTATTATTTCATCAGCAGCCCCAGCGGGTTTTCACGCTATGTTATTCTTGCCTCCCCGTGGAAGTGTAAAGTCTCTGGCCTCCTTCAGGACCTCTTAAGTCTGTTTACTCTCAGCTGAGGATGCTAAGCGGGACACAATTTTGCAAAGAGAGAACTCATTAAATGCTAAGACACCAGTTGTGACCAGTGTTAGCCATGTTAGTCACAATAATTGCATGTACACTGTCCGAGTTGACGCTTGCCGGCTCTCAAGCCAACATCAGGTGTTACAGTCAATTAGCAGGCCTTAGCAAATGCTTTGAGGTGTGGAAACAAGTTCTCATGAGCTGGAACAGTCTTGAGGAAAAACAATATCCTGGTTGGCAGCGTGTTTGGCCATATTTGGTTGAGGGGGAAGTGGGGGAGCTATTTCGAGCTTTTTAAACCCTTAACAAACTGAGACAAACAAATCCAAACAGCAGCAAATGCACAGAGCAAAACACACTCATTAATACAGAAAGCGAGAGCAATGAGCCAAACAAAGAGGCCCTGATAAAAGTGAATACATGCATCCAGATTGACTATACTCTCACTCTGGCAAACACACTTTTCACAGGCTTAGAATATGAAATGACGATGTTCCTAATGTTATATGCTGCCAAACGGATTTGATCAGCGGGTGCTTTTCGAAGGAGACAAAGCTTTGATGTTAGTTATCAATGTCCAAAAATGTAATTTGGAATTTTATTT
Source organism: Danio kyathit (assembly GCA_903798195.1). Taxonomy (NCBI): domain Eukaryota; kingdom Metazoa; phylum Chordata; class Actinopteri; order Cypriniformes; family Danionidae; genus Danio; species Danio kyathit. The sequence continues at coordinate 24,680,387 of LR812539.1, read as the reverse complement.
GACATGTTTCCTCCAATGCAGCAAAGTCTACCATTCATTAAAAATGCTAAGAAACTTTAAAAATGGCAAAGACACTCACTATACTGCTACAGATGTCTCTGTTTCTCTTTGAAACTACTACTGATAAAACACTGTTCGTGATTTAATAATGTTTTCTTTTCTGTTGTTCTTAAAGAAAAGTAATCTTACATACATTACCATTCAAAACTATGGAATTAGTAAGATGATTTTTCCTACAGTTGAAATCAGAATTATTAAACCCCCTGAATTATTAGCCCCCTGTTTATTTTTTAACCCAATTTCTGTTTAACGGAGAGCAGATTTTTTCAACACATACAGTTGAGGTCAGAATTATTAGCCCCCTTTTGAATTGTTTTTTCTTTTTTAAATATTTCCCAAATGATGTTTAACAGATTCAGGAAATTTTCACAGTATGTCTGATAATATTTTTTCTTCTGGAGAAAGTCTTATTTGCTTTATTTCAGCTAGAATAGAAGCAGTTTTTAATTTTTTAAAAGTAATTTTAAGGACAAAATTATTAGCCCCTTTAAGCTATTTTTTTCGATAGTCTACAGAACAAACCATCATTACACAATAACTTGCCTAATTACCCTAACCTGCCTAGTTAACCTAATTAACCTAGTTAAGCCTTTATATGTAACTTTAAGCTGTATAGAAGTGTCTTGAAAAATATCTAGTCTAATATTATTTACTGTCATCATGGCAAAGATAAAATAAATCAGTTATTAGAGAAATGAGTTATTAAAACTATTATGTTTAGAAATGTGTTGAAAAAATCTCTCTGTTAAACAGAAATTGGGGGGAAAAATAAACAGGGGTGCTAATAATTATGGGGGGCTAATAATTCTGACTTTAACTGTATCTAAACATAAATGTAAATAATATTTTACTAGATTTTTTCAAGACACTTCTATACAGCTTAAAGTGACATTTAAAGGCTTAACTATGTTAATTAGGTTAACTAGGCAGAATAGGGTAATTAGGCAAGTTATTGTATAATGTATAATGATGGTTTATTCTGTAGACTATGGGAAACAAATATAGCTTAAAGGGGCTAATAATTTTGACCTTAAAATGTTTTTAAAAAATTAAAAACTGCTTTTATTCAAAGGAGGTTTAGTAATTCTGACTTCAACTGTATTATTATTTGTCTATTATTTGAGTCTGTTATGCCCATAAACAAAAGACTGTGCTTACATGATCACATATACAGTTAATAACAGTATAATTTAGTGAAGTTGTATTTTAAAATAATTATTTTAATGAATAACTATTTTTATAAAATTTATAAAAGTAAATAACTATTACTATAACTATATTTATAGCACCACTGAATTTTCAGAAGCCATTTTTCCATGTCACATGATGTTCAAAAATCATTCTAAAATGTTTATTTGGTGCTCAAGAAACATTTTTGTTAATATCGCTGTTAAACATTAATAGGATTAATATTACAATAATAATAATAATAATAATTGGGCGGCACGGTGGTGCAGTGGGTAACGCGGTCGCCTCACAGCAAGAACGTTGCTGGTACGAGCCTTGGCTGGGTAAGTTACTTTATATCAAGTATTACTTTCTAATGTAGTAAGTAATTCTTGCTCATATTGAGTCACATTTACTTAGGTCAATTAAGTTATGTTAACTCACCTGAAACTGTACTTTATGGAATGATGCTAGTAAAGTTTACTTAAACTACCGTCTTAATTATGCATAATTAAATTGTATGGTAACATGGTAACTAGTAGGGGTGTAACGGATCACTGTTGATCCGTGATTCGTACAGATCACAACCCACGGTTCGGAACGCATGTGACCCGCAAAATAATAACTTTTGAACTTGCAGGTTAATACAACATAATAACAATTGGAGAGAGATCGCCTCCCGCATCATTCAAATCACCTGTATCAAAGCATTTTGGCTTCCCTGTAAGATATAATGATGATGGAAAAAGTTGTGATGGGACCTACTTAAATGCTTTCTTTGTCTATTAATTTAAGTGGTTTCTGTCACTGCTTGTTTAGCCTGCATTAATGCATTCAGTGTGAAGCTGCACAATTAAACATTAAGAGATCGTGATCTCAGTTCAAACCCGCGCAACATGAACGATAAACGATAATGATTTCCATATGTTTATTAATCCTTCAAAGCGCTGCATTCAAATCTGCATCAAGAGAGATTCAGTTTTTACACGTTTTCAGTTTGTTACTAACAATTAAATAACACAGAAGTGCTGGGAGAACAGTTTATAGTTCAGATATAAACACTGATGTTTATGGTAAAGATTAAAATCACCGTTTAATGGATTTGACGCTGGTGAAAGCAATTACATTGTGTAACCAACAGGCGGTGACAAACAACTATAATTTTATGTCACTGAATAGGTTTTCAAAAATAATACACCTGTAATGAAACATGAAGTTTTATGTGTGAATTGTTGAATCATTAATTCAAGATAAATATGATCTGTTGTACAATATGTTGGATTTCTATATTTAGCATTATCAGCAACAGTAGCAAAGATCATATTTTGTATTGAATACTTTTCTTTTTTCAGCTGGTTCTTTCTTGGTTTTTATTTTTATTAAAATTACAGGTTCTAAGTTCTGTTTGTTAAAAGCAATGTTTTTGCAGTAATATTTTTGTATAAATAGAAAGCAAATGACATTTGTCTCCTCCCTTTTTTGCTGATCAGAAAAATGGTCCGATCCGTGACTAAAAAACCGTAGTGTGATCCGAACTGCAGATTTGTGATCCGTTACACCACTAGTAACTAGTAAAAACCACAGGTGTCAGTGCAGTGAAAATTAAACCACATTGAACTGAACTAAACTGAACTCTGAAAACTGGACTGACACAGGTTCAATTTACTTGAACTTCTATGTTAAGCTGCTTTGACACAATCTACATTGTAAACGCTCTACAGAAATAAAGATAAATTGAATTGAAATTCTGAATCCTTTGATTGAGTACAAAAATAACAGCATCAACAGAATTTTTGTTACCGTCTCTTCAGATCAATAAATTTGTATACAAATATTTAACCACGTCAACAGAAGGTTATGATGCAAAGCCCAGACGAAAGGCTGTTGCCTGTGTCTGAGCAGATGTCTTCATCTCATTTGCATAGTTAAAACAGCAAAACAAAATATTTCAAAAACACAGAGGCGGACTGAGCAATCTAATATGTCACGAGTAATCCAGAAAGTCCCATGATATCTAACATCCCGTGCTATATTTGGAAGACAATTAAGTTCCAACCTTTATGCTGTTTGACTCCACCTAATCATATTGATGCTTCACGTGTTTACTAAAATCTGATCTCATTATCCACGCCAAAGTGTGTAGATCCACCAGCAGAGACATCTTATTGGTCCAAAATCTTCACCTAATGAGGTTAAGAATAAATTAACTGGCTATGACGGCGTAATGTTATGCATATCATAAATGACTTTATTCCTTGAGAGAGCAATATCCGACAGAAACTTTTGTGATAGCCCAGCTTACACCTGGTGTATGACAGATACAGTAAATCTATAATATAAACTGCATGTAAACAACTTGACTTTTAACACTGTTGGACAAATCCAGAGTCGCGAGGAGTGAGCAACTAATCTCTGTCAGCTAAAGGGCAAAGCTCTTGGGGAGAAAAATAAAAAAAAATCTGCTGTTCCATTTTACCACTTTTGACTTTACACAGGAGTTATACTGCATCTTTTCAAAGACTGTTAAACTAGTGCACTTCCATTACTGTATTCTTGAACTTTTATCTACAGTGACAGTAGCAATGACTATGCCATGGCTCTGACTAACTAGTGTAGATTATATTTATATTATTAAATTATTATCTTAAAAATGCCAGTACATGAATAATGATGTATTAATATGTAAATTAAACGTTACTTTATTATGGATTAATGATGAGTTATTTCATGCGCTAATCATGAACTAAATTTAACTACAACATGGGTCACAAGAGTTCATGAGTAAATACTTGTTACAACCAATATGAACTCATGAGCTGTTAATGTATAATTATGTCATGACCTTACTTGGAGGGGCACATCACCATTAACTCATTCTTAACTACTCATAAACATGTGTGTTTAAACTGTTCATGTTTGATGTTGACAGAACACTTTTCTAGTGTTATTCAGTGTAAACGCACTAGGCGGGACGTGCACAAGGAGTTTATGAGTAGTTAAGAAATGGTTAATGATGATGTGCCCCTTCAAGTAAAGTCATGACTTAATTAAACATTAACATGTCATGAGTTCATGATGGTTGAATTAAGCATAAACTTTTGCTTACTTGTTCCTGGCCTCTTCCACCTTGCGGTGTAGAGGCTGAACAACATTTCCGCCACCTTTTCCTGTCTGCGGCCATTCTTCTGGCGCAGTTTGGGTCTACTTCTCTCTTTTGGAATGCTGGGTTAAGTGAGTCCATCCACTTCATTCGAGGCCTGCCTCTTAGACGTCTTCCTTGGGTTCTTGCCTCTAGCATCTGCTTTGGAACCCTGTGATTTTTCATTCTGACAACATGACCGAACCACCTCATCTTATGCCTTATCATATTTCAGTCAGTGGTTCGACTTGTAGGTTTGTCCTGATGGTCCCCTTGCTTTACATTTCTTTTTTTTTTACTTTTTTTTTATTAGTATTTTTTTAACTAAACAGTGACATTTAAAAAAATATATATAAAAAAAGATAAATAATAATAACAACAAGTAACACTACCAGTAAATAAAAACAAATTACAAAAAGACACATACATCATTTTCAAATTTCAAAGGATACAGCTGGGAATACTATGTCCTGTTGCCATGTTCAGATACATAGTAACAGGTGCCCATCTTTGTATAAAAATATCCAATTTCAATTGAAGTTGTGCAGTCATATATTCCATTCGATATATTGATCTTGCTTTACATTTCAACCACATGATTCTTTCTTTTTGGAATTTCCATTTGCATATATTTCGCACTTCATCCTTATGTACAAGAAATCCAACGCCTGCTCTGGCTCTTTGGCTCCTTGGTACTCCAGAATGCACAAGTATAAAGCCATACTTAACTGTTTCACATGCTTGTTCTCTCTTTTTAGTCTCTGTTAGGGCTAAGAATTTTCCTTTTGTTTTGCTGATGACCTCCACAAGTTCATAAATTTTTTCCTGCCAGGCTTCTCACATTCCAAGTTCCAAAAGTCGTAGTCTGATTTTCTTGCCATGTCAGTGACCGTTTAGACAGTCCAGTTAGATTACTTAGTTTCTTTTAACCAGTTAGGTCTAAGCATAAACTAATGTGGTAAATAATATGTTAATTAGCAAACAAGCATGTACTCACAAGTAATTAAGGTAGCCTTTATTCACACATTACCTCTTGTGACTCATGTTGTACACTCAAAAAAAAATTTTTTTTTTTTTTTTACTTGTTCAAACTACTTAATTAAAATGAGCTGAAACAACTGGGGACAACTTAATTTTTTTATGTTCAATCCACATAAATTTGTTGAAAGTGTTAAGTTAACTTAATCAATTTGTCATACATCATTATTCATGTACTGTTATTGTAAAGTGGTACCACATTTTCATCATGTACTCACCTTCATGTCAACCCAAATTTTAACAATCTTCTTCTTACATCTGTGGAAAAAACAAAAGAACATATTTTAACACTTCCTCTGTGAGAAATGTTTGCTATTTAAGCCATAAACTTGTCCAAATCTTTATTTTTCTATTTGGATGAATTTGGATGCTCCTTGTAAACAGTGCTTTAACAATGGTTACGTCACATTCATGATGCCAAGAGAAAGCAACAGGGTTTACTTTTTTACTTTTAGTTCATGATCGTTAAATTAAGCATAAATTTATGTGGTAATTAATACATTAAATAACAAACAAGCATGCACTAATAAATAATTAAGATAGCCGTTTTTCACACATGAACTCTTGTGACTCATGCTGTAGTTAAAGTTAGTTCATGATTAGTGCATGGATTAACTCATCATTAATTCATAACAAAGTAATGTTTAGTTGACATATTAATACACCTTTATTCATGCACTGTTATTGTAAAGTGGTACCACTTTTTATTATTTATTCACCCTTATGCCAACCCTAATTTGTATAATTTTCTTGCATCTGTGGAAAAAACTAATAACAACATTTTGTAAAGCACTTCCTCAGTGAGAAATGTTTGTTATTTAAGCCACAAAGTTGTCCAAATCTTTATTTTTCTATTTGGATGAATTTGGATGCTCCATGTAAACAGTGCTTTACCAATGGTTACGTCACATCCATGATGCCAAGAGAAAGCAACAGGGTTTACTTCTTTCTTTTTTTCTTCGATTGTAAATATTTGATACACCATTGCACAGACAAGGTCGGTAAGCAATTCTTTTACACCAGTCTAATGCTAACACGTGTAATGTGCTAAAGTGCTTTGGTTACACTTTCAAAACAGTGTTATAGTTGCATATTTTATTTATTTGCAGTGCTGCACACTTGCCCTCCAGGCATCCATATTAAGTATTACTGTAAACATGTTTTCATTTGTTTTGAAGGACAAGTCAGATATTTCAGGGGTAATCGACAGCATGCCCGCAGATCCTGCCAATGGATCTTAAGTTGTGCGTAACCTAGAATAATCCGGGAAAAATAGTACATATTTGTTTGTAAAATAAAAACCTTTGAAGTAATTCAATGCTGCTTCTTTTCAATGCGATGTTTCTTGCTGCTAAATGCTAATTGCTTGCCTAAATCACAAGAAATTAAAGTGGCGAAAATATTGAGGAGGTTGAGAGACTGATGGGTTCCTTATCAAAATGAATTTTAAATGAGTTATAATCAATATTCAAGAAGATGGCTTTTCACCATTTATATTTCTATCAAGGATCATTAATACTTAACAGTTTAAAAAAAAAAAAACTCTTCGCAGATTGAGGTAATCCCTTACTGCTAAAAGGCAATCAGGCAAATCAGATACGATTAATTATGAATTGAACTATTACCGCAATTCCGCCAACTCCGGAACCTCGCATTAGCAAAAGTGCATGCACAACACGATTTATACACAGTTTTGCTCTCTCCTGATATTTCTACTGGGCAAATGATGCAGGGGCCTGCTTCATATGCAGCGTCCGTCCCGCTCTCCGGGTTTCATTTATATCAAAAAGACTCAAATAGGCAGAAAGTCAGAGAGCTTCCAGAATACCATATCGTTTCCTTCTCACCTTTCCTTTGTGAATCCGGCCAGCTGAAGAATGTCTCATTAATGTTGATAGCCAAGACTCAGACACAAAGACAGAGGGGGGAAAAAAACACAGCGAGAAATGCAGTGGGGTGGACGGTGGTAAAGCGGCAGTCTGGTATACGTGTCATGCAGTTAACCAAAGATACACCCTCCCTACCCAGTCTTCCTCCCTCAGAAAGCCCAGCAGTCAAGGCGCATTAGTGCAGCAAGCGGAAAGTCACATAGTTGAGATTTGCACTCCAAAAATAGTCATTTACCGGTGTGGCGGTGGCACAGGGTGGCATCTGAAAATCTGGATGCCTGAGGACACCCCCAAATAAATCTTCTCCAGCCCTACTACAAGCAGACGGTGGGAAGGAGCGAGGGGTGCAGGGGTGCTATAATGGGCTATGTGAGGAACGGAGGATCCTGAAGGAGGCCCACAGGAGAGATACGTCGCCTGTGGTCTTGCCTTGGGCAGGCCATACACAGCACTCAGGTGGGCTGTCAAACACTTGGGGTTGAGGGGAGGGGCTCCCAAAAGCCTTAACCCTCACAACACTGCAACTTTACAAGAAGCATCCTGGATGTGGTAAACAAGCATTTGTGAGGAGAACAATCTCGAGAATCTTGAATACAATGGAGGCAGAGGTGAAAGTCATTAGATTGAGGCAATTTTCTCTAATTGTTTATGTTAACAAGGAATACTATTTTGGAATGTCTACCAAACTTAAAATGGCAGCGATTGCGTATGACATTTAGTATAGCTTTGTTTTGAGGGAAACCCAATACCAAAATAAATATGTTGATTAAAAATAATTCTGTTATTTTTAACACTTATGCACTGTTGGGGATGTTTCATCCACTCTGGCATGATTGTGTGTCTTAATTTGGCCATACTGTTTCTGTGTTGCAGAATGATTTTTGGTGGCAAATCTTATTTTGACACATATTTTGGAAAAATGCTTTGAATTTTAAAAAAATCTCAACGATACACTCTCGGCAAATTTACTATCCTTTTGTTATGTTCGGGATGAAAACATCCACAGAATTAAACCGCTGTAAAAATGCATTAGATAAATATTCTTTTCAAATGTTTTTGCAAAAATTTGGTAATCAACCCCAGTCCTAATAAAAACTACTCAATTTCTTAGAAAATTAGAGGATTTAAACTTCTTAATTGCCAAATATTATAAATGATGTCACTGGTTTGGTGAAATAAACACACAAAATGATGTATTTTCAATATAAAAAGTAATTGCGGAAGTCTTGGACATGTGAAACAACACTTTGATGCATCATTTTTGATAAATTTTTATTTTGTTCTCCCTAATTTAGTGTTGGTGGCCGTTTTTGCTCCATTGACTTCCATTATAACCACACTTTTTGATTACAAAACCATGACACTATATAATCATGCATTTTTTATTGTTGTTGGTTTACTCTGTTGGGAAGAGGTAAAATTTGTACTTGTAGTGGTTTAATTTTTACTGTTGATCATCAGTTGGCACCATTACCCCTTTAGATAGGCCTGTGCAAAAAAAGAAGCTCAGTTTCTGGACTTTATATGGAGTATAACAGCAAATTAAAGTGTGTATATGTGTGTGTAATAATGACCTTTACCTACTTACCTTGATGTGTCTGAGAAAACCAAAATAAGCATAAAGTAAAAATAAACAAAGACTGTGTATTTATGCACCATGAAATATGGTTATAATGGAAGTCAATTTGGCAAAAACAGCCACTAACATTAAATTAGGGAGAAAAAAATGAAAATCTAACAATGCATTAAAGCCAATGTTGTTACTAATCATTCACATGTTCAAGACTGTGATAAAAGGTTAAAAATAAAAATCCAGTCCAATTACTTTTTATATTGAAAATACGTCATTTTGTGTGTGTTTGTTTCTTCACTAAATCAGTGACATCATTTGTGAACTTGGCAATTAAAGAGTTAAAATCCTGTAATTTTCTAAACAATTTAGTATTTTTGATTAGGACTGAGATTGATTAACAGATTTATGCAAAAAAAAAAAATGTTTTTAAATAGTTATCTGATACATTTTACAGAAGTTTAATTTAGTGGATGTTTTCATCCCGAACATAACAAAAGGGTAGTAAATTTGAACAGTGCACAAAGATTAAAAGAAGAGATTGGTAGTTCTGGTAACATTGGTAGTTGTCTAATAGGAACAATATAAAACAGCAGGTTATAATTACAGCTGTTATGATCTGTTATGATATTTGCAATTATTTATCAAGATGTTATATAAAATTCGGCTCAGGTATTGACAGAACTTCACTGTAAAGTTTCATCTTAATATTGTATACCTAACAGGTAATTCATTATAATTCATTGTTCCATCATGCAAGTAGTGTAAATGATTCATAACATCCACTTTTAGATGGAAGCATAAACATGCCTTTTTCATGCACGTCTTTAAATGCAAAGGAGCTATTTCTCCCCTACCCCCTGTCCAAAAGAGGGTGGGGCCTTTACATCTTGTGCTTTGGATACTTACATTCATAGTCAGAGCTTATTGATAAAATAAAATAATCAATTTTGGAGTGTCTTGCAGGTCTTTTTCATGCTCAAACAGCAACATTATGAATTAAAGGAAGCCGAAAATGCGAAGACTATTTTTAGACACCATATTTAAATAGACGAAATCACTATGAAAACAACAACAAACTTAATAGTAAATTGTCAATAGCACAGAAATGCATAAAGCACAGCTCAGACAGAACTCATATTCAAGTAAGACAGTTGGCCATATAGTTAGGTGAATATACTTTTATATATCGCATCTATAAATTCTTTCATTTTGGTAGTTTTGATTCTGGAGAAGGAAATTTTAGCTGTTAGGTGCATGCATAAAAGGCTTAAAAATTAGACTACTGAAGAGACTTACTTAATTCCCACTATTCCCATTATTAAGATATTGGCTCTTTATTAGTACTTGATATGATATCCAACTCTGAAAACTGGACTGATACAGTTTCAATTTACTAAAACTTCTATGTTAAGCTGCTTTGACATAATCTACATTGTAAAAGTGCTTTATAATTAAACATGAATTGAAAGTATATGATCTTATTCTAAATCCCTAATCCTACCCAATACCTAAACCTCTCTACTACCGTAATAACTATTAATAAGCAGCAAATTAGTACTTTATTGAGCTAAAATTCTTAGCAGGAATAGCAAGAACTGTACCTTAAAATTAAGTGTGACCATGTACACATTTAGATTAAATTTAATGTGGTTTTATAGTCTTTTAATTGAATGTCTTTTTTTTGTATGGCCAAAGAGAATCATGCTATATTCTGTTTTTGGGAGGGAAACTCTGCCACTGATGGTTTACATACGCTTTTGATGACAGCCGGGCTGTCAGCGTAGATTCAAAATGACATCTTTGTTTTTACTTCTCTTACCAGCCAAGGGCAATCATAGTAAATGAGCTCAGACTTCCTATACTTGACCAAGCTGGAGATAGAGGCCTCTGGCATGTCTAAAAATGGGAAAACCATACCATCTGTTCACATTCAAACATTCAACATGGATGAGGCCTGTATACAACTCTTCATAAAACCGTCAACAACAGCGCTCTGTCTCTCAATAACGCACATATTTACAAAGAGAGATGCATCGCAGCAAACATCAAAGTCTCAGAGCAGTGCTCAGCGGGACATCTGGGGAACACTGCTCCGCATTCAGCAGGGAGGTCATTATCAGCCCACGCTCACACAGTTGTCTTCATGCACAAGTCTTTTTACCGTTTTGAGAGTTAACACTGAAAAAACAGTCTGACCGTATTGTTGTAGAGTGGACTCAAGTCTACGGCAAACATCTTAGAAAGCAGAGATGAATGGAACAATGCTCAACTATTCAGATAATATCAGGTCACTATGTGTCCGTAAAAACTCATAATCATCTTCATTCAACAAGTGGCAAAAGAAAACGTGAAAACAAAATGTCAGAAAGTAGACAGATATAGACACACACACAAAACAAACCATTCAAAAGTGAAGTTAGCAGTCCAAAGCAATAAAACAAATCAAATCATCCTTAATTCAAAATAAATAGCCTGTAACTCTCTAACTCTACAATCCATCTCTAGTTAGCGAAACGAAGTATACAAAAAGAGCAAAAAATAGCTTGCATAGCATTCATTAGCTACAAATAAATAAAAAAAATCTCTCTCTAATAGTTCCCTAAATCCCACAGCTCCCTGCACTATAGAGCGCTGAAAGAAAGATGCGAAAGAACGCCGTCTCCCACAAGTGCTTGTTAGGCCCAAATTATTATTGCAATGAATAATTTTAAAAATAAATAAGTAAATAAATAAATAAATAAAAAAGGAAACATTTATAGATCTAAGTATTATCAGAGGACTGAAAAGTTTGTTGCCGAGCTCCAGAGACTCGTTTGAAATTTGCTTTTGTTTTTCACTTTGATCTTTAACGGTTTACCTCTCCTCCAGCACTTCACCCTATACCTACCCACTGATGCGGATTCACACATTTCAACGCCATCAAGTCGGACACTATTGCATGACATAACTTCAACATTATTAATAATACAATTACTGTATTTCTGTCGCTTACCATAAGTGGAAAATACATAAATGTTGTCATAGTTGAGGAAATGTGATTATACAACACTGCCTAATTTGTACTTGAACAGTGATTTCTGAAATGAATAATGCTGTAATGTTCTGAAAAAAAAACGGAAAATAGAGAACTGAATAAGAACTTTGCTGGTAATAAGATTATTGTAGGAATTATGGATGAATTAATCAAAAGTAGTGTTTTTACACTTACACAAATTGTGACATGGAATAGTATTAAACTTAATATTTCTGCATGTCTGTGTGAATAACTGGTGGAGTTTGGTTTACTACAAGCACACGATTTTCCTCTCCAGAGCTAAACTGAGAGTCACTTTACAAATAGAAGGGCTATTGTTACATCAACTTTAAAAAAAAAAAAAAAAAAGATTAATTCTACAATTGTTCTTCAGCCTTTTAATTTTAACCTAAAACAGAGTTTGTGAAAAAAGTCAAATATTTTATGTAGGAACCTTTTATGTAATGAAAACGTTTATATGTATTAGTTTTAAGACCACATACCAGTATCAACCACCCAGAAAGTCAACTGCCTAGCAACATGATAATATAACTAACATTTGATAATATGACCTTGACAATTAAATAATCAACCTCTAGTATTAAAGTAGCATTTACAAAAAAAAACATTTTAATTCTCACTGAAAAAAATAATGTCTGCAAAGTTGTTGCAAACAATTTACTGTATGTGTTGAATTTAAACAAATTAAATTTAGTAATGTCCAACTTATTTTGTTTGTTGAAATTCAGCCTAAATAAATAGTTTACAACCACTTAACTTAAAAAAAATTTGTAAATCCAAGAAATCATCTTTGAATAATTTTTTTCAGTGCTGTCTTCATTTACTTCCCATTGACTCCCATGGTATGGGAAATACACATGCCAATGGGGACCAGAAAATGTTTGGTAACACACCCATTCTTTAAAATGTGTTATTTTGAGCAGTTTTGGGTTTGAGGGTGAATAAATGATGATAGATTTTTCATTTTTGGGTGGCCCATTTTGAAGAGGCAAGCACTGTTCACATTTTATTTGTTCTCTAAACTAATTCATACTTACAATTTTATCCCTGGTCATGCGTTTTAACATTTTTACTTTCAACATCTACATAAGAGCTTATTTGACTAAAACAAAAAGATTCAAACCCTTACTCAGCATAGCAGGGTGCTGAATACAGGCGGGGACTGTGCAAGAAAAAATCTCAGATAGAAAAAAAGCTCAGCTAAATAAATGGGGCAAAAGACAAGACAGACAATGAGTGCAAAATTGGGAGAGACAGACAGAGACGGCAACACTCGTAGCTGACTCCAGACTACTCTCCATCCTGTCCCGTTGGGACGAGCACCAGTAGAGGGGGAACAACTCAACCCTCGGCTCCGGTTCTGAGTGATATTGTAATGAGCCAGTTTCACTGGCCCTTCAACAAACCCCCCAACACACACACACCTCAACCAGCTCCCCAGGCCCCCGAGCGGCTCGCTCCATTCCGTTTCATCACACTTCAAACAGGCCTGGCGCTCCACAGGCCTGCACCAGACCAGGGGACGCAACATCTGCATGAGGAGCGAGGAGGGGAGGCGTGTCTCACGGGGGGACGCACAGTGTCTCGGAGCAGATGTCACATGAACCTGAACAGCAGGACGGGGAGGATGCCGTGAGGCACACTGCAACAGGTTGACAGAGAGAGAGAGAGGGGGTGGGGGGTGGGAGAGACCGTTCCAGCATAGTGGCTTCCCCCTTTTGGGGACCCTCTGATTCAGATCTTTCTCCACCGTTGCCCCCTTCTGCCCCCTTTGACAATAAAATTAAGTAATTAGTCACCCTCGTCCTCATAAGCTAATCATGTCCATGTGCTTTTTTCATTATTAAAATCGTGTCGTCCCAGGGTGCTCCCTGAGGGCTTCTCCTGGTAAGGGTTGGTCCGGCTGGGAGAAGATAGGCTGTTTCAATAGTCCCTCCGGCAAAGAAAGCCACGCATCATGGACCTGCTACTAAACCTTACATAAAATGCATTGATTTCTTAAGGGAAAAGCAAGCTGTTTTGTAACATCACTTAACATTGGCACCAGTTCAACTCTCATCTCCCTGTTCTAAAGGGTTGTTGCTCTCAAAGTTGTGAAAAAGTTCCCCACATTGATTGACTCACTCACAGCACCAACCAACATAATGCTGCTAATGTGTTGACACTTTAAATGCCTGCTTATTTGTTAGTGCTTTCATATATGTTTTCCATTCATTTAGTATACAGCTTGTTAGTAAATAAAACCATAGTTTGCCCAAAAGTGAAAATGTACACACTACTCTCCCTCAAGTGGTACCAAACCTTTATGATTTCATTTCTTCTGCTGAACAAATACTATGGATGTCAATGGTTAAAGGATTCCAGCTTTCTTCGCTATGTCTTCCTTTGCATTCCACAGAAGAAAGAAAGCCAAACAGGTGTGGAACAGGTAAAGGGTGAGTAAATGATGACAGAATTTTCAGTTTTGGTTGAGCTATCCCTTTAATATATAACTTTATAAAGTTTCAAATGAGCAAATGAAAGAAAATGACACCACAAATAGACCAAATAAGTGACAGACCGTCTGAAATCTGAGCGGTCCAAATGCTATTCGTGCAGTGTAATCAGGCAGCGCTCTCACTAATTATTTCAGCGGACCGGATGCACTCCCAATTACCAGCAGATACGCCAAAGCCTGCGTAGAACAATCAAGCACAGCGTACGCTCGACTACACTGATTCCCCATGCTGTTGTCGGATATCTTCTGCTGCAATGGGCCTCGATTGGAAACAAATACCTTTCGCTGACCTCCAGCACCGAATGTGGCGGCGACCGAACAACTGCTGATTCACCCCCAACCCTTTTGCTCTGCATCCATGTACTGGATGTGCTACTGTGGCTAAATGTAATTAGAGAGCACATTAAACTTTGCCACAGCACTTTCCAACATCGTTTCCGTTCGTTTTGTTGCCTTTATTTGTTTTGCAGAGTGAGGCGTCCCGCAGAGCGTGGAGACAAGCTGCCGTGTTCTTCTCATTACACATTCAGACTGTTTTTGTCACCCAGTCGACTGGTGCCTCCAAACAGCTGTTTTCCCTGGCAGTATAAATAAGCATTTGTTCTGACATGAAGGGGAAAAGAGGGAGAGAGAGATAGATGGGGTAAAAAAGCCAAGCTCTGAACAGGCAACATCGGGAAAAGGAGAGAGGATACCACGGAGGCTTTGTAGCGGGTAAAATATTCTTATTATAACCTCAATAGCCAAGCAACAGATAACACATTATGCTGTTGACTATTCAGTCAGGATGTTTAGAGGAGATTTGAATGCTAACGTTGAGCATAAGCGTGGTTTTAGCTATTTTCAGCTGTGATGGGCCCTTCCAACTCATCGCTTGAAGCTCAAGTTGAGCTTGGCAGCTGAAACATCTCTACGCTCCCTATCCAGAAACACATAAATAAATAAATGGTGTCAGGAGTATCACTGAGGGGTAACAGGCCTTCGCTTCATCAAAGCATTATGGGTGCCAGTGGTACAGGGCGTACAAATACGGTAGCACTTTTATCACAGGCCAGTAATGAGGGATAACTTCACCACAGTAATGGCAATCTCAGCATATTCATTTTTTAGCAGCTGCAATTACCAAGTTCTGTTGATATTTCTCACCAATTTATACTATTTAACATTAAGTAATACAAGAAAACTCTTTGGTTATTAAGGATATAAGAAAAAGATGGTTATTTTATGCCAACTTGTGTAAACATCTATCACTAGGCTTTAAATAAAGTATTTTAATCAGTTGATTTTTTTTTTTTTTTAAAGATTGTTAGAATGTAGTTAGGGGAGAGTGGGGACACTTTTTTTCATTTCCTTCAGTTTCTCAAAGACAATTTTTTGTGGAAACCCAAAATTTTAATATAATAAACCCACATCTGTCAGACACTCACCCACATTGCTATAATATGTGTACATATGATAATAAATGCAGAATGTAAACTTAAACAGACAAAGTCAAATGTTGCAACTGACCCTGAGCAGGGGGACGTTTGCAACATTCATTAAATTGTTATAATAAAAAAAAATTCTAAAACATCAGGTTGGATTTAATTTACATTTTTTGGTAAGCAGACTAAATGTAAATTGGTTAAATTGTTAAATGTGTTAAATTGGCCATATAGACACAGACTATTAAAAGAACAAGCAACAACCAATTATCAGGCCTAAAAAATATATATTTTTGCAGAAAATCTAGACTGAATCTTTACTAAACTACATCTTTGATATTTGAAATGAATGAATTAATCAAAGAATTAATTGTTTCTAATTAAAGTACATAGAAACTGTGATAAAATTTAAGTTGTACACTGTTATTATGGCAAGCTTTTAAATAAATGTTGTATATGGGGACCCAACTCTGTCAACCTTGATTAAACTGTCTATGCTAGGGAGATACAATAGCTTTAATGCTTGATAGCTATAACTATTTAAAGCTAAGAACACAGTGATTTAAATTATACGAATGAATAATGTTTCACGACAACTGAAAAATGTTCTAAATATAAAATTTTTTTGCTATTTTTTTAACCTAAAATTAGTTTTATACTGAAGGAATGGTCACATACGGCTGATTTCTCTCAGATTGAAGGATGGTCTAACTGAGAGTATGTAGTATGAATATCATCACTCTAGCTCATTCTTGAATGGAGGAATAAGTGTTGTTGCAACTGCCCCATGTTGCAACCGTCGCCACTTTCCCTTATGTGTAATATAAAGGGATATTTCACAGAATAAGACCTTTTTTTTTTACTTCTTATTTAGGATTTTTCAATGTTTTTTTCAGAACAACGCCTTCCCAAACAATTTAACCATTTGAGTATCAGTAGACTGTCTGCTTAATATCTGTTGATACGCTCCTTTAACAGACATTTAACTGACTATAAGAAACTTGGCAAGTACATGTCAACTTACACTAACCCCAACCCCAACCCCAACCTAACAGTCTACTTATAAACTAATGAGAATTAGTTGGCATGTAGATGCAATGTAACTTAAATTCAACAAACTGACCATCAGAATAAAGTGTGACCAATTCTTAAAATAAAATAAGAACAAATTATACAAAATAAATAAATAAAAAGTTACTGCCATCATAGATACTTTTCAGGAGATAAATTTGTACATCAAGTTACACGCAGATTAAATTAAGATTATAAACTTTTTGCAGAACATATTTAAAACATTGAACAGAGTTTTGCACATTAGAAAGAGCCACTAATAAACTTAAACACAAAAGCTTTAACTTAATAAGCTAAATATTGTAACCTGCATTGTTGACTCCATAAACTGGATCACTTTAACACAAAATAATTATTAGCATTGCCCATAGTAATAGAATGGCTATAAAAGACAAAGAAGGTCAACAAAAATTCTTAGTTGCAAAGGTAATTACAGTGCTCAGCACACACCCTACTACATTTGTCATAAAACCTTAGGTTTCCTTTCAGAATTAACATTTTCTATGAGATACTATACTACAAAATACTGATTGCAAACAAGATTTGTTAATTTGCACACATAAAAAAGTGATTTTCCTAACAAATTCCTTCACAAAGCATGCCTAGAAATTGCTAGGGCCCATGCTGAATAAGATGAAGACTACTGGGACTCTATACTCTGGAGTAATGAGACAAAGATCACTGTTTTTGGAACTAATGGTTTTAAAACAGTATGGCATCATAACGATGAGGATTTCAAAGAAAAATGCAAGGTGCCTACAGTGAAACATGGGGGTGGCCTTATGTGGGGCTGCATGAGAGCTGCTAGTGTTGGGGAGCTGAATTTCAGTAATGGTATCATGAACTCAACAATGTACTTCACTATACTGAAGGAGAAGATGCCCTCACTCTGTGCGCTTGATCGTCATGCACTTTTCCAAAACGACAATGAACCTAAACACACATCTAAAGCTACTGCTGCATTTCTGAATGGGTAAAGGTAATTGAATGGCCAAGTACAGTAGAAGTCACAATTATTAAACCCCCTGAATTATTAGCCCCCTGTTTATTGTTTCCCCAATTTCTGTTTAACGGAGAGAAGATTTTTAACACATTTCTAAACATAATAGTTTTAGTAACTAATTTCTAATAACTGATTTATTTTATCTTTGCCATGATGACAGTAAATAATATTTTACTAGATATTTTTCAAGACACTTCTATACAGCTTAAAGTGACATTTAAAGGCTTAACTAGGTTAATTAGGTTAACTAGTCAGGTTAGGGTAATCTAGCAAGTTATTGTATAACGATGGTTTGTTCTGTAGACTATCGAAAAAATATATATAGCTTAAAGAGGCTAATAATTTTGACCTTAAAATGTTTTTAAAAAAATTTAAGCCAAAATAAAACAATAATTCTCCAGAAGAAAAAATATCATCAGACATACTGTTAAAATTTTCTTTTTCTGTTAAACATCATTTGGGAAATATTTAAAAAAAGAAAAAAAAAATTCAAAGGGGGGCTAATAATTCCTATTTCAACTGTATGTCTCCTGATCTGAGCCCAATCGAACACCTGTGGGGAATTCTGAAGCAACAGGTTGAACATCACTCTCCATCCAGCATCCAGGCTCTAAAAGAGGTTATTCTTGAAGAATGGAAAAATATAGATGTTGTAATATGTCACCAACTTGTTCGTTCCATGCCTAGAAGACTTGGTGCTGTCCTTAAAGGTGCAGTATGTAAGTTTGACACCCAGTGGTTGAACTAGGTATTGCAGTCCTGAATCATAATAAAGGTACGCCGGGTTGCCAGTTTGAGGGATTTTAAACTGTGTTCTAAATAAAAGCAACGACACGCGATTGAGGGAATATTCTCCATATTAAAAGGAGTTTTGGTTCTAACCAACACCTCGAATTGATTTATTAGAAGCGGCTTCTATTTCTCACAGCTGAACAACAGAAACCTATGACAGATCACCTCAGGTAAGCCTCGTGTGCTTTATTCAGTGCTAAATGCTAACAATGCGAGTTTGAATGCATTTTACATGACGTGTATTACCATATACTGAAAGCAGAAAGTTCACTTCACCTTTAATGATGTTAAAGAGGGTTAACATGTATTAAATAGATTCTAAACCTTACCGTTTTGTGAGTGAGTGCATATTCTGTGCTTCTGAAAGGCTGTATTTAAATTTCTGCCGTGTTTTTGTGGTGCAAACAGCCAAATGGCTCATCACTCATAACAATCTCGTCACAGCGTGTTGTTAGGACACGCGATGTAACCTGCTCACGTTCCTAATATTTATGTCATTTGCTAATTAACGTCATGTGGAACTGAATCTGTCTCATTTTGACATCTGATACGTTCCACTACACTGTAGCATTTCGCTCATGGACGCATGCTTTCAGAGTCTTTCTGAATGAATGAATGAATGAAATATGCTGTTTTCCAACAAGGCAACCCGGGGTGCTGAATTATAATTTGCTAAACTGGCATGTGCATGTGAAAATTACCTAAACAAAGACATCGTTCCGGCACGGAAAAAAACATTTTCAAAGCAGAATATCTGACTTCAGCATTGTTTGTCAGTTAAACAAGTATGTTCACTTGGGATGTTTCTTAAATATCTGCACACATATTATTGTATTTTTATGCTTTAGAAGAGTCAAAAACTTACATACAGCACCTTTAAAAATCATGATGCTCGTACAAAATACTAGATGTAGTAGTTTTTGATGCGGAGTGTATACAACCAATTTGAGTAAAACTGAAGATTTTGTGATCCAAGTTAGATTATTAATTTAATGTTATAGAGTTAAATAAGTGTTCAATTAAATCTCAGCCTTGTGAAAAGCTTGAAAATTGTGCTTTTGTTCATTGAGCTACTGATTAAATTCATACTTTTTAAAGGGGGTGTAGTCGTTTATGCTGAGCACTGTATAGTCAACAGAATGTTTAAAGGGGACCTTGAAAAAAATAAAGTGTTATTCTTCTGTATTCTGCAGAAGAAAAAGAAAATTACACAACTTCAGAAAAGACATTGAAAAAAGAAAAGTTAAGAAAAAAACTGAAGTTTTATTATTAGGTGAACTATGAACTACGAGGGAAAGGAGATAAAGACTAACAAAGCGAAACAAACCTGTGGCCTCATGAAATTGTGCAGGGGGTGATGAGAAAGATCTTCCACACTGTGATTCAACAGCATACTAA
Source organism: Danio kyathit (assembly GCA_903798195.1). Lineage (NCBI taxonomy): Eukaryota > Metazoa > Chordata > Actinopteri > Cypriniformes > Danionidae > Danio > Danio kyathit. The sequence goes on along the minus strand of LR812539.1, from coordinate 24,660,302 downwards.
CAGCCTTCTAATTAAACATCGTCTCCACTCAGTAGCTCTGAAGTGATCTGCCAATCATCCTGCAGGAACGCATCACATCCTGTTAGCTGCCAATCACACGATGCTGAGTTCATGACAGGCGCCGGCGAAACCTCTTTCTTAAAATATGGACCTGCTTTTCTTCAAACCCACAGCTGGAAAAAAAAACAGAGAGAGCACACATGAGCGTCCTGGTGGAGTTTCATGCCGTTTATGTAGATTAAGCGCATAATAAATAAGTAAAACCAATAGCTACTTTCAGACATTAGCCTGAGGGGATAAACATCTATTAGCAGATTAAACAAAAATAATAACGGCAAGTCACTCATCTTAAAACGCAGAAAGTTAAAAGACACCGAGCAAAGGGGGGAATGAAGTCAAGTCATTTCATATAGCCTTTTAAAACAATTGACAGAATTTTTCATGAAAGAGAAAAGAAAATCAACATTTGTATTATTCAGTGGCAGCTAAAAACATCTTTTTTTTGCAAAGAAAGTGACACTTAAGAGAGAAGCTAACCACCCTTGATAATCTGCAGAGCACCCTTAATTGAGAGTAATTAATTACATATTTATGGCTGATATTCTCAGTCAACAGAGCTGTTAAGGAGTCCTAGTGTGCCCGACAAACAGGGAGTTTAAGCACGGCGAGCAGGCAGAAGCTGAAAATGACAGCTCATCCCCTGGGAGCTCTAACTCTGGAGGAGTGAGGGCCATGGAGAATACAGGTGTTCACACATACAGCTGGGTTGATGGTGAGGAACATATAATGGATTCTAGGTCTGACAATGTGAGTAGACACAGCGTTCACTCGTGCTTTGAAATCCAGACCGGTTGTTATCAAAGAGATGCTTCACACGCCAAGAATGAAACTGGAGATGAGCTGAAGATTTTACTGTGCGGTCATGAGTACTGCAGATACAAGAGGAGCTCCTGAAGCTCAGCTGCAGATGTCCAACCTGATTCCATCAGCAACTTCAGGGGAACTAAATACATTTGGATCCGTTTAAGTACAACTCATACTACTGCGCTAAAGTTTGATATGTTGAAGTAGCCATATGCTTAGTATTTGAATGATATTATGTACAAATGACTTATCACTCCATTGAATGGGCGTTATCAGTGGTTATCAACTGATAGATATGGGCCAGTAGGGCTGGTAGGCTCAGAAGGATGTTATCATCCATCCACATGGTTAATCAGCTATATTAATAGAAAAGACTCCAGATCCAGAGCTGTTTTTACATTACTGTGACGGTTGGGTTTAAGGTTGGGGTAGGGGTAGACATTAATAAAATACAATTAATAGGAAATTTAATAAATAATATAAATTCTCTGGCAGCACGGTGGCGCAGTGGGTAGCACAATCGCCTCACAGTAAGAAGGCCGCTGGTTGGAGCCCCGGCTGGGTCAGTTTGCGTTTCTGTGTGGAGTTTGCATGTTCTCCCTGTGTTCGCATGGGTTTCCTCTGGGTGCTCCGGTTTCCCCCACAAGTTCAAAGACATGAGCTATAGGTGAATTGGGTGAGCTAAATTGTCCGTAGTGTATGTGTGTGAATGGGTGTGTATGGATGTTTCCCAGTGATGGGTTGCAGCTGGAAGGGCATTCGCTGCGTAAAACATATGCTGGATAAGTTGGCGGTTCATTCCACTGTGGCGAGCCCAGATTAATAAAGGGACTAAGCCGAAAAGAAAATGAATGAATGAATAAATAATTCATGTGGCTAATCAGCTATACTAATAGAGAAGACTCCAGATCCAGATCTGTTTTACTGTGACAGTTGTGTTTAGGGTTGAGATATAGGGATAGGCGTTAATAAAAATACAATTAATGGGAAATTTAAAAAATAATATCAATAATTCTTGTTAACTTCTGGCCGCAGCTGTATGTTATCTATAGCTGATAAACCATGTGGATGGATGATAACATCCTTCTGAGCCTACTAGTAGGCGCAGAAGTCCCCTACCGGCCCATATCTATCAGCTGATAACCACTGATAACACCCATTCAATCGAGTGATAACATTCGAATCAGCTAATTCCTCTTCCCACAGATCAGCGAAAATGACTAAAGATGCTAGTTAGTTTGATGGCTTGGCTAAAACAAAGCTATAATTGGGCTGTCAGTGAAAATATAATAGATGTCTAAGAATAGCCCAAAAATAGACTAGTTATCAAATACACAAGAATGATTGACTGCACATGAGTGTTTAATTTCTGTAATTGATTGGTTGTTTTGATTTTCAGGCTCCCAAAATCATTCATTCATTTACTTTTCGGCTTAGTCCCTTTATTAATCCGGGGTCGCCACAGCGGAATGAACCGCCAACTTATCAAGCACATGTTTTACGCAGCGGATGCCATTTCAGCCGCAACCCATCTCTGGGAAACATCCATACACACTTATACACTACGGACAATTTAGCCTACCCAATTCACCTGTACCGCATGTCTTTGGACTGTGGGGGAAACAGGAGCACCTGGAGGAAACCCAAGCGAACGCAGGGAGAACATGCAAACTCCACACAGAAATGCCAACTGACCCAGCCGAGGCTCGAACCAGCGACCTTCTTGCTGTGAGGCGACAGCACTACCTACTGCGCCGCTGTGTTGACCGGCAATTAATCAACAAAAACACATTTTATATACAGCTATGGAAAGATTTAAGAGACCACTTGAAAGTTCCCGGTTTGAATAAAACTTAATTTTTGTTTTGTTCTGCAAACTACTGATCACATTTATTCTAAATACTAAAAAATGCAATTCAAAGTTATTTTGAACAATCTATTTATCTCTGACCCCAAACAAATGACTATAATAGTGTGTAACATGCTATGCAAACTAATAGGCGTGGGCCAGTATAAGATTCTAATGGTAGGATAACCCTGGATAAAAACATCACAGTTTGACGGTATTGTAATCACTGCTTTAAAATATATTCTATTTAAATGTCTGGGTAAAAAAACAAGAACTTTTTTCAGTTGAGCACAATGGCTGCGTCCGAAAAAGCATATTTCCATACTATATAGTACACTTAAAAACAGTATGTGAGCTGAGTAGTAGGTCCGAATTCATTGAACAACAGTATGCAAAATGTACCTGGATGACCTACTTCTTCCGGCAAGATTCTGAAGTGTGCATTCGATGGGAGTGAAGTGGGTGTGTCACGTGATCTTGATAAAATGGGGGATGTAGTACATCTGAGCTTCATTCATACTACTCACATTCATACTGTATAGAAACATTTTAAATATTATGGAGCAGTAAACATGTCAGGCTAAATACTTCAAGTGAATCATTGACTTCTGCTGTCTTCATTAGTGTCAAAAACACCGATTTCTTTACAATTTAAAAAGGCATCTTTGGATATCTTTTCTGCTGGAGATACTGTAAACGTAAAAAAAAAATCGTACATATACCACAAGAACGGTAAAACAAAAAAAGTTTGACGGTTTTAAAACCTTGACTTTTCCAAACCACGGTATACCTAGAAAACGGATATCGGCCCATGCCTACCAACTAACACCATGCCAACACACATCATAAGAGGAATACCATGACTGACAGCCTGATTGACCGAGGTTGAACTCGACTTTCCTCATACATTTTTACAGTATGCATTTAAAGGCCAGCACCCCTTGAGCCATATATCTAGCCAAGCCCCAAACATGGCGTATTGATTTTTCTAATCTGTTTACTCCTTTCCTGCACTTTCCAGTCGACTGCTGGAGAGCATGGTTTGCCCTGGGGCGTTCAGTGGAGCCCAGCATGTTTCAGCTTTGATCATCGTTCAGCCAGCGGATTAACATATGCAGACTCTCTTCCTCCCTTTGTCGTCAACCCTACTAATAAATCTATGGCTTCCCTCTGATCAACTGCAGGCCATGAATCAATCAACCCACCTCACGTCCCAACAGTCTCCACAAAGATGGGATCTCTTTGTCTGCTAGGCTGAAGATGGCAAAAATCAACCAAGCTGCATAGACATATGCCGTAAAGTCATAAATGCAATGAGATCACGTTAAGCCATAAAGGATTCTCATTGCGTTGACCAAAAACTGTGATTTGTACACGACGAGTCCATTATTGCTGACACCAAAGAGGTGGGATTGTAAGACTATTGTTTAAATTAATAGCTCAGTAGTCTCAAAGATAATCAATTTATATTAGAAAACATGCACATAACAGAGCTTTATTAACAAACTGTATACTTTAAATCACGAAAATTTCACATTTTCACATTTTAGTAACTAACCAAACAGGTTTAAACTACATATAAGCAGTGGTGGAAAAATTGTACTCAAGTAAAAATTACTTACCCAAAAATGTAGTGCAAGTAGATTAAAAGTATCTGTTGTAAATATTACTCAAAGCATGAGTAAAAGTAGCCATTTTAAAAGTACTCAAATGTAGTGAGTAGTGAGTATTACGCTGTGAAAGGTTGATGTGTCAATTTGTGCATGTGTGTGTGAAAACGTAACATTCTGTAGTGCATTTAGTGATTGTTTAAGGTCATTTGGTGACTTCAGTCATCATACAGTAGACATACGCTAACTTCTCATCAGTGACATGAAGTCTAAACAGTCTCTTGGTCATTGCGTGTAATAATTTTGTGTCTTGAGGTTGTTCTGTATAATGCGATTTTCTATGTGGGATTTGATTCGATGGCAGTCACAGAGCTGATTATTTAGCTTCTAGGACTGAACTTCTTCTCTACTAGCCATAGACAAGAAAAATAATAAAGTAGTGCCTACAGGTTGAAGGAAAATAGTGGAGTAAAAGTACTCTAGTGAAAGTAAAAGCACACATTTTTAAAGCTACTTAGTAAAGTACAATTCCTGAGAAAAACTACTCAATTACAGTCATTTGAGTATTTGTAATTTGTTACTTCACAAAACTGCATATAAGAACATTAACTCAGGGATTAGTAATGTACAGAAAATTACCCAAGATTAATTTTAAGCAAAAAATAAATAAATAAATAAATAAATAAATAAAAACAAAATAATTCAATGAATTCAGGGTTTAGAAATAACCAAGTGCTAACTATTTCTGATGTGAAAAGCCCAAGTGACTTTATAATCAGACCTTTTCATATAAAAGTAGTAAGTGATAAACAAAGCATTAAGATAATGGAAAAGGCACACCCTAATAAGGAAGAAGCCTGGGACTAAAAGTTTAATTTGTCTTAAAACTAATTTATTTTTCAACAGTAGTCGCTGTACCTTTAAATACAGACATGTGAGTCTATGACCTCCTCTCTGAGTCTGCACTGGCAAACACTGGCATTCAGTTTAACAAAAGCAAAAGCTCACCAGGGACTGAAGAGGACTGGCCTCATTGGCAGCTGATGGAAGTAGGGCACTAATGTTTCTACTGCACATTAGCTCTGCTAAATGTTCCCTTAAAGAACCCCAAAAACAACTGGTTCTGTTTGACGGTAGACCTACAAAAAATGATCTGAATAGTCATTAATCGAAGTACAATAAAAATAATATATATTATTATATACTGTATATAATATATAATAAATAAAAAAATTTATTTCATTTTGAAAATAATAAATAAATCATTCAATCAGAAACTACACTATAACCTAACCATTCACTTTCCTTCTGCTTATTCCGTGCTTTACCAGTTGTCGCCACAGTGGAATGAACCGCCAACTTATCTGGCATATGTTTTACAAAGTATACTGCCTTTCAGCAGCAACCCAGCATTGAGAGCACAACCTCCAGTGCTGGGAAACACACACACTCTCCCATTCACACACTACAGCCAATTTTGTTTACCCAATTCCCCTATATTGCATGTTTTTGGACTGTGGGGGAAACCAGAGCACCTGGATAAAGCCCATGCACAAACAGGGAGAACATGCAAAATACACACAGAAGGGCCTCCTGGTCCAGCCGGGAATCGAACCAGTGACCTTCTTGCAGAGCGGTAACCATGCTAACCACTTAACTCATAACCAGAAATTGACTCACCTAAATAACTATTCTGACCTCAAAAAGGGTGATTTAGAAACATATACAGCTCAAATATTAAGCTGGTTTTACTGGATCATTTCTGAAATTCTTCAACTAAACTTTGGGATTCATACTAAGAAAATCTGCTTTACTTTACAAAGTAAATGCCATATATCATTTTTGAAAATATTGTCATTATTTCAGAAGTGAAACTTTATATAAAAAAAAAAAAAATGACTTAGTAGACGTAGCCTTCTTAACCCTTGGCTAGGCAAATAATTATTCTGAACAGGAAGAGCCCTTACCCTCCTTCTCACACTTGTTGGATAAGAAACGTTCTTTATTTTATGAAATTAGAGAAAATTAGGTACTCTCTTCACAGATATAGCACTATTTTCATTAAATTGTGGGAACCCTTTTGCAAACATGTCCAAGCACTTCAGCTTAAATCCCCACCCCCTACTCACAGCTTGGTAATGGGTACTAGTTCTGGTCAGAACATTGTAGACCTGTATTTTCTATATGTAAGATTGCACTAGTGTTTTTGCTTAAAATACTCTTCAGTGTATTTGCTTATGGTTACATGTTTATGTTGTGCTTTTTGTATATTTTTGTAATATGCTTTACGATGTATAAATAAAACATAAAAAAGTGAAACTTTAAAACTATTTACATTGTAAAAAATGCTGAGTTTCACACAATTCTTTCATGTTGTCCCAACACCAACCATCATCAAGACCAACAATTGTTTTTACAAATTTAAGTGGATTGAACATAAAACAGTTAACTTAACTGTTTTATGTTCAATCAACTTAAATTTGTAAAAAAGATTAAGTTGTCCCAAAATAATTGAGAATTGTGTTGTATCAACTCATTTTCAAGAAGCAGTCGGAACGCAGTTTCAGAGTACAATTCACAATGTGCATTCCATTTTTGCGATTCATTAGACTTTTATTTAGATGTAATTCAGAACACACACACACACAAAAAACATTGATAAACATATGGAGAGACCCAATCATTTTTGGGTTAAAGTTAATTTATTTACCTCAGTGGGTACCACACTCTTGGGTATAGTAATTTAAAATTTAAAACAACACAGCATTTTTAGTGTATAAAACTTCATTATGCAACTGTGAGAAAAACCAACCGAGAAACATGTCTTCCATAAGACCAAATAAGCAGATATTCTACACATTGCACTGCTAATGGGCAGAAAACTGCAGTGAACAAAGTCCATAAACAATCCTGTGCGAGCAGCAAGGAGTACAGCGACCTTTGAGTTTGGAGTTGAGGCCCTATTAAAACTGAGCCCAGCTCACTGCCAGGATGCGCATCCCCTAACCGCAGAAAAGCAATCTCGCAGCAACTGCTAGGCAATCAGCGGTGCACCGCGCGGGGTTGAGACAGCGATGACCTGCTGATTCCACAACAGCAGAGGTGAACCAGCCTCAACACACTGATGAGTGCTGCACAAACATCAAACAGGCACACAGGACCTCCCCACGACCTGCTTCGGCAGCCTCGTCTGACGCCTGTGCCTTTTATTTGGGCTGATAGCGGAGGGCGGATTGGCAAATATCGATCATGGCAGTGTTCGTAAAACTCTCCCTTCAGATTTGAGAGGTGATTATGGTTGGACCCAGCTGATGCTGCTGTGTGTGGGGTGGGTGATTGTGATTAAAGAATCCAAACATACCACAATCTCATCGCTTGTAAACTGCTCTTACCCTTAAGATCAGTGATTCCCAGTGTTTGTTGTCTTAAGTACCCACCAAAGCTCCATCCTTTGGGCTCAAGTACCCATTCAAAAGACAGAAAACACTAAAATGTATTCCATGTAAAGGAATACTTTACTTAAAAATGAAAAATTGGCCTTCATTTATTTATTTCATGTCCTTTCAAACTTGTATTAGATACTTCTCACCATAAAAAATAAATAATTTTTTAAAATCCATTTTAGGGTCAAAATTATTAGCCCCCTTAAGCTATATTTTTTTTTTTCGATAGTCTACAGAACAAACCATCGTTATACAATAACTTGCCTAATTACCCTAACCTGCCTAGTTAACCTAATTAACCTAGTTAAGCCTTTAATTGTCACTTTAAGCGGTATAGAAGTGTCTTGAAAAATATCTAGTAAAATATTATTTACTGTCATCATGGCAAAGATAAAATAAATCAGTTATTAGAAATGAGTTATTAAAACTATTATGATTAGAAATGTGTTAAAATATATATATATATATATACACAGTTGAAGTCAGAATTATTAGTCCCCTTTTTAATTTTTTTTCTTTTTTAAATATTTCCCAAATGATGTTTAACAGAGCAAGAAAATTTTCACAGTATGTCTGATAATATTTTTTCTTCTTGAGAAAGTCTTATTTGTTTGTTTTCAGCTAGAATAAAAGCAGTTTATATCTATATCCAGACATTGTGAGTCAGTTTGGTCGAAAGATCAATTATCTCATCCTAAAAAAGTGCTGAAATTATGTATAAAGTTTCACAAGTTTAGTGATCAACATGATTTTATTTGTACATTCAGATCATGATGCGCCATTTCTACAGAGGTTTTAAAATGTATTCTATTAATCAACATTAAAGAAATCATGATAATTTACACAATATTTACTCACTCTCAAAGAGTTTCAAATCTTTAAGAGTGTCTTTCTTCTGTTAAAAACAAAACAAGGAAGCTAAAAACCTGTAATTTTCCTACTATGGAAGTCAATGGTTACAGGTTTCCAGTTTCCTTCAAATTATCTTCTTTTGTGTTCAACAGAAGAAAGAAACTCAAAGTTTTGGAACCATTTCAGGGTGAAAAAATGAAATAATACATTTTTTGGTAAGGTACCCCTTTAATAAACACTTTTAAAATATTAGTTGCAATAAATAACAATAATTATCTCTGTTACATAATATTGCGGCGCGACTACACAATCAGTTCCTCAATCATTTACTCTTCGTTCCTTGGAATAATTTATATACAATGATAGTTTGTTTTTTTTGGTTTGGTTTTTGCTTTTTCAGCTTTTTTTAATTGTTATATAAGAGTCAATAGTCTATAGTAACTTGAGCAATTGTTTAATTTAACTGCCCATACAGTCAATTAACAAGCTAATTATAAAAATTGACCTCTACAAAAGTAGAGTTTTAAAAATCTCAATCACTTAAAGCTGAGCAGCAGTAGACATAACTTGTTCTTACGCATACACATACAATTCAGCCCTGACTTCCAACTCTGTAAGAGTGTAATAGCCATAATGTTTAAATATATGTACAAAAATACATATGTTAATATGTAACTTTATGTGTTCATTTATCTTATCTTTAACCCCGGTTTGTTTGCAATGGCTGGCTGCGCCTAATCATTGGACTGTTTTAAGTTATTGTTATGAGGTGACTTTGGTGAGAATTAAAAATGAAAGTAAGAAGGATGGAGTAACAGTTTTTGACCAGAGTTTTGTGTTTATTGTGCAAGAGCATTCAATAAACATTTGAGCATGAATGAAACTGGAAGCAATTATTACCTGACTGATTCTAAAGATTACTGATACTACAAAGAGTAAATGTAAATGTAGAGTTCTCAACTCCAGTTCATCATGGCTGCTGTCAATAGGCCAATCTTATTTTACTAAGATTTACGACGTCTCTGAAGTCTTTATCCAAAATCATCACTTTTCTCCTTGTTGACACCTTGACTTCTGGGCAGTTTAGTGTTGAGAAATTGATTCTTTGGGGTCTTCTTGTATCACGATTATGCAGTTACTCTTCATAGTTGTAGTTTATGGCATGATAAACTATGTTCCTCAATAAATCATAAATGGCAATGAAATACCGTTATTTTTAAAGTCTGTTTGCACCAAAAAGCTGCTGAGATTTATATAAGTATCATGATGTACTTCCAACTGAAACGGAATATTGAGTAGGGGCGGGGCTTTCTTTTTGCTCATAATTCCCTTTTAGCAAACTAACGGTAAGAGCGGTGCGCTTAAAGGGCCACGAACAAGATACAGGACATTCAACACAAACTGGAACTGGAAAAGTCTTTTTTTACAAAAAAAGAAGACGATTGCCAAATCCTGATTTAACCATTTCAATAATCTAAAAGGTCTCTGGTGAAAAAAAATTTCAATTTTCCTTACAAACGTATTTTTGTCGCGTGTTAGCAGACCACTCTTGCGAGCTGTGCTCTTAACGTGGAGAAATGGAAACATAACCTTTGTTGCTGCACATTTATAAAAGCAACACCGACGACCCATGTCTCTGAACAATTTTTCTACTACTTGTTTAAATTACGGTTGGCAACACAACGGGGCGTCTCTCTGAACACTGTAACAGGTAAAAATAGTCTTTGAAGCTATATCATGCATATAACTGAAGTTGCATCAACTTGTTCACAATAGAGCGCGCCGATCGATTCTAGTCAAGTCTTTCTCATAAATTAAAGGACAAATGTGCTGAAAACTCAATGAGGTCAGCCGGTGCAGACAGCCAATCTCCACACTGAAATTTACACAATGATATCATCGTCAGGATGTTGCCGCAAAATCTCTTTGTAATCCTGAAGAACAAATTTGCTCTAAACAACGCAAAAACAACCAATTTTCACGTGTTAGCTAAATATATGTGTCCTAATAGTGTTTTTAGCAATGTGGGACATATATATATATATCAAAAAATGTCTTTTGGTGTTTCGTGACCCTTTAAGAATGTTTAGACTGAAGCCATCAAACTGACATCAACAGAGACGGAGCGTAGAAGCAAACTGTCAGACATTGATTGAAGATTATCAAAACAAGATTTTTTTTTAACTTGCACATATGAATCGCTAACCTAAAAACAGCAATGTGTGCTAGCAAAATAAACATTGTCAATTTTAATTTCACGCAGACTAAAAATGTAGATATGATGGAAGTTAAATATCATACAAGTACGACAAGAGAGAATAAAACAATTTGAACAAATAAAATATATGTAATCTACATTTTTAATTCTGTCCACCCACCGCCAAACCAAACGCACAACATTTTGGCATATATCAGACAGCAAATTATGTTATGAGGACACTGGATACAGATGTGTCTTAAAACATCCTACCTCCATAGGCTGAACTTTTCAGCTTTCAAAGAGCCACAATTTCAAGCACCCACTAGAACCTTCCCAAATACTCTCCACATCCCTCTGTCAATGAGTGTCGATCAATAAGGGCCATCTTGAGTAAAACAGAGACAAAAAAGTGAGACATTACAAGGCCGAAAATACACTAAAACATATCCTCTAAATTCCAACAGATATTACTGTAACAGATAACACACCGCCTCCATTTCTTTGTCGGAACATAGACTCCAGTAATGAACGGTGCCAGTGGACTCCAGACGGGTACTCTCTCACCCCCCTTGTGTTTGCAATAGGAAAGGAGTGTTATTAATTAAGGATACGAAGCAGATTTTGACAAGGGTTCCCGAGTGGCAAGCGGTGTGGATTCTTGGCGTTGACCTGGCCCAGCGGGGGTAGCATGCGCCTGTTTGAGGAAGGGGGTGGAGGAGGGTTGGGCTGGCTCCATGCTGGCAGCCAGGCCTTCCACGTCTGCGTTGGTGCTTTGAAGTGTCACCTTGAGAGAAGAGCCAGTGGCCGGGTAGTGGAGGGAGCAGGAGCAATGAAAGGAGTGGCACCGCTTGCGTTGCCAGACACGGCGCTTTTAATATTACATGGGCTCCCGTCCATCTCTCTACACATGCAGGATATTGCTTCTGCTTGATTTATTCAGAAAGTGGATCTTTCTCTGCTCCTTTTCATGCTGTGGTTCAACACCTGTGCAGGTTTTAGCCGGGCTTCTGCGCTCGAGCGTGGTGTGTCAGGTTCTCTGTAACTTTCGATGAGAAGACATTAGGTGTCTGTCATGGCGTAGTTAGTGAGAGTGATGTTTTGATCAGAGCGGGTGTTTGAACAATGAAGCTTTAACAGTGAATCAAACGGTTCGATTAAGACAGGCAGGAGGTCGCAGGTCACATCAAGCTGTGGCATATTGATACATCAGAAATGTCACTGCATATGTACAGGATTATGCTTATACAGAGCTACACAACAGATCAATTAAATAATGATTTGAGTTGAAATTACTTTAAAATCTTACCTTGACATTAATTTATTAAGCTTTGTTTATTAAGGAACAAATAAACTGTGGAAATGTACAAAAAGAAAAAGAAATGAGCAATTCCAGCGTTAAAATATAATGGTTTGTAAACATTGACAGATTAATTTTTGAGTATTTTTTTAAAGTACTGTAAAATACTTGCTTACACATAAAATGTAGAAACAGTTTCGCTATTTTGGTAAAAACTTACGTTTTTTTTTTAATGGCAAGGTTGACATTTGCATGGAATTGCTTGAATTGACAAACCAACTAAATGAACACTGCTATAGAAATACTGACATTTTTGCACACAGAAAATTATATATATACAAGTATGCCATTTTTGCTTTAAAATAAACGTTCCTTAGCAAGTCTGCAGAGTTGTGAGAGACTGTAAAAGTCGGAAATAAAATCTAACTTCTGTGTAAAATGAGATTTCCAATTTACTAGTTTCTTTGCATTATAGAAGCAGCAACATAAACAATTAGCATCAAATGTTTTTAAGGTAAAACAAAATGGCTATTGTAGTTAAACCAAAGCAAATGGGGTATATGCACACAGACTTTTAATTTCAGCCAGCCAGCCTCAGTGCTTCCGGTCTTTCCATTATAAAATTGCTATGTTTAAGATTTCTTTAAAAAATCTGTGATTTTCACTGCCTGATAGATACGATTTGAAGTCGGTCTCAGACCGGACAAGAAACGCTGCATTAAAATCCATTTTCCTCCACTATGTCTTTAAAATATGACAGTTTATTTTACCCCAATATTTTTAATGGAGTTTCTGCACTCACCTGCTGATACTGACGGCGCTACCGGTTACACTGTCTTCCATCTCGTTTTACGCTTGAACAACTAAATGAATGGTTAAGTCTATTTAAATGAATGTATTGTAATTACATTACAACATCGATGCTGTAAAAGGAACACTATGAAATTGAAAATAGCCACATTATTATCATTGGCTAAAAAAACACTAGCTGTGAATATACCCCATTCACCATGGTTCTGCTACACTAACCATAGTTTAGTGGCCATGTTGACATGAGTCATTCTGCCAACAAAACATACGGCACTTTTACCTTTAATAATACCATGGTAAATTAAGCATCAAGCTTAGGCTAGCATTATTTTCATCACAGATAAAATTAAAAATAATTATAAAAGAAGACGTACCTTTCAGTTTTCGTAACCTTAAATGAAATTATTAGTTTGAAGTTTTCAAAACCGAAGTTCAACCCAACCTGCTGAAAAAGCAAAGCAGCAAAGAACAAACTTAACCAGTGTGTGTCAATATGCTGTTTTTTTTTCAACAGGGCAAATTGCAATGCAGTAGGTAGCCTACAATCTGAAAAGTGTAGATAATAACCCGAAACAAAGAAAGTCTTCCACCATTCACATTCTTGTAGTTTTCATAGATGTATGCTAAGAGCTGCCATGTGCCACTAAGCTAAAATGTGAATTTAAATGACTGAAGGGGCCTATTTTTCCCTCCAAAAATGTGGTAAACGCTTATGCATAAACAAACTAGGCCTCCACATAGCCTGCTCATACAGGTTGGATGAAAAATAAAAGGCGTCAACATTTTGTAATGAAGTGCATATTAATAATTGTGACTGCCTACATTGATGAAGCAGGGAATATGAAATTAGTGTCACTATTTTATTACTCTTTTTGCATATTTTTTAAACGATGCTTGCAGGCAGTGTATGTCGAACTCTTGCTGCATTTGAAACAGGAAAAGGGTATTTTGAAAAGATTTCTTGCACCCGTCCCAGATCATAAATCGCAGTTTTAACTCCCCTGATTAGTTCTGACATCCACAGCCTTTTATCTCTTTCTCCATCTTGCTTTTTTAATCAGATTAACCCAAATGGGCGTCCTTTAATGGCCCCTTTTTTAGAAAAGCCGAAAGAGGATGATAATTAAAATAATTAAACCACTGGGATTGGCGCGCGCATCCCTTGTTATCTCTCTCTCTCTCTCTCTTTCCCCTTTTGCTCTCTTTTCCTTTCTTCTCTCCTTTTTAAGTTTGGAGTCTACTTGGCTAACAGATTCAGAAGTGAGGAAAAGCACCAACCACCCTCAGTTAATTGAATTTACTCTCATCTCAAAGGTCCAACTACGCAGGGTTTTTTCCTCCTGTGAAACTGGGTGTGTGTAGAGGTGTGTGTCAGTTGTCTAAATCAGATTGCAGGGGTGGGCTCAGGAATAAACGCTCATATTCATTCTGTTTCTGTGCACTTTGCGTTTAGCTACACATAAAGCAAAAAGTATCATCTTTAACGATTATTTATTCATGGACTTTTAAGCTATTAATGAGGACAAATGAAGTCGTTTTTAAGAGTGTCAGTATGAAATAAGCTTACCAAAATGATCTTGTTTTTCATGTCTGCTTCGGGGTGTGTCCATGTGGAATAAACACAAACATTAAATATAACCAGGATTTTAGGATACCCTAAAAAAAGTGCTTGAAACAGCATTAAAATAATGTTCCTGGAAGGAAGGAAAGGGAAAAACATGTTTCCTGCAAAAGTAATAACTAATAGTGTTAATTGTAATTAGTTTTGCTTTTACTGGGTTTCTAATTATGCCCAAGACCTAGATACCACAACGCTGGAAGTATTTCTCGCGTTTTCACAGTTGGATACAGTTATTCTTTAATTATACTTTTCAAATGCATGAAAAAATGAAGGCGAGCCCTTGATACCAGGAATCTACAGCACTTTCAAGAGAAAAGGGAGAAATAATGAAATAAAAATAAGACTCTTTATAGCCCAATCATGACTGCATGGCACTGCTTTAACTCCACGGCTCGCCTCCTCCTGCGTCCTGACAATTTCACTGGGTTGCATTTCAAGTTGGCAAAGAGAGAAGAGCGAAATCCCTTTGCTGTGAATACTTAAGATTTATACTTAAATTTTCATACAATCTTTGAAAACATTGAGGAGCAATTTCATATTTGCACTGACATCTAATTTCTCAAGTAGATTCTGAAATCACAAATTGGTATGGATTCCCTCTGCGTCCAATTATTCTGCATCAGTTTCTCTGACCCCTCAGAGTACTGCTAAATTAAACATAAGATTTTTTTTTCAGACTCAGTCATGAAATAGTCCTACATATGCACACGTTTGATAAACTAATCTTACTTTCTCAGTTAGCAGCTCTCGTCGTGTTTCTCTCTGCCACTGAATTGTAAACGAGACGCGCAGAGCGGGAAAAGTTGCACCCACATATGCGCCATGTTTAGGTCACTTTCTGTCGGTTTGAACTGCTGCTCGTATATTGACATTGAGCATAGATGAAGATTAATGATTATGTAGGTATAATATTATTAATCAAACTGCCGCTGAAAATAGAGGGGGAAATACGAAACCCCGTTTGCAAGCCAACAATTAGCAGTGTCATTAGCTAGTTTTCCAGCCTGACCTGCGAAAAGGAACGTCAAATAAAAAAAAATGACCAAAACGAGAGACCAAGAGGCTACTGTGGAGTGGTTCAATTATTTTTTTGGACCAAAACATCGACTCTATGAGTTATCCTCTGTACGTTTTACAAGTGGAAGCGCAAAACTTCTGAGATCTGTCGTTTGACCTCAAATGAACACGCATGCTAATGTGTAAATGTGCGCTGAACTGAAGGCTCAGGAGAGTCAAGAGATCCTGCACCTGTTGACTGATGTTTGGTAATTCAGAGCAACAGTGCCCTCTAGTGGCCAATCATGAGACGAACTTGAAGAATTATCGAAGTCTTTTTCTGCCTTTCTGCTTTGTAAAGGGCAAGCCCTTGATACCAGGAATCTACAAATGAACTGAAATAGGGAAGCGAGCCTTTAGTCATGCCGCCCTCTCATCCTGGAATACTTCAGAGTGAACTAAAAATGTCATCCCAATCAAATCTTTTCACTCTATCCTTTTTAACAAACAACAGTCCATTTCTCAATGTATGTGTTGTAATGTGGTTTAGCCGAACAACTAAACTGTGTTTTTATATTATCTTAATTCTCTATTTATTACTAATATTATTATTATTTTTTCATAAGTCGTGTGCTGCAGACCTCTTGGCCAGGTCACATTTGTAAATGAGATCTTGATCTCAATAGGTTTTTATCTGGTTAAATAAAAAAAACATTTATAGAGTACTGGTTGCTTTAACCTTCTTTCCTACTTAAATTATGCAAATGTACAAAATTTCATTTCTTATTTAACAATGTAATTTGAGACATTAAAATAGATTAAAAAAAATCTGGTTATAAATAATTGTTATGCTGTAGTTTTTTTTTACAATTTATTATTTAATTAATTATTTAAGATTTTTGGCCTACTGTCAATAATCTTGAATGCATTGAAGCACAAACATGAATTTAGCCAACTTTAAATGATAATTAATCCATAATTTACATTTTATCCACTATTGCATCATTTAAATACATCATTTACAAAGTTAAATAAAAAAACGAACAAAATAAAATACAACTAATAATATATGTGACTAATCACGTCAAACCTACACAGAAAAAAATGTATCTGCAAAATTGTTGCAATTTATATGGGTTGAATTTAAACAAATTAAATTATGTGCAACTTAATTTGTTTAAAGTCATCCCAAATAAATTGTTTACAACCACTTAACTTAAAAAATTTAGTAAATCCAAGGAATCTTTGTAAGGATGGATGCAAAACCATACCCAGAAAGTAAAAAAAAATTAAAAAATTAACATATAGGTTAAAAGAATAGTTCACCCAAAATGAAAATTATGTTACCGTTTACCCTTATTACTCGATTGAATGGGCATTATCAGTGGTTATCAACTGATAAATATAGTAGGGGCCTTCTGTATCTACTGGTAGGCTCAGAAGGCTGTTATCCATCCACATAGTTAATCAGCAATATATCACTTATGGCTGCAGCTGGAAGTTAACGAGAATTATTTATATTATTTATTACATTTCCCATTAATTGTATTTTATTAACATCTACCCCTACCCCAATCCTAAACCCAACCATCACAGTCTTTTCTATTAGTACAGCTGATTAACCATGTGGATGGATGATAACAGCCTTCTGAGCCTACCAGTAGGCACAGAAGGCCCCTACTGGCCCATATCTATCAATTGATAACCACTGATAACGCCCATTCAATGGAGTGATAACATTCGAAGCGGGTGTCACTTGTTCCAAAGCTGTTAAGACTTTATTTCTTTTGTTGATTACAAAATATGCTTTGAAGAAAGCTGGAAATCTGTAACAATTAACTTATATAGTTATTGATCATGAGTATAGTATTTGGTTTCCCTATGGAAGTCAAGGGTTACATGTTTTCAAAATATCTTCTTTAGTGTTCAACAGAAGAATGAGACTCAAAAAGGTTTAAAACCACTTGATGAAGAGTAAATAGTCCGCCAATTTGAATTTTTTTTGGCAAAATATGCCTTTAACAGAAAGAAATTAGAAACAATATATGACAAATTTGAAAATGTTCCCAAATACTTTCTCTATACCTTAAAACCCAACCAGCTACATTATGTTTGTAGTTTTTGGAAGCAAATCTGTGCAACAAGCAGTTTCTAGGGATGCAGTGCTCAGCATATATGAGTAAACCCCTCACAAATCTATCTTTTAAATTCATATTTTTAATTGGAAGCTATACAATATTTTATTTGAGCATTTACATTAGATTAGTCAGTACTGAAGTCAAATCTGGAGCTTATCTAACAAAAAAAATTTACGATAACGGTCCACACCCAAATTTATGTTATAGAAAAATATTAAAAACAATTTAAAAAAAAAAAAAAAAAAAAACGGGAAAAAAAAATCAAGAGAAACAAAAAATGGAAACATTTAGTTGAAATTTTGTAGGTTGTAATTTTTTCCAATATTTAGCTTGAATTTAATTGTATTATTTTTCAGTTTCTAAATATGTTTGGTGACTAAAATATTATTTCAATAAAAATGCATGTTTAATAAATCTGTTTTGTTTAAATGCACCAAAATACATTGCCTATATTCACTGAGAAATGTATAAAATATTCATTTTCAAAATAGGGTGTTCTCAATTATACTGAGCACTGCACATCTGCAGCCGGAAGTTAACAAATTATTTATAATATTATTAATTAAATTGCCCATTAATTGTATTTACCACCCCAACCCTAAACATACCCCTCATGGTAAAGTAAAAAGCCTAGTAAATATTGCTGTACAGTAATTGTATGTGTTGTTGTAATAATTTAAATAATTATTGTTAACTTCTGGTCACAGCTGTATCCCTTCTAGACTTTTATGCAACTTGCCCTGCCTAATCAGCATCAAATTAAGAAAATGATGTGATCCATTCCAGCTTAGCTTGTAGGCCTCAAATTGCATTTCATTTCCATTCCAGACATCAAACCAAAACTAGTCACAGAGGAAAATCAATCAAGGCAACCCTTAAATCTGTAGTGCAAAACATTGAAGACGATTTTATTTTTGTCATTCACAGTTAACACAAGCAACTGCTTTTAAGAACATTTTCCACCCGACCCGGCCTTTTGTTTTTTTTTCTCCCTCGACAAACCCCAGAACTTTCACCTCGAACAGGAGCTCAAATTCAAACGTTCCTTTCCTTTCACAATGATTGTACCTTGTGTCTCGTTACGTCGTGGTTCCTGTCATTGGCATTAAAAGAGGATTGTTGTACATGCTCTAGATAGCAAGGCAGAAGGAACAGCAGAGACTTCGAGGGGACAACAGGATTTGGGTACAATTTTATGACCACCATGTCTGCAATTCCTAAATGACGATCAACATGGCCACTCGATATCGCCTACTTGGTATGGCCAAAAATCGCAGGCTTGGTATCATACAGCTCACAACCAATTCTCATTGTACAGATCTTGTATTTACCCCCTCAAGTTGATATGTGGTAGCATAAGAACAGTCGAGTGAATAATACAACGGAAACCGATACATTTAAGTTCTACAGAATACTATTATCTTGTTACGGATTGAGTATTTGGCACTCAAAAAGCAAAATTAGTAATAATCTACTCTGAAGTGAGAGGGTAAAAGACAGATCATTCATACTATTATCAATTATCCAAGCGAATATGATGACTGAGCTTTAGATTGAAGGTTAGTAAGCGAAGTACTTCATTTAAATTTAATGTTAGAATAAGGCTTCAAAATGGCCACTGGAGTTAAATCTGAGATTACGGATTAGGTTTGACTAGTTGTGGGTAGTGATCACAAATATGCGGCCGTTGTTTAGGAGTATGATGTTTTCGTAAGTTTTAAAAGCACTGGCGAGTGGCTGGTAATACTTGAAAAGCTAAAAGGGAGAAGAAGACAAAATAAATAACTAAAAAAAACATGTCTAACCTTCCTCTCATTTGGCTTCCTCTCATTCATTTCTCCAGATTTAGTCTAGTCCAAGACTACTGTAGATTTTCTTTTTTTTCTTCTGTAAATGAGTAAGAAATGAGTGCAATTTAACCCAGAATTAAATCTGGGATACAGGTCATCGCTTTCAACTCGGACACAAACATACATCAATCACTCACACACCACACATCACACACACACACACACTCATACATACAGTAACACAATAAAGATAAACATGGTTTGAGCTCATGAAAATGCACTTGACATGTTTAAAAGGTTTTTAAAGAAACACTGACTTCTGCTTGGCACAAGATGACCACCAAACCTCCTCCTCCTGACATCCAAGCAAACACTTCTGTTCTTGCACTGCCGCAGGTGAGTTGTGAAGGTTGAAGTTTTGTACCTTTCCTAAAACTGAATGAACTTATATTGCTTCTAAACAGACTAAATGTAAAGCTGCAACAGTTACTTGATAAATGGAGCAGATAAATTAGCAAAATAAAACAAAAGATGCAGCGGTGACACTTCTGGCGAAGAAAGCAGTGGAGTTATTTAAAAAAAAACTCCTCTTCACACAACACATTAGTCCATTCCTTCCACTTGTCCTGTTTTAGTGAGGGTTTGACTAATTTATTGGCTCCAAATCCTGTTGTCGACTTGCGGAAATGGGACAGATAACACTGAAGATTGAAAGAGTCTTGCCTTATGCTCTATGAATCTAAATTTGCACATTTCTTCATTCTCTCTCTCGCTGTTTTCCATAACTTTAGCTATGCTCCTGACGACTTTCGTTATAGTCCATGATTCTCAGCGGCTGCTGCCTCGGTCGCTCTGGGCATCTTGAACCAAACGTGTCTTGTTTTTTGGCTCTCTGAGCATCGGGTTGGGTTTCTTTAGCAGATGTGATGAGCGTGAAGCTCTGTGCAGTTGTGGAGACGGATGGACTCTTTGCTGTCGTCTCCGTGCAGAGCTCAGTTTTCAGGCCCTGTGATAGGCCAGTTAGACGAGGAGGTGGGGTTTCGTCCTCGTCGCACTGGCTTTCGCTTTTGTTGCGGAATAACTCTCGTGCCCGCATGCCCAGAAAGCTCTTGGCGCTGGGGTAGGAGCCTACTGTGAGTGGGGTGTCAGACGACACCAGGGGTCCGGGGGGTCCCAGGGGGGAATGGGGACGGTGAGGAGGCGGTTCCACCAGGACAGGTGGGGGAGTGTCTCGATTGCCGTTCACCGAGTTGGCCGGAGAAGAGCTGGCTTTGGGACGGCCTGGTGATAAAGTGCTGCCGTTGCCACGTGGAGACAGATGGGACTTGCCGTCCTCTTTTGTGGCTATTTTGATGGCACCGTCGACGACTATGACACTGGGATACCAAGAAATAATCAGATAAAAAAAAGTGTAAGTGTATGGAAAAACATTGATTAAAGGGAGGAAAACATGACCCTCAAAATGTCACAAAAAATCTAATACTGAAGTAACACACAAACAGAGCAAAAATGGCTGAACACAACTTATAATGTAAAAAAAATTAAAACAATAAATAATTTTTTTTGAAAGGTTAATATTATTAGATACTATGGATGTCCCAATTAGGTTGTTTTGCCCTTGAGTCCAAGTCATTTGATTTTAAGTATCTACCGATACCGAAACCTGATCCAATACTACTATAATACATAAAAAAGAATAAAGAAGAGTGAAAAAACACCTCCACCTATTGCAATCCCAAGTTTACATATCTCACAGTTTGCTACGGCAATGTTGTCGTCATCAACTTTATAATACCTCCAGACATTCTAGCGCTTTCCGCTTCAAGCTGCTTCCGTGTTCTACTTTGCCGGCATTTAACCAATAGCGTCTCTGAAACAAAGTAATGTAATGCCGCACGCGTTGCTGTTTCTGTCTGAAGTCATGAAAGAGATCTAACTCTGTGCCACCACATAACTATAGGTGTTTTAAAAAATAATATATATACATATATATTTGAGTCCTGATCGGGAGGTAATGTCCGATTGCAATCGAGTCTGAAACAGCGTGATCGGGCCCGATTTCCGATCACGAGATCGGATCTGGACATCCCTATTAGATACTTTAGATAAAACGATTACGCTGCAAAGTATTGCATTTTAAATGTATAAAATGTTTGAATTTGTGGGTACAAATATGAGTTCAAATAATATAATACATTTACATTTTTGTATTATTAACATTGTTCTTATTATAATATTACATATGTAATTATAATAATATGTAATTTTGCACATTTCATTCACATATTAATTTTATTACATTATACATTTATTATTACATATTAATTGTAATTATATTACATATATAATTTGTATATTAAAGTCACTTTGAACCGTTATTTTTTCATATTGTGACGCAGTTCCAAGTGAAACTGAAGATTAAATGAGAAAACAGTGGGCGTGGCTTGTTTTTTCTACTGTGAGCTGAGTGGATGTACTCCTCCTCCTCACCATTTCTGTTTGTTGCCAAAACTGAGAGTTGGAGCAGTGTGGTTAAATATATTAGCCACATCCAATTCCTAAGATATAAATAATCTGACAATTTAACTGAAAACAAACAAACAGGAAATGCATTTTCAGATTTCAATTAAAGATTAGAAGGGCAAACTTTATTATTTTTTTTTAATGACATGCACAGATGAATAATTCACCACGAAACTAGCAATGTGAGCTAACAAAATCATATGGTTAGTTTTGATTTCTCTGGGACTTTAAATATAATCCTATATCTAAATGCAAACACATTCAGAGATAATTCTACATTTACCAATGTTTTTACACAGGATTTCTGCACGTTTCAGCAAGTTAAATTTAAGACTTTTTAAGACATTTTTAAGACCATTATGAATGAAATTATAGACTCAATCAGGGCTAAACGCTAAGGAGTTTTTCGAATGCCCCAGTTGGAAAATGTTTTTATTTGCCCTATGAAACTTTTTTTTTAATAATTGAATAAATTGAATAATACAGTAATAATAATTAAAAATAATAATAATTTAGTTAATTGAGCAAAATATTTTAAATAATGTGTCAAAACAAGCAACCACTCGTTGTACACATACACTTTTTTTTTAAACATAACCTTTCTTAAAAAATTTTAATTTGTTTTAAAGTATTTAAAAAATGTTTTAAAGGTTTTAAAAACTATAAAAAACTAAATGTACGCACAACAGTCTGTCCTAGAACATATGTTATTGTAAGGAAATTAATTAAACTATTATGGTAAATAGAGCTAAAAAAAGTACATTCTTAAATAAAAAAAAAGTTAAAAGTTTAAATTTACAGTATTTATTGGATTGGTGTTGGCCAGATTGGGTAGCCTTAAATGAACAAAGAAAAATCAAGACCTGTTTAAAAAAGATTTAAGACCTAAAACACAACATTTCAGTAAATTTAAGACTTTTTAAAGCCTAAAATTTAGTTTTTGAGATTTAAGACATTTTAAGACTTTAAGATCCAGCAGATACCCTGCATGGTTTCTGCTACATTCATTCTTCCATGGCGGGGCGCCACACCAAAATTCATCCCGCCACGGTTACATTACAGCTTCTCATTCAAAACATTCAGTCGTTGTTGTTGTTTTTTTATAGCTGGTTATAATTGCACCAAAACCTATTAAAAGGTAAGTGAATAATAACAGCGCAAAATTTTCTGTAATCATAGTAGTGCTGTGGGTTATTTGTTTAACCCTTTAAGGTGACATGCTGACTGACTGACTGACAGGTGTGTGATGCGTGAGGCCAGCAAACATGACGTAGCTTTTAGTTAAGATGAACACAGTTTCCATAATTATACTTTATAGATAAAGGTCTATGGTTCTGCATACAATGACTTTATCTTGCTGGAGTTTATAGCCGTTTCACTTTACTTCAGGACGCATTAATGCCGCTCTGTAGGTCTATTGGAGACATTCATAAATATTCCTATCAAATCTAATAAATGTTGGAGACATACTCGTTACATAAACGCACTAAATCGCACTTCAGCAGTGTTTATTTGAGAGCAGACAAGAAAATCTGCTTGAGCAGCGTATATTTGAGGGGGCGTGCAAGAAGGTTTGTGCATGAACAGAGGAAATCGACGAGCAAGCAAAGAGAATCGCATGCTTGTATTCCATAAATGCGATCTTGACTTATACTGCGCTCATGACATTTGTCATTGAAATAACGACATAGGAAGTTAGAAGATTGTGTAAAAGGCCTGCCGCCACAGCTGGAAAAAATCCTAGAGGAAACACTGCCCTGTTACATTTGAATGCTTACCTGGGCTCAATGGAGCTGCGAGTCTCAGCAGCACCCTCTGCCTGTAGGGCTGAATCAGCGGCAGAAGAATCTTCTGTTTCCAGCCTGCTGTAGAGCTGCAGAAGCTCAGTCTGCAGAGCCAGAGTCACTCTCCTCTGTGCCTGATACCTGCTCTCAGAGGCCTGCAGCTCCCCTCTGAGCAAAAGACAAACAAGACAGACTCAATTTATACATACACAGTAAACCAAGGAGGTATTTTATGTTTGCAAAAGTCAAGTTGTCTGTACGGTACAAATGATCTTCAGTTTAAATCATACTTGGCCTGAGCCTTGACATCTTCCAAAAACTTCTTTTGTTCTGCGATCAGGTGTTCTTTCTTAGAGAGCTGAGTCTCCAGCTCCGCCACTCTCTGCTGAGCCGCGTCCAGCTTCTGGCTCTGAAGTAACAGATTCTGCTTCAGACGCTCTGTCTCCTTCCCCCAAGACGTCTGCAACATCTGCACCTCCTACAGGAAAGACGGCAGAGCGGAAAATGTAACATGTACTACATTTATGTCACAGATGACATTAGGCACTGTGCTTCTGCTTCTTTTGCCTTGTACCTTGCTAGTATCCGGTCCAGCCTGATGAAGCTCCTGAACACACAGTTTATGGGCTTCTCCCAACAGCAACAGCTGCTTATTCAAAAAACTCAACTGCTGCTGAATACTTTCACTAGACGACAACTGAGGAAAGAACAAAGTAGGACATACAATCATGCATAATAGCACTGTACTGACAAAATTTAAAGGAACAGTTGACTCCAAAACAAAAACATTTCCCAGCAAACAATTGTGTTTAATAGATGTCTAATCGACATCTAAATGTAGACAGTTTGGTTAAAACAAGGCTAAACTTGGGCTGTCAGTGAAAATCTAATAAACATCTAAGAATAGCCCAAAACTACTAGTCGTCAAATAGACAGATTAGACAGACTTTATATATGTAGTCATTCATTTCTGTTTATTTGATGACTAGTCTAGTTTTGGCCTATTCTTAGATGTCTATTAGACTGACAGCCCAAATTTAGCCTTGTTTTAGCCAAGACGACCATGTTTAGACGTCTATTAGACATCTATTAGACATCTTTTAAAAACAAAAACTGCTTGCTGGGTTACTACTGTAAATTCTCCCAAACATACTAAAGAATAGGGCATTGGCTGTTTCCTGAGTGATTATTTTTACCTTGGCAGTGAGCTGGTTCAGCAGGTGTCCTGTGTGGCACACCTCATTATTGGCCTTCTGAAGCTCCGCCTCCATCTCTCCTATTCGCTTCTGGCATTCTTGAAGCTTGCTCTGATTGGGGGAAAGATGCATAAATAAACGTTCTGATTTTAAACTCTGCATCATTTTGATTCTACATTCATATAACAAATTGGTGGTTACTAAATCCAGGTAGTGAGCTTACCTGATTAAATGTAAAATGTGCCATCTAATTTCATAAGTCTTTTCAAGATTTGCCTTCAGATTAAGTCAGTCCTAATTACAATACCATCTCAGAGCATTTGATGCCATTTTATGGCTATCACAGAAACAAACACTGCTGTTCTCCATACTGTTTTTTAATCATTAGCTGCGTCCAAAATCGCCTACTGCTCAGTAGGTACTGGATTTAAATTTAAATGTACTACTTGGCTGTTAGAAAAGTACGTTCTATACAGTATGAATCCGGGTAGTGTGAATTGAACTTGGACATAATACATCCACCATTTTGTTATCATCATATGACCTACCCGCATCAATTGCGTTGCTTCACTCCTATTCATGAATTCTCTCACAGCATATCATGGGATATCATAGCATCTATCGGATACGCACTTCAGACTCTTGCCAGAAGTAGTAGGTCATCTGGATACTTCTCGCATACTGTTTTTCGAATTCTATGAATTTGGACATACTACTCTGCTTGCATACTGTTTTTAGCGTACTAATACAGTATGCGATTTCCGAGGCAGCCATTGTCTCCTTTCACTCTCAATTAATTTTTACAATCTTATTTCCTACTATCAGATAAAAAGATCATAAAAAGTCTCTATACCCCTACCAAAAGAAATCCGTAAAGTAAACAAGATTATTTCTTCCTCGCTTACATATACTTGTTCTCTAATCAACTCATTTAACTCATTTAACACAGTGTGTAAACATGGTCTAAATGTCCAAACTATGTCACCAACTAAATAAAAACAAAAAAACATACTGTGTGCAAGAGTAAAGCACCTGTAACTCCTGGTTTTTGGTGTAGTAGTCATCCCTGGCCTGCTGCAGTTGTCGTATCTGGCTGTGCAGGCGCGTAACTACAGTCTCTCGGTCGTCCCAGAGCTGACGGTATCTCTGCTGCTCCACCTGAAGGCTCTCTCTCAAAGACAAAATGTCCACACTTTGCAGGTTCAGCTGGTCCTTCTGTAGAAACAAACACACAAATACACAAATCAACACTATTGGTATCTGACGCCCTCTAGTGGTGAACAATAGTGAAAGCATTTTTTGCCACCAAACATTGCTTTACTAAAAAAAAGTAATTACTTTATTTCTATTTTTTAAAGAACATAATGGATTAAATGCCATGAGCAATGGTGTGTCTGAGGGCTAAATTTAATCATTTCATGACTCCAAGCATTACTTTGTAAAGACAATGGCATGGGTTTTTTCAACCATATGAAAAGCTCAAATTTTAGTTTGAAGAAACACTACATTTTTTATGGAAATAGGTTCATTTTACAAGTCCTCTAGAATTAAATAGCTGAGTTTTACAAATTTTTTAAATTATTCAGCTTATCTCTGGGTGTGACAGAAGCACTTTTAGCTTAGCTTAGCATAAACTGTTGAATCGAACTAGACCATTAGAATCCCTCACAAAATAAAAAAGAGAGCTCTGACAAGTTTCCTATTTAAAGCCTGATTTAGTACACATTGTAATTACAGAATAGTCAAGCTTTAAATAGAAAAATTATCTAAACTCTTTTGAATTTTGTGAGCAAGATGCTAATGGTATAATCCAGGGGTGTCCAAACTCGGTCCTGGAGGGCCGATGTCCTGGAGAATTTAGCTCCAACCCTAATCAAACACACCTGAACCAGCTAATCAAGCTCTTACTTGATATACTATAAACTTCCTGCCAGGTGTGTTGGAGCTAAACTCAGCAGGACACCGGCCCTCCAGGACCGAGTTTGGACACCCCTGGTATAATTCCATTGAATAATTTATGCTAAGCTAAGCTAAAAGTGACTCGTTGATCGGCTGAATGAATAAAAAAATGGAAAACCTCAACTGTTTAACCCTAGAAGACTATAAAATGAGCCTTTTTCCAAAAAAAGTGGAGTTTTCTTTTAAGGCAGTGTTTCTTAACCACGTTCCCGGAGGACCACCAGCTCTTCACATTTTCCATGGCTCCTTAACCAAACACACCTGATTCAGATCTTCAGATCATTAGCAGAGACTGAAAGACCTGTAATGGTGACAGACAAAGGAGACATCCAAAACATCCAGTGTTGGTGGTCCTCCAGGAACGTGGTTGAGAAACACTGTTCTATGTATACAACGACACCTAGTGATTCTAGTGTAAATGTTGTCTGAAAATCAATTCATATTTTACTGAAGTTACCATGGCATTATTCTGCTCCTCGAGTGCAGTGGCGTTGATGATTCGCCGAAGCAGACGTCGGTTGCGAACGGCGTGCTGTTCTCGCTTATAGCGCTCATACAGGAGCTGGTTGTGTAGAAGCAGAAGCTGACTGCGCAGTGTGTGCAGCTCGTCCAGAGGAGCCGAACCTGTCAACAAAGAAGAAAGAAAGAGTTGGATCAACAAATAAAATTCAAATTTGTCCTAAGACAAGAATAGGTGTTGGTAAATAGTTTTAGGACAATTTTGATAAAAGGTTTTGATCAACTTAAGATGTTGACTACTACATTATTTTCACCACAGAGATCTAAAACATTAAAGTAGACTCCAAAAACTAACAAAAAGTGCTCTTAGGTAGCTCAAATAATGTGTCTGTGCTCTTTGGGCAAGAGATTCATCAGAACAAACAGCAAAAATTAGTTCAAGGTACTCGAAAGATGTGGAAAAAATATTAAAAAGCCTTTATTCACATGGCTAATCTTTAAAAAACCTACGCGTTTCAGCAGAGCACCGCCTTCATCAGGGTAACAGTAACTTCAACAGTAATCAGGTGCATCTGGAGTTTTTTTTCAATGCTACAGTCTATATATATATATATATATATATATATATATATATATATATATATATATATATATATATATATATATATATATATATATATATATATATATATATATATATATATATATATATTAATATATTATTTTAGTAAGGTTTCCATATTCTAATGAGTCATGAGACCATAGCATTTAAAAGAAACTCCAGCACCTGATCCCTTTTACCCTAATAAAGGCAGCTCTCTGCCGATACACGTAGGTCTTTTAAAGATTAGCCATGTGATTAAAAGTTTTTAAATATTTTTTTTTCCACATCTTTCGAGTGCCTTGGACTAATTTTGTTATTAAAGTAGACTGTTACTTTGCATTTAATGTGCCTTTTATGCATATAAAAGCACCTTTGTATTTAATTAAACTAAATTTAAATTCTTAAATCCAAATTTAACTGATATATCTAAAGCATCTAAAGTTATTGTAACTAGAAAAAAAGAGACCATCATTTAATAACTCCCATGTATTTTCTCTACGGAACATAAATGCATCATTGTTTTTGTCTATACAAAGAAATTCAATGGGAATTAACAACATTTTTTAAAAATATTATCTTCTGTCATTTGCTCACCCTCATGACTAGAGCATGAAAGTTTATTTTTTGAAATCGCTATCCATTTAATTCACCTTTAAATGTTTGTCCCTGTCTGAAATACGGCATTGTTTTTCTGTGTACTGAAAGAACTGATTTTCCACAAGCAGTGTTGTTTACCTCCAAAGTGTGTCCAGTCAGCTGACTTGCTTGGCAGGGGCAGTCTGAGCGATTGCAGATATGTTGGTAGAAAAAGAAAGAAAAAAAAACAAAAACACAGGGGATCAACAGGGTCGGTTGCAATGTGACAATCATTTTGGACACATTGCTTTTCTGGCAGAAATACCCTTTCCGCACAGAACCGTCTCTTACCGCAGTCAAAACACCTCAATTTTGTGTGAGCCCAGTAACCCAACTCAATTATGTGTCTTCTTGTAAGGCCTGTGCAGGAGGACAGAGAGCTCTGATTGTGTTCGGTCAACACTGGCTCTGCTGTTAGGCTGTGGACTGATTTGTGTGGCTGTGGATGTGACACGGCACAATGCAGACAGTTGTTTCACTGTAATAGCAAGTTAGTGAACAAATCTGCAACCAGTATGACCTGGTTCTGCTTAAAGGAACACTCCACCTTTTTGAATTTTACAACTCCCAAGAGTTAAACACTTGAGATTTACCATTTTTCAATCATTCAGCCAGTCTCAGGCTCTGGGAGGAGCACGTTTAGCTTAGCATAGATTACTGAATTAGATTAGACCATTAGCAAGTCACTCAAAAATGACCAGTTTCAATAATTTTCCTATTTAAAGCTTGACTTTTCTGTAGTTACACTGTGCACGAAGATCAGAAAAAAAAATGAAAAGTTGCTATTTTTGATATGGGGTCGATATGCCCAAGAACTATACTCTCATTCAGGCGTAATAATCAAGGAACTTTGCTTCCGTACCATGACTGCAGCAGGCACAATGATGTTACGCAGTAATTACGCTTGAAAATCTGGAGAAATGAGCTTGAAAAATGGAGACACTTTTGAGAGATGATTCAAAACTACTTTCAGGTACTCTGTTTTATAGTTGTGCCTAATCCAATTCAATGATTTATGCTAAGTGAAGCTAAAAGTGCTTCCGTCAGACCCGGAGATCTGCTGAATAGATTGAAAAATGTTCAAACTTTTTAACCAGGGGACTTGTGAAATGAGCCTATTTTCAAAAACAGTGAAGTGTTCCTTTAAAAGTCCAAGTCTAACAAAGTCTTCTAGCTTGGAAACTTTCAGAGGAAACAGGTTATTCTTGTTGGCTTTAAACCTCTTTATTATGATGAGGGTGTTCTGACATCTGTTTGCATGTAAAACGGATGTTAAAAAGTGCTGACTTGTCTGCACTGATACCCTCATGGGCAGTGCGCAGACCAAAACTGATCTTAACTGATCCTTTCCAGCTATTTTTCTATCACAATAAAAGCCAAAAAAATGAAAGAAATATATTTCTTTAAGTATTGACATCTTGTTGAAGTAGCAGCTATTTATGTATCATCTGTATTTAAGGTTATCTTTATGGTAAAAAAACTGTGTTAAACAGTGTTAAAGTATGAAAACAAGGATGAAAAAGGTCAAAACATCCGCCATCTTTAACAACCATGTGACGTTATGATATATATGTGATATATTTAATTATACATCCATATTAAAGTTAAAGACAATGTAAACACTGACCGGCTTAGACCCCTCAAATAAGGTGGATGGCTTACATATAGCAACCAATTGGGTCAAATGTTGGTTGCCCTTTAAATGGCATCAAAAAAATATTGTGAATGCTAATATTGTGAAAGCTAATGTTTGTTGTGAATTACAATGACATATTCTGCAAGTCAATTACTTGACTTTCACACCGCATTATTTTTAGTTTTTTACCATTATAAATAAGTGATTTACAGCTCTGGAAAACCATTAAAGTGATAGTTCACCCAAACATGATTATTTACTAACCATTTACTCACACTCAATTGGTTCTAAATCTTTTTGAGTTTCTTTTTTTTTTTGGTTGAACACAAAAGTAGATATTTTTAAGAATGTTGGTAATCGGTATCCTTTGAATTCAATAGTAAGAAACCAAAATGTTATACAAGTAAATGGCAACATTTTTCCAACATTCTTCAAAATATCTTCTTTTGCTTTCAACAGAAAAAATACACTAAAACAGGGTAGAACAAGTGGAGAATGACAGAAATTAATTTGTGGGTGAACTATCTCTTTAAAAATAACTTTGCTATATGCATAATTGCCATCACATTGGATTCAGATGTAATTATATTGAATTATTATTCACAAAATGCACAATTGTTTGTTTTGTTTAGATAATTTTGTGCACATTTTTGACTCAAATGAGCCCCATTAGGTGGTATATAATTATTATTTATCAAATATGTTTTGATTGGTTTTATCTTGTCACATGGGTAAAGGGGGTAAAAGTGGGTAAAGGAAAACTCAACTTTCATTTTGGAAATACACTCATTTTAAAAGTCCCCTATGAGTTTAAAAGTTGAGTTTTACCATTTTTTAAATCCATTCAGCCAATCTCCAGGTCTTGCAGGAGACTTTTAGCTTAGCTTAGCATAAATCATTGAGTCGGCTGGCAGCAGCAGGCGCAATGACATCACGCAGCACTATTACCTTAACTAGCTGGGGCCTAGGGTTGCAATCCTCCACCCCACCCCCGTCGCAACAGCAACCCGCTCGTGAAAAATACACACAGCCCTGTTTACACTAATACATCTTGATTTTAAAATGCCATTTAGAATGAAAACAATCCACGTCCACACTGACGTTTCACCTAGCATTTCTAAAAAAGCGCACACTATACCGCTGAAAACGCACATCACGTGACCACACCAGAGAGCAGTGTACGTCGGACAGTTTATCAAGGATGTACCGCTGCATCGCGTCTCAGTATAGTTGTTAAACATAATATTTAATTAATCGTGTCTCACTGAGAGATTAATTACCTCTTCGGTCTTTTGAATCCATCAGGTAATGTGTCACAGCATGAGTACACTGCTTCAATCTTTCGCTTATCAGCGGATCGATCGCTCATCTGCAAGATTCAAGTGGAGGGATGTGGCTTTAACACTAGAACTACCAAAGCAGTCAGAGAGTTTTTAATTTCTGTAATTTAATAACTCTTTGAAATAAAACTAACATCTATAACACTCTGATGTTTCCTAAATATCTGTGTATTTATTTCTAACATTGTTATTTTTTTTTTAATTACAAAACGGTAAAGAACTGAGCATTTCTACCTTTAATAACTATATTGATCAAAATGACTGCATGCCTGTCTGCTACTTTTCGCTGTGACTTTAAATATGCATTCCTTTTTGCAGAGCAATTTTCTGATAGCAAAAACAGAAATTTACTTCTGATATATTTTTCAAAACAACATATTCTGTGCCACGAAATAGGTAGCTCCTGTTTGAAAGTGAAAATGAAAGCGAGGCCCAGACCTTTGCATGTTCTAATATCTTATCTACATATTCATAGGCTGTATTACCAAAAAGATAATATTTTTAGGGCAATGGTGTCATAACATATGATGACAGACATTAGCTTAATTTAATATCTCAATAGAAGTTTTGAATGTAAATATGATGTGACAATATGACGTCTTATATGAGAAAGGTCAGAATGACCAGTATGGTAATTCTAATAGTTACAGAATTCTAGTTTCACTGTTAATATAGCCTACTCTCGTGTCTGTGTTGACACAGAATGAAGCGAGGGCATCGATGCCCATTTTGGCTAATCACAGACGTTTCTGTTGAGCTCCTGAGCACACGGCTATTCAGCTTATGCTGATTTGCTCTCTCATTGGCTGCAGCTCGTCACTACATCTGACCACACGTGGGGTCGAGTCGGCCGACTGCTCTAGAATATTCAGCATGCTAGATATTGGATTTTCATCTGCGAGGTGTTGGCGACGCGTCAGCGAGCCTCTTTGATGCGTTGTTCAGTAGTTCACACATAAAGACTGTCGAGCGCCAAGCACCCCCAGATTTTTTCCCGATCTGTCAGCGACCTCGTTAATTTCCAATTTGGGCTCATATCGGGCTTAAAATCCTGTAGTGTGAACTAGGCTTAAAAAAATTTGTAACTTTAAATTTTTCCATCAGTCTTACACAATGTAACTACAGAAGTGTCAGGCTTTAAATAGGAAAATTACTTGTTTTGACATTTCTGAACAAGATGCTAATGGTCTAATAAAATTCAATGGTTTGTGCTAAGCTAAGCTAAGCTAAATGTGCTCCAACCAGACCTGGAGGGTCTGGAATAAACATATTCAAAAATGGAAAAACTCAAATGTCCCTCTTGGTGACTTGTAATATTAGCCTATTTCCAAAAAAGCGGAGTGTTATTTCTTTAACATCTTGCTCAAAGTTACAACAAAGTCAACTCATTGATCCGTTCTTTTGGATTACAACCTCTGATCTTTAATCACCAGCCCACAAGAGCACAAGCTTGATTTATTGCAAGCCACATTCAAAACAAAAAGTATTACCTCTTTAGCACTTTGTCATGGGCATCTCCACCCTGCTGCACGAGGCGATCCAGCACCTCCAGAGGCGAAGCAGAGGCGACCCCCTCCACCCCCTCGTCCTCCCCTTGCCTGCCCGAATCCCCTCTCTGAAACCTCTCCATCGCCACTCGCTGCGCAATCTCTGAAGTCTTCCTTCCCACAAAAAGAGAGGCGGCCCTAGGCAGAGCCATGTCAAACAGAGCCTCGTATGGCATGGGTGGAGGTTTGCATGGGCTCGGAGAACACAAGCCAAATTTTAGGGCCTCGTCATCCGGTGCTGAAGGGCTCCGATGGAGGAGGCTGTGCGTGGGGTGTTCGATGGGCATGAACACTGGCTGGAAGGACCAGGGTTGCTCTTGGGACGGGCCTCTGCTGACTCTTCCTCTGTCGCTGGGTGTTATTTCAGTTTTGTCAGGGGTGGACATGGTGTTGTGAAGAATAGAGGAGGGCAGGGGTTTCTGTTGTGCTCCAGTCAGGGTCTCTGTAGTGCTGAAGAATGGAGAGTCAAAGCCGCGAAGGCCGGCTAGATCCCGCTTCTCCTCGGTTAACTTCAGGAGCTCCTCTGTGATGGCAGCTAAGGGGATGGAGGATAGAAATGACGCAGACATTAGCAGGTTTACAGCTTAATGAATTTGTTATTATGTAAAGCAGAGATGCCCAAACCAGGGCCTTGGGCCAAAGTTGGCCCATGGTAACCTTTGATTTGGCCCGCCATCCCATCTGAGAAAAGGAGGACAATGGTAGGGAGGGCGTACAGATTGTGGTTACAAGTTTAATGTAACGTTTGTTTGTGTGTGTGTTTGTTTTTTTATTGTTAAAAGCTAACTTAAATTAAATGTTTCAATTAAATTGTGTAAATTAATCAGATTTAGCTGAAATGGACAAACTGTCACCCAGCCGAGGACAAATCAAGGCAGATTCTGCTTGACTAGTGTATTCAGCGTTGAACTCCACTGTTTGTAAATGTGATTATGTTTTTATTGCAATAAGTTATCATTTTAAATGTTAAACTGCATTAGTTAATATGATTTAAAGTAATGTTTTCTTTTTATTTCAAAGCTTATGAAATAACTTAGGAAATCACTCATGGCAAATTTTATGTAATTTATTTTGGTATATTTACTTTCAACCCACGACTCTCATGATATTTGGTTTTTGGCACTTTAGACGAAAAGGCTTGGGCACCCCTGATGTAGAGAAAAGATATCACAACTGAATTGTGAATGGTTTTATTATAATGGATATTATATTATATAATATTATATAATATTATATTATATTATATTATATTATATTATATTATATTATATTATATTATATTATATTATATTATATTATATTATATTATATTATATTATAATATAATGGTGGCCGTCAATCTTGAGAAAGGAGTCAAATTTCCGATTAAATATCTTAATTTGCAAAAAAAAGTTTTTGCACTCACTTGAGGTGGTTTCAGACTTTTGTGAAAAAGGCTTAATGTGAATAATGGGAACGCATTTTCTGAATAAACTCTGACGTAACAAACATTACACCCATGTGACTAATCAGCTGACTCCATTATGCTTGTCAATCTTGTTTACTATTGGTTACTAGGTTACAGTCAGATACTCTACCAACTTGATGGAAACCATAGATATTTACACTAGATATCGCATACGGACCCTGAGCATGTGTCAATAGCGCCGCCACATTTGTACAGTGCTCCCAGGACAAATCTCATTCAACCGCATTAGTCAAGACATTGTGCCAATGTGAAGATGCTGGACTTTAGCGCTGTGTACGGGTGTAGTAACGAGCAAACAAAGAAAACAAAGCACAAAGGCAAAACATTTCATAGGTAAGATTTCATTTTTACGTTTTTGTATGTTTTGGACTTTTGTGCTAAACAAGTCACGTTATTGATGATAATACAGTCACTTACTGTATTCACCATAAGGCAAAGTAGCACCAAGCTGCATTAATACTAGGCTTATGCTAGTTTTGTTGAATAAAATCAGTAAACAATGTAAATGAAAAATGATAACAAGATGCTGTGGTGCTAGGAACTTGTATTATTGTCCGCTAAGTGAACGAGTCGTTCATAACGGAGATTCAGTCACAAACAAATCGCTCCATCCATTAGAATGAGAAGTGGAAGCAGGAGAGGGGGTGTAGTTCAGGACACTGATTAGATCAAATTTAACAGGGAGGGAGGATAATAAATTTCTATGCACACAAACACACGCTCTTTGTCGGCAATGGTCGTGCGGTCACTTTTCCATCGATATAGAAAAGTGATGTAAAATGATAATTTTCGTAATTTAAAAAAATATTTGCATAATAACCACCAGGAAAACTCCCGACCGTAGATATATGTACAGTATATACAGTTGAAAGCATAAGTTTACATACACTGTATAAAAAGGCACATAACCATTTTATAAAAAGTCAGATGTTATTGTGACTAAACTTTTTCTCTTTTAGGTAAGTTAGGATTATCAAATTTGTTTCTGTTATGCTTAATAGCAGAATAATGAGAGAGATATTTTTTGAAAAATTGTTATAACTTTTCTTGAAAGTCAAGTTTACATACAATAAGATTATTATGCCTCTGAAAAATGTCAGATGGTGTCAAGGTTTTTGAAGTTTCTGATTGGCTAATTGACAACATTTGAGTTAATTGGAGGCACAACTGTAGAATAGTATTTAAGGAAAAGCTCAAACACACTGCTTACTTGTGTGACAACATGGGAAAATCAACAAGCCAGAATCAACAAAAAAGCCAGATTACAATTTGCAAAATTACACTGGAAAAAATAATAATTTTAGGAGACATGTCCTGTGGTCTGATGGAACTAAGATTGAACTGTTTGGCCATAATGACCAGTGTTACATTTGGAGGACAAAGGGGAAAGCTTACAAGCCTAGGAACACCATCCCAACTCTGAAGAATGGGGGCGGCAGCATCATGTTGTGGGGCTGTTTTGCTGCAGGAGGGACTGGTTCACTTCACAGCATAGATGGCATCATGAAGAAAGAACATTATGTAGAAATACTGAAGCAACATCTCAAGACATTAGCCAGGAAATTAAAACTTGGCCACAAATGGGTCTTCCAAACAGACCATGACCCTAAGCATACTGCCAAATTAGTTCAAATGTGCTTTAAGGACAACAGAGTGAATGTTTGGAGTGGCCATCACAAAGCCCTGAACTCAATCCAATAGAACATTTGTTGGAAAAGCTTGTGCGAGCAAG
Organism: Danio kyathit; assembly: GCA_903798195.1. Taxonomy (NCBI): domain Eukaryota; kingdom Metazoa; phylum Chordata; class Actinopteri; order Cypriniformes; family Danionidae; genus Danio; species Danio kyathit. The sequence goes on along the minus strand of LR812539.1, from coordinate 24,623,948 downwards.
ACAGCCTACAAATCTGCTGCAAACTATTGTGAGAAGCTTGTGGAAGGATACCCAAAATAATTGACCAAAGTTATACAGTTTAAAAGCAAAGCTAAAAAAAATACCAAGGAAATGTATGTAAACTTTTGACTGTCTAGAAATTAATAAAAATTAAAAAAAAAAACAATTCTCTCATTATTCTGGCATTTAGCAAATGTAAATCATTTAGGTAATCCTAACGAACCTAAAATAGTAAACGCTTAGTTAGATTTACCATCAGACATTTTTAAAAAAAAATGGTTATGTTCCTTTTTTTAGAGTGTATGTAAACCTCTGGTTTCAACTGTAAGTGTATATATGTCTGGCTCTGGATGGCCAGTCCTCCACTGCACCTTGGTCTCACATTCATTTCAAAAGAGCGCTACCCTGTACTAAAATGGCGGGTCTATTGACGCATCTTTCCAATAGACAAGAACAGGGTAGGCGACATCTAATGTAAATATCTATGGATGGAAACAAAGACTATAGAATACACAAGACATGTCACTCGTATTGTTTTGAATGGGGAAAAAGTGTAACTGTTAATATGGCGAATGAAGCCCCGCCTACTAGTACAGTAGCCAATCATCAATCGATAAAGACTGACGATTCTCCACTGGAGAAACTCAGACCAGACGTGTGCTTTTACGACACTTTATGTGGTCATCGAACACACTGGAATCTGAGCGAATCCTTGCTTCACAGACAAGAGAAATATATTCAAATAAAGCCTGAAATCTGTACTTTTAAATGAACCTACTACACTTGAAAACGAAAGTTTTCTGCTTTTGTAATCTGTATGAAATGAATGCAAGGTACAGTCTGTCCTGTCAAACGCACATCACATGACAGCAGCAACTACTCAAACGTCCACAAACTTGTAAACAACGAGTCACTGTCATTTCTGGAGGAGATTCGCCATCAAGACCAAGTTGTGGATTACTTCAGAGGTACAGCGCGATCAGACGATCATTATTCAGAGGATGATAATGTGTAGAACGGCCATAAATGAGCTTGGTGTCATGATTGCTTTCCTTTCGAGTGCACAGAAACGAAACAAAAGTTATGAGACAGCTGTTGTTTAATTTTATAGGTGGTTCCAAATTTGTAATGTAACCGTAAGCTTGGTAAACAGTTTTAGAGTTTTTTTTTGGAGTTTTGATGTTTCCCCATTCAGATAGAATGCCCGAGCATACTGCCTGAGAGGCGTTTCAAAGATGGCCGCCAAGTGAAATGACTTGCCTTAAAGAGACTTTGATGAAAATGCATCTAATTTTTTTCCTTTTCTTTTTTTTTGCAAACTTTGAAAAGACTTGCTTCCCCTTTGGATGAAAATGCATCTAATAATATGCAAACCACGGTTGTATTTATGGATTCCACTGTAAAAAAGAAATTTACTCAATGTCAAAGAGCTAATTTGTCAGTAAAATGAGTTAAAAGATGCATAGTTATCGCAATGTTAAGTCTGTTATACATTAAAATACATATTGAATAAAGAAATTATGATTGAAATATAGGCTTAACACTACAGCATATTACAGCACAAATATATTTGTGTGTTAAAAATATATAAGTAAAATTATTTAATCAAACATACTTGAACAAAAAACCTAAACATTTTCCAAAAAGTTATTGTAAAAGTTGTAAAACTGTAAACAATTGATAATTATTTAGACAGGCATTTGACTACAAAAATGTGATTTAACAATTAAAAATGCGCCAAGAAATATGTAACTGGAAAATTGAATTTGACCCTGCAAACTAATACAATTACAGCATTACAGTGAAAGAAAGAAAGAAAACAAGTTCATACCATCCTCCCTCTCCTTCTCGATCCTCAGTTGTTCTTGCTCCTTCATGTACACAGAGAGCTCAGTCAGGGTCATGGGCATGTTTTCACCTCTGCCATCTGGGTCAGATAAAAAAACTCAATCTTAAAAATGTAACACCTAAAAATCCATTAGCACCAAGAATAATAACTGTATCTATACCCATATTAGAATCCACACCAATGGAAGATCATGTGAGATTTAATACAAGCGTACATAGTAGCTTTGTGGTCTGACACTTTAAAGTCTTGAACTCTAACAGGATTTTTATACAACAATATCATTCCTCTCTGGCAATATTGTTATAGCTGTGATATTGTAGTCCCTAGTTTCATACATATCCATAATTGTTGCAGACACTTGTATGAATAGTCCTCAACAATTGCATTTCCTGCTCTGCATTTTAACAAGTTCTTCTAACCTGAAAAGCATTTAATCTTTCATATAAAGCTGTTTTGTTCATTATGGTAAGATCATTCTTGTGTTTTAAATGATTGTTACTCGTCACATACCTCTGTGATTGATCGTTTCAGGCCCAGTTTTTTCTGACTCTCTGAGTTGCTCCTGTCTGACCAAGATGGGTTTAATGTGGTCTAAAGGTCTACCATCCTGTGGAGAACAAAACTGTCAAAATGGCTTGTAGTGAAACTGTACACAAGCAAAATTACATATTTTGAAGAATGTTGGCAAGCTGCAGCCATTAATGTCCTTAGTATTTTTTGTTCCTACAATTGATGTGAATTGCTGCTTGTTTCCAACATTGTTCAGAACATCTTGTTTTGCGTTTAACAGATTAAAGAAATTTGTTGTGAGTATAGTTCATTGCAAACTACGTCCAAAATGTTCACTTGTAAAAACTCATTTTAGACCTCACGTTGTGTTAATCACATTTACATTTTTGTATTATACTGTACTTTTTGCACTATATACTGTTTTGCATCTGCACAACTCTCCGGTTTCCCCCACAAGTCCAAAGACATGCGATATAGGTAAACTGGGTAAGCTTAATTGTCCGTAGTGTATGTGTGTGAATGAGAGTGTATGGAAGTTTCCCAGTGATGGGTTGCAGATGGAAGGGCATCTGCTGCGTAAAACATATGCTGGATAAGTTGGCGGTTCATTCCGCTGTGGCGACCCCTGATTAATAAAGGGACTAAGCCGAAAAAAAAAATGAATGAATGAATGAATGAACTGTTATGCACCTAGGGTCTAAGAGTAATACAATTTTGATTCTCTGTACATCCTGTACATGTGGTTGAATTGACAATAAAGCTGACTTTGACTTTGACACACTGCGTCCAAAGCTTTCATCCAACATAAAAATAAAAATAAATCAGATCAGGTTTGATTATGTTTTTTTGTTTTTTTTTTTGCACAAGCAAAAACCTAAATTAAAAATGCTGTCACTTTCTAATATTAAGAAAGAATGTGGCAGACGGTTGAAAACCACTACTTTGGCCTACCACTATTTGGCAAGTGTGTGTGTGTCCATACACTTCGAGATCACTGCTTGTCTTTGTTCAGGATTAATTAATTTACAGAAATTTGTGTTATCTGCTGCAGTATTGCAAGTTAAGTATCAAAATGTCACTGATATCATGAAACTAAATGAATTTCAGGATAATCCTGCACATCTTTTTCATAAGGAAATGAACTCCCCATGCAATAGATTAAATGGACACAATATTCCCTTTCTGTCTTCGTAGAAAAAGAGAGATGAAAACAAAAGCATCACTGCTTAAACTTGACTCCAAATTGTTAAGCTATTTGTTTTTGCAATGGATTAATGTGTAATTTATACTGACGCATTGTGCAAGGTTTCTGTCTGTGATTAATTTTTTTAAAATAAAAAAAAAACACACATTAAAACAAAAAACAAAAGGAAATTTTCATTTGTCTAAAGCCTGATTTATACTTCTGCATCAAGCGCACGGTTTTGCATAGCCCTCGCCGTGGCCGTCACTGACGCTGACGTTGATGCGCACCTTTCAAAAAGTCTTTACGATGCGTAGCGCAAGCTCTGTGATTGGTCGGCTTGGTAGTGCTGACGAGTGTGGGCGGGACTGAGAGCCACACGAATCCATTGGAGCGAATGTTTACAAGTGTCAAGTCCCGTAAACGAGCTCTAGATGGAAACTTTTGTTTTCTGTTTACCTTATGATTAATGTTGTTGCACGTCCGCCGGTTCCCGCCTCAAAATGAGCGAGTTTGAGCCACTTGTACATTAAGGTAGCATTCAGAAAAAACAAAACACCAGCAAAGAAACTCAACAGAGAGGAACATAAAAACCTACTGCCAGCTAGCATTTTGGAAGTGTTATTGCACAGCAACACAAACAGCACGCAGATGTATAAATACACGGCTACGCGCAAGGCAGGCACCGTGGGTCATTTTGATCACTCGACACAGAAGTATAAACCAGGCTTCAATGCGCAAAGTTTCTGTCCGTGATTCTTTTTTAAATGCAAATACAAAAAAAAAAACATAACATTTTAGAAATTCAGTGTGCAAAGACCTTAAATGAAAGGACATTTTCTTTTGTATAAAAACTATCTTTTTAAGGAAGGGTTTAAACTGTTTTTATTGGTGTTCAAAATATACAGTGGCTTTCATCGGATAGATAAAAACATTAAAACCATTTTCAAAATGTCTTTTAAATAGACCCTTTTCACATTTCTGGGGTTCTCAGTAGTGGAAGGCATCATAGTTGGGTAAACTTATAGCGATGTGAATCAGATCAACAAATAATTTTTTTACAATCATATTTGCTAAAATAATAAAAGAAAAACTCCATGATGGTGTTATCAAGACGTTCAGAAAAAGGAAAAAAATAGCCTGAGACTGATGATGGCAGCCTAAAGAGAAAATAATGCCCCATGGACGATGCATTAGAAACACCTCGCATAAGCCGTAATTAGTAAATTATGTAATTTGACGCAAAAATGTTATAATATATTCATAAATGCATAAATGATCATACATTTAAAAAAAAATCTAAATATTAAAAACTTTCAAGGATTTAAGATTATGATTACCATTAAACGCCTCATAACAGTCTTGTGAAAAGTGTCCATTCTCCAGAAGTAAGTGACTCACATTTTTGGGAACAAGTAAAGGATTTGATAGTGAACAGAATACCTTGCATGGTGGGCTGGCGGTGTTGCGTGGCGTCGATACTGGGGGAAACTCATCTGAGAGACTAGGAGGAGGTGTTGCGGCTGCAGGCGTGCTGGAGGACGGGGTGCCTTTTCCACCTGCTGCATGAGAATCACCAGAACAGCCAATTCATACTAAAGCTCAATGAAATGGAGAGCCAGACACATGTGCCAACATGATAAATATCAACATTGTGTACAAGCGTAGACAGTTTAGTCACCAGGTGTGCTGTAGAGGCGGCTCGGTAGGTGAGAGGCACTCTGGGACAGTTCCGGGTTTGGTGACATCCCACGGGAGGAAGGGGGAGTGGCCATCCCACACTGGGAGGAGGGGCTCCAGAGAGAATCCTTAACCCCATATGTGGCATTAAATTCACAGCTGGAGTTCTATAAATAAACACAAGCACAGATAAAATAAGTCCCTTGACTGCTTACACAGACTTATCTCGTATATTATCATGATGGAATCTACTATATGTATGCATTACGGACTGTTTGGTTCACACTTTGCTATTGCGGCATATGTTTTACACCGCTGATGCCCTTCCAGCTGCAACCTAGTAGTGGGAAACACCCATACACACTCATTCACACACACACTCATACACTTCGGCCAATTTTGCTTTTATCAATTCACCTATAACGCATATCTTTATACAGTGGGGGAAACCAGAGCACCCGGAGGAAACCCACGCCAACAGGGGGAAAACATGCAAACTCCACACAGAAATACCAACAGGCCCAGCTGAGACTCGAACCAGTGACCTTCTTGCTGTGAGGCAAAAGTGCTAACCACTGAGCCACCGTGCCACAATGTTTTTTTTTTCCCAATTAGATGTATTTGATCGTTATATTGGGTTTAACTTCCCTGCAGAGTTCGTTTGAAAGCAGACTGATGCCCAGTTTACACTAATAAGTTTTAGTTTTAAAACGGCATTTTAGAACAAAAATTATCCACGTCCACACTGGCGTTTCACCTGGCGTTTCTGAAAAGATCTCCATCCGCACTATACCACTGAAAATGCACATCACGTGACCACACACACACTCAGGCATGCGCTGCAGCGTATGCGCACATCTGAGCTTCAGGCAGGCAGCGGGTGCTTAGAGCACACCACCTCAGATGAGAGCAGCGCAGGTCAGACAGTTCACCAAGGATCTACCACTGGATTTTATCTCACGATAGTTGTCAAATGTGATATTTAGTTCATCTTGTCTCTATCTAATGGTCTTTTGAATCTATTACTTCTTCTCAGGTAATGCGTTTTGGCTGAGAGCAAAGATCAGTTAATATATTAATTTATGTAACCACGTACACTGATTCTGCAGATTTGACTGATTGCTTGCCTTTATTTCCTATATTGTATAAACTTATTGTACATTACACTATTATAATAGCCATTATTTATTATTAAAACTGATATTTAGCAAAGGAGACATGGTGTGTTTCATATTTTTCGAAGAAAATGAAAGGAGGCCGTTATGTTATAGGCTACGTTTTTTATAAATGTGCATGAAGTGAAGATGACAGTCATATAAATATGTAGCTACACGATGCCTCAACATTTTTAGTGTCTGTTAGGTTAATATCAAAATGAAAATATGCAGTTCCTTTTCATTTTATAATTTGTAAAGATAGTAAAACAACATAGCCAGAGTGATGTGACGTTATAATGTACACTGTTTTTACCCGACGTGTCAAACTTGCGAAGTCTGAACTTAAGGAAAGGATGCAACACACAATCAGATAGGCGAATGTCTGCAGTCACGTCTCCGTTTTCAGATGTCTCCATTTTCCCCCATCCACACTGAGACGCAACAGCAGCCTTTTAAAACCAAAACGGCCTCTTCAGCGTTTTAATAAAGTTCCGTTTTCAGGACGCGAAAACTCAGGAGTAGTGTGGACGGAAGGCGTAACCATAGCAAAACTTTGCGTTTTAAAACTAAAACGTATTAGTGTAAACGTGGCCTGAGATCCTTTTAAGTCCAACTGTTTGGTGTGCACATGGTTCAAATGGCCGCTTTCACATCTAATGCACAGGCGTTTGTTTAAAAAAAAACTACCAATTGTAAACACACAAATGCTCAACTAACACCACACTGACAAATGCAGTCAATCACCAGATTACAGCATGTCACTTCTGAGACCTTCTACAACCTGACAAGTGCCAGTTCAGCATTTTAAACTTGCAAAAAACAAGCTCAGACAGATGCCAACAGGGGAAACACACTGATTCAACAAAGCCCTGATTGTTTACTGTGGTCTGTCGCTGCAGTGTGAATTACCCTTAAAAGACTTCATCATCTAGCCCCAAATTAAAGAGACATTATTGCAAACATCTTGAAAATTGCTTAGCTTTAACAGCAAGTGAGATATTGTGCTTTGAAAAACATGAACAATCCGAACGTTATCAGCCGATCACAGTGTAAATATCCTGAATCCTAATCAGTCCTAGTAATATTGCAGAAAACACCAAATCCCAACAAAGCTGTGATCATATAATCTTGAGAAATCTGAATATAACATTAAAATATGAGCGGAGAAAACAACACAACACCGTTTGTTTTCCATCTGCAGATGTTTGAGCACAATAAAGGTCCTGACAGTGGGCAGAAACATGCGCTTTAGCGTCAGCCGCATCACCAAGACAACCGTTTTTTGCGTCAGCTAAGAGATGGTGTGTTTTTCTCTTTTTAAAGCCCTGCACACCCACCGGAATGACTCAACACCTCTCCCCTTCTTTCCTCTGGGCTCCTCAGCCTGCCTGGAGAACAAGGAGATGATTCATGACGGGAGAAGGAGGGGGAGCTCTGCTGTGCAGCGAGATGGGAGGGGTTCAGGGATGGCTGATTTATGGACAACAGCTGACAAGCTGACAAACAACAAGAGGGAGGAGGGAAGCAGACACTGATTCCTGCACTGCTGCTGTTGCAGAAACCAGAAAGACAACCCGAATCGGTTTATATGCAGAACACTGATTCACTGGATTCACTCTCGTACTTCCACATTGTCAGATAGGCCGATGGTGCAACTAGGCTGCTAAAATAAAATTTTAAAAGTACAAAGCGAGATTGGAAGACTTTTACCTGCCGACGGGTTCCAGTGGGGCTGCGATAGGGGGGCTGAGTCCCTGAGATAGAGGACAGGGCCAAGGGAGGGACGACAGGCTGACGAGGGGTGGAGAAATGAGTCGAGGAAGAACTTCCTGGAAATAGACATAAAAATGATCTCCATGAAATAAAACAAAAAACATCCTGCCACTGACACAAAAAAAGGGTTTGCCTGAAAACAGACTGTGACTATGTTTTGAGACAGCTTGCTAGATTTTATGTTTCCTTATTTAATTTGTGTCTTAAACAGGTTGTGCTTTTGAAATATAGTTAATGTACATGAACTGAGAAATCCATTCCTTTGATCTGTTGATTTTTATTAATTAAATCTTTTGATGCCATGGATTTTCTGATGGATGTCCGCTCCAGGATGCGTACACATATCCTTTCTTATGTCTTTATGATTATTAATAAGTTGAATGTTAAAAAGCCTAGATTACATGATGACCTTAGTGTCATCCCACTTCAAAGTAAAACTGGAATAATATGTGTGTGATTGCTTTTCTGTATGCCAAATGATTTGTTTCCTCAGGACCTACCCAGCCAGGTCACGAAGACCTCTGAGTGGACCTGGACTCTTGAAGAATTGGAAACAACGGTTTCCTGAGTTATTTACTATTTTATGTGTTAATTATTTCAAATTTAATTCCTTTGTATGTAAGCTGTCAGTTTGGATGTAGATTATACTGTTTTTTTAACCAGTTTTGATAAAACAGCTGAGAGTACACTCAACCTTGGGTATGATTGTACTATGAGTGTGTGTGTGTTCTATTCGATTGTGGATCCTTTCACAGGTCTGGGGTCAGCTCTGAACATCCTAGTAGCTGTCTGACGTTTGTATGCTTGAGATATTGCTCAGAATTGTACGCAAACACCCATGTGGAAATTTTCCTAATTTATCAATCTGGTTAAAACACCTATATGTATGACACAGTTAATGACGTCAGAGTATAATTGTTGATGTTTTGAGATTGTACGCAGAGCGGCCTACGAACTCATTTGCGAGTGTTGAAGCTGGCTTCTGCTGATGAAACTGCAAACTATCTTCAGTAACCTTTCTTTTTAATTGAATCTCTGACTCTTCTTTATCAGACAGACTGATAATGTTTTGGGTTCAAACTGTAAATTATGCCTACACTTTTGACAGAGGTCATTGTACAGTAGTATGAAAACATCCTCAATGTTTCAGAGCTCAAAGCTTTCTGACTCAGTCTAAAAAAGCTTATACTGAAGCCAGTCTACCACAATGACTGCTTGAGGAATGTGCCACTTTATTACTTAATAGGGTGTCAAAGCAGCACATCAGCTGAAGAAGATTAACACCAGCTTCTAAATCACTGCCTGCTTAGCCCTACACTCAGATATGTGCACATATGAGATGATAAACAAGAGGTAAAAACAGGTCAACACAGAAATCAAATGATTAACATGGCTCTGTGGACAAGATGCTGTGCACTGCCAAGTTATGAGTTGTCAAAAAGCACCAATTTTGTATTGTAATCCTCATGATCACAACATTAGGAAATAGTAGATTCATTTTATTATTAATGAAGATCAAGAATGTGTCAGGAAGAACTTGGCCCTTTTGTATTAGCATTTAAATCAATCAAATAATAAATGAACAATGCAAAATACAGGTGTAAATAAGCTCCAAATTGTTGTGAGCTTGACATATTATGGCCACTTTCAAAACTAGTTGAAATCCCATTTGATCAAATTGCTTACATAGTGCAATAATAAATATATATAATTTTATATTAGACACACATCTGATGCTTGTATTTACACCAGCTCCACGCTCACAACTTTAAGCATTGGGTTAAATTAGGCTTTACAGTCTCCGTGTTCAGTCCTTTACTTCCACTGTATCTGTTCAGCTGAGGGAACTAAACCAACCCTGTGACGTCAGACACAGCTACATTCCAAGATGGTGGCGCCTTAGGTCTAAAATCTATAATAAAACATGCCGTTTTCTTCTAAATGGTTACATTAATCGAGTTTGTTTAATATATTTTCATTATAGTGGAATCCAATGTACAAAATAATGTAAACTTGACTGAGTGCTTCATTTCCCCTTTAAGGCTAGAATCCCTGCTATTTTGCTATATGCCAATTTTGAGACAAGAAGAGGCTGTTACCGTAGCTACTGTGGAAGTCACCATACGGACTGGCAGTGCAATCAGCCGGACGTTGTTGTAGATGAGCACAGAAATGCTCAGGCATGCTGGCATAGCCCTCTTCACAGGACGCCTCTTTTGGGTCCAGAGAGACTTTGGCACACTCGATAACTATATCGTGGATTTCGAATCTTTTCCACCTTTGGAGAAAAGAGACCATATGAGGGATAAAGGCTGATGTCTGTGGTTTATGTATTGCAATGAGTGGCATGAGTCAGTAATGTCTCACCGGCTGGGGTCAAGCTCGTGGTCCTTGGTTCCGGTCACTAATTCAGGATGTATTCTGACATGTTCAAGCATGGGCTGCATTATTAACACAGACACAAATACCATCAGTTATATTTGACTGAAATGACACTATGACTAATAAACAATAGAAATGAATGCATAAGTAAATTTCAAGCACTAATTTGTCATTTCTGGAGCTTAATATTTCTTGATTATGGATGCACCAATACTACAACTTTATTATTCACTACAATTGATTACAATAGTCTCTGATGAATCATGTGACACTGAAAGCTAGAATATTGGCTTTAGACAATACTTCTTTGCCATTGCAAAAATAAAAAAATATATAATAATAATTTTAGAAATCGCAATTCCATCTGCATAACCATTTGTTTAGTTTGTTATATTTTTATGTTATATTATATGTGTGTGTCTGTGTGTTGTACTTTTGAGTATTTTACCTATACACACTGAAACATTTAACATTTACAGGCTTTATTCACAATTGTTTTAACTGAGCGATACATAACAAAGGTAATCTAAAAGTATGAATGAAGAAATGAGCACAATTAGGTGCTGGCTCATTGTACTGTATGTTTAGGTTATATAATAATGCATGAGTAATTGGTTAAAAATATTGGCTGATCACATTATATACATTAATATAACTTTATTAATCCCTTTAAGGAATTGATAAAGTTGTTCAACTTAAACGTTTAGGTATGCAGGGCTTGATATTAACTTTTTTGATCACCAGTCACTGTGGCTAGTAGTTTTCCAACATTACTAGCCACTCGCCATTTTCACTAGCCACAATTTTGTTGTTGGGAAAATGTATATTATATGCATAAATTAGACTTTGGCATGCTAAAATTACTTGATTTAGATTTTGTGTTATTTCCACATGCCTCCTCGGTCATTTAACCTGTTTGTGTGTTGTGACCTTGCTCAATGAGCATGAGCAAATGGATTGTGGTTTCATAGTGTAACATTGGCTCAACAGTAAGGATTTACCTTTTTCTTTTTTCTCTGGCCACACCAAACTAATTATTACCTTGCCACAAATTTCAAATAATAGGTCAAAACAAACAAAATATTACTTTTTATTCAACAATAATGTTCTTAAAAAAGTATCGACATTTTAAAAAATTATTCTCATGCATCTAGAACTATACACAGTAGTCTGTCCAGGCTAAAGGTCCCAGATCACCAGTTACTATACTATAGATAAATGGAAAGTTAATCTCCTATTAAAGCTGTACTAACGCTGTCAGTGAGCGAGGATCGCCCGTGTCTCACCGTGTGCCTGATCATCCTCTTATTTGGTATTCACCTGCTTTCTCTTGCTTGTGCTGCTTCTTGATTCTAAGATAACATTTGCACGCATATTGACAAACGATCTTAAAATTCTAATCTTTAGTGATAAGGCAGCACTGGCAATTAAAAAATTATTTAAAGTGGGGGTGTCTGTCTAACCAGCCACAGGTGAAATCTGCCCGCGTTTGGAGGGTGTTAATGTCAAGCCCTGTAGGTATGATTTGCACACACAATACATAGTTTTTGAGTAGTAAAAGCAACAAGAAATGAAAATCAAAGAGGTATTTGAGAAAATAAACAGGATGAGCAACAATGCTGAAATATTAAATAAATAGAAGTTTAAAATAAATATGTGTAAAATAAAGTAACTGAGGTATTAAATCTCATGTATTTGAAAAACCTCCTGCAAAAGCAACCGTGACTGCCAGCTCACCTTGACCACCTCCTCAAAAGTATCCATGTTCTCCTTCATACTGTAATGGGAGCGAAGGTATGAAACAAAATTGCAGGGGTACATCCCATACAGCCGGTGGAAGAGTGAATAAACGCTTGCGTGCAGATGGATGAGATAAACCTCCGGTACGTGTCCTGTCAGCAGAGATTACACAGCTAGTTAACATATACTCTAAATATTATGAGGCCTCATAATTACTTTTCTAATTTCACTAGAAGACTAAACTGATGCAGAAATGTACCTCATGAAACAAAATGTACCTCAGAGATAAAAATAGTATATAACTGAGTCATAGTTAGTAATTCATTCATACCTGGGTTTCTTAGGTTCCAAGACGCCAGACGTCCAAAGATATCAAAAAACTCATAGAGATGTTGCTTGCCAGCTTGAGGAATCATGGGTAAAAGTGTGATGAGCACCAGGACTCCAGTTATCAGAACCACAACATCTGTGTCTGTCTGTAAAACATTAAATACCATACATGTATGTTACAATTACAGCACAAAAATGTACAACAGTTTATAAGAACTGCACACTATGAATCATTTATTATACATTAAAAAAATTTATTCATCATTTGTTAATCAATAATTCTACATTAAAAGATTCAATTCAATTCATCTTTAGTGCCATAAAGATTTTTACATTGTAGATTATGTCAAAGTAGCTTAACATAGATGAAGTTCTAGTAAATTGAAACTGCTTGATTCCAGATTTCACAATTGAAGTTCAGTTTCGTTCAGTTCAATGTTATGTAAATGTCACTGCTGAAAGCCCAAACACTGAAAAGCAACTTCACGGATGCGCACATTAGACATTAGTATGCAGTTTATACAGCAACAAATGTTGTATTGTTGAGTTATGAAAACATATATAATAATCTGATTGATTGTATTTTCATACTTAGTTAACTTTGTTTCATTTTTGTATCTAGAAATGAATATTCTTTGTTCCGAATCACTCTGTTCTTCATTTCCCTTTTCTGCTTAGAATATTTAAAGGGCACCTTTTATGCAAAAATCACTTTTATAAGGGGTTTAAACATAGTTGTGTGGTAACGATGTGTGAATTTGAGAAAATTGGTGTCTCTAATAGAAAAAAAAAATTATTCTCTTTTTTTATAATCACACTTCATGAAACAGTCTGCAGAAACACTTTGATTGACATTCTCCCTTTGTACATGTCATCAGAGGGGGAAAGACCCACCCATTAGTGACAATCTCTCCTTCATTAGCATAAACAGCCCTGAGTGAGAAGCAGCCATCCGCCATTAGAGTTTTCATGCCATACATACCGAAGATAATGTCTAAAAGTGACTAAAGAGGGATTATAAATGTTGAGTTTTTTAGAATGCACAATTGAAAAGTGACTACCTTGTCCATAGACTACCTTGTTCAGAACCACTTCTTTTAAGAGCCCCTATTATGCAGTATAAAAGGTCATATTTTGGTTTTTTTGCAAGGTCAAAAAACACTTTTGTTGTCTTATAATATGCATTTATTTTTACCTGATTATCCAAACGACTCCCATATGATTCATTCAGCAATTAATTTGTTCCCAAACCCCTTCTTAAGGCTGATTTATACTTCTGCGTCAAGCGCACGCGTATGCTATGGCGCAGCCTACGCGTGGACGCATAGCCCCTCGCCGTGGCCGTCGGCGATGTTGACGCGCACCTCTCAAAAAATGTAAGGCGTACGCGTCGCACTCTGTGATTGGTCGGCTTGGTAGCGCTGACGAGTGTGGGCGGAGGTGAGAGCCACGCGCCCGATGCAGCGACTGTTTACAAGTGTGGAGTACCGTGAAGGAGCTCCGGATGGAGACTGTTGTTTTGTGTTTACCTTATGATTAAAGTTGTTGCACGTCCACCGGGTCCCGCCTCAAAATGAGCGAATTTGAGCCACTTGTACATTAAGGAAGTATTCAGAAAAAAACAAAACAGCAGCAAAGAAACACGACACAGAGAAACTTAAACACCTACTGCCAGCTAGCGTTTCGGAAGCGTTATTGCAGAGAAACAGAAACAGCGTGCACAGGTATAAATGCACGGCTACGCGCGAGGCTTGCGCCGTGGGTCACACCGATCACTTGACGCAGAAGTATAAACCAGGCTTTAGCGCAAAGCTAATCTGCACTGATTGGTCCGATGACCCAGTCTATTGTGATTGATTGATTGATTTCGTTCAGCGCAAGATGGAGAGAAATGTGTAACAGATGTGTAACTACACGGCTAAGTAGCACACAGAGTATGTGAGAGCCCAATGCAGGAATGCAATAAAGCAATGCAGTTAAACACCAGCATATTACTCTACTCTTAACCCTAACCACAAGTAATATTGTCACACATTAAATATTAATCCACACAATGAAAAAGAAAAACAGAAAAACAGCTGATGGTGGCCATAGCAAATGCAAACAGCAGAGGATCAAGAGCTCAGAAACACATTTAAATCGGTGGATTTGGACGCAATATGTGTATAACCCCATAAAGATATACAGAGAGATACAGTACAAGCACTGATCTATAATAGATACTTGATTACAAGCAGAGCGGGGTGATTACAAATTTTACAAACAATTAAACACATATTTTGCAAACTACCGAAAATGAGGGAGCAATTTTATTTACACTTACATCTTATGATCTGGAGGAAGAAGAAACTGGTCCATTTGAACTGTAACAGTTACTGACAAAGTCCCTGTCAAAGTCTGATAAAGTCCCAAACATAATAGTCTCTGCTGTTCTTTCCTTTAATAGCAAACGGCCTGCAAATCCCGCGTTGCAGCGTAGGTTATTGTATCAATCATCAGAAAAATGACAGAAACAAACACAGCACTAGGTTGGCTATACTGTGGTATTGTTGTAAAAATAAACTTTAACGCTTATTCCCCACAGCCAAATCTCCATCTGTCAGTGATCGTCGTCTCCGTGTCATGATCAGTCTTGTGATCCTCAGCGCTCCACTAGGGTCTGAATGGAAAGCGCGTTCACATTTTACCGGATCTGGAACTACATATTTGGTGATGTACCATATTGTTGTCGATGCGTTCAGGCAAAAGATCCGAACTCAACTCGATTCATTTATTCGACTCTGAGTCGACTGTTTCGTTAAAGAATCACTAGTTTTAAACACTGTGAACTTTCAGATTGAAACCTCAGCAGGATGTTTTCACTCACTTAGTGCTGTTACACACTGCATGGAAGCTCATTTTCAAAAACCCATAATAGGGGTTAAACATTTTTAAAATTAGTCTTTTTTTTTTAGCCAATATGCTAACGCACAAGCATTTGTAGCTCCGCCCTCTTTTAAAGAGAGCACAATCTCATTTGAATTTAAAGCGACAGTCTCCAAAACGGCACAATTAGGATCAAAGCCAAAAGGGGCAGTTTCAAAGGTTATTTGTATAGTACTTTGAGCTGAATAGGTCTCCTTTAATTGTCATTTATAAGGGATTTCAAAGCATAAAAAGTTCTCACTTTAGATTAGGTTACATTAGGAATTTGTGTTAATAAAAATTAAGTAATAACTATTACTTCATGCTTGGAAAATAAGCTGTATAAATATTCAGTTGAATGGCTTATTAATAATTTACTCACTCATTCTGAATGATCTAAAAAAACAACAACAACTACTCTTACAAAACTGGTTTGTAAATAATGCAATACTTAATTTAGCATTGAAAAATAAATCCTTGAAGTATAAAAATACAAACATTTAGCACATTATACATTTGCTCATAAGCCATGAATGATCTGCATACTAATGTCTATTAATATGGAGTTAATGCTTAATAAATGATTCATAGTGTGTGGTTATTACAAAGTGTTACCGTGTTAAGTAGCAAATCAGATAAAGTTCACACTTAAAGCTTACCTTGAGGCATTTGAGGAGAGATAGCAGCAGCGGATAGTGCGCGATCTTGTGGATCCAAGATGGCTGCTTACGGACAACGTGCCCCAGGAGAGTGAGGGTGGGCAGGCGACAGGGGGCTTTAGCCATGCATTCATTCATTTTATCAAAAAGGTGCTGAGAAAGAGACCAAAAAATCCAAGTCACATTATGAACCAGACTTATTATAACTGCTGCTAATGTATTCCCTGACATCAGACATCTTTGTTATTAAATATTAATGATAGAAAAGAGAAATGCTGCTTAAAGATGTTCTGATATGCAGAGGTGTTTAAATGATGATGGTGAGATTACAAGCTTCATTTGTTCAAATATTTAACAGCTGTTTATTCATTTTTGTGTGATTTGGGGGGGGGGGGTGCTCACATTTGGATACAATAAAAAAACAACTCAAATATAACTCAAGTGTATATATGTATTAAGTGGTATATAAATCTACAAACAAATTGGCCAGAATAAAGTCTGCAATTTTACTACTACTACTACTACTACTACTACTACTACTACTACTACTACTATTAATAATAATAATAATAATAATAATAATAATAATAATAATAATAATAATAATAATAATAATAACAATAATAATAATCATATTAATAACCATAATTAAGAATAATTATTAAACTGTACAATTTATTTATTATTATGAATTATTTACTTTATTATAATTTTTATATGATTATTTATAATACTAACATTTATATTTAGACATGAATCAGCATTTTGGGGTCTGAAACTACACAATGTTCGAAAATGGATTTGTGAAGAGGGATGGTTTTGACACTTGTTGTTGTTTACATACAAAACGTATCAAAAACTCAAAGTACACAGTTGAAGGCAAAATTATTACTTTTAATTACTACTAAAATTATTACTCCTTTGACATTTTCACTTTTTCTTTTTTTCCAAGTGACGTTTAACAGAGCAAGGACATTTTCACAGTATTTCTGGAAACACAAAAATCGCTTAGAACTACAAATCCGCCATTATATGGACTACAAATCACAGCATGCACCGTGCACACACACCGGTTCCTGATCCTGATTGCAAACACTCACAGCTGAACCTGCTCATGGACTGATTACAGGACTATTTAGAGAGCACACACACACGTGCATCATTGCGGAGTTATGTTATACTAAATTGTGAACATTACGACATGTTTTCCTTGACTTGCCGCTTTGTTTTGTTTGTTTTATTGTTTATTCTTGTCTGCTGCCTGCCTTCTGACCACTTGCCTTTTATTTGTTTACGACTCTGGATTATCTGCATATACCTGTTTGCCCGTGTTGACTGTTGCTTGCCTGACCATTCTGCTGAATAAAACCTGCATTTGGATCCGCACTCCGTTGTCAGCATCCCTTTCACATTACAATTTCCTATTATATTATACTGTATTGTTTTGTGGAGAAAGTCTTATTTCCCTTAGTTTGACTGGAAAAATGCTGTTTTTTTTTATCTTTTATAAGATTTTTTTTAAATAATTTTAATCTATTATAAGATTTTTGTCCATTTTCTACAGAACAAGCCACTATTGTCTAATGACTTGCTTAATTAACCTAACTTGTCTAGTTAACCTAGAAGCCGGCAGCTAGCTCTCAGCAACTCTCACATGGTCACACACTGAAGCTAAGCAGGGCTGCGCCCGGTCAGTACCTGAATGGTCGACCACATGGGAAAGCTAGGTTGCTGCCGAAAGTGGTGTTAGTGAGGCCAGCAGGGGGTGCTCAACCTGTGGTCTGTGTGGGTCCTAACACCCCAGTATAGTAAAGGGGACTCTATACTGCTCAGTAAGCGCTGTCTTTTGGATGAGATGTTAAACCGAGGTCCTGACTCTCTGCGATTGTGAAAAATCCCAGGACATCCTTTGAAAAAGAGTAGGGGTTTAACCCCGGCATCCTAACCAAATTTGACCACTGGTCTCTGTCCATCATGGCCTCCTAACCATCCCCATATTATAATTGGCTTCATCACTCTGTCTCCTCTCCACCAATCAGCTGTTGTGTGGTGTGATTCCCCCAATGTGTAAAGCACTTTGAGTGTCTAGAAAAGCCCTATATAAAATGTAAGGAATTAACCTAATTAACCTAGTTAAGCCTTTAAATTGCCCTTTAAGCTGAATACTAGTATCTTGCAAATAACTACTAAAATATTAATTACTGTCATCATGGCAAAGACAAAAGAAATAATTGATAAGAAATAAGATATTGAAATGATTATGTTTAAAAATGTTTTGCAATTAAAATTTTACAAGAGGGCTAATCATTTTACCTTCAACTGTAATTTTCCATTTTCAGTACTTAGTTGTAAGTTAAACACACTAAAAACTGCAGTGAAGCAAGTTTAAGATTGTGTTAGAACAAAACGCAAAGAATCTATGTTCAATCAGTCACCTTATCATGTGGCTCCCTCACTGAGGACAGGATGTGCACTGTCTGGGCAGAGTTGGTCTCCAGGAAATAATCCACCAAGCCATTCAGCAGCACGGACCCTCGATCTGCAAAACACAAATCAACATTAAATCATGCAACGAAACATTCAAAAGAAAAAAAACTATGGATGCATAATATTGGAAAAAAACTGACATTGTGTTATTTTTTTCTGCTATATATTTTGTGAGCTCTGTTTGGATTTTTGAACAACTTTAGGGGGCTGCATCTGCATAAAACTACAATATACAAATTACAAGCAGAGATCATGCAATACAACAACAGTTCCAAATGAAATAAGCATTACTTTATGTTTTATGAAACACTGCATAGTCTTCACTGTACAAAATAAAATGCAAAAACGGACAGTTCACCCAAAACTGAAAATCATTTACTAACCCTTCACTTGTCCAAAACCTATTTGTGTTTCTTTTTTCTGTTTAACACAAAAAAAATTCCAAAAATGCTGGTAGCTGGCACCCATTGACTTCCCATTGAATTATTTTCTTACTATAGAAGTCAATGATTGCCAGCAACCAGCATTCTTCAAAATATCTTATTTTATGCTCAACAGAAAAAAAAGAATCTTATAAAGGTTTAAAACAGATGAGGGTAATTTTCATTTTTGGGTGAATTATCTCTTTAAACTTTGTAAAAAGCTACAAACATCTTTGTTTTTTTTCATATCTCAATGCTCTAAAGCAAAAGTGTCCAAACTCCATCCTGGAGGGCCGGTGTCCTTCAGATTTTAGCTCCAACTTGGCTCAACACACCTGCGAGAATGTTTCTAGAAGGCCTAGTAAGAGCTCGATTAGCGAGCCCATGTGTGTCTGATTGGACATGGAACTAAACTTTGCAGGACAAGAGCCATCCAGGACAGAGTTTGGACACCCCTGCTCTTAAGTATATACTCTAAAGTTTCTTCACACAGCAACAACCTGCAAATGATAAACTCAGACTCTATTATCAAACTTTGATAATTGATAAAGAACTGTTATTCCTTGTCACCTGTACTAGGGCTGCACAATATATCGTTTCAGCATTGATATCGCATTGTGTCTGCAATAGTCACATTGCAGGATATGCAATGTTGAGTTGGGATTATTACTGATCAAAACCACCAAATTATAACCATAACAGAGTGAAAGTTTAGCACTGGCATGCGTTTTAAAGGCATTTCAAGAACATTCTGTCACAAAAAGTACAACATTTGTAGCTTTAATGAAGAATAATATGACTGAAATATTAATACAAGGATGACTACACAGTGTTGTTTTACATTTGACATTTAATTATTCAATTTCTGCACCTGAATACTTGTTTATTATTAATTATTGTACTTTTTTCTTTGCTCTATTGTAATTATTTTTGCTTACTATTTGTTTATTAATGTTTAATAAATTATTCATACCATTACAAAATCACCTCACTTAATCTAAATTAATGATTTCTTTCCAAACGGAGCTATTCAAGCCATGAAAAGGCATATCACAATATATATATTGCATAACAATGAAATATCGCAATGCCAGATTTTTCCAATATCATGCAGCCCTACTATACAGTATGATTTCTGCTTGACATTGTGCATTATGTGATGTGTGTCTATTACAGATTCACATACTGTGATGTTCATTCTGAAGCATTATATTGTGCAGCCCTACTATAAATCAAGTCATGCAAACATAGAGCGGCAGTTTTGTCTGCACCTGTGTTGAGGTGTTCATTAATAAGGCCCTTGATCTCGTTCAGCTGGTGGAGGTCGGAGGTCTCCAGCAGGGGAAGCAGATCCCCCACGTTCAGCTGTTCCCTGGACATGACGATGTGGAGGGTCTCTCAAACAGTCTCTCAGACGTCACGCTCACAGCGTCCCGTGTCCTGTCCAGCCTGGAGGGGTCCCTGGGCCTCCCGTCGAAACAGTCCCCAGGCACCACTGCAAGACACATTTGAAGACTTACATCACTTCACTTTTCTAGAAGTGCTTGTCTCCATGAAATATTCATGGGAACATCTTGCAGTTTCTGCGTTTAAGTAAACTTTCCAATTCGAGAGTGAGAGAAACATTGGAGAGTGCACAAAAGTTGTAATGTGCCATTATGAAGTACACTTGATATCATTAACATCAAAGGGTTGGACGTTTTAAGAAACGCAAACTATTTTTAAAACAACACTCCACTTTTTGTGGGAAATAGGCTGCTTTTAGAACTCTACTTGAGTTTAAAAGTTGAGTTTTACCATTTACCATTACCATTTAGCAGTTTGGGAACACTTTTAGCTTAGCTTAGCATAGATCAATGAATCAGATTAGACAATTAGCATCTTCCTCAAAAAAAGTGAGGATAATTTCCCTGTTTAAAAGCTTGTCTTTTCTTTAGTTACATCGTGAATGAAGACAGACAGAAAATAAAAAGTTGCTACTTTCTAAGCCAATATATGGCTAGAAACTATGCTCTCATTGAGGCATTATGATAATCAAGAAACTTTACTGCTGTACCATGGCTGCATAAGACCTTTTTTTTCCATGTCCCGCATAATATAACAACAACTATTCATTTTCCGTCAGTCTTAGTACACAACGTAACTATAGAAGAGTCAAGCTTTAAAAAAGGAACATTATCAAAACTCTTTTTTTGAATGAGATGCTAATGGTCTAATCAGATTCAATGATCTATGTTAAGCTAAGCTAAAAGTGCTCCTGCCAGACCTGGAGATTGGCTAAATGGTTTCAAAAACGGTGAAACTCAACCGCTTAACTCTTTGTGACTTGGTAAAATGAGCCTATTTCCAATAAAAGTGGAGTGTTTCTTTATACATACAAGATTTACATGTTCAGACCTGTTCTTAAACAGACATGACAAAAGTCAGTTGTCACACCAGCCTGACAACACCAGATCAACACATAGTGAGAGTCAAAGAAAGAATTCAGTTTACTGAAACCAGGGAACTGACTAAACTATTTGGTTGAATTAGATTACACATGCAACATAACTGACTTTAGCTATCTTTGTTGCGATATCTGTCAAAAACGGTTGGTTCAAAAATGTTTCTTTTAAAGTTTGCATGCCATTGCCTATAATTCAAGAAGTACTGAAGATGTCTTAATATCCTGTGTTAAATTTCCTTTAAAACAAACTTTACTTTTTATAATAGGTGTTATTGCCCTGTATGGTTCAGTCACAGAGATTCTAGGATTTAAATGTGACTTCATGGGTATTATACACATTTCAAAGGTCAAAAACTAAATGTGGGTTACACCGAATAAAAGCTGATTTTTTTAACGTGTAATATTCTAAAAATGCAAAGAACATACTTATTAAAGGAAAATAAATAAATATATAATATATATTTATTATTATTATTATTTTTTTTATATACAACAGTTCTGTCTGGTTATTGAATCTTATTGGCTGATAGTCGTGCAATATTCTGCCAGTAACAGCACTCGTCCAGCCTCTTCACCCTTCACCCTTGTGTATTATTCCGCCCACATACAGCAACAAGCAGAGGACACTCTACAGTTTCACAAATATTGCAGTTGTTGTACAACATAATGTACTTTTTTAGTCAAGAATGTAGTTGTTTAGATTGCAACTATGCAGTTTATTTATAAGGATAGTGCCAATTTTTAAATATTTCTAATTCCTGAGAGACATCGCGTCAAGCAGATCAAAGACAATTGACGTTGTCCATCCACAAGAAGATGGCGACAAAGACCGCATAATAAGCCCTTAGAGGAGGAAAAATTCAGCGGAATTTTAAACTACAGCTGATCAAATCATTATAAAACTGGTATCTCTTTTGTGTGTTGTAATGGTGTATTTATACCATAGTAATTCTAGTGTGTTGAGTGTGAGATGGGACTCATCTTAAAGTTTTAAAACCAGAGATGGCCATCTGTTTCTAATGAGTTTCCTGTTAATCTGCTAGTGTTTGCTTTGCTTTGGCTTTTTCGGGGTTAATTATTGTGATCTCCCGATTGCAACAGAGAAATACAGACTAATGGCATTTCATGCTGTTCAGCCTTATAATCTTAAAATGTGAGCAAAATAACCTGTTTTATGATCACTTTAGACATTATGCAAGAGAATCATTCAAATACCAGCTCTAAAGTGACGTTGGTGAATGAGCAGCAATTTCTGCTGTTCTAACGTCAGCTGCAGATGTGAATGAGTGGCTGAAGAAAGTAGTTCCTAATACAAAAGGGGTTTTTAGACTCTCCGAGTTTAATATTTTTTATATACACGATCAAGACGTCGAACTGTTGTATAAACGCAATATCACACTCATAGCAGTGCAATGTGGTTGTACTGTTTATTGTCACTGGTAGGACACTAAGGCAACGCTCATGCCAACGCATGCCTCCCACCATATATATATATATATATATACACATGGCTAATATTTAAAAACAGCTACATAATTTGACATACCTGTAATGTATGCAAGGCATTTCAAGATAATTTTAAATATTTATATTTTTTGTCATTTATATTTTGAAATCTTCAAAATTCAATTTTATTTACTTCCAATGATTGAATGAAATGTTGGTTGTTTACGCTCATCATAACTGAAACTTATTGCATTTAAAAAGGAATATGTTATAATGTTGACACTTAGATGTGGTACAGCATTCATTTTAAAAGTATTAATTTCCTTAATACATGTACCCATTTAAGCCAACACTCTGAACATTAAATCAGCATTCCTAGAAATGTAAATGTTTGTTGATGATGGAACAGTTATATATTAAAACAAACTATACAATACAACATTAATATTAGTTAACAGTAATCAACTGACCTGATGCTGACACCTGAAGACAGACTAGCAAAACAACTTCCGAACATAACAGATATTTTTCATAGCATTTAACACTAAAAAGTCTTGCACATCTCCATATCAACAACTTCAGATTATGGTTTTAACCTACATCTTAAGCAGCTTAATCTTGAGAGTAACGTGAGTCCCCAAGACCTAAAGCTAACAACTGCTAAGTGGACACTTTCTCCTCATTATATCAAACAGCTGCTAGAGAACCCAAAGCACTGTTCTAAGGATAACTCAGTAGAAGATGACAACCATCTAGGGAAAGGTGACGGCAAGAATGACCCTTCAATGTTCCATACAAAGACGCTCATTGATTAACTTCATAATCATAGCTCCCAAACTAAAAGCACGTATCACACTCATGGGGAAAAACACACTAATAAGATGAAGTTCTGGACGACCTCTTCACGAACTGTGGCTGTGTCTGCCAACTGGAAAACAGGGCTGTTAACAGCACAAAGAAGCTTTATATGCCATGTTTAGAGCCACATAAACAACTTCCTTAAAGGACTTGTGTTAAAGTTTTCAGTTTTTCTCAAATTTCTCTTTCAGTTATTATATACAGTCACAGTTTTTAAGAATCATTCTAAGTCTACACACTCAGAAATAACGGTTCACAATCTGCCACTGTAGTGGTACCTTTTCAAAAGTTACACTTTTGTACCATACAGGTGGACATTAGTACATTTAAGGTTCACTTTTGTACCTTTATGGTACTATGAAGAACACATTTGCAATTTTTAAGTATTATTATGTACTGTTGAACTATTATTATGTATGCATGTATGTATTATTATTAGGAACAAAATAAAAGTAGCTTTTGAAAACAGTGACTGTGTGAGAGCTTTAAAAGCATTCAGACCTAAGAAATTGTACTGTTTGTAAATTTGACAAATTAATAATGATTTAATTGTTTATATAACGAAGACTCTGCAGTACTATTTTACGTTTGATTATTCAATTACTGTACAACTGAATACAGTTCGAGTTCGCAGAAAACAATCGAACGCTGTTTATTTCATTTGTATCTTTTTCTTTATTGAATTTGCCAATGCTTGTAGACTATTTCTTATATTTCATGCATATACACTTCACTACAGAAGCACCCCAATCAATCTAAAATGATCAATTCTTTCCAAATAGTTATTCTCTCATTCTGACATAATAATGAAGAAATTTGCTGCTGTACAATGGTTGTTTCCAAAATAACGTGAAGTGTTTCTTTAAGCATACAAGATTCACATGTTAAGACGCTTATAGTACACTTTTGTGCTGTACAGGTGGACATTAGTACCTATAAAGTTCACTTTTGTACCTTTATGGTACTATGAGGAACACATTTGTACTTTTTAAGTACTATTATGTATTATGTATGTATGTATTATTATTAGGAACAAAGAAAATCTAGCTTTTGAAAAGGTACCATCCCAGTGACTGTGTGAGGGCTTTAAAAGCATTCAGACCTAAGAAATTGTGATTTGTAAATTTGACAAATTAATAATGATTTAACTGTATTTAAAATGAAGACTATGCAGTACTATTTTACATTTGATTATTCAATTACTGTACAACTGAATACAATACGTATTATTATGTACATGTCAGGAACAAAACAAAAAGTAGCTTTTGAAAAGGTACCATCCCAGTGACAGATTTTGTACATTTATTTCTAAGTGTGTAAGTGTAATAATGCTAATCGTACACTTTCATATACTATGCACTGTTCAATTTAATATTTTGTATAGCAAAATATGAGGTCACACTTTTTTAATGGTCCATTTGTTGAATTTAAGTTACATTGCATCTACATGCCAACTAATTCTCATTAGATTATAAGTAGACTGTTAGGTTGGGTTTAGGGTTGAGGTTGGGGTTAGGGTTAGTGTAAGTTGACATGTACTTGCAAAGTTTCTTATAGTCAGTTAAATGTCTGTTGAAGGAGCAGTATCAACAGATATTAAGCAGACAGTCTATTAATACTCAAATGAACAATCAAAATAAAGTGTTACCAAATATGATTAATAACATTATTTGTTTTTGTTACGATTAATAGAAAACGCATAATAAAAGGAACTTGGCGTAACAATAGTTTATACAGGTGCATACAATAAAATCTTGCAAGGCATATTTCAGTTTATAACATAATGAAATACTGCATTTAAACATCATAGTGCTGCCACAAATGAATAACTAATTTGTACTTTAAATCGTTATACTTTACCACAATCTTTTTTTAAACTACTACAAGGCTACACCCATCTTGTAAGCAAGAAATATTTAACAATTATTAAACATTGTACAATTTAGTATGTTAACTTATACTTTTATTAAGTACAAATCAGAATAAGCATGTTATTTCATTTTTATATAATGTTATGTAGTCATTCATGTGATTATTCCCACTATAACATAATTGCTACTTAAAAACATTGAAGTATTTATTTTATGTGCAATTTAAAATGCAAAAACATTTAATTCAGAAAGAAAAATAAACGTTATCCTTACTATTTAAATGACTTTACACACATAAAATGCAAGCAATGATCGTACAGTAAGAGCTGGAGGCTGCGTTGCATGATTTGCATACACACAACAAATTCTGTTAAAAAACATACGCTCTCAGGCGCGTAAAAGACAGCAAATCCAACAACACATGTCTGTATTTTAACCAATGCATGGCCCAAAATAACAGCGCAAGCATGTGCAGAGAGATGTTGTGGTTTGATCTGCATGCACTGACAGCAGCTGTGTGTTGAAATGACCACTGGCGTAAACAGCGCAAGAGAACAATGGCCAGAATCTGCGGGACTGTCTCCAAAAAAATGCGCCGACAAAACATACCCGCATGCATTTCAACTTCCCCCTTAAACGCCTGCATGCGCGCGGGGAAATTTGTTAGGATTCGTTTCGAAACTGTTACATTCAATGGGGACTATTATTTCACTGACAGTCCCAGGCAAGAGAGCCTTATTATCGACAAGCTTACTGCAAATCAGAAATAACGCCCGAGAAACTTTATAATGTACGTAAAATACTGAGAAGCAAGCACATCTAACATTCCGACTGTCAAGGCGGATGATGTAAAAATATCACTCCAAAAAACATCGTTTAATAAACCTGTTTACCTGTTAGAGAAACTGCACTCCACAGGGCGCCGCCATCTTGAACACCTCACAACCCCTCCCAGCGCTGTCGTCTTCCGCCATGAACAGGAGAAATAATCCCCGGGAGCTCAAAAACACGCCTGTATCTGGACGCGGAACATAGACATATGCAATGAATGCTATTAAAAATGACCTGCAAGCGTACTTTATGAATGCAGGGACCTGTGGCAGGAGCAGGACTGAGGTGTGAAAGTTTTAGAGGATCCTGCAGTTAGGCCCTGAGTTGTTTTTCTGAAGGGTGGAGGGATGCAGAGCTCTGTAATGCGGCTTTCGCGTGACTCAGGTGGTGAGCGCATACACGCTGAATTGGACCAGCTAAAAGTTTCTGTTTTTTGCCCAAAATACACAATATAGAAACTATGTATTCCTTAACAGAATTAATACCTAAAACGTAATAAAACACAAATTAAGTTCCACTCAAATACAAAATTTTGAATCATACAGAGAAACATTTTATCAGTAGGCTACATGAATGAATGAATGAATGAATGAATGAATGAATGAATGAATTAAAGAATAAATGAATAAAATGAAAACTAGATAGAAAATAAAAATATAGGCTAATGCATTAGTAAATAATTAATAAATAGGGGCAAGGAAAACGGAAAGAGGTATTTAAACACCAACTTCATGCAAAAAAAATGAATGAATAAATGAATGAATGAAAAATAGATAGAAAATAAAAATATAGGCTAATGCATTAGTGAATAATTAATAAATAGGGGGGAGGAAAATGGAAGTAGACATTTAAACATCAAATACAGGCAAAAAAAATATGAATGAATGAATGAATGAATGAATGAATGAAAATTAAATAGAAAATAAAAATATAGTCTAATGCATTAGTGAATAATTAATAAATAGGAGCAAGGACAACAGAAATAAACATTTAAACACCAAATACAGGCAAAAAATGAATGAATGAATGAATGAAAACTAGATAGAAAATAAAAATATAGGTTAATGCATTAGTGAATAATTAATAAATAGGGGGGAGGAAAACAGAAGTAGACATTTAAAAACCAAATTCAGGCAAAAAATAATGAATGAATGAATGAATGAATGAATGAATGAATGAATGAATGAATGAATGAATGAATGAAAACTAGATAGAAAATAAAAATATAGGCTAATGCATTAGTGAATAATTAATAAATAGGGGCGAGGAAAACGGAAGTAGACATTTAAACACCAAATTCAGGCAAAAAATAGTGTATGAATGAATGAATAAATGAATAAACACTAGATAGAAAATAAAAATATATGCTAATGCATTAGTGAATAATTAATAAATAGGAGCGAGGAAAACGGAAGTAGACATTAAAACACCAAATTCAGGCAAAAAATTATGTATGAATGAATGAATGAATGACTGAATGAATGAATCAATCAATGAATCAATCAATCAATCAATCAATCAATGAAAACTAGATAGAAAATAAAAATATAGGCTAAGGCATTAGTGAATAATTAATAAATAGGAGCGAGGAAAACAGAAGTAGACATTTAAACACCAAATTCAGGCAAAAAAATAGTGTATGAATGAATGATTGAATGAATAAACACTAGATAGAAAATAAAAATATATGCTAATGCATTAGTGAATAATTAATAAATAGGAGTGAGGAAAACGGAAATAGACATTTAAACACCAAATACAGGCAAAAAAAAATGAATGAATGAATGAATGAATGAATGAATGAATGAATGAATGAAAAATAAATATCTTCAGTATTGTCTAATTTTATATGCTTATTAATATTTTTCTTTTTTAACTTTTATTTTTATTGTTTATTTTTTTACAATACAGAACAATAATTTAACAGAAAAAAACATGCTAACATATATCATTACATATATACACTATCAATATGCACATACATAATTACCTTTATATACACCACATAAACTTGCATGTAAAAAATAAAAAAAAAGGAAAAAGGAAAAAAGCCAAATGCATAAGATTGCTATATCTTTTCCAATTACCATTTACTTAATTGGGGATGTGTTTATATTCCCTACACTCTGCAGAAATAAAGGTACGTGAGCCGTCACTGGGGTGGTACTTTTTCAAAAGGTACACATTTGTACTTGAATTGTCCATATTGGTACCTCAAAAGTATATATTAGTACTTAAAAATATTAAGTTTTCATTCTCAACATAAATGTCAGCTTTTCTATAAAATGAATTTCTTCAATTATCTCAAACCACTGCTTACGTTTCAATGTTGAGTCTTTAAGCCAGTTCCTCCTTGTTATAGTCTTTCTGCATGCCACAAGAGGAATCTTACACAAATATCGGTCACCTCAGTGTCCTTAATATCTCCCATAAACAATATTTTGCTTTTTGAGATACTACAACGGTTTGAATGTAGATAAGACACTTTTTTAGTGGAGATTTCCCTCTAGTGGTCAGTCAGTGGTGCTCTATTTAAAAAGCCTACATTTCAGAGATTTCTTCCCTTTTTCCACAGGAAAGTAGTATCAGAGATGTTATTATAGTTTATATAATGTTATTATATCATTTTATAATATCGTTTTGTTGTGTGCTTCTTTGTATTTTTTTTATTCTTAATCTTAATACTAAAGTTTTAGTTTAAGTCTTTTACCCTATTTTGGGAACTTAAGCATGTTCATTTGGATTTATTATTTGTTTTCAGTATTATTAAGTGTTTTATATGCCATTACTATTATTAGTTAGTATTTTTATAAATATGTTTGTGTAGGTTTATACATTTTTCTATTAGCGTTCTTAAACCATATAGACTTTGGTTCAGCTACTAACAATAAGTTAAGTTTTTATATTTATATTTACACCTTTATTTAAGTAAGTTAAATAATTTCCTTCGAATTTAGATTTAGTTTTTGTTTTAGTATGTTTTGTGTCCTTTTGGTGCAATTTTTATTAGTTGGTATTTTAAAAATATCTGTTTTACTAATTTATTACATTATTATTTTTCTACAAAAAAAATCAAATGTTGCACTAGCAACTAATTTTAAATAAAATGTTTCAAATCAATGCTTTGTATAATTTGCTTAGTGTATATTTGTTTACAATAAATTCAACATATGTTAAACTACTTGTTAAACTAAAAATGTTGCATTATCAACTTAATAAAATATGCTTTTTAAGCTATATTTCAATTCAATTAGCGTGTATTTCATTTAATTTCAACAATTTATAATATTTAAAGATAATTAATTGTATTTAATGTTGCATAAACTAAATAAAATAAGTGTTTTATGTAACTTCGGAGATTAAAAAAAAATAATAATAAATTTACGGTTTTTATATTTTATTTGATTTTTGCTTAGGTGTAGCATCGTAATTAATTTACTAATTTTTATTTCGAATTCAATGAGTTGTAACCTTGTTTGTTGTATTGGTGTAGGCTACAGTACCTTTGAGATTACAAGTTGCCGCATTTAATTACAACACATTACAAACCGTATTATTTATAATAAAAAAAATGTATAAAAATGCTGCTAGCAGAGGATGGTTTCGATCCATCGACCTCTGGGTTATGGGCCCAGCACGCTTCCGCTGCGCCACTCTGCTCACAGTGAAGATTCAGCTCATATTGTGTAAAGATTCTTAATCTATGAGCCTTTCAGCTTGTCCATAACCTTATATCCTCGCGATCATCGAATTTGCCATATTGAGCGAACTAGCATTCAAAATAACGATAATTAATAATCGAAATATCTTATTAATATTTGAGTTATCAGCAAAATGTTCATTATTTTTTATAAAAGGCAAAAGAAAAGTAGAAGGAAGGAGAAAAGAAAACGAAAAAAAGACTACAGCTCAACCCGTTATAAATAATTAGCTATTGTACATCTGCAGTTCACCACCAGTCCACACGGGGGCGTAAACACATTACGTTAAATCGATCCCTCAATGCGCGCAACACAATGTGAAGGTGAGCTAATATAATAAAACCGATCTCCGGTAAATCCTTTTTTTTTTTTTTAAAAAACACCAAACAAAACACTCAAGAATTTACAGACAATAAAGAAATATTCCAGGCTCTTCCAGCGCTTAGTTTTAGCAAATAACTTAGCTTTGCTTTTAATAGCTAATCAAAGATATCATATAAAACGCCGAAGGCTGCAACCAAAACACAACTGTGCAAATATTAGAAAGCAAACATTCTGAGGTACCAACTTTACAGGTTTGGTGTGTGTTTTTGAGGGACGATCAAGAAAATGTGTTACTGGTTTATTGGTTTTATGTTTTAAGCCCGCTGGCTGTAATAAAGGGCTTAAAAAGTCAACAGATGACCACTAGCCTAACTATGATGCCGAATTATTAAAATGACAGCAGATAAATGTTTGGCTAAATATCTGATGCATTTTTCTGCTAACTAATTACATTTTCAAACGCATCAGAGAACTTTGAGATGTAGGCAGGTAAAAAATAATAATAAACGACTAATGTAAATAGCTTGACCAGATACACTGTTATTTTTACAATTGCTATTTATTAAAATATCTTTAATATGCTGCTTAAAAACATAATGTCAAAGAGTGCCCATATACCAGGATGTTTAAGTTTGCGTTTAGTAGGCAAATGTCGCACCTGCTCTGCGTCTGTAATTGGTCGAAAGCTCAGTCAGATTCCACCGCAAGAATTATCGGATTGAAAATCAGGGAGGGGAGTTGAAAAAAACTCAACGCAAGCAACTCACAGCAATGCAGTGCTTAAGTTTCTAAACATCACAACGGATTTCCCAGCACTTTTCATCACGAAGCTCGAAGCCACTCAAACAATCAAAGGACTTTAAACACTGCACCGTTTCAGGTAATCTTTTTCCCCCACGCAATTCTGCTATGGCTATTTATTTAGAGGTGTGAAATAGTTTTTCTAGCTTAAGCGAATTAGTATTATGTAGATAAAATATATATTTTATTTACAATTTGTTAGGCTATGTTTAATGTACAATATGCTCTAAAAAAAGTCTAAAACCAAAGCAAAGTTTGACCGAAAGTTGAAAAGAATTAGATCTCCGCCAAATATTGTAGCCTATTATAATTATGTAAGTGTTTTATTTTATTATTCAATTTTTTAGACATAAATAAAGATCAACCCTTTAAAGCAAGCTGTTTTAATAAATTATAAAGAAATGTCAATATCATTGTATTGCATTTGTCATCTGTAATTTGTGGGACAATTTCAAAGTTTTGAGAAGTTACGAACATGTTCAAGTTTATGCGACAATCATAAGAACAACAACGAAAGTATCTCAGTAAACAAATCTCATTTAACAGAATCAAGGAATCATGCCACGGTCGTTTCTGGTGAAAAGTAAAAAGTCTTATAATGTGCATCGACCAAACGACACCGAACAAGCTCCACAGAAACTCCCGGAACCAGAACCCAAAACAAGTGAGTATTTACACGGACAATTCACACTGAAATGCTCAATCGTTGTTGTTTTTTAATTATTATTAATTAATTTTATTATTATTGCTATTATAGATATTTTACTTTAAAGATAAAAGATCCAAATTATATGTTTTTCACACAAAAGCCACAGCAAAACACTGAAAAAAAAATCAAGCAGTACTTCATCCAATTAAAAATGTATCGTTTTTATTTTCATTTCTTTAAGTTTAATATTATTTGTTTTATTTTTCAAGTAATATATTTTAAGTTCAGAATGGTTTTGATTAAGAGCTCAACTAAGAAATATTTGTTTTGACCAATGTAAAATGTTAAGGTTACTCACAGGCCAATGCATGCGTATTAAACAGAAACTCAATATGCTTTGTACTTTCATGCACTGTAAAAAATGATATGATCAATAAGTATTTACAGCATATGTTTTGGGTCATTATAGTTGATTAAACTAAGTTAATGATGTTCTAACCTAATTTTATAAGTTACACAAACTGTTTTAAGTCAGTTTAACATAAGTTCAATGGACTCATAAGGTTAATTTAATTCACCTTAAAAATTTAAGTCAAACAGGATTTTTTTTACTGTGTGGACTTAAAAAATATTGCTTAAGGCAAATTATATATTTCGTTGGGTCAAGTGATCAAATTTAGATGTGAAACCATTACCCTAATTTTTTTTTATTGGATGAATGAAAGTTTTTTCCAGTGTAGTAGAATAACAGAAATAATTTATTCATGTTCACAATTAAATTAAACATTTTTTTCTTAGTGTAAACACTGTTTTGATCATCTAAAATAATTATAAAACAATACACTATAAAACAATTATAATAATGAATATTCTTCAAGTAACTGAAGCCAATAATTTATTTTTAATAAAGTGTTTGTTTAGAAGTTTATATACTGTAAAACCCAAAAGGTAAGATACAGTAACTCAAACCGATTGCTACAAATCACTTGAGTTAAAAAAACTAATCTATATGAGTACTGTGAACTTATTCTATTTTAGTTGAAGTAATGAGGTATTTAATTAACTCATTACCTTAAACACTGAGTTCAAAACTCTTCTCAAATGAGTAGAATTAACTTTCAGTAAATTATGAGTTAACGACAATCATTTCATTTGATAAAGTTGACTGTTGGGTTTTACAGTGTAGAATACACGGTAAAAATGCAGGGTTCCACACAATTGCTTCATTGTGTCCCAACACAAATCGATTAAGTTATAATTTTTACAAATGTAAGTGGATTGAACATAAAACAATTAAGTTGTCTCCAATAAAATAAGAATTGTGTTGTTTCAACTCATTTTAAATAAGTAGTTTGAATAAGCAGCTAATGTAATTGCATATATAATTCAGCATTTGGCATATGCTGCACGAGATAATTGTTGCAAATAGTTTTTTACGTTCATTCTTAAATCTCTAATAGTGTTCTTAGAGGGAAATGAAAGATTTGATGAGCTGAGCACCTGTCAGATTGATGTTTGCGGATAGTGCTTGAGCCTCAGGCGGACTGTTATTTGATTCTAGGGCTGCGTCTCAAAAGCTTGACAGCTGCTTACTTTAGACAGTGTTTCTGGGCCTCATGTATGTGCTGTTTGTGGAGGTTTAGCTCAATAGGTTGTTCTGCATGGACGTCTGTAATCTGTGGAGCAGTTAGGGTGGATAATACCAATATGCAAACTATACAGTACAGGCCTATTCAAACAAGAAAACGGTTTATTCGCAGGTTCATAACTGCTCTTGGTGTTCATTTGGGAAAAGGAAATTGTATAAGCATAAGGGGACACACTTTACAATAAAGTTTCATTAGTTCATGTATTTACTAACATCAACTAAGACTGAACAATACTTGTGCAGTATTTAATCATAGTTCAACATTTATTAATGCATTACTAAAATCCATATTCATGCTTGTTAGCATTAGTTAATGCACTGTGAGTTAATATGAACTAACAACGAATGACTTATTATCTTGAACTAATGTTAAAGATGAATAAATACTGTAACAAATGCATTGTTTGTTCATCTTAACTAACATTAAAAATCTGTTTATTTATGCTTTTGAATTGCATTATGAGACATTGACCTTTCTTCCAACAATTTTAAACCTTTAAAAGTTAGAAAGAGTGACTTTTATTAACATTTTTAATAGTTTAAAGTGATATATTGTCTGTGTTGGTGTGGTATAGTATGGTAAAACACTGGTAATAAACTGGCAGTACATTTTCTGTTATTTTACAGACTTATTTCTCCTTATATTATTTATTATACATACTAAAATGTCAATAAAAGTCACTTTATTAACCTGTAGAGTTGAATTTTCAACATCAAAAGTTTACAGAGCAGAGATCAAGGTCCCAAAACGCAATTCACACCTGTAAATAAACAGAAACACTTTTGAATTACAAAATACAGACATAAACTGTTAATTAACAGATATCTTTTACAGTGTAACACATTCTTATTGTAAAATGATACTTAATTGAAAAAATCAGCATCAGATCCCATTTGGTTGAAATTTTGAGTTTTATATACACTGACATTCTAACATTTAGTATTGTGTCTATAAAGTGTTCATAAATGTTTTAGAGACACTGTAGGTTATTTTGATGAAAGTATTTGTCTGAAATGATTTTTCACTGGTGTTATTGTGATCTCTCAGTCCCAGCGCTGGTCCCTCTGGAACCAAAACAGTGTAAATCCCCAGAGCAGCCTCAGGTAGATCCAGTGACCCGTCCATCACACAGAGACCCGTATGACTTCATCAAGTGTGAGCGGGAGCCCGACTGCCCAATCCCATCACTACCCGAGCTGCCCACAAGACGCCCTTTTTACATATCCGGTAAGTGTTTGTGCATCTCCATGAGTCACATCTTGCTCATCTTTAAGACATTGTTGGCAAAAACACTGTTTTGCAGGAACCTGACAACTTTGAGATTTTGTAAACTGTAAAAAGCAATTAGTTGACTGCTTAAAGAGAAAATAAATTCACCCCAAAATGAATATTTTCTCTTAATTTATTCTCCCTTAAATGGTTCTAAATCTTTATGAGTTTTTTTCTTCTGTTGAACACAAAAGAAGATATTTTGAAGAATGCTACAAACTTGTAACCATTGACTTTCATAGTAGGAAAAACTAATACTATGAAAGTCAATGGTTACAGGTTTTCAGCGTTTATTAAAGTATCTTCTTTTGTGATTAACAGAAGAATAAAACATAAAGGTTTGAAATAAGGATGAGTAAATCATTTAACATTTTAATTGTAGGGTGAACTATCCCTTAAAAAAGGTAGTAAACCCATTTCTTTGAAAGCAATTAGTTGAATTACCTTCAAAAATTAAGTAAATTAACTATGGGCATAATTATAAAATTAAGTTAAGTCAACTTAGTTCCACGTTTTTTAAAGAAAAGTCAAAAGGGTTTACTCAGAGTTTACTTTTTTCAACTTATCACTTTTTACAGTATGGACTTTTTTCAAGTTTTTGTTTTTTCAGTGTATTGTAAAGAAAACATCCAAAATACACCTTTAAGTATTTCTTTTATCTCACTTTATCTATTTATGCTTATTAAATTTTCATTACAATACATATTGTTCAAAGCCATTCTCTTGAAATTAATTTTTTTATCCTGCACTGAGCCAAAAATCTCCACTTCAGCAGCACTTAAGCATAAAATGTACAACAGTTATATGCAAATCTACAGTACACTCTGAAGGGTTTTCAAAGATGAATTTGTTCATACAGTGCACAACTTGAGTGACAAAAAAAAAATATTTTATTCCACAACAATTGTGAAAATATAATTTGTTCTGGTTGTTTGTGGTATTTTCTAAATAACGGCGTGACGAAAAGAGATTCTCAAAATTCAAAATGTCAAAGAAAACAGAAACAAGAATTTAAAATGTATTACAAATGTATGCAAATTAGCACATCTTTAATAACCAAAACCTCATTTGCATATTTAAAGATAACAATTTAGAAAACTTGTCATACCAAAAAAATGTTTGTAATTATGAATTTAATAAATCAACTTAAAACTTTTACATAAAGTTCCATTAGTTACTGTATTTTCTAACAAGATCAAACAATGAACATTTTATTTATTACAGCATCATTGTTAACATTAGTTCATAAAAAATAGTTCATTGTTAGCTCATGTTAACTCACAGTGCATTAATGTTAACAAGAATAAATTTAGAGTTTAATAATGTATCAGTAAATGCTGAACAATGATTAATAAATACTGTACAAGTATTGTTCATTATTAGTTCATAATAGTATATAAATTAACTAGCATTAACTAATAATGTGTGACCTTTTTTCCCCCATCTATTTACCTGCAGTATCTTGCATTAAAAAATCAATGATTGTCAAGTATCATGTGGCATCTCTAGGGCAGATTTAGACATAGTAACGCCGGTCATGTCAATGTTTTCACCATACCTCCATCAGAGCCTCAGCTGGCAGAGTTTCCTCCATACTACAAGAGCTCTTTTGGCTGGGATCATGGTCCTGCATCATATCAGGAGTTCAGACATATGGGCTTTTCTCCGTCTCTCCTCCATCACGCCAGCAGTCTGTACGGAGCTCATTTGAAGCAGAGCACAGAGCCACAGCCGCTGGACTGCAGCACTCACTATTCGCCCTCCTCCAACACATACCACTGCATCACCTGCGACAAGGTCAGATTTTGAACACAGCTACTTTGATTAGCATTTCTACAATCATTAAAAGAAAAACATATATATATAATATCTAGCTATTTGATAAATAAATAATACAAATATGAAAGATATCTGGATATTATTACAATGTGATGATTCTAAGAATAGCGTAGATATAAATAAATGAAATAAAATGTTTTAAAAAATGATAAAAATGCACCCTTTAAATTACATTGTATTTGTTTGTGTAATTGTTATATTGTTTTATATTGTATATATTGTTATCATATTGTTATTAATATTTACTAATTATGTATTACTACTAATGTATCATGTACTATATGTTCTAAAATAATTACTTGACATAATTGTTATATATATTTATATTTATATGTGCACATACAGACATAGACAAAATTGTTGGTACCCTTCCATTGAAGAAACAGTGGTCACTGAAATAACCTGAAAATGAAAAAAAGTAGTGATTAATCAAAATTTACTGACAATCTGCTGAACCACATTTTAAAAGCAATTTTAAAGAGTTAAAATCAGATGTTGCTTTCAAAATGTGGTTCAGCAGAAGCATTTTAAAAAGCAAATTAAAACTGGCCTATACAAAACTGAAGGGTACCAACAATCGTATATATAAACCATTTATAATAATGTAGTTCTTATTTTCTAAAAAATAAACATTTCTAAATAAATTTAAATACCTTTCTAAATTAAGAACATAACATATGTATAAATAATAATAATAATAATAATATATATTAAGTGTATATTATGTTGTTATTTTAAGATACTTTAACAACCCAGTAGTTTTTATACTGTATTTTGGTTATTTCTGGAATTTATTAACTGTATTTATTTACATTTCTAAATTAATAAAGAATCAACAGTAGGCTAATAATAATGGCCTTAAAATATTGTTTTTCTAAATTAAAAACTGCTTTTATTCTAGCTAAAAAAAAAACAAATAAGATTTTCTCTAGAAGAAAAAATATTATAGGTAATACTGTGAAAAATTCTTCTTATTATGGAAAATCCTTGATCATTTTAAAACATAATAATAATAATTTTGACCAACTATCTATATATATAATGTATAATTTTTATTTTAGTATTTTATAACATATGTATAATTTATTTATTTATTAAACTTTGTTTTTTTTAATCAATTTTGAACATTTGAAATTTGTATTTGACACACACACACACACGCACACGCACACGCACACACGCACACGCACACACACACACACACACACAGAGAGATATATTTATGTCAATGTGATTGTTGGTTTATGTGGTCTTCTCCAGGTGTTTTCCACGCCTCATGGGTTGGAGGTTCATGTTCGCCGCTCTCACAGTGGCACACGTCCTTTTGAATGCAGCATCTGCAGAAAGAGCTTTGGTCATGCAGTCAGTCTAGAGCAGCACATGAACGTCCACTCACAGGTAAGAACAAACCAAACTGACCCAGTTCAGAGTTATCATTTACATTTACATCTGTTCTTTTAGCAGATGCTTTTATCCAAAGTGCCTTACAACCGAAGATAAAAGAAGCACTTCAAAGACTTTTATTCAAGCGCATTAGCTATCATGTTATCAATGAAACTAAGATCTACCCTAAAAAA
Source organism: Danio kyathit (assembly GCA_903798195.1). Classification (NCBI taxonomy): domain Eukaryota; kingdom Metazoa; phylum Chordata; class Actinopteri; order Cypriniformes; family Danionidae; genus Danio; species Danio kyathit. The sequence continues at coordinate 24,585,611 of LR812539.1, read as the reverse complement.
CAAATATGCTAATTATTCTTGCAGCCAGACTAATTGTTAACTATGCTATCTAATGTTACTTATGAAGAAAACTAACTTTGTACAGTATATAAGTTTGTTTATTTGTAATTAAATCATAAGTCATAACTTTTAATGTATTTAATGTACTTTTTTGTGTACTAAATTGGAACAATTTTAAGCATATGCATGTGAAAGTTTATTAGATGCTTGATTATTGATATTAAAGTGTACTTTATTTGTGTTATAAATACATTTATGAGTGTATAAATGGAATAAATATACTATTTCTGAGTACAGATATGTCCAAAAATAGCTTCAGGTTATTCCAAATTGGCTACTACAAATTGCACACTTTGTCGTGAACAACATACGATCCCTAGTGAAAATTATTTTGCAACACTTGCATTATGACACTAGAAAACCACTAGTTAACTAAAAGTGTAAGGGTGTTAGCTAGTAGTTAGAGTCAAACTTATGATTCAAAGGTTGCAGGTTCGAGACCTGGCACCATCAGGTATTCACCAGGAAATTATAGTAAACAGTTAATATAAACAAACTAATGAACATAAACATAAACGGTTAACAAACTAATGATTTACTACACATATTACAAAATTAAACCACTACTAGCATACACATAAGTTCACTTCCAGTACAAATGACAAATTTAACTGTCGACCACTTGTGCACATATAATACTAAAAGTATACTTTCATATAATAAAATGTGGACAAATTTAGTCCCAAGTACACTTACTACTAAGTATACTACTAGTACATAGAATACTTAATACATGAAGCATACTTGATATTTAATTCAACATTACTTTAGTATGCTTCATTTATGTAAGGGAGGTACATTTTTTTTTTATTTTATGAATATGATGTTATGTCATAACTGTGGCCTTTGGCGTTTTTCACTCTCACTACAGTTTGTTCCTGCGGATTATTTTCTTCGTTTTGACTATAGTACATTAAATTCAAAGCTCAAAAATATTTGACAAAAAATATATAGTTTTTAAAATTCTTCACTAATTGCTTACAGTTTAACAGAAGTCACTTCCATATGTCACGCGAAGCATCATGGGGCGCAGGAAAAAGGTGGGTAAAAGAACTTACAGTAATTTTGTTTTGTGTTTACAGGAAAGAAGCTTTGAGTGCAAAATGTGCGGTAAAACCTTCAAGCGCTCTTCGACCCTGTCCACTCACCTGCTGATCCATTCAGACACACGGCCATATCCCTGTCAATACTGCGGGAAACGCTTCCATCAGAAATCCGACATGAAGAAACACACCTACATCCACACAGGTGAGACGCCTGTATGTTTGTCATGTCGTGCTTGAAATAAGATGGTGGCACTGATAAAACAAACTACACACAAACACACATGCGGTTTAATGCCACCTCAGTAACAGTTTCCCAAAAACTCTCTGCATATTATTTGGAAATGCATGTTATCTCTGCACTCATTCCATGTAAATCATTAAAACCGAATACGCTTAACAGATAAGTTCACCTCACTCAGATGCTGAAGTTGGCTTGCTTTCGAGGGTGTGTTTCCAAGAGCGCCAAAGATAAATCAAGAAAAGAAGATTAAACAAATGCTGCCTTGATTTGCATAGCTGGTCTTCCTGCTTTGCCGAAGCCTCTCGGAAAGTTCACTTTGCATGTAGCAGACAGCCACTCCTGTGTTAGAAAACAGAACAAATCTGGGTGGCACGCAAATCCATGCTACAAGCAGTTCTGTTTTTTTAAACAAAGATTTCCCAGTTAACGCAGGGTTTTAAATTTAGGATCCTAACACCTTTTCTAAAGTCTAATTTAAGATCTTGCAACTTTGTCCAGCATTTTACAAGTTTGTCAAATGACATATTTACATGCATATTTTATCACATTATATCAGACGCCGTTTGTTATTGCATTCAGGTTTATTTATATAGTATACTATGTGAGCTTTTTTGTGTGGCACTGTTATGAGATGAGGACTCTCGACTGCAAACCAAATCTACCTTTGGGTATAAATAAAGTAACCTACCTACCTACTATAGCGCTTTTACAATGTAGAATGTGTCAAAGCAGCACAACATGGAAGTTCTAGTGAATTGAAACTGTGTCAGTCCAGTTTTTACAGTTGAAGTTCAGTTTAGTTCAGTTCAGTGTGGTTTAAATTTCACTGCTGAAAGTCCAAACACTGAAGAGCAAATCCATCTATGCGCAGCTCCACAAGTCCCAACCAAGCAAGCCAGTGGTGACAGTGGTGAGGAACAAACTTCACCAATTGACAAAAGTGAAGTGAAGTATTCAAAAGAAAAATGTTTGATGGCATGTTTGCCTCAACCCCAACATTGAATTACTGTAGTTTACTATAAAATGTCATTTAAATTTATATTTATTTTAATAACTCAAAGGTTTTATATTTTATGCAAGAGCAAAAAGGTTTATTTTATGTTATTGTTAACACTTTAAGTCACAATTCATGCTATTAACAATTGGCTTAATACCTATTATTAAGATAAGAACTGTTTTTTAGTAGTTATAAAGTATGATTTCATTCTATTGTACATCCCTAATCCTACCCAAAACCTAAATTTCCGTCTTACTAACTATTAATAAGCAGCTAATTAGCAGTATATTGAGCTAATAGCCTTAAGCCCAATCCCAATTCTACCCCTTAGCCCTTCCCCTTACTACTCCTCCTTTGGGCTAAGGGAAAGGGCTAGATAGCCCTTGAAACTGAGATTTTTTAGGACCACACTCGTAACCAAGGGGTAAGAAAATTTCCCAGAATACACCATCCACAACAGCAGCATGGCTGCATACGCAATTCAGGAGATGCACAAATTAGTATTTTTTGTCATTATTACGAACTTTTACAACAAACAAGCATATGTTTTAATACATTCACAACCGCATTTGTGTTTTACCGTCATTCTTTTAAAAAACCCGCTAAAATAAAAACTGTATAATCCCTAATAATAACTCCTGTATAGCAGTCCCACAACATTCTGTCACTCAATGACACTCGAACACTTTACAGTGTCTGCTATAATGTTAATGTTGTTTTGGTGTGTTTACATAGATGAATATGGCCATGGTGTAAATGCACAGTACAGTTACGATCTTATTGCCACATTATATCGAACTGATAACACGATATTGTTGCCTTCAGTGATTTCCTGAAGATAAATACCAAAAAATAAAGCAACTGGAATAACTACAGCAGTCGCCGTCTTTCATCTCATATGAAGTAAGAGCTTGCAATGACATATACAGCAGGTGCTGTAGTGGTGTCCCTTTTCTTAGGGGTAAAATTTGAAGCTCTTCCCCTTCACATTCTGTTTCAAGAGCCAAGGGGAAGGGGAAGGGGTACAAAAATAGAATTGGGATTGGGCCTGTTAATGGTTTGTTATAAGGATGAACTGTGGCTTAAAATAAAGTGTTACCTATGTGATTAACTATTTAGTAAGACCAATTATTACGAAAGCAACACAACTACATTTCCAAGCAGTTTCAAACACTTTATCCTAAATCTAAACCTGAAAGCAGTAAAATAACATTCATTTTCAAACCCTGCACATTACATGTTTTAAAATAGATTGAATGTTGTTTGTTTGCAGGTGAGAAACCTCACAAATGCCAGGTGTGCGGCAAAGCCTTCAGCCAGAGCTCCAACCTCATCACACACAGCCGCAAACACACTGGATTCAAGCCGTTTGGCTGCGAGATCTGCTCCAAAGGCTTTCAGAGGAAGGTGGATCTTCGCAGACACCACGAGAGCCAGCACAGCCTTAAATAACAGAAGTTGATGGACAATGAGGAGGAAATGAAGGCAACAGATGGCTGTTATATGCAAGCAAAAGCTCCTGTTTCATAGGAAATTGTCTCTAAGTACTAAGTAAACTCGAGTTTAAGAAATCCTCAACGCACAAAAGTAAAAGTCTATCATCATTTACTCACCCTCATGTTGCTTCAAACCTGTTGTTATTGGTAATCTAAAATGAAATTGTTAATGGAAAAAGAGCTCAAATTAAAGGGTTAGTTCACCCAAAAATAACATATCTGTCATCATTTACTCACTTTATTCACTTTTTCAAAACTATACTTAAAATATTTTGAAATATGGAGCTTATTTTGATATTTTATATAAAAATACTTTTCAAAACGCTGGTATTGACTGACATAGTTTTTTTTTTACTACTGTGGAAGTCCTACTGTTTGACTAAATGGGTGCCATCAAACACCATTCTTCAAAATATCTTCTTTTGTGTTCAACAGAAGAAAGAAACACTTAAAGATTTAAAACCCCATGAAGTAAAATAAATGATGACAGGATTTCCATTTTAGGTGACCTATCTCTTTAAAACTACACTGTAAACCCCACTGTTGTCATTACTAAAAATATTAAGTTAATGTAACTTGACATTACTTAAAATACCAAGTTTTTGCATCAAAGCTTAAACAGGTCTGTTTAACTTACTCTTTGGGCAGCAAAAAACTTCCGTGTCTCTGTCCAAAAAGATTAGTTGCGCTTGAAATTCTCCCTTGACAATTGCGCTGATTGGTCGATATATGTTATATGACACAAGGTGGTCATTTTGCTTGTGATGCTGAATTTTGCTGAAGCACAGCTGGACAGAGCCACTACCTGAACCCATCCGATGAAAGAGATAAGTTAAATTAGTAAGTAGATATTTAAATGCTTATATACATTTTTCTTAGTTGATATACATGCAGGGGCGACACGGTGGCTCAGTGGTTACCACTATTGCCTCACAGCAAGAGTCCCGGCACAGCTCCCAGTGTTTGTGTGGGTTTCCTCCAGGTGATCTGGTTTCCCCCACAAGTCCAAAGACATGCGCTATAGGTGAATTGGGTAAGCTAAATTGTCTGTAGTGTATGTACTGGTCCTCCTTGTTGGGGGTTGAGCGTTGGGCTAACGACCCACCTTGTAAAAATTAGATGTTACGAAACACCAACAAGGTGTGGCTAAATATTAACTTCAATATAAACTGCTTTTGGAGCAAATAAAGAAAATAAAAGCTGAAAAATTTGGAAGTTCAGTCTATTCGCCATTTTAAGTTATCTGTACTTAAACATTTAAGTACATTCAATGAAGAGACCACATTTGGTCAACTCAATTAATTAATTAAGTTGTCGATTTCCCATTACTCAAACGAACTGGGGGAATGACTTTCCTTAAATCATTTGAGTAGTCTCAACGTATTAGGGTTTACAGTGTAGTCATTAAAATGAGAAAAGAACATGGCATTAAAATAATAAAAGGGGACAATAATCTTAATTCCACCTCTGTGCCAGTTATAGAACTTTAAGCTGACTTCAAAATTATCATCTGTATTCTAACGAATAATACATCAAAGCTACAATCTGACAAGGAAAATACTCAACAAATGTCAATTTCTACTATTAAATCATCAATTTGTACACCATGAAGGACTTCAAAGATATTTCTGTTATTTGTAATCATATTTCTTTTTAAATGCATTAAAATATTCTGTTTATTTTCAGATTGAACCTTTTTTGTCCTGTGTTATTTATAGAAACTCGTGTGACTAAAGTGCTAAATAAATACTCCTGTCTGAAACGGCGCTTGACTGTTAACTCATAAACGTTCCTTTTTTAAATCAAGTTGTGTGATGAAGACGAGGGGGAGGGGGTGTGTGTACTGTAAATGTGTAAAAAAATCAGTCCAGGTACAGTGAAAAATGAGAAGAGTCAGCAAACAAGGCTTTGCAGTGTTTGTCTTCTGGTGTCTCCGCCCTGTCGAGGATCCGGATACACAGTTCCGTTGGCCCGGCCGATGCTTCAGCACACCGCCAGAGGCTGTGTGAAATCTCTGGTGTGACTAGAGATAAAGCTTCATTCAAATAGGTACCTGGAACTCTTCATGCAAATCTCTTGCCTGGCAGGTTTGTAAACTTCAATGCGGCTCAGTGAGCGGACCTTGTTAGCCAGAGCTTGGCATGGAAGAGCAACTCAAAAAAACATTTACAGTACATTTATGAATGAGATGATTCCCAAGAATAAACTTTGACCAACTTAGTCCTTTGTTGGGCAAACAATTGAAAACTCAGAGATTTACCGACGTCTGCTTTTCAGGTCACTCCCATTAGTTGAGTTCAAGCTGTTTTGCCAAACAAATTCCTACTGACACAGCTTTACGCACACCGCCCCTCTCAAACAAAAGAGACAGTTAGAAAAATCCAATCAGTCACCACTGTATACTGCGGCATAAAACACACATCACACACCTCTGATGATCGCAAAACACGAAGAGGAACTTGCGAAGTAAAAAAGTTGAAGAAGTTGGTCAGAAATCTCATCACTTCCACTGTTGACCTGTTCCCCATCTGCGCCCTGCACACCTGCCGAAAAAAAAAAGTTAGGAACAGAAATCAGTGTCCACGTCAGGGTGGAAACAGTGACTCTCTAATACAGTTGGTAAACAAATCTGTGGCGCCTATGCAAATGCTTCTGTTTATTACACCTCAACATGGGTCTGAGTCAGACGGAGGACAGTTACAGGTAGAACATCCTGGAACAAGACTGCCAATCCAACAGCAAATCACAATCCTGCTCAGGGAGTCAGATTTGGTTGACAGACAATGTATGAGCAAACAGGATTTTAGGACTAGGACGAGAGGGTGGGGTGACGTTTGGGTTTGAAGGAAGAAAGGGGAAATTAAAGGGCAAGCGCACACCTGAGTTCCACTTCCTCTTTTTCTGTTGTGTGTATTGATTTTGCATGATTTTGTAAATCAGAAAACTGTAGGCTCTTCATGCAACAGTGCACTAACAGTACTTTCTGATTATGAAAATCAAACCGGTTTTTGGAGCTGCTGCTGCAGTTTGATTATATCTAATGGCACACTGTAGGTTATACTCAGTGGTGGAAAGAATACTGAAAAATCATACTCAATTAAAAGTACCATTACTTGCCCAAAAATGTAGTGCAAGTAGAGTAAAAGTATCTGCTGTAAATAGTACTCAAAGTATGAGTAAAAAGTAGCCCTTATAAAAGTACTCAAGAGGAGTGAGGAGTGAGTAGTGAGTATTACGCTGTGAAAAGTTGATGCATTTACATGCAGTTTGTGCAGGGATGTGTAAACGTAACATTCTGTAGTGGATTTAGTGATATTTCTATATTTGTTTGTTCCTTCCAACCTGCCTTCTATTGTTTGTTTGTCCTTCATTTATTTGTTTGTTCGTCCGTTCCTTCATTTATTTGTTCCTTCCTTCGTTCTTCCCTTCATTCGTTCGATAATTCATTAATTCCTTAATATTTCTGTTCCTTTCTTCAATAGGTCCTTTGTTCATTCATTCATTCCTTTCATCCTTCCTTCCTTAGTTTGTTCAGTCCTTCCTTAAATCCTTTGTTCATTCATTTGGTCTTTTCTTCCTTCCTCCTTCCCTCCAATTTAAGATAAGTAAATTTAATAAAACTATCAAAACTAAAAAGGTTGTGTTTACAGCAAACTTCACAATGATGCCATCGCTAAGGCTTTATGTCCACAACTGCTTGTTTATATATCGAGTCAATAGAGGAATTACCAACCTACGTCACACATGACGTCACACGGGTTCCCGATTGCAAAAGCAAACATGTCGTGTTGTGCGGTAGGATGCCAAATTCGAAAAATTCCAAAAATAGAAAACTTAACTTTTACCGTACACCACACTGCTTTTAATGCCAACTGCAAACGTCTTTGGCTAAAGGAGAGCTGAATGGAGTGAGGACCTAATTAAAAATGCTCGACCCTGCAGTTCTCATTTCATATCAGGTAAGTTTACGCTATGCTGAATCATACACATCACTTATTTTGATTGCAGCAATGATTTCAGCAAAAACAGGTAAATATGGTTAATTAAACTGCGGACACTGAATGCTAAGAATGAAATGTAAAAGTGTAAGTTCACATACCCTGCCGTACAGGTGCAGTTCGCTATCAAAATGCAGTTGTTTTGCTTGTTGATGATTACCCAGGCCTTGTATAACATTAGCTTCGCCATTTTTTCCTTGTCTTCGGCTAGGCAGAACCTCGGTTTTTAGCACTACAAAGTTTTGAATCTGGTAATCATGGAACATTAGTTCTTGCACATGACCACGCAGAACAAAATTGTTGGCATCCAAAGACTCGTAGGCCTTTAACTTCTCTCTTGTAAAATGATTTGGAGTTTTAATGAGAAAGTTGTATATTTCGGGCTGGATGCTTGGCCATTTCGTCTTATCCAATATCCATTGGGAGGGTGCTATCGCAAATGGACCTGTCAGATGAACGCCGCTCACTTTAACGTTAATTTTGGTGAATAACTGTGCTTATCACTGTGTGACAAGCTGTTATAATACGCTGAAAGCATTATGTAAATAATATATATAATATGTAATCAATATAACTTATTTCCAACACAACAACAAACTCTGTACCGCATCGGATGTCATTCCCTCGCTGTAAATGCTAGAGCTCCCGTTTTTTTTCTGCAACCTCGCTGCGAGCGCATCCTGAATGTTTACAAACTGGTAATTCGTCTATAGGCTTCAATGTGGTTAAAGAGGCTTGTGACCATGATGTCATGCAATATGTCAAGTGAGAGATTATCATTGTGTGCATGTATAATTTTGCAGTTTAATAGGTTAAAAATCTTCTAATAAAATGAAAACAGTTTAGACTTGGCTTAACCTTCTGACTTATATTTTTAACATGACTATCACATTTTAAATTAATGTCTAGAGTTATGCCAAGATACTCAAATTCCTTCACTTCTTCAATAACTTTATTTTTAATCAGCACCTCAAATTTATCCCATACAGGCCTATTTCTTATGGAGAAGCACATAGAAACTGTTTTCTTGACATTTAACGTAAATGAGACAGCTCAAGCCATCTTGAAATATGTTGTAAAGCCTGAGTCAGTTGGTTACTTGCCCGGAAACAAACCTCTTGTAACATTATAAATGTCTTTACTGTCACTATACGGTCGATTTAACCGAATCACAATCCTGTGTTTGTTTTTAGCTGTGAGAACAGATTAATAGTAATATTTCTCCACATTATTTTGCTATATACTGTCATTTTATAGGAAACTTACACAAGTAAAAATATGATGTTTGGGATCTGGTGTGGCAGATGAGATAAGCTGAAGCAAAACGCATCATTTACTCTTAACCTTAGGCTGTTGAAACAATAACACGTTTTGCTCATGTGATGCATGTGGAAGTTGGACCGCTGCTGTTTTGGCTGTTTTCCAGTTTTCCATTATTAATGTCAGTTTGGGGTCAGGCGAGGACCACTTGTGCTTTTTTGGATCCACACTTTAACATTTACCTTATCCTAGATTCAGGTTTATTTCACATAATTTTCTACATTACTCCCTATATATCCTAAATCACTCTGCAATCTCTAGAAGTAAGCAAAAGTAATTTAATTTAATACATCACCAAAACTTTTGTTATATTCACTGTAAAAAAAGATGCTGGATTCCACACAATTCCTTCATGTTCTCACAACACAAATTGATTAAGTTATTGTAACTTTTGTTTTTACAAATTTAAGTAGACTGAAACAAATTAAGTCGGATAAAACAATTAAGTTGTCCACCTAAAAAAACTCAAGAATTGGTTTTTAATCATGGTATTTTGACGTTTTTAAAGGCTTTTAAAGAAAAGTCAGGCACGGTGACTCCCCCAAAAGTCATTTTCATGTGTTTTTATGAATTTATTTTTTGCAAAATAAATAAATAAATAAATACTTGAGTTGGTCGTTTTAAATAAGTAGTTTGAACAAGCAGCAGATATATAAATATATTTGACTGATGTGCAACTTGAACTAAAGCACAGACAGGTGTGGTTTATGCTAGTGTGCAGTGTAGCCATATTATAAGTGTATATGTATTAAGCTTGGCTCATAAATCAATCAAGTATATTTAGATTTTTTTTCAGGTTTTTTTCAGGTTAAAATTAACTTTTTTGTTTTCACTAGATTTGGCAACACAAATTAGTAGTGGCTGATTTCTTACTATGTAAGAGACAGATTTCTGATGTGTGCTAAAATACCTCACTAGTTGTTCTGTCTGGCTTTGCACAAACTTCATTTTTTTTGCAGATAAAGTTTTTACTATAATTATATTTATAATATAATCAATGAAAAGGTTCTTAGGGAAACCAAATTTGTTCTTCTATAGCATCGACATACAGAGAGACACTATATTTAAGAGTATAGACCTTTTTAGGGATTTCAATCACAGACTCCCAAATGTGCATGGACATCTCAGGAATCCAAATGCTTTTTGCCACAGACCCCCCAAGACTCCATTGTAGTCCCCTAGGGGTCTCGGAACATTTTGAAATCCTCAGGTGTAGGCGGTTTAGAAAAGATGGATAGTAGGTGGGTAAGATGGGTATAATACTATTGAATATAGCTAAGTAGTTTATTCATTCATTCATTTTCTTTTCGGCTTCTTCCCTTTATTAATCAGGGGTTACTACAGTGGAATGAACTGCCAACTTATGCCAGCATATGTTTTACGACGCGGATGCCCTTCCAGCCGCAACCCAACACTGGGAAACATCCATACACTCTCATTCACACTCATATACGGCCGATTCAGCTTATTCAATTCACCTATAGTGCATGTCTTTGGACTGTGGGAGTAACTGGAGCACCTAGAGAAAACCCATGCGAGCAACCCAGCATTTTTTACAGTGTATCTACAGTGGTCATGCGTTGGCTTCTTTTTCTGCAATATCTACAACAACTTATGCATATTATTGTCAGCTTTGTGAAGATATTTCTACTTGAGCTCAAATCATATGGCTACAAAACTGATTTGATGTATTTTTACCATTTGAAATTAAATGGCTTTCAAGACCATGCTAAACACATTCAGTTATGCATGTCTAATGTTTGATTTTAATCTATTCCAACGACTTTAACGCACCATATGTTAAATTCACCCTGCTTTTGCAGCTGTTTTGTTTTTGTTGATTCAGAATGAATTGTCAGGAACAACAAAGAGATGTGCTGTCAGATATTGTGGACAGGACAACACCATTTAAAAGAAAAACCTTCAATGGATCCATTGCCAAAAGCTGTTAAAGCCTGGAGGCAAAAAGAGAAATTTGACCTATAGTGTACATTTGTAAACACTGACAAAACACATAAACACCGAGCCGAAACATCATCAAAAACACTACAAAAACTGAAATTCATCTTAAAAATGCACAGAAACATTCACGAGGAGTCAGAACACCTTACAAGTTTACAAAATGAAGCGGTAGAGCAAAAGGGAGAAAACAGGGAGGGATGAAGAAAATAGACAGAAGGAGAGAGATTTGCTTAACAAATGAGCAAATATGCAAAACACTGTGACTGCACACTGGCCTGAGGCAAAGCAGAAGGTGACTGTGCGAGCGAAAGTAGAAGCCTTATCACAGAAAGACTATCAGAAATGAAAATGATCATACTAGAGACTAAAGACTTGCGCTTTCTATTAAACTGGCTGATTGTGTGGCAGAGCATGAAGGAAAAATGGCCAAAAATGTAATGCTCTGGCAAAAAAAAATGAATCTGTCATTTAAGAAAAGTTTTAAAGACTGTAAAAGGACAACTGAACATTTAACAAGTAATGTATTTGGTTTATTAACTAAAAATGTCAAATAAAACGTTTTAATGTGTACATATTACAATTGATTCATTCATAAATAAATTCAGAAATATTTTATTATTGGATTTTTGCAAAAAGAAATACATACAAATTCATGAATATTACTTTTGGGGGAGTCACAGAACTTGTCTTTTCCTGCCTTGTCATAAAAAGATCAAAATACTATAATTACAAACCTAGATTAGTAATCGTTTAATAAACAGCTTTTATTAATTTATTTATTATTATACAGACTTATTATTCATTATATTAAGGGAATGATGCATCACTTCTTGCTTTGCCATGGACAAATCTAAATATGTTTATATTATAAATATTAATTTGCACAAATAAAATATTAGATAGTTAATAAATACAATCTTGTGGAAAAACATAAAACCTTCACAATTTTCTTTTATTATTTTTCTGAAGAAATGCATCACCAATTTAATATTCCCAAAATCTTCTAAATAGTTTTAAAGACTGTAAAAGTACAACTGGACATTTATCAAGAAATGTATTCGGTTTAATAACTAAAATAATATAATAAATATAATATAACATATAATATAACTTTAATATAACTAAAAATATCAAATAGAATGTTACACATATAAATATTACAGCCGATTAATTCAGAAATAAATTCAGAAAATATGTATTTATTGCATTTTGCAAATATAAGAACATACAAATTCATAAAAATGACTTTTGGGGGAGTCACAGCACTTGACTTTTCTTGCCCTGACATAAAGAAACGTGAAAATACTATAATTAAAAACCTAGATCACTAGTTTATTAAACCACATTTATCTATTTATTAATTAATATACAGACTTATTCAATCATTATATGAAGAAGATGAATGCATTACTTGACATTTCTTTCTATTTTCATGAAAAAAATCTGAATATATTTATATTACAAATATTCATTTAGACCAATAAATTATTGTATAATTAATAGATATAATTTTGGGGGAAAACATAAAACTTTCACAATTTTATTTTATTATATTCTGAAGAAATGCATCACCAATTTAAAATTCCCAAAATCTCCTAAATAGTTTTAAAGACTGTAAAAGCACAACTGAACATTTTAACAATGTATTCAGTTTATTAACTAAAAATGTCAAATAAAACTTTTTAACGTGTACATATTACAGTTGATTAATTCATAAATAAATTCAGAAATATTTCATTTATGTATTTTTGCGAAGATCAATATATAAAAATTAGTAAATATTACTTTTAGGGGAGTCACAGCACTTGACTTGTCGTAAAAAGTCAAAATACTATAAATAAAACCCTAGTTTAGTAATAGTTTAATAAACAGCATTTATTTATTTAGTTAATAATATACAGACTTATTCATTCATTATATGAAGCGAATGAATGCATCACTTGACATTTCTTTCTATTTTTATGAAAAAAATCTGAATATATTTGTATTATAAATATTCATTTAGACAAATAAAATATTAGATAATTAATAAATATTATTTTTGGGGGGAAACATAAAATGTTCACAATTTTCTTTTATTATATTCTGAAGAAATGCATCCCCAATTTAATATTGCCAAAATCTCCTAAACAGTTTTAAAGACTGTAAAAACACAACTGAACATTTAACAAATAATGTCAAATAAAACATTTTAACGTGTACATATTACAGTTGATTAATTCATAAATAAATTCATGTATTTTTGCAAAGATTATTCATTTATCTCAGCTTAGTCCCTTTATTAATCAGTGGTCGCCACAGCGGAATGAACCTCCAACTTATCTAGCATATGTTTTACGGAGCGGATGCCCTTCCAGCTGCAACCCATCACTGGGAAACACCCACACACTCTCATTCACACACATACACTACAGACAATTTAGCTCACACAATTCACCTATAGCGCATGTCTTTGGACTTGTGGGAGAAACTGGAGCACCCAGAGGAAACTCACAAGAACACGGGACAGACCATGCAAACTCCACACAGAAACACCAACTGACCCAACCGAGGGTCGAACCAGCAACCTTCTTGCTGTGAGGCAACAACGCTACCCACTGCGCCACAGCGCCACCCCTTTGCAAAGATTAATACATAAAAAATCATAAATATTACTTTTGGGGGAGTCACAGCACTTGACTTGTCATAAAAACATCAAAATACTATAATCAAAACCCTAGTTTAGAAGTAGTTTAATTATTTATTTATTAATATACAGACTTATTAATTCATTATATGAAAGATATCATTTGACATTTCTTTCTATTTTCATGAAAAAATCTGAATATATTTACAATATAAATATTCATACAGACAACTAAAATATTAGATAATTAATAAATATAATTTTTAAATAATACATCTAAACATAAAACTTTCACAATTCTCTTTTTAAACATTTTAATGTATAAATATTACAGTTGATTAATTCATAAATATATTCAAAAAGTATTTATTTATGTATTTTTGCAAAAAATAAATTCATAAAAACACATAAAAATGACTTTTGGGGGAGTCACAGCGCCTGACTTTTCTTTAAAAGGCTTTAAAAACGTCAAAATACCATGATTAAAAACCTTTAATAGTTAAATAAACAGCATTCATTTATGTTTATACAGACTTATTAATGACATTTCTCTCTTTGTCATGAAAAAAATCTAAATATGTTAAATTTTTTTTATTCATTTGGACAAATAAAATATTAATTAATTAATAAATGTAATTTTTGTGAAAACTAAAGCGTTCACTATTTTCTTGTATTATATTCTGAAGAAGTTTAACACTCCCCAAATCCCCTATAAATAGATTTAATGACTGCAAATATACCAAACACGAATGCAAACGAATCATGTCGAAAATCATATTTACTTAAAAACATGTTTGGTTGCACCTTTCAACCTGCTACAGAAGCAAAAAAAAAAAAACAATATTTATTTTAAAGTCTTCCAATATGGAAATCATGCGAGAGTTTATTTACAAGTGATGTTTTTGCTTGCACATGCGGTCATGCACACACACTTTAACATGCACGTTTATTTCTTACGAGAGCTCAGTGAACATATTTAAAAGTGCTGCTGGCGTGTCTCAAACAAAGGGCCTGTCAGTGAGTTTTATGGCTTTGGGGATGAGGAGAAGATGCAGATAGACAGCTGAAACGTCACGCCAAGATGACACAGCAGAGCCCGAACCACACAGATTAGAGTGGCGCACCAGATAAAGGCCAATCATTATTTAAATCCACTCAGAGGATTATTATGTACGTGTCTGTAGCGTTTAGTCTCTGCAGATATATACTGGGAAGCAAATGAATGCTTGAGTTGCAGGACTAGTTCGTCATTGTGCAACGCTATTTCATCATAAAAACAAACATATTTTAATGGGAGAGTGACGTTAAAAAGAAGCAAATAATAATAATAATTATAATAATCAAATAATAATTTTGTTTCCAGCAGTTTTACCATGGTGCAATAATTGTTGTTGGCCCATTGTAACCTTTGATTTGGCCCACCATCCCATCTGAGAATGATGGAGAGGGTTGGGGAGAATGTCTTTAACAGAGATTTTCATTTCTAATTTGACGTAACCTTTTTAGTGATTTTGTTTTGTTGCTGAGCTACAAAAAAAGCAAACTGTTTCAATTAAATGTAAATGAATCTGAGTTTTTAAAACGTAAATATTGTCACTTGACAAGTAGAGGACTATGCAGGAGACATGGGCGAGCAAATTAAGGCATTAAACAGTGTAACTATTCTGTTATAAATAAGATTGTTTTTGATTTTACTGGAATAAGTTCATTATTAAATGTAAAAAAATATATTATACCACACAGCACCAGTGTTAAATATACAGTATGATTTTTTGGTGTTGTTCAGTATTAAAACCAGAGTACATTTTAATCCATGAGTGTGAAAGAGCGTAAGAGAGTTTTAACCCAATATGTAGTGTATTTCCCACTAGTGATGGGAAGTCCAGTTTTTTTTTAACTCAAATCGGTTCTTTCAGACAAACAGTGATCAAAACGTTTTACCTAAACTTGAAACATGTCTTGTTGTATTTCATGAAATTATTTCAGAAAAGATTAATGAACATTTAATAAATTAAAACAATTTTCAACATATTTGATCACTGTTACACACACCAATTGATAATATAGGAAATAAGGTAATATATTAACGCTTTGAAGGGTAACACACACTCCAGTTCGATGTAAGAATAAACTCTTACTGTGTTAAAATGAACTCTGAGAGTAATGTACAAATTTCACATTTTAGAAAGTGTTATTTTAACTCCAAAATGGAAGGAGTCATATGTACACCCAAGGAGTGTTAGGTTCAACTCAAATTTAATTAAATGTGCACTGATTTTTTTGCTGTGCATATTAGTTAATGTAAAGCAATGTTTTCTAGTTATTTTTAAATATTATTAATTACATTTTTTGGTCCTTCATTTTCTCAAGAGAATTTGAAATATCATCAAATTTCTTGTCCATATTGGTGCTAAGAGTATTGAAAGCAAGCATCGTCGTTGCTAACTGATAAAGCGGTGCAACCATTAGCATCCGCTCCTTTAGCACCTTCGCTCGCTTTAATGACTTATTTTTCTTCCTCATCAGCTCCTTTCTCTCCCTTTTTAACATTTTTCGGCTTTGTCATTGTTCAACGTACTGAAGTGCAATATTATTTTCACATATAAATCGATCTAAGTGAGAAAATTCTGTTTGGTCAGATGGAGCTAAAGAAAGTGTGTCTATTCCATTTCGCACCACCGGAAGTCCCCCTTCACTTTTTGCCCTTCATTAGAAAAAGTTTGGGCACCCCTGGTTTATCAGATTTCAGAATTTTTAAAATACTATTTGCAAAAAAGCTTTTAGTTTGTTGAATGAAAATGTCATAAAAAGTTGTATGAAAAACATTTTTATACGCTCACATATTTATTTGTACAAATACAGAAATGTATTCATTAATAATTATAATTTTTTTTGTGGAAGAACCTGTCATGTCGTGTCATAAAAAGGTCAAAATATCCTAGAGGCCTATCAATTTAATTGATAAAAATATTTATTTATTTGTACAAAACAAAAGATTTAATAATTGATTTTTATTTCTTTATTTTTTTTAGAGTGAGGGTGTTGAACCGATGTACATTTATCTTCATAAAATGATCATATATGAATAAAAATAAATATAAAAATATATATTAATTTTAAATCTTGTATTTCATGGCAGATTTCAGCTTTGCCATAAAAAATATCTGGACAAATAATCTATCAATATTATTTTGGGAGGGGACGTTTGAGGGGACACTTGACGTTTCTTGCTTGTCAAAGATAATCTAAATATGTACTTTTAGTATAATGAATTATTTATAGCACTGTCACCTCACAGCAAGAAGGTCGCTGGTTCAAGCCCCAGCTGGGTCAGTTGGCATTTCTGTGTGGAGTTTGCATGTTCTCCCCATGTTCGTGTGGGTTTCCTCCGGGTGCTTCGTTTTCCCCCACAGTCCAAAGACATGAGCTAAAGGTGAATTGAATAAGCTGAATTGGCTGTAGTGTATGTGTGGGTGTGAATGCAAGAGTGTATGGGTGTTTCCCAGTGCTGGAAGGGCATTCGCTGCATAAAACACATGCTGGATAAGTTGGTGGTTCATTCCGCTGTGGTTCATTTACTTTATTCATCAGGGGTCGCCACCGCGGAATGAACCGCCAACTTATCCAGCATATGTTTTACACAGCAGATGCCCTTCCGGCTGCAACCCAGTACTAGAAAAACATTCAAACACACTCATTCAAACATATACACTACAGCCAATTTAGTTTATTCAATTCACCTATAGCGCATGTCTTTGGACTGTGGGGGAAACCGGAGCACCCGGAGGAAAAGCCAACTGACCCAGCCGGGAC
Organism: Danio kyathit; assembly: GCA_903798195.1. Taxonomy (NCBI): domain Eukaryota; kingdom Metazoa; phylum Chordata; class Actinopteri; order Cypriniformes; family Danionidae; genus Danio; species Danio kyathit. Next base: position 24,568,052 of record LR812539.1, on the reverse strand, counting down.
TAAAACTAGTGACCTTCTTGCTGTGAGGCGACAATGCCAAGCAGTAAGCCACCGTGTCGCCCTTATTTATGAATTAACTAAGGAACTTGTTTCAGAAGAGCTGCACCATATTATATTTTCACAACCAGAACTGCTTTTGCCTGGTCAAACAAAGTCAGAATATATCAATAAAATACATACAATTAAAAGATAATAATTAATAATGTATAAGCAGGGCATTTTGAACATCACAACACTAATCCATAAATCACTACATTTGCACATTAAAATCTGTCTTCTTTTTATAAAACTGGGAGTTTACAACACACAGCTCACTACAAATGTTGCCCTCGTTAGATTATAAACAGTACACATCTGTCTCACATGCAGCGGCCACAGGAAACGTGTCAGGTCACATGCAGCAATGACAAACCAGTGATACCAAATGATTGACAGATACCAGACATGAGACTTCTAAAACAAATTATATGAACAGCCAAGAGCAAAACTGCCTGAGACACAACAACAAACACCAACAAAACACTAACAGAACAAAAAAACATCAGAGGCCAGTGAGCGTAAAAAAGGGAAGACATGGAAATGAAGCAGAACCAGAGTTGGTTAAATCTGAAGGGAACAGGCCTGTTGGAGCAGGCAGGGCCGTAATGGGAGCGGGACGGTCTTATCTGACCCCGTCCACACTGCAACGGTCACAGCTTTCATGGGCTCCTGAGGGCGGAGCGACAGCCGGAGCAGAAAGATAAAACTGTGGACATGAATAATCAGAGAGAAACAGATGATAGGACGCTTTCTTCCATAACAGCTCTGTGACAGGACATCATAGGCTACTGTATATAAACTCAATCCATACTTCCTGCGCCTCAAAGCTCAGTCTCATAGTGTATGAACAGGAAACAGAGCTCCTTATCGGACAACTGGAGGACTGCACAAAAGCACTACTCAATATAATGCACCAAAAATAAATCTACTACGCAGCTGTCATATGAAGCAGCCATCTTTCCTCATGTCACCCCGATGACTTGTTGATTTCTAAAAAAGCAGATGAAAACATTGAGTTACAGAATTGGGACATTGGCTGCATGACTGGGGAACAGTTTAAATAAAACCTGAGCATTCGACAGTGATAGTTCCTTATTTGTTTTCCTGGATTTGCAGTGTTATTGGATACAGTTCATAACCTCATAATGTTGTTTTTGTGTAGTCATGTGATCTCAGTGTTTTTTTAGGATAATCTACAATGGACAGAGCCACTTTTCTACCTTGACCAAAAATTCTACCTTCTACCAAAAATTGACCATGGTTTAATTAGGCCTATAGTAAACGTGAAGTTAAAAGTTTGTGTGCATTGATTAGCATACTATTTGCAATACCACAGTTTTATACAAATAGCATGGTCAATCTATGGCTAGTGTATTTGTGGTAATATGCTTAAATTCAAAAACCATGTTTTTATTCACTTATTTAAAACCATATTCCTAAGCTAAAGAACATAACACTATCACATTGTGGATGAAGTCTCTGAGGTAAGATGAGAATTGTGCAATAGCATTAAATAATACCGAGAAAGGGGACATGGAGGTGTCAGTTTCGGTTTTACTTAAAAATTAAAATATATACCTATCTGGATACATATTTATTAACAACCGTAGCATAGGCCTATGTATTTAGGCTATGTAAGCATTTTTCGCGCCACTTTTTTCCACAGAGATCTCCGAAAATTTCCCATCCTCCATGTTTGATAAACGGGATTTGTGACATAAATATCTTTGTGTGTGTTTCTCCCTCTCTCTCTCTCTCTCTCTCTCTCTCTCTCTCTCTCTCTCTGTGTGTGTGTGTGTGTGTGTGTGTGTGTGTGTGTGTGTGTGTGTGTGTGTGTATTAGCCTGTACGCTAACAGTTAAATGAGTATTACCTCAAGATGACCTCGGCCTATCGTCAGAATGTTAAATCTCATAAAAGACTATTTCAGCGATAACCCTAACATTTTCAAGCAGTTTTTTTAAAGCCTCATAACGAAAAGTACGCTGTGCCATACGCCCTGCACTATAGCGCTTATCACATACATAACAACACTGTGCTGCCCTCACGTGGACATATATGTATATATATTTCTTTTGAGTAATACTGAACATAAATGAGCATCAAAATTCTTCGGTGAATACAATATGATTTTAAATAAACAAAAAACTTTTGAAGAAACACAAATGTACACTGCAAAACCAAAACCATTTGAACAAACCGATTGCAACAAACCATTTAAGTTAAAAAACAATGAGTACTGTGAACTTAATCCATTTAAGTAAACGAAGCAATTTGAGTACAGTAAAACTCAATAAATGAAGAGAACTCAAACCAATTGAGTACTGTAAAACTCAATAAGTTAAGACAACTCAAACTGTTTGAGGAAACTGATTGCTACAAACCATTTAAGTTCAAAAACTAATCCTAACTGTGAAGTTAATCCATTTGAGTACACAAAGCAATCTGAACACAGTAAAACTCAATAAATGAAGAGAACTCAAACCAATTGAGTAGTATAAAACTCAATAAGTTAAGGCAACTTAAATATCAACAGCTTCACCTATTACAACCTGCTTGACTTTTAACACTTTCAACACTTTTTAACTTCAGCATGCTCTGAGTTCAAAACTTTTTTCAAAAAGTAGAATTAACTTCCAGTAAATTTTGAGTTAACGACACTCATTTCATTGATAAATGTGACTGTTGGGTTTTACAGTGTACGTTAAACATTACAATTACAAATGCATGCGCTGCATGGAAAAAAAAAACAAAAAGCACGAGGTTTTCATATACAGGAGGTTTTATTCAACATTTTGTGTATAAACATAGGCCGCAAATGCCTTCCAAACGTTTCAGTCTGCAGAATTCATTATCTATTTGTACAGTCCTATAACCAGAACATTAAGATATTAGCAAGAATAAATAGTGACAAAAACCTTAAGAGGAAAAGGGGAGAGCATCCATAGCCTGTCCCAGTGGCTGTCCAGCATGTCTTCATGTGTTTAAAGGTAAGATCTCAACATAAATCATCATAACATTACAAACGGATGACACAGACGGACTCTTGCAGTGCCAATCACTTCAAAACTGTTAATAAATGCCTCAAAGTTTTCAGAAAGTGTGATGAATCTGTTTGTAGATGTTGTCTCTCACATTGTGTGATACAATCGCATTACGTATCTAAGAAGTTTCATCACAATAGTCTTTAAACTATGTGCAGTGCAAAGAAATCGTTTCTCGGATATCATAAACTGGAGCATATATCCAATATTCCTAACCCAGTAACATTCAAAAATCTAAATAAGCACATTAAATAAGTAATTAACACAACAGGAATGCTTTGAATCACCTAATGCCTTCTGACAGCAATAGATCACAGTTTATGTTAAGAGTTACATAAAAGAAAAGCAGTGACATCTCTAGAAGAAGAAGAAGAAACCCACATGTGAGGCTGAATTCAGTTCGGACAGGTGCACAATACAGAAAATGTACATTAAATGTCAACAATCAGGACAGAAGAGATGAATAGTTTTCGATAATGGGAACATACAATGTTAACAGATTGACAGAAATTCCTTTTCAGTCGCTGCACCGCTTTTTTTTTGTATATATATATATATATATATATATATATATATATATGACACAGTCTTCAAAAATCCTTCAACAGTAGCCACAGTTTGTTTGAACGTAAAAACACACAAAGAACACACATCAAACTTTAAAAAAAAACTTTTTAAAAAATAAAACATGCCTGCATGTTAAATTAAGTAACTAAAGCACCTTTAACTGAAATAATAAAATTAAGAGCATTCATTTTTACCGCTATAATTAACACAAATGCTATAAAGACAGAATACCTGTACTTTTCCTGTACTGCATCATTCTGGGTGTTTGTTATTAAACGTTCCTTCATGAAGCCATCTGACAGAACAGTTTGTGCTATATACAGCATTGTTTTCTTACCTTGATGTCTTACAATGAGACAGAGAGGCACTGCTGTATGGTTGTGAGCCAGACATAAACCACAGTGTGCTGTGAAGCTAGAGAGAGAGCGCTAATGTGATCGAAATGCTAAAAAAAAGCTCTCTGTTTGGTCATCTCTCAACACTAGATATACGGCAGGGAAAACGCTAACATTGTGTGCTATCTTCTGAACATCTTCAAACGCTGAACGGAGTCAAAAAGCCTGGAAAAATAAGAGGATATGTAAGAAATCTACAGTACTTCATAACACGGATAAGTCAGCGACAAAAGTAGACGTTCTTTGAAAAAAGACACTGATGTTGATATTCGTCCCCAAATAAATAATCATAATTATTCTGTGTGTTACTTAGAAAAAATCAGAATAACAAAAAATATATTGACCCTTTTGGTTTGGAACGTTTATCTCTCTCTTCAGATATGAGTGAAGAATATGATCTCAACTACGAAAGTATAATGAAACATGTTTTTCATGAATTCTATTGCTTGTTAGAGAGCCAAAAAAGAGTGAGATTTGTACTTGATTGTTTCTTGATGTTAGAATCACATCAACACGGACGATAACTAAACCGAACACCATCTTTCACACAGAAATCCTATTAAATCAAGTCTTTTAAATGACTGACAAACACTAAAAGAAGCTACCCATTTGACTTTTACAGAGACTGCAATAAGAACTATGTTGAACTGCAACGGAATTATCTATGGCATAAAACCTGAAGTATGATACTGAATTGTAGCAGCGCAGCAAGAGCGTCGTTACTAGTGGGGACTGACTAAAAGAGGACAAACATAAAAAGCCAGAAGAGACAGAATTCACTGTCACCAGCAGATATGAATGACCGTTACATGCTCAGAAACGAAGAGCAAAGGTGCTGAACGTACGGTGATGTTCAGAGAAACATATGCGGTTTATATGGAGGGTTCAGTAATATTCAAGATGTGCTCCCAGTAAGTAGAGTTCTTCAAGGATAAAAAGGACTGTGGTGCCCTCTAGTGGCGACAGCTAGAAAATGCGCGAAAAGGCGAAGCACTCCTGCTTTTGCCCAGTAGGAGTCGCTCTTGTGCATTCCAGTGTCCCTTATGTCCAGTAGATGGACTTGCCCGCCCGTTTGCTTTCTCTCCCACTGGTGTGAGACTTACATTGAGAATAAGCACTCCTTTAGACCTCTGTGGAAAATAGGATACTCTGTCTCTTACTGTCTGGGGTCGGGATGGTCTCCAGCTGGAGGAAATACAGCAAAACTTGCACCTGCAGAATAAAAAATGATAGAATTATATATATCCTCTTAAGGCCCAAGGTGTTTTTTTTAACATGCATTTTTTATTTCTCTTTGCTATTTGGGCTTATTGGAACCTAATTAGAATAAAAATCTAAGCATCATCTTTTGATATGATGTACTTTTAGAGAAAAAGGATGTCCATATATGTGGACTCGTCGTCCGAATTTACATAAAACACTTTTTTCCTGACTGTTTTTTAAGTGAAGTTTATTTATAAACTAATTTCGAGAGGATCACGTGATTATGATTGAACACGGCTGGTTCTGCGTTAACTATGTATGATCCACCAATCAGACGATTCCTAACCCACTATAAAGAGCCAGGGTTTCTCATTACAGTCATCTTCGATTTAAAGAATCCCCCCTTCCACCCCTACTCCTCCACCTTTCCCTTCATTGGGTGGCACGGTGGCCCAGTGATTAACACTGTTGCCTCACAGCAAGAACGTCACCGGTTCTAGTCCTTTAACTGGCCGGCTGTCGTTTCTGTGCGAAGTTAGCATGTTCTTGTTCTTCCCGTGCTCGCGTGGGTTTCCCCCGGGTTCTCCGGTTTCCTCCCACATTCCAAAAACATGCACTACAAGTTAATTGATCAATCTAAATTTAGCACTACAGTCAAACTCTCATCCAGCAGCATATCTCTTCATAGCAATCATTTTCTGTCATCAGCTCTTATCAAAAAGGGGGAGTTCTCGAGATCTACCTGAGCTCAAAGCTCCCCTCTCGCCCTGCAAACGAGAGGAAGCCCAGGGCTCAAGGACCTTTTGATCTCAGAGCTCTCTCCCAGGACAGCATGCCAAACTTGCTTATAATCAATCATCACCATTTTTTATTTGCACAACCTGCTAAAAATAGCCAATTACTGATGTTTTTTCTTTATGGTTTGATTGTGTAACTAGATTAGAGCATACCTGTGACATGACTTCCAGAGACCAGCTGTCCCCCATCGTGATAGGCTGTGTGGGGTTAGTGGGGATCTTGCTGTCCTTCTCAGCAGGTCGTAACAGGGTCGGCCCAAACACTGTGGCCAGATTGTGAAGAGACATCTTGTTTACACACTCCTTTTCCGCAATCCTAAATGCAAAAAAGGTAAAGAAATTTCATGAATATGTTCAAGTTATTTTCACCCAGAAAATATTGCATTTCTATACATGAATATAGAAGGGAAGTCTTTTCTTTGGAGTTATTTTTTTCCCTTAAAAAGCTCAATTATCTGCCAGTGGGGTAAGTAAAATAAACTTACTTCAAGCTAAAAAGAATATTATTTTACTTACACCATTGGCAGTCCCAATGGATAAAATCCACTTAATTTTGACTTATAATTTCTAAAAACAAAACCACATTTTTTACTTGTCTAGAAAAGGATTCAAGAATTTTTAGATATTTGGAATAGAAGCAAGACAAAGACAAAAACATTTTATGTAGTGCAGAACATTTTTTAAAAGCTAACTAAACGTATGCAATGAATTAAAAGTGTATGCACAATACAATGTCTGTCCAGGTCAGTGTCCTCACCAGGTACTGTAGCTAGACACAAAGCTAATACATGAAGAACATTTAATCAAATGTTATTGTAAGGAAGATAATTAAACCATTAGTTTAATTAAAATATTAGTCAACAGAGTTAATAAATAAAACCTTTGTTACAAGTTTTATTGAGATGGATTGCTGGTGATTGGATGGATGTCGGCCAAATTGGATAATTTTTCCTGGACATATGAAAATTAAGACCTGTTTAAAATGATTTAAGACCTACAACCCAATATTTCAGTGAATGATTTAAGACCCTGCGGACACCTTGTATTTACACAACTATACCGTTTGAAACCTGTTGAACCAGTGAAAAAAACAGTCATCCGTATTTTGTCTACCTCTTGAGATGATCCAGCAGGAAGAGGAAGGTGACCAGGTTAGGCTCTGGTAGAGACAGCAGCAGATTGAGCATGCAGCTTTCTTTAGCTACACTGTCCGAAAGAGCTACAGAAAGAGCATAATAAATATTATCTACCACCCAGAAGCCATAAAAATGTGTCTTCTAAATAATAAAAATGACTGACGAACCAATGCCCCCTGCAAAGTTAGGGTATAGCTCATCAGTGAACAGGGGCTCAGGAAGCTCTCTGAAGTACAGCTTCAGCGTCCCGGCGATGGCGTTCACATCCATCTCACTCATCATTACTGACACATCTTTATTATCTGTTACAGAGAGAGATCAGCTGTTAAACTGGCTCAAAGGACGTGTCTGTCATTGCTCTGGGAGTCTGACGGCCACTCACTGGTGTCAAAGGCAGTCTTGAGTGCCTGGATGTCTGTGGCCACTCCTGAGACACGGTAGATGCCCACTTCCTCCATTCCTCTTCTCTCGATCTCCTCTAGACACTGTCTGACGATGTAGGGCACTTTAGAGCGCTCCCGTCTGAGGCGGGAATAAAACCAGCATTATTTTTTACAAATTAGAATAGTTGCTTTCTGTTTGAACACATCTAATTCATTCCTACGATGGCAAAGGTGATTTATTTATTTTTTTTGTCTGTAGTGTGTTATGGTTCTGATTAGCCTGAAAAGTGCTCAATTTTAATTGCATTCCAGTGTCCCTTATGTCCTGTAGATGGACTTGCCCGCCCGTTTGCTTTCTCGCCCAATTTTAATAGGCTTCTAAGAATTATATATAACACCTTTATTATACCACATAGATAAAATCTATGACATATTTTATAGTACAGAATTTGCAAAAAAAGCACGCAACACAACCAGTTACCATCATTAACATACATAGAAAGAGTGAAAAACCTCAAAACAGTATTTGAACTGACTAATAATAATAATAATATTTTGGATGCAGCAGCACTCTGTGGTAAGCCTAATGTTACTGTTGTAAGTGAGACGGAGCAGATCTAAGAAATGTCGAGTGTTTTCTGACAGGTTTCTTCATCCGCTTTGTGTTTTTCATACTACATGTGGATCTCCAAAGCTTGAACCATTGTTTAGAGTTGTAAAATGTTTTTGCACAAAATACACCAAACCTCAAACACATTGCCACTAACAGGTCTTAATCATGGTGCAAAATTAGGCTTGTGTAAATAGTTTTCTCCTTTCTGTACTGGATTGATTACATTTTTAAAATCCTTAAAACACAGATTTAAGACATTTAAGGACTAATTAAGGCCTTATTAATATACAGTGCTCAACATACAGTTGAAGTCAGAATTATTAGCCCCCCTGAATTATTAGCCCCCCTGTTTATTTTTTCCCCAATTTCTGTTTAACGGAGAGAAGATTTTTTCAACACATTTCTAAACATAATAGTTTTAATAACTAATTTCTAATAACTGATTTATTTTATCTTTGTCATGATGACAGTAAATAATATTTTACTAGATATTTTTCAAGACACTTCTATCCAACTTAAAGTGATATTTAAAGGCTTAACTAGGTTAATTAAGTTTACTAGGCAGGTTAGGGTAATTAAGCAAGTAATTGTATAATGATGGTTTGTTTTGTAGACTATCAGAAAAAAATATATAGCTTAAAGGGGCTATTAATTTTGTCCTTAAAATGGTGTTTAAAAAATTAAAAACTGCTTTTATTCTAGTCGAAATAAAACAAATAAGACTTTCTCCAATAGAAAAAATATTATCAGACATACTGTGAAAATTTCCTTGCTCTGTTAAACATCATTTGGAAAATATTTAAAAAAGAAAAAGAAATTCAAAGAGGGGCTCATAATTCTGACTTTAACTGTACATGAGTACACCCCTCACAAATCTCCCATTTAAATTAATATCTTAATAATTTCTATAGGAAGCTTTACAATGTTGTATTTGTGCATATACATTAGATAAGTCAGTACTGAAGCCAAATTTATATATTAGGGAAAAATAAAAGTAAAATATTCAAAGAAGAGCAAAATTCAAGAGAAACAAACCAAAAAAATTTAGTTGAAATGTTGTAGTTTGTAATTTTTTTCTCCCAATATTTCGGCATGAATTAAAATGTATTTTTCTATTTCTAAATATGTTTGGTGATTAAAATATTTTAATAAATATATCTGTTTAATAAATCTGTTTTGTTTAAATGCACCAAAATATATTACTATATTCACTGGGGAATGGATAAAAATATTCATTTTCAAAATAGGCTGTACTCAATTATGTTGAGCACTGTACTATGGAATTTAAGAATTTCCACGAACACCCTGTTAATGGAAAAGTTATTTGAGATTTTGGAACATAAAATAAAAGACCATTTATTTGTATAAAAAAACATTTTAATCAGTTACAACATAAATGTTGGGGCGATGATGCCTCAAAGCAGGAAACTTTGAACAATATGGTATTAGCCTTTTCTTGCATACAACTTCAGAAAAGTTGGTTCTATATATTTTTTTATGGAGTTGTTTTTATGGAGTGTGTTCACTGTATCTTTTCATTTTATGTAAAAAAAAAAAAAGTGTGTTAATTAACAGAATAATGCCTTTCCTTTTCAGCTGTACCAGTATCCAGCTTTGTACTGGCTAAATGTCAACACTTTCATATATTTTACATCGAGAGACATGTTATAGACATGTTAGGGTCTGGGCATCTGCACTGGTGTTGTCATGTGTTGTCTTTATAGCATTAATTGGTTCTGCCCTTAAACGCATTATGAAGCTCATTAAAAGCAATCCTCATTACTGTCAGTCAAATCCGTCCACAAACAATGCACAAAAAGGGCAAAGTTCAACGAAGCATATAATACTTAACATATTCAAATATTCAAAAAGTGCCTACAAACATGGCCAAATAAATGACAACATCAAAATGTTTGTGCTTTAAGCTTATGTTTTTGAGACGCACCAAATAATTAGTATGTCTATCTTCATGTCAAATGTGTGTTTACTTACTTTGTTACAGTGGAGATATTTACTCCAAACACGCCCATGGGTTTCCGAGAGGGCATTCTCTTCAAGCTGAACTCCCGACTAGTGAACTTCATAGATATTTTCACCTCAATCTTCAAAAAAAAGATTTATATTCAGTAAATACAGTGCTGGACAGGACATTAGCAGAGCAATAGATGTAAATACACTCACCCCGTTCATAGGGATAACTGTTCTTTGCCAGTCTTTACCCTGGAGCATCTGAGGATCCAGCTGAAACCATCAAATAAAACAATAAATACAATGGGATTTCAATCACAGACACAGAACATTAGTTTAGCTAAGATCCTGATTGGCTTCATCCATGTATTACCACTGATCTTACAAATGTTATTCATGATGCAAGTTCTCCTTATACAGCAGTTTTGCACTTCACGGGCCACTTTCTATGACCCCTCTACGCAAACGTGAAACCATCTGGAGTGGGCCAAGTTCAGCGTGTTCCTTTCCCTCATCCTGGCCTAATCTCCATATGGTCTCGTGTAAGGCCTGATCCTGCTCTCCTATCTAATCTCATCATCTCAGTCATTACAACCTGTCTGTCAACAGGGCAGAGAGAGAGAAAGAGTGAGAACTGGGGGTTTGCCCGGCCTCATACCAGTGCCAACTAAGGCTCTCAGAGCTTTACTGCCATACAAAGACAAATCCACACACAACAACAAAATAATGATTTATTACTATTATTATACAATTTGTAAGTGCCAATAATTAAAAGCTGTGGTATAACCTCAAATACAGTTATACAGTCAAATATAAATACAGTGACATATACCTTAATAAAGAATAAAATAAAATAAATATTTTTTATTACTATAAATGCTTAAAATTATTTGTGCATGTTATGGTATAAAAATAATTGTTTTTGAATTGTTATTAAAATTATTAAGAATTATTATATTATTTAGTTGTAGACAGTAGTAAAATATCCAGTGACTGATATTCTCACTTCCAAAATAACCACATTTTATTCCATTTTAATTAATAAAATTAGATTTTATTTTAAATAATTGAATAGATCAATCAATTATTAATATAAATAAATAAAAAATAAATAAAAAATAAATAAATAAATAAATAAATAAAATTTCATATAGATATAAAAAGATGTATATATAAGATATATACAATATTCTTTGGAAATGTTAAAATGTTTTTGATAAAGTACTACATGGCAACCTGCTGATCATTTCCAGGATAAACAAAAATAAACTTTATTTTAAATAAATTAACAAACAAATAAACAAACAACAAACAAATAAATCCAACTTCAGACAGATATAAGATATTTTAAAAAAAATTTGGAAATGTTAAAATATTTTTGGATAAAGTACAACATGCCAACCTGCTGGTCAATTCCAAGATAACCAAACTAAACTATATTTAAAATAAATAAATAAATAAATAAACAAGTAAAAAAAACATTTCATATAGATATAAAAAGATATAAGATATATACAATATTCTTTGGAAATGTTAAAATATTTTTGATAAAGTACAACATGGCAACCTGCTGGTTAGATAAGCAAAAATAAACATTATTTTAAATAAATTAACAAACAAACAAATAAATACTTAAACAAATAAATAAATAATAATGTTTAGTTGCATATTATTTACATGTATATTAGATCAATTATAGCATGGCACCTTGCTGTCAATGGTTAAATATGTACTCATACAATATACATTGAATATTGTTCCCTTTCAACATAAACAACAATTGCAGGTCATTTTCCCTATCACTTTACCTTTCGTCTGTACAAGACATTTTGCACACGGCCCCATAATCTTGTCCCTTTGCCTGCTGGTGTATTTAGTAAGGAATTGTGAATCTCCACATCCTCCACCAGTCCCACATCACAGTGCACATTAGGTGGAGAACAGCTCTTGCATACCACACCCAGTCCTAGTACTTCATCTTCACTCATCTTCTTCCTCTCTACAACTCTGCAAAAGCTGACCACAGATCTTCAGCTGAAACTAGAAATTCCTTGAGATGCAGTGTGATATGAATGTTATACATTCTTAATCAAACCGTACTGTCCCGTATATCCTCAAAAAAATCAGATGTTGTCCTCAATTCGATTAATCAGAAGATCCTCTGCACCAAATCTTCTACATCAAGCAGCTCTATTAACAATAACAAATCCAAAGTCTGTTGCACGTGTTGATTTCCAGAAATCCAATTATGCGGTGTAATGCAAATGCTGTCATTAATGATCCACCCAGAGCATCAAAACAACTGTTATATTGAAAGGTTTGTTTTTCCCCCTGTTTCACTCTTTGCAGTCTGTACAGTTTTTTTGTGTAAATCTACAGAACTTTCTCTCTCTGCACCTGCAGGTTGTAGATATAGATGATCCCTTGATTTACCTTAGTCTGAGTAAGCTGCTCTGCCCCAACCCATAAACTCCATCCAGAGCCACTAACATCAACTGCACCAATCAGAGCTTTCCTTAAAGCTTTTTATTTTGAGTAAAGATAACTAAGTAAAACTAAATAAATAAACAAACTATATGTTAAATAATAAAATATATGTAAAAAAGAAAGAAAGAAGCATGCCCTAAAGCATTATTCTGAGTAACTAAGCATAAATAAATAAATAAAATAGAAAGAAAAAAAAGCAAGAAGCGTGCCTTAAAGCTTTATTCCGAGTAACTTTGTAAAAATAAAAAAAATAAAGAAAAGTTAAAGAAAAAAGAAAGAAAAAAAGAAATAAGCATCCCTTAAAGCTTTATTCTGAATAATTTAGTAAAAATAAATAAATAAATAAAATATTAGTAAAATAGAAAGGAAAAAAGAAAGAAGCATGCCTTAAAGCTTTATTCTGAATAATTTAGTAAAAATAAATAAATAAATAAATAAAATATTAGTAAAATAGAAAGGGAAAAAAGAAAGAAGCATGCCTTAAAGCTTTATTCTGAGTAACATAGTAAAATAAATAAATAAAATATAAGTAAAAGAAAGAAAGAAAGAAAGAAAGAAAGAAAGAAAGAAAGAAAGAAAGAAAGAAAGAAAGAAAGAAAGAAAGAAAAGAAAGAAGCATGCCTTAAAGCTTTATTCTGAATAACTTAGTAAAAAAATAAATAAAATATATGAAAGAAAGAAAGAAAGAAAGAAAGAAAGAAAGAAAGAAAGAAAGAAAGAAAGAAAGAAAGAAAGAAAGAAAGAAAGAAAGAAAGAAAGAAAGAACTAAAGAAAAAGAAAGCCAATATTTTAGCTGAAATATAAGTAAAAAAATATTTATGGGTGTTTATCATGATTATAAAAAACATTGGAGACAGATTAATGGAAAATTTGAACTGATTAAAACATGCTTTGCTGTATTCTGTATAATATGAATAAACATGAAAAATGTAGTAGCAGTCAACTAACAAACTGAAAATAGAATTGAACTAAAACATTTATTGAAAGTAACTTTGGTAAAATATTTGTTTGACAATCTAAGTATTATTATATTGCCCTTATTCAGTTTAAATAATGCTGCGCGTGTGTCTTGTCTGTGTCTGTGAGAGTTGCATGTCAGAGCAGAGCTTATTAATATTCATGACCAACCCAAATATGATCAATATGGACCTTCTGATTCTACGGGTATTTTATGAAGTTATAAATGAGCATATAAAACCATTTCTGAAGATTGTTTTAACTTGTCTAAGCCATATACCTACTATATAGATATCAGAAAACAATTTCACTTATTGAACCAATGCATTATATGACACCTTTAATAATGTAAAACTAACAACCATTTAAAATGATGTCTTGAAGTCTATCTTTTGCATTTCATATTGCGCAAGAGTACTCTGCTTTATTGCGATGGACAATTATTCTTGACAGATCACTACAAAATGCACTTTATAGGAAAAAAAAAGCAAAGCAGTAAACAATCATTAACAAGGAATGTCATGCAATTAAAAAAAGAGCACAACAAAAGAAAGATGATTGAAACAAAAACACATTTGACTTATTTTTTACAAATAAAAACCAGGAAAAACTCCCAGCTGGCTGACAGATTCCCTTGTCTACAAACGTGCCTAAGAACTACAGAGAGATCACAACAAGTCCACTAATCCCTCCACCTTCCCCCATGATACACCAGCTCACACTTTTAACCAACTGCATCCAAACCTTGACTTAACAAGCAATCATTTGTACAGCAGGAGAATGTTGCACTCTTTGTTTGACCCTCACAGGCCTCTCCGGGGACAGGACTGATAGGTCAGCTGATCTGACGATGTTTTGAATGTGACATTTTTAGACAGGACGCATGAATTATGGATGATTTGATGCCTTAAAAGCCAGGGCAGGGCGAATAACACCCTACCTATTAAAAAGCAGATTAAATGTCTGGAGAATAAAGGCCAGTTCCCATCTGGGACGGTGTGTCTCGGAAGAGCAGATATACCTTTGACCGGACACACACTGAGAGTCCAGATGGTTCATGAACAGTTCATGTGAGGGCCAAGCAAATCTATTCCCACACCTTACAAATACCTTTTGAACGGTATAGGAATGAGACAAACTGATCAGGTTGATTACAAATTAAATAAATAATAAATCAATAATTTAAAAAAACTTGTAAACATACTAGAGGTAGTTGACCACACTAAGGGCGTACTCACACTATGCTATTCGAACCGTGCCCAGGCGCGTTTCCCGGATCGTTTGAGAAGTGTGAGTGCTCTGAATCGGGCTCAGGCATGGTTCAGTTGGCCGACCCTGGCCCGGTTGGAAGAGGTGTGCCAGAGCGCGGTTCACTTGCACTTCACAACTGAAGACGAGACATGACTTTAAGGCACTGTTTCATATGAATTTATTAATAATTTGTGGAGTTTATTTATAAACTAATTTCGAGAGGATCACGTGCTTATGATTGCTAGCAGCTGGACCCACATTATCCAAATCAACATGCACCAATCAGATGATCCCTTAACTACTATAAATATCCCGGGTTCCATACCACCGCTATCTTCGCTTTGAAGAAAGCTTGGCCTGCAGCAGCAGCTGCCACTGCTACTACGTCTACTGCTGCTGCCAATACTACTACTACTACTGCTGCTACTAATACTACTACTGCTAATACTACTACTGTTACTGCTAATGCTGCTTCTGCTAATGCTGCTACTGCTGCTACTGCTAATGCTGCTACTGCTAATGCTGCTACTGCTAATGCTGCTGCTAATGCTGCTGCTACTACTTTTGCTGCTACTGCAACTACAAAAAAGATCTTCGCTCTGAAGACAGCTCTGCTTGCATCTACTGCTACAACAACAAATACTTCTACTCCAAAAACAACTGCTCTCCTACTACAACTACAACTAATTCTACCACAACGTCAACAGCAACATCAAAATCTTCCACTTAATGCCTCACACAACGCATCCGCTGTGTCTTCAACCCAATTCTCTAGCAAGATCACAGTCTACAAACTCCGCCTAAACTCAACAAGCCGGCAATTTCAAACATTGCAATGAAGCCAAACTCTCACTGCTCTCATAAGGGATGCACCTGCGGTAACGTATATTGCACACTTCAAAGGAAAGCCTCACAGAAAATAACCACTCTCCAGCAAAGACTAAACATTTCTTGAAAGACTAGCGTGAATTCCAAAAAAGAACTCACCTCTGAAGCCTCCCGCCTGTCTACAGATCCATACCATTCTGATAGCATGAAGTAATTCATCTGCATAGCCCAATCTGCAATATTAGTCCATGGCATATTCCTACGTTGATCTCCAGTCATAACAATTGTGATCCCGCTCTACAAAATGGCCGTCCGCCATTTTCACTCTTGATTGACACGCCTTCAAGCCAATAGCTGAAAGAGAAGCGCCACTATCCAATGAGCTTAAACTTGAGATGGTCCAGCCCTCTCTCTCGTCAGGTTAAGAATGGACTCTGACTTTATGAATGAATGACATAGTCTTTAAGCACAGGATTTGATGTTGGCAGTTTGTTTAATTAAACAAAACAATAATAAATTAATTATTTATTTATTAAAAAAAAAAAAAAAAAAAAAAAAAACTTTGCCACTTCTGATAGCCATTTAAATTCTAAAGATTATTACTCAGATATAAAAAAAAAAAAAAAAAAAAAAAAAAAAAAAAAAATTCAACACAGAAGTCCAATTGTAATATGAAAGTGACTCGTATGTTTATACACTAGTGTCATACGTGAATTCATAATAGCAAGTCGGTTGGATGTAAATGGCAAAGAACAAACTTCCCGCTTGACTGCTATGAATGGGAGGACATTCCTGACGAATGGAGCAATGTTTCATCCATCGACTCTGTTTAGATACATTTGCATTTACAACATTCAAACTCCACTCCACTACCACTTCACCTACTCAGTCTTCAAGAGACACTTCCAGGACCACTAGAAAAGCCACGGTCCATATCTTCAGCTCTCCATCCATCTGCCCTCCTGCGGGGGGTCAAATGCCCACCTCAACTATCTTTGCATTGGATCCACGAAGCTATCGTACCATGCATTAACAAAAGACGCTTCCATTCACAGTTGCCCATGCCCTCATTAGGACGCCTCGCATGGATATCAGCTAAAACAATTCATTGTGTCTGCCATACACGTATCTTGTTGTATTTAATTTCTGATTCTCTCTTGTTTCTCAATTCAGAGTTCTTGACAGAAGGCACCAGAAGCTGACCCTCATCCAACCTATTACACTCTAAATACATTCTAAAGCTACTGCAAAATCCGCAGCTGACGATCATCTTATAAAAAGAGATCGACAACCCCCTTTTATGATTGGACCGTTCTCTGCCCCATCCTTCAAGATGTCATGTATTAGTCCCATAAGCAGTACAACACTCAAACTCTTTAACAAAGGATTCTATCTAATAATTACAGATTAAGGAAGCCACAGTACAATGCATTATAAAAGCATTCCTATTCACCACCTTTAACGCCGCTTTAAGACGCCTCATATTGACATCAACTATAAAATAATTTATCTTGTCTGCTGAATATGTGCCATGTGCAAACCAAATAACTGACGTGTTTTTTCTTCCCAGAAATCTGGTCATTGGCTCCAGAAGCAGACCCCAACCCAACGCCTGTCCCTCCGTTTCCAGAAAAGACACCTCCACCTTAACATCATAAACTCATGGCTCCCGCAGGAGTCAATATGAGCTTCGGCTCCCACAAGAGCCTCACCTATCCCCTCACATTTCTGTTTCCCCTGACAGCGTTGAGTGCTTTCGCTGTTTCCTACTAGCTCTTTACTCCTAGCTTTGACTCTCACCTAACCTCCTTCCTCCATCTAACCAGCTAATGCCATACTCCAGACTAAGGGCTCGAGCACGACCCTGTCTCCATATGCGTATACGCATATATGTGTATATATGCGAGAACGTGTGTGTGTGTGTGTGTGTGTGTGTGTGCGTGTGTATATGTGTATGCGTGTATGTGCGTGTAGGTATGTATACGTGCGTGTGTTTATATGCATGCATGCGTATGTGCGTGCGTATGTACAGTATGGGTGCATGCGTATGTATGTATGTATGTATGTATGTATGTATCTATGTATCTACCTTTCTGTCTCTAACGTCTGCTATGCTTCTTTTCCAGAATTTCGGCTCTTGGCACCAGAAGCAGACCAGCATCCAACACCTGTCCCACATTATTCACAAATGATATTGCCTTAAATCACCCACTACACCAGCTACACGAAACTTCCATATCTCTTATCCTGCACGCCATCGCTCCCAGAACTCTGCAATCATATCTCACAGCATGGAATGCTTTCAAGCATTTCCACTCACTCTACAAACACAATTCCCAGATTTCTCCCTACTTCCCATCACCTCCTTCATTTTTAGCACACTGCTAAAAATATCCAGGCTAGCTCTATAAAAAGCTACCTTAGCGGGATCCAAATTTTTCATAAACGGATACACGGATCCCCTTCAGAAGCCATTTCCAAAGCCACCCCCCCCCCCCCCCCCCCCCCCCGACACCAGACAACCCATTACACTCAACATACTTTCAAGATGCATCCATACACTGCGCAAGGATACCTTTCCACACATGCAGCCCGCACACTTGATGCCATGTTCACTTTAGCTTTTCGGCTTCCTTAGGTGTTCAGAAATGGCCATTACATCCAAATTTAACCCTGCCACCCACCCCACAATTTCTGATCTAACTCTGCAGAATGATGAAACAATAGCTTTTTTCATCAAGCACAGCAAACAGATCAGTCAGGGAAAGGGCACTTTATTTACATTTTCAACATTTCCTCACCCACACGTCCTTTTCAAACCCTTCTTGCATTCCTCCACTTAAGGAGAGCTCAAGATCCTGACCCCCTTGCCCCCCTCTTTACTGATGACGTTAATCGTCCAGTAATCCGTTTTTTGGGTTCAAAAAACACTTAAAAGAGGTGCTCCGCCTTTCAGGCTTTCCCCTGAACTATACTCTAGCCATTCATTTAGAATTGGCACAGCCACTACAGCAGCACACAGAGGTCTTTCCTCACACCAAATTCAGACCTTAGGCTGCTGGTCATCCGATGCCTTCAAAGCCTACATTCGCCTCAGCCAACTCCACCTTAAAGAAGCACAGATGGCTCTATCCAGCTAAGTGCGCACCCGCTGTACGGAAGTAAGGGGAGAGTGAGCGTGTGCGCACCCGTGTGAGTATACAAGTACGAGTGAAGGCCTGAGCACTAGTGTGCGTGTGAGCGTATGGGTGCATGAATGAACGCGCATGTGCGGGTTCGGGCACGTGCTACGCTTATGCGGGTACGTGTGCGTGTCTGCGCATGAGCGTACGTACGTATGCTTAAGTTTGTATGTAAGGATGCCATGTGTATGCTCGCAGGTACTTTCTGCTTCCAAGCTCTGCTACAGCTTGCCTCCCCTCCCTACAGCTCGGACCCCCGCAGGGGTCCATCCTGAGCTCCGACTCCCGCAGGAGTCCTTTAGGCCCAACCCAGGCCAACCCCTTCACTATCACATTTCCAGATGGAGTCATCACCGCCCCCTCCTGTCTCCCAACTCCTACTGGTTCCCGCCCCCCCCATGGCTCTGACCCCCGCAGGGGTCACTCCGAGCTTCGACTCCCGCAGGAGTCATCACTGCCCCCCCCCAGCCCTTAAGAATGCGTAGCCACGCGTGCATATATATATTCATATGCTCGCGTATACGCATGCGTGTATGAGTACGTGTGTATGCGAGAGCGTTGCGCGCACGCATTGCAGGCCCTAGCGTGCGTGTCTTTCCACGTGCGTAGGCTAGCTTGCGTGCGCTGAATGATACCCCTTCTTCTTTTCTTCCTTCGGCGTCGAGTTTCTCCGCCCCATTTTTGTCTTTAGCTCAATTTCGGCGAGCGTACTCGCCTCACTAATCTCTTTCCATAGGCCCTCAATCCTCAGCTCTAACTCCCGCAGGAGTGACTAAAACGAGCTTCGACTCCCGCAGGAGTCTCGCCCGGCCACCTTCTGCCGTAGTCTTCACCGCCCCCTCCCTTTCCCAGACTCCGGCAGGAGTAATGCCCCCGCATGGCTCTGACCCCCGCAGGGGTCACCCCGAGCTTCGACTCCCGCAGGAGTCATCACTGCCCCCCCCATGGCCACTAGGAATGCATATACACTTGTATACAATCATATACAAGCGTATGCGCATGTATGGATGAGTATGTGTGTTCGGGAATGTGCATATGCATTACGTGTATTCATACGCGTATGTAAGCTCGCTTTGCGCGCCCGAGCGTGTGTGTCTCTGCATGCACGTAGGCCCGCATGCTTGCGCTTGCACGATTCCCCTTCTCCTTTTCTTCCTTCTGGCGTCGAGATCCTACGCCCCCCCTTTTTTTCTCTATCTTATTTCGGCGAGTTAACCCGCCGCCCTTTCCTCTTCAGCTAGGCCCTCAATCTCCAGCTCTAACTCCCGCAGGAGTGACTAAAACGAGCTTCAACTCCCGCAGGAGTTCATGCCCCCCCCAGCCCACCTCACACCCCTTCTTGCAGGAGTCTTCACAGTCCAAAAACTTTTCCCGACCCCTGCTAAAATTCCGCCCACCCCAGCTCGCTCCCGCAGGAGATTTCCGAGCTTCGACTCCCGCAGGAGTCAATCCCGCCCCTCCCACGCCCCCGCTTAGACTCCAGCAAGAGTCTACTTTTCGCCGCTCCCGCAGGAGCCTCTCTTTCCTAAGCGATCAATGTTATATCCAGCAGCCGGATATGGCATTGTTCCATCTGCATTTGGGGGGGTTCTTCAATACGCGGCTGCTGTCCCGAGCTTTGTAAGGCATTTTGGGGAGTTCTCGAGATCTACCTGAGCTCGATCTCCCCTCTCGCCTTGCAACGGGAGGGAGCCCCGGGGCTCGAGGATCTCATGAGCTCAGGGCTCTCTCCCGGGACAGCATGCCAAACAAGCTTATTATTAATCATCAGCTAAGTGTGAACTCTTGAAGTGGAGTTTATTTATAAACTAATTTCGAGAGGATCACGTGCTTATGATTGCTAGCAGCTGGACCCACATTATCCAAATCAACATGCACCAATCAGATGATCCCTTAACTACTATAAATATCCCGGGTTCCATACCACCGCTATCTTCGCTTTGAAGAATCCCCCCTTCCCACCCCTACTCCTTCCCTTTTCTAGATGGGTGACACGGTGGCCCAGCGCTTAGCGCTGTTGCCTCACAGCAAGAGTGTCAATGGTCCTAGGCTCTACCTAACCAGCGGGCATTTTCTGTGCGGAGTTTGCATGTTCTCCCCGTGTTCACGTGGGTTTCTCCGGGTCCTCCGGTTTCCTCCCACCGATTAAAAACACGCAACCTAAATTTGATTGATCAACTTTATAGACTTGCTCCCTATGTAGTACCTAGCTCGTTAAAGAGAACTACTATCTGCTCTTCAACACTATGAAGGGGGAGTTCTCGAGATCTACCTGAGCTCGATCTCCCCTCTCGCCTTGCAACGGGAGGGAGCCCCGGGCTCGAGGATCTCATGAGCTCAGGGCTCTCTCCCGGGACAGCATGCCAAACAAGCTTATTATTAATCATCAGCTAAGTGTGAACTCTTGAATTACTGTTTAATGAACGCAAACTGTCGTAGATTATTAAAGACGCAAACCCCTCACTGCACGACAGCTGTGCCTTCAGCAAACCTTTTAATTCCCGCAGCACGAGGACTTTACGATTGTTTATGAGTGTCAAAGGTGGCTGATCTGTTCGGCGAAATATTTGACTGCGTGTCACTGCATCCCAAACGACTAAAACGATATAAGGAAATCTTCACTGTGCTGAGTGAGAGGGCTACTTAAACTGAATAGCGCATCATCAAAGACGTAAGCGTGCTCAGGCCCGAATGCAATATGAGTGCGGGCCGTCGGGGGAGACGGGAGGGGGGACAATCGTGCTTCGGCCAGGTTCAAGGCAACTGTACATAGTGTGAGTACGCCCTAATAGATTAGTGGTGTTGATAGATGACTAGTCCTACTATCCTTACTCAATTCCACCCACCAGTGTCACAAGTTTTTTTATATATATATATAAATAAATATATATAAATATATATAATTTATTTTTACATTTTTTTGCTTAAGTGGTTCCCTTTTAATTTTCTATTTATATGAATATAAATAGAAAATAAAAAAAAATGTCAATAAAATAAAATAAAAGGAAACCACTTGACAATGCTTCACTTGATTCAATGGATTTATTAAATATAGGGTTTTTTAAATAATTATTTAATATTTGTTTAATTCTATAAAGGTCTGATGAAATGTCTTCTAAATTTCAAGTAAACAGTCATTTAGAAAAATAAGTTATTGTAAACGATTATTATCTAATAATTAGCATAAACGCATCTGACTTTTTTTTATATTTAAATCACAATGCTTTTATTTTAAATTTGGAAGACATGTCATAAATAGTTCAAGAATAAAATAAAATATTTTTTATTTAAAGACAATTTAAAATTGTAAATCATGAGAAACTTAAATGCAGGCTAAAATAATGAAACATAAATATTCAGTAAAATATAATTAAAATGAGTAGTAGTAAAACTAGTAAAACTAAAACTGAAATAAAATCAAACTAAAAAAAACATAAAAATGACAGAAGCACATAAAATGAACTAATTAAACAAGAATTGCAATTTTTAAACTAAACAAATTTCTTTTAACAAATTCATTTATTTATTTTCCTTCATCTTAGTCTCCTTTATTAATCAGGGGTCGCCACAGCAGAATGAACCGCCAACTTATCCAGCATATGTTTTACACAGCGGATGCTCATCCAGCTGCAACCCAGTACTAAGAAACATCCATACACTCTCTTTCACACACATACACTACAGCCAATTTAGTTTATTCAATTCACCTATACCGCATGTCTTTGGACTGTGGGGGAAACCGGAGCACCCGGGCGAAACCCACACCATGGAGAGAACATGCAAACTCCAGTCTAGAAATGCCAACTGACCCAGCTGGGACTCAAACCAGCGACCTTCTTGCTGTGAGGTGACAGTGCTAACCACTAAGCTAAAATATTTTTAAATATTAGAAAATCATACCGGCATTTGTCCTTTGCCCATAATTCTGTCCGTGCTCTCTCCATCCTCCTTATTCACCTTGGCTTTGTTGTAGCTTTTCTCATAACAAAGTAGACGTAATGTTTGAGAGCCTTCCAACTCAATCTCAAACTCCTGAGGCAGAAACAAAACAGTTTTTACATAGAAACAAACACATACATAACCACAATGGCAGGATTTTGGGGAAAAATAATTTACATTAATAATTTTTTCCCCCAATTTTTTTCAACGCATTTTTAAACAGAATAGCTTAAAATAACTGATTTATTTTATCTATGCCATGATGACAGTCCATCATATTTGACTAGATTTTTTTTAAGATACTAGTATTCAGCTTAAAGTGACATTTAAAGGCTTAATTAGGTTAACTAGGCAGGTTAGGGTAATTAGGCAAGTAATTATATAATGATGGTTTGTTCTGTAGACTATCGAAAAAAATATTGCTTAAGAGGGCTAATAATATTGACCTTAAAATAATTTTAAAAACATTAAAAACTGATTTTATTCTAGCCGAAATAAAACAAATAAGTCTTTCTTTAGAAGAAAAAATATTATAGGAAAATAATATTCCTGTGAAAAATTCCTTGCTCTGTTAAACATCATTTGGAAAACATTTCAAAAAATAATAAAAAATAATTTTGACTTCAACTGTATATGCATCTTAACTGTTCACTTCTATTTAAAGTATCACGTAAAAAATTTTTCACACAACAGCATAATTTTAACTTTGACCAGATTTAACACCTACAGTATATGCCTCATTATTCTTCATTTCGTTTTCTCCTCTTTACTCTGGGTGATGGTAATTGCTCTTAATTAAAATAATAACAATTGTCCAGAAGGCCTTTATATTCCACATGGCCTCACTTATGCTGTTCTTAATTAAGAATTAATGCCCCGTGAGCATTTCGGTAGGCTGGTCTTTTCGTATGAGTGGTGTATAAACAGGCAGGGACACATGGGATTTACCTCATTCCACTTGGGTTCTGTGGTGTATCTGTACACTCTTGTTTTGGCTTTATTCACAAAGATGCCGAACGAATCCACTTCTAATGTGCAATACAGATCTGAAAAGAGGGAGATGTAGACGCTGACTGTTTAATGTGGTGTTAGGAAAGGATAAACGAATATATGCATGAGATTTGATTAGCAAAGAGACTGAAAGAAAGACACATACTTAAGCTCTGTTTAAGTCCAGAGGCAGAATGGACAATTACATTCAGGAATCCATACAGTCCAGTAGATTCATCCTCTGAAAGTGTAAGAATATTGAAGACTCTTCGAAATATGTTTTAAAATACATTTTAATACACGGAGTACAATTACAGTACACACACACACACACACACACACACACACACACACACACACACACACACACACACACACACACACACACACACACACACACACACACACACATGCTGCGTCCCAATCCGCATACTATCCGTCCTGAATAGTATGTGAAAATAGAATTAGTATGTCCCAAATCGTAGTATGTTGAAAAGAGTATGCCAAAGATTCCCGGATGGTTTACTATTTCCGGTCAAAATTTTAAGTGTAGAAGCGTCCATACTCTAACCGCTGATATTGCCCACAGTACATTTCGCGTTGGACGTGAATTCGATTAGAACTACAAAACGCGGGTGAAAAGTGTAAACAAACTACAAACATGATGGACGCGCGAGACCAACCGTCAAGCAGAGAGGCTTCGGTAAAGATGTTTGTAGGACTGTTAATTAATATCTAGCCAATTGGATAATATTTAAATAGCGTTGTCTGTGTTATATTTCATCTGCAACAACAATACTGAACTTATATAAAGACGTGTTTGGACATTACCGTCTGAATGCAGAATTATCCAAAGACCTGAGGAGATTTCTTTGCATGAAAGACTCGTGAATGGGAGATTATCCTGCTGCTGCTGCTTCTCCAATAAGGTAGGAACTTAAATACGACAGAAATGTGGATGATTGACAGGGCTCTTAACTAAGCAACACAACGATCTGTTTAACGAGGAAGTAGTATGTCCCGAAGCTTGGGTTACACACTCAAAAGTATATATTTTTCCTCCACAAAAAAAGTACATACATTTAGGTGGTAGTATAAGTATGCGAATTGGGACGCAGCAACACACACACGTTTGCAAAATGTTAATATTTGTTTTATTGAGATAGTCTGATAACATTTCTTCCATATTTGGTTTATTCATACATTCATTCATTAATGTATTCATTAATTTATGCATTTATTAATTCATTAATTTATGTATTTATTTATTCATTCATTTATGTATTCATTCATTCAATTATTCATTTATTTATGTATTTATTAGTTCATTAATTTCTCAGTACTGGGTTGCGGCTGGAAAGGCATCCGCTGCGTAAAACATATGAAGGAAAATGAATTCATGAATTCATTCCTTCATTTATTTATATATTCATTCATTCATTCATTCATTCATTCATTCATTCATTCATGTATTTATTCATTCATTCATTTATGCATTTATTCATTCATTATTTATGTATTTATTCTTCCATTCATTTATTTATGTATTCATTCATTCCTTCATTTATGTATTTATTTATTCATTCATTCATGTATGTATTTATTACTTCTTTCATTTATGTATTTATTTATCTATTCATTTATGCATGTATTTATTAATTAATTCACTCATTCATTCATTCATTTATGTATCTATTTGTCCATTCATTTATTTAGGTATTCATTCATTCATGTATTTATTTTTACATTCATTCGTTTATTAATGCATTCATTCATTCATGCATATATTCATTCACTCATTCGTTCATTATTTAATGTATTCATTCATTCGTTCATTCATTCACTTATGTAATTATTCATTCATGTATTTATTAATTCACTCATTCATTCATTCATTATTTTATGTATTTATTCATTCACTCATTTATGTATTTATTCATTCATTGACTCATTCATTCATGTATTTATTCATTCCTCGATTTATGTATTTTTTATTTATTCATTCATTTATTTATGTATTTATTCATTCATTTATTCATTAATCATTTCTTTTGGACCAATGTATGCTAAAATAATGCACACTAAAGCCTGGAGCATTTATTAAAAGTGTAAACTGTTTTGAGATTATGTAATGATTGTCTTCTTACCCTCTTTATTGACAGTGAGGGGCAACTGATGGACCGTCTGGAGTTTGACACAAGAGTTGGTGAGCATCTGAAGCTCCATGGATGACAAGTTGAAGGTCTTAAAGCCTGGAAAATGAGTATGTTTTCAGTTTTAAGTAAATAAATAAAAACATTCTCTGGATCTACTGCTGATTTCAGTGACAAAGCCACTCACATTTCTTCTGTTGTTCTCGGATCACTTCCTTCCACTCTGCACGCTCGTAGTCCGATGAGATCAGAAACACGTAGCTCTGAAATGCATAAGCGACATGGACTGTGAGCATGAGCAGGAACACTAAGAAGAGCGTGGATGGAAATCAGATCAGAAAGGCTGTGAATCACTTACCTTCCCATTGCGGTTGTGGGCTCTGAGGGGCATGTTGGGAGAGTTCAGCAGAAACAGAGATTCCTGTTCCGACAGCTTCTTTTTCAGCCTCTCCATTACTTTTGACCCTTTGTTGGCTCTCTGTTGAGGTTGAAAGCAAAAAGAAGGTGTAAAACCGAGTGAGAGCTCTCGTAAATGTTTAAATGGATACACACACACACACACACACACACACACACACACACACACACACACACACACACACACACACATTCTTTTCATTTCGATTCATTCCAAAACAGCTAGATTAAAAATGTGGCTAAAATCTGATGTACCCTCTCTCTCTGGATCTCGCTCCTCAGGGAAGAGATCTTGATTTTAATGGCCTCCAGCTCTTCATCAGGGGCTTGTGGGATTGGCAGGGGCTCGGACTCCTCCGCTGTTTGGAAAGTGAGGTCCGAGAGAGGAATGTACCACTTGGAATCGTATTGCTGGCTCTTCCTGTAGACACACAGACAGTCGCGAGCAATAATTTAATATCCAGGCAAAAATACATCCTAAAATCTGATTATTGAGCATTGATGTTGGTGCAGACTGAACCCACGGCTCTGAAGAGTCAGGATGTTAAACTTGATATTTGAAAATAATACAAGCATGTCTGATTCAATAACACCTAAGTGCTCCATTGTTTAAAAATAAGATGAAGACATTAGACAAAATGAGGGGAAGAGGGAAATGATGAAGAAGACTGGAGATGGCAGAAACGAGGAGATTTTTCCATACCCTCCGATCTGTTTCTTCAGTTTGGCACAGAGCAGGAGGTCAGTGAAGAGAAAAACATGGCGTAGTTTCCGAGCTC
Organism: Danio kyathit; assembly: GCA_903798195.1. Lineage (NCBI taxonomy): Eukaryota > Metazoa > Chordata > Actinopteri > Cypriniformes > Danionidae > Danio > Danio kyathit. The sequence continues at coordinate 24,540,925 of LR812539.1, read as the reverse complement.
CTTCCACGAGTTCCACCATAAAGCCATCCTTCAACAGCTGACGGTTCTGTCAAACAAAACACAATGTAACGTTATTGCAGTTTACTTAAACTAGTAGCACAAAAAGAAAAAAACAAATATTTGTATTATTTAAAATTAATTAAAAATGTACAAAAATTCTTATAAATTCAAATTCTGCCAGTTATTTGCCAAGGAATTTTTTGTCACAATGTATTTTGAAGCAGCAGCAATAATAATAATAATAATAACAAAGTTTTTATTGTGTAATTATTATTATTATTATTGTTGGTTTTCTGTAATGTGAAGTTGACCCTGACAAGGGAGGTGCGGATCCAGATGCAGGGTTTATTATGCAGAGAATGGTCAGGCAAGCAGCAGTCAACACAGGAGCAAACAGATATATAGGGGCAATTCTAGAGTGGTGGTCATATAACAGTGGTCAAAAGGAAGGCAGCATACAATACAAACAAACAAACAAACAAACAAACAAGGCGAGGGTCAACAGAACTGTGTGTTTACCAGCGATTTGCAGCCGCTAGATTGCTGGTGATCATAACATATTCATTCATTCATTTTCTTTTCGGCTTAGTCCCTTTATTAATCTAGTGTCGCCACAGCGGAATGACCCGCCAACTTATCCAGCAAATTTTTTACACAGTGGATGCCCTTCCCGCCGCAATTGTTGTTGTATCATCTACAAAATTATATATCATTCATTCATTCATTTTCTTGTCGGCTTTGTCCCTTGCGGGGTCGCCACAGCGGAATGAACCGCCAACTTATCCAGCACGATTTTACGCAGCGGATGCCCTTCCAGCCGCAACCCATCTCTGGGAACCAAAATTATATATAATAAAATAATTACATAAATGAAATAAAATTATTATATTTTATATAGGGCTGGGAGATTCATCGAAAAGTAATTGGAATCGACATTCAGAACCAATAACCGATTAAATTTTTCCAGGTCAATTTTTTTTTCAATTTCTTTTCCTACCACGTGTGAAGTCACGTGACCCTGCTCGGTTAAGTTATTCCATCAACATGTCGAGCATGGACAAATTAAACTGAGACAACTGAGCAACAAGAGCAGCTTATACCAAAGAAAAATGCATGTTTACTGTACAAAAATTGTCAGCAATAAATAAATAAATAAAATAATTGTTCATTAGTCATAATCAAGTTAAAATGTCCAATTAATCGAGATTTTGATTTTATTCCAAATCACCCAGCCCTAATTTTATATAATTAAAATATATAATTTACAAAATTAATACAATACAACAGACTAATTAAAATGAAAAAAAAATACAGTTGAAGTCAGAATTATTAGCCTACCTTTGATTTATTTTTTATTTTTTTAAATATTTCCCAAATTATGTTTAACAGATCAAGGAAATTTTCACAGTATGTCTGATAATATTTTTTTACTGGAGAAAGTCTTATTTGTTTTATTTTGGCTGGAATAAAAGCAGTTAGGTCAACATTATTAGCCCCTTTAAGCTATACATTTTTTTCTTGCTTAATTACCCTAACCTGCCTAGTTAACTTAATTAACCTAGTTAAGCCTTTAAATGTCACTTTAAGCTGTATAGAAGTGTCTTGAAAAATATCTAGTAAAATATTATTTACTGTCATCATGGCAAAGATAAAAGAAATCAGTTATTAGAAATGAGTTAAAACTATTATGTTTAGAAATATGTTGAAAAAATATTCTCTCCGTTAAACAGAAATTGGGGAAAAAAACAAACGGGGCTAATAAATCAGGGGGCTAATAATTCCGACTTCAACTGTATATAATAGTATCTCAATTGTAAAATAACATTGAAACAATGTAGGCAAATGTCATGTAAAATGAATTATAATATTAATATATTTGTCTATATATCTTTTAATCTAGCATTTTTTAATGGTCTCTCAGGCTGCATTTTATTTCAAACCAAACTGCAGTAAAACGAAGTAGAAATCTATGTCACCCTCAAGTTTTTTTTTTTTTAATGGTTAGCTGAAATGCTCTCAAGCTTGAAAGGTTACATTTCTCTATACTTGGCAAACTGAAGATGTATGATAAAATATAGGGCCCCTTCCTTACATATACATAGCTATTTTAACAGTGTCTTTGTGATTTTTTATTTTATTTTTTGCCTTTTTACATGTCAATCTATTTTGTTTCATATTCCATTTGTCTGGCTGAGATTCATTTGATGATGCTGCATAATTACTGTATTGTTTGCAAATGGTTTTGGTTGGGGGAATTGGGATGGGGTAATAATATTGATAACATTTTGTTAACAAATATGCAAAAACTAATGCAGTAAAACCTGGTTTAACATTTTCAAAAACTGAAAATTTAGTCTTGTGATGGCAAAGCTAAAATTTCAGTGTTAGACATTAATTTAAAAAGTTAATTTGCTGTTCAACAAAGAGAAAAATGTCTAGTTATTGTCTAGCCTATTAGTGTGTAGGTAGGAACATAATGCGATGCTAATATGCTGTCAAATACAACCCAACAATTGTCTTGTTTTCTTAAAACGTGCCACTAGGAGGCAGCCTCACCCTGCTTCCAATAACCAAAGCATAAACTCTCAAAAAAGAGCAGCGAGGTTGGTGTTGATGAGTCTTTGTGTTTATGAATTAAGAAAATTGGGACAACATTATAAAACCGGTCCCTCCTGTCCACAGATGATATGCTAATTGATCGTCCCGTGAGCATAATCAGTAGGTAATGTGTGAAAAAGCCACAAATATAAGCAATACACAGACCCCCGGCCACATGTCACGCATCAGTGCTCTCACAGCAACACGTCATCTCTGCAGTGGCGAAACAAAAGATGATATCACAAGCTTCTTGTCCAATGAGACGCTCAAACCTGGCTCTGCTCACCTTCACATTCAGAAACACTCATTTTGATGCAATATCCCTTCTGTTGAGTCACACAAATTTGTACCACTGGACGCTTGAGTGCATTTCCCAGAACTGAGTGAGTGTGCTTGTTTTTATATCCCAGTGGGGACTTCAACCTGAATGCCCACAAACTTGAGTCACCACGGGGGGCAAAATTGAGGTACTCATGGGTAAACATCCTTATAAATCACACAGAATGAAGTATTTTAAAAATGTAGATTGTTACCTGTGAGTCTGTGTGTGTGTGTGTGTGTGTGTGTGTGTGTGTGTGTGTGTGTGTGTGTGTGTGTGTGTGTGTGTGTGTGTGTGTGTGTGTGTGTGTGTGTGTGTGTGTGTGTGTGTGTGTGTGTGTGTGTGTGTGTGTGTGTGTGTGTGTGTGTGCGCGTGTGTGTGCGCGCTTGATGTAGTGTTGTCATTATACTGGATTTTTTAAAACTATGACAGCATACCATACATCCTTAATATATATAAAAAATGTTGCTACAGCACTGGTTGAAATGTAAATAATCATGTTTCAGGGTGACAGTGACTCAGTGGTAAGCATTGTCGCCTGACAGCAAGAAGGTCGCTGGTTCGAGTCACAACTGGATCAGTCGGCATTTCTGTGTGGAGTTTGCATGTTCTCCCCATGTTCGTGTGGGTTTCCTCCGGGTGCTCTGGTTTCCCCCACAGTCCAAAGACATGCGCTACACAGTAGGTGAATTGAATAAACTAAACTGGCTGTAGTGTTTGTGTGTGAATGAGTGTGTATGTGTGTTTCCCAGGCCTGTACTGGGTTGCGGCTGGAAGGGCATCCGCTGCGTAAAACATATGCTGGATAAGTTGGTGGTTCATTCCGCTGTGGCGACCCTTGATAAATAACCCAAAGGAAAGGAAATGTTTCTCTTAATTTCTTCATCTTCTAGAGTAAAAACCTCAAGCATGGCTCAATATTTAGTTTTTTTACTACTGGACCAGTCAGTCAGCTATTGGCCCAGCTGAACAATAATAAAAAATGACAAAAAAAAAAAAAATAGTAGCCATGTAACATTCTAATCAATTTCACAATTTTTTATTCCAAATTTAGTATTAGAGAAGAAACTAGCCTAGTTTTAGATAAACAAGTGATCTTGTGTAATGATTAACAACCAATAGATGTGCTTAATATTCTTCAGGTAGATCTAACATTTATTTGGTAATTGATTCATGTTAATGACGGCTATCATTTTAAGAAAGTTTTGTGATAGTTCACCTAAAAATGAACATTTTCTCACCATATACTGACACTCAAGTGGTTCTAAACTTCATTTATTTTTTTTGTTGAACTTAAAACAAGATATTTTGAAGAATGTTGAAAAAAGCAGCCAATGACATGCAGAGTAGGAATTAAAAAATACTTTAGAAGTGAATAGCTGTTTCTTTTTTTAACATTCTTCAGTAAATATCTTCCCTTGTGTTCAACCATCGCAATCATACAGCAATTAGTAACTTACTGATTTAGCAGCTAATTTATATGAATTTGTACAATCTCATTTGTAAATTTTAGTATGATTTGCTCATCCCTCGTGATGATGGGGTTTAGGCGTGGAGTTTGAGGTCACAGCTCCTTTTTAAAAAAAATCATGTTTTTGAACAAATTAAATAGTATGAATTGGTACAAATTAGCCACTTTTCTGACAATAAATAAAATAGTTACATTTTGTCATGAGATCGAGCTGGTTCAACAGAAGAAAAAACCTTCAACAGGTTTGGAACAAGAAGATGAGTAAATGATGACAGAATTTTAATTGTTGGGTGAACCTTCCCTTTAATTGTTTACTTTCGCTTTAGAATGTGTTTTAAAGACCGGTCTTTTGAATTCATTTAACACGTATTAGCCTATTCAGTGAAGCAGAAGAACATGTAAAAGAGAACCCTCAAGTATTTAGTTTTCTACCACATTTTGAGGTTGATCCTTAAACAGGAATCTAAAATGTACATGGAGTTTGTTGCATCAACAATGAAATGAGCTACTGAAAACTCTGGATAAATGAAAAGTGAAACTACATTGGGACAGACTAGACTACACTCTCAGAAATAAAGATACAAAATTTGTCACTGGGGTGGTACTCTTAAAAAAATGTAAAACTGTACATAAAGAGTACATGCTACACTCTCAGAAATAAAGGTACGCGAGCTGTCACTGGGGTGGTATCTTTTCAAAAGGTACACATTTGTACTTATAGGGTCCATATTGGTACCTCAAAAGTATATATTAGTACCTAAAAATTTTAAGAGGAACACTTTTGTACTTTTTAGGTACTAATATGTACCCTTGATTATTAATATGGTATTAATATGGACCTTTTAGGTACACATTTGTACCTTTCGAAAAGGTACCACCGCAGTGACAGATCACGTACTGTACCTTTATTTCTGAGAGTGTAGTGCCGAAAGGATACATAGTGGTACCCTAAACTTATTAGCACATGAAGGGGCCTATATTGTACCTTAAGTGTACATATTAGTACCTAAAAAGTACAAAATGTACCTTTTAATCGGGTTCCACCTCAGTGACAACCTTTCTACCTTTATTTCTGAGTGTATGTTGAGCTTTAACACCATAACAAACTGCTTAATCTGGCCAGAATGAAAGTGTATCTGAGTGACAGGAGCCTAAGAGAGGTAGGATTGCATTTCAATGTATTTTCAATCTATATTTATTAAAATATCAATAGTTTCGACACTAGTGTGATGGCCTGTCTGCAGCTGGACACACATAAGAGATGAAAGAGTCAACTTAGGCTTGTGCCAAAAACTCCCAGAATGCCAGTTATGTTGCGCGTCATTGCATTTCCAGAAGGAAGCGTAATGGCTTGATTTCAGCTCGTGTCAACTGCCAAAAATGAGGTTCCCATTCCAAATGACTAAATATTCAGCATGCAGATCTAGAATGGTTGAGAAAAGACAGCCTTTTCTCCACATCTCTTCCAACAGGAAGAGCAATTACGTCGTTTAGTCAACGCAAACAGTTCAATCAGCGGTTAACGGCTGCTCTTTTTTTTCCTCAGCTCAGCCGTTTTGGCAGTAATTAATGTGCTGGGTTTTGTGTAAGTAGATGGTTACCCTCTTAAAATAGGATAGATGAATCTGGTGGTGAGTGCAGAGACTCAATGGGCTGTTTGTGTCCAAAAGCTCACACTCAGCAGTACTGAAACGGGATCCTGGGAAACAATGTTCTCAAAATGCTCCCACACCATTAAGATTACGCTTGTACTTTTTACTTTTTCAAAGGGCAATCAAGCAGGAAGGGCAAAGCAGCTAGAAAGAAGGTATTTGAAATATGTGTGTTGCAGTCTTCTTTAAAGAAATGAGGGAGAATAAGGGAAGGCCATGTGTGTTTATGGAAACAATAGTCTGGTGACATCACTGTGAGTGAAGGACTTTGCCACAAGCCTTTAATTAAAAGGGAGGATGAAGCACTACATATTTATTTATATTTATACAGTACATATTTATGATTACTGTCCTAATGGTAATGCAAGCCAGCCCTCTAAGAGTTAGTTAAAACTAGAATGCTTTATTTTAATTAACCCAAAGAAAAAATAATAATAATATATATATATATAAATAAAGATATATATATATATATAATAAATAATAATAAAAAAATGAAATAAAACAAAAGTAAAGAAAAGAAAAAATAGAAAATAAAAAGTAATTAATTAAAATAAAAAATAAAGAAAAAAAAACAATAAAATAGAAAATAAAATAAAGAAAAAATTAAAATAAAGAAAAATAAAGAAAAAATTAAATAAATAAAAAAGAAAAGAAAAATAAAGAAAAAATTAAAAATAAAATAAAATAAAATAGAAAAGAAAAATAAAGAAAAAAGAAAAGAAAAAAATTAAATAAAATAAAATAGAAAATAAAGTAGAAAATAAAAATAAAGGAAAAAGAAAAGAAAAGAAAAAATAATAATAAAGAAAAATTAAATCAAATTAAAATTAAAATAGAAAAGAAAAAATCAAATCAAATAAAAAAATTAAATATTTATTTTAAATAAAATAAAATAAAATAGAGAATAAAATAAAATAGAAGATAAAAATAAAGGAAGAAATAAAATAAAATAAAATTGAAAATAAAATAAAGTAAAATAGAAAATAAAATAAAAATAAAGGATGAAATAAAATAAAATAAAATAGAAATAAAAATAAAGAAACAATAAAATAAAATAAAGAAAAAATAAAATAAAATAAAGAAAATATTAAATATTTTTAATATAAAATAATATCATAATAATATATTATAAAATATTAACTAATAATAACGGTTACTTTTAAAGAGCACTATATATCAATATTTGCATGAATATTTTGCATTTCTGAAACAATTATACAAAATGCAGACTAGAGCAAAGACAAAATCCTCTCTTCCTCTCTTTTCTTTGTTTCCTCTCTTTCACAAACACACACATACACACACACGCACGCAGGCACACGCACACACACACACACATCCAAAAAAACAAACAGTTCTGGTATCCTACTTCAATTCTTTCTGCAATCTCCTGTTCTGCACTGTACACTGTTTGCAAATCTACACCAGTATCTTCTAAACTGAACATGATGTGCTTTCTTCCTCTGTGTAAAAGAGGAGACGCTCAAATGAGCTGTCTCAGCACATCAGATGACATTTTCCAGCAGTTTGCCTCTAGTAGAAACATGACAATGGCAATATCTCATGATCACCGACTGCAAACGGACTGAAACCACTGAAAATTAAACACACACACAGCCATTCAGACCACTCACACACAAATACTGAGTGCTTGTAGAACTTTAACAGTGCATGTTTGTGTGGTTAAGACAGAATTCCCTCAGGCTTGTATGGTTTTAGCCTTCGTAACATAACACGCTTGAAATAATTTTAATAAGGATGTTTCTGTTATTTAGTATGTGGATCATTCCACTGTGATGAGCCTAGATAAAATAAGAGAGCAAGCGGAAGAAAAGTGAATGAGTATTTCTGTTATTTAGGCAAGGTGTAGGTGAATAGGGTAAAAAAAAAGCATAATAAAAACTATACTTATCACTATATTTCCCTAGTTGATTGATTACATTGAGAATTGCAAAAAAATAGTATCACGCGTTTTCTAAAATGTTTTTAAATATGCAAATGAGGCATTGTTTAATTAAATGTGCTCTAATTTCCATACATTTCTAGCACAAAAACTACTAGATGAAGTCAGGTTTAAAATTCTTGTTCTAAATGTTTTTAGGACTTTAGGTATCTGTTTTTATCACTCAACAATACTGCGAACAGACAGAAAAACACATTTTCACAATTTTGATGAATAGAATATACAGGGTTTCTGCAAGTTTCTTCAAATCAAATTTAAGACTTTTTTAAAGACCCTTTTAAGACCATTACGAATTAAATTTTAGACTTATACAGGGCTAAACACTAAGATTTTTTTCTAATGGCCTGGTTATTTCTGTGAATAGTTTTTGTATTAATGGAAGTTCATGTAAAGTAGTGGTCTCAAACTCAACTTCTGGAGGGCCACAGCTCTGCATAGTTTAGCTCCAACCACCTCCAACTCACACCTGCTTTATAGTCCATAGTAGTCTTGAACACCTTGATTGGTTGGATCAGCTGTGTTTGATGAGGGTTGGAGCAAAACTGTGCAGAGCTGCGGCCCTCCAGGAATCGAGTTTGAGACCTATGATGTAAAGGGATGTGTTGCTTTAATTTTCTTTCCCTATTTAAGGAATTTAATTGGAGAAATTGCTGTAAAAATGTCTAAGTTATTGGCAACTGTAACTCTTTGTAAAAACAACTTAAATATATATATAAAAAAAAAGGCTTTCTATTGGATTATTGGTGATTAAGTGTCAGCCAAATGGGCTTGGACATAGAAAAATTAAAACATTTTTTAAATTATTTAAGACCTACAACACTATATTTCAGACTTTTTAAGGCCTAAAACATTGTTTTTGAAATATAAGACATTTTTAAACTTTTGAAGATGCACCCTGACATAATTAAGCAAATTTTTTATAAACGAATCCATTCTTAAAAAAAATAAATCTTCAGAACATAGATATGATTAAAACTATAAAAAAGTCAAGCTTATAGGTGCAATATGTAAGTTTGACACCCAGTGGCTGAACTAGGTATTGCACGCCTGGCTCAAAACACACGCAAGCTAAACAACAGAAAACTGACAATAATGATCACCTCAGGTACACCTCATGTGCTTTATTTAGTGTAAAATGCTAATAATGTGAGTTTGAATGCCATTTCACATGACATTTATTGCCATACTACTGAAAGTAACAGCAGATAGTTCCCCTCAGATCTTGAAAATAAAATAAACCTTTTGAAATAGAACTTCAGTGCAAGCCAACACATATCAGTGATTCAGCATGTACATATAATAATGGTAAAGAGGTTTAATATGTATTAATTAGATTATAAAACTTACCATTTCATTGGAGTGCAGTGACTGCACTATTCTGTGCTTCTGAATGGTTGTATTTAAATATCTGTCATGTTTTGTCTGGTGCAAACAACCCAATTGCTTATCACTGCATATCTCCTCACGTAGCAAGTTGTTAGGACAAAGGGTTACAATGTAACCTGCTCACCTAATGTTTGCGTTTGTAATATTTATATTATTTTCTAATTAATAACCACCTCATGTGTCGCATTTTCGGTCACGGACGCACACTTTGAGAGTCCTCCTGACTGAATGAATCAAATACTCTGTTTTCCACCAAGGCAATCCAGGGTGCTGAAATGTAATTGGCTAAACTGGCATTGTGCAGATTAAGAGGACCCAAACCAAGACAGACGTTCCAGCACGTAACTCACATTTTTAAAGCAGAATATCTGACTTTAGCATTGTTTTCAGAAGCAAGAATGTTCAATTAGCATGTTTCTTAAATATCTGCAAACATATTATGGTATCTTTATACTTCAGAAGAGTCAATAACTTACATACAGCACCTTTAAGTATGCCCTGATGAGGTGTAAATAATAGTAAGGGAAAAATATGTAATATGTAAATATTTAAAAACAGACACAAATTAACAAATTAAGTGCAACAAAAAAACTGTGTAAGGTGTATTTTGGATGTAAAAAACAATACTTGTAAAAAAACGTTTGACAGTTGCATAAAAAACAGTGTTTTGCCTGCAGTGTCTCGTCTTAAAATGAAGAGCCTATCATTAACAGTGCCACTTTGATTATATGGAATAAATCTCCACATTTAGGCATTTAAATCACCTCGTAACAGATTGTGCCCTGAAGGTAAGAAGCAAAATGTTGATCAGCCGAGTCTGTGTGTGGTAGATTGATGTCATGTATACATTTGTGATGCTCTTTTGAACAGAGCAGGTGGCTTTGAAGAGCCCGAGGTCATCTGGTTGTTTGGATGGTTTGTGTTTATGTGTCTCTATGTGGATTGTGCCGACATGCATATTTACATAGTGACTGTCACATGTGCAGCTACACACGAAGCCCATCACACATGTGTGCAGCGCGCTTATATTGCAGACGCTGAAAACGCTGCTTTCTGAAATGGGGAGGTTCATTTGCATTTTAATTAAGTGGCTTTGGCCCAGCTATTGCGGGCCTCTGGGGCCACCCCGAATCTCTTTTCTCTCTGTCTCACACGCATACCTCCAGTTTCCAGCACGAGTAACACTAGAAGCCCTGGCTAATCAACACAAGCATGACCTGAACAATCATGCTAATGCTTCTAGCTGCCCACTGATATCAGTTCTGAAGTTACTCTTAAATAATGAGATCATTGTTCGTTGGCATCAAGCACAGAAGTTAGCTTAGGGCACCATGCTGAAGCTCTCTGCTCGAGCTGGATACATCTCTAAAACAATCTAATGAACAAAAAAATTGACGATAAACTGATATTCAAATTGTAGTCTGTAAGCCCATAAGCCAATAATTATATTTATGTTAGGACAGAAAACTAATATATATCCAATAAATAAATGAATAAAAATGTTTACAATTAAAATCAGTTGTTTTAAATGCGTGCGGCATGGTGGCTCAATGGTTAGCACTGTTGCCTTACAGCAAGAAGTTCACTGGTTCGAGTCCCGGCTGGGCCAGTTGGCATTTCTGTGTGGAGTTTGCATGTTCTCCCCGTGTTTGCGTAGATTTACTCCAAGTGCTCTGGTTTCCCCCAGTCCAAACACATGCGCTATAAGTGAATTGAATTAACTAAAAATTGACGGTAGTGTATGAGTGTGTGTGTGTGTGAATGAGTGTGCATGGGTGTTTCCCAGTACTGGGTTGCGGCTAGAAGGGCATCCGATGCGTAAAACATATGCTTAAGTAGTTGGCGGTTCATTCCGCTGTAGCGACGCCTGATAAATAAGGAACTAAGCCGAAGGAAAAATGAATGAATGAATGAATTATGTCTTAAATGCTACAAGCAAATGTAGAAATTATTACATTGTCATATATAGGAAGAAAAACTGATATAAAAACTCAGATTTAAATAACATTATAATCAGTAAGCCCATAAGCCAATAAATATATTTATGTTAGGACAGGAAACTAATATACGTCAAATAAATAATGGAATAAAAGGTACAGTACGTGATACACACACACACACACACACACACACACACACACACACACACACACACACACGCACAAATGAACATTATGAAAACTATAGTTTGTTGTACTGTTGGTGGTTCACTTCCGTTATTTGGTACGATTGCATTCATGAGTTCGCATGAACCGTACCCCAGACCACCTCTTTCAGGCCACTTGGGTACGGTTCGTGGGTGCGCACAAAGACACGTTCACACTAGCTAAACAAACCATACTCTGATGTCAAACGAACTCGGGTGCGGGCCAAAAGTGCTAATGTGAAAGCACTCTAAGTTACAACTTACACATTACTAAATATTTTTGTGTTGCACCACTGAACTTAGTTTAAAAGTAATGCTACATTCTAACTAAATATTTACCCCAGCATCTCCCCATGTATAACGGTAGAAAAGAGATGACAGTGAGATTAGTTTACATTGAGAAGCTCACGATAATAATGAAGAATAGTCTTCCTTTACTCACAGTCTTAATTTCCTCCTAAATCTCGCATTTTTTTCGATTTATGAAAGAAGTTTAATTTTCTTTCAAGGAGTGTTTTATTTATTGTATCCATCAATTAAAACGAGAATTGCTGCACTTTTCTCTTTCATGAGTGGGAAATAAAAAAAAATTAAGTTTAATGTTTTGATAACTTCATGTGCATTCAATTTCGCATGTATTCACGGCTCACGATGCAGATGTGTGCGTCGTCTGTTATTAGTGCCAGACTGTAATTTAATGTGCTATAAAAATCTCATTTATTATTTCATTTTCATAGGACAGGAGTTTTATATAGATGCATTAGTTGTAGAATTTTAAAGCAGTTTGACGATTTAAATGCTTTTTATTGAATATTACGTCATTCAATGCAACTACGTATGACTTTACGAAGAGCTTACGACCTAATAACTACTATTTGCCCTGAGAATATGTGGTGAGAACAAATTTAGTTACAAACTAGCTAGTAGTTAGTAGCTAGTCCAGTTTAAAAAAACTTACGATCAGCAGGTGCAACCCTACCCTGGTCCTTAATATAAAAATGGGCAGACGAGTAACCAATATCAGCTCATTTATTTACAGTATTAAACAACAATCAATGGAAAAAATATTTAATATTGGAGCAATGACTGGAGCATATCCTACTTGGTAACAAATAATAACAAAAAATATCTGTAAATTTGTAATTTTAGAAAATGCTTCTGATTGTTATTGTAAAGTGTGGGTGGTTTCTACTGTAGGTTATCATCAAGTTATGTCATTGATGTCAGTTCCACAAACCAGAGCTTCATGCCAAAAGCATTTCCAACAATATTAATATTGCTAGCATTAGCTAACACAAATCTAAAATCCATAAAACCTTGGTTAACCACCAAACAAAAGGCAAACTAAGGCTTGTGTGTTTTTTTTTAGACTGGACTGAAAGACAATAAGCTCCACAACACATTGATTTCCATGAGTTTCCTTCATGCACACACTATCAATATTTGATCAGTTGCTCCATCCACGCGTGCCCGAGGGAGGAAGGCGAGAGCAAACTCCTCCTCAACGTTTACTCAAAGTGGGTGGAGCCTGTTCCACACAAGATGGCCTTTTATGAATAATCAATGAGTTTGCGAGTCAGAGTGCGGTGGGCTCATTAAGGCAAATTACACGCAAGTGCTGCTTGCCATCAATCACACAGCAACAATTCATCTGCCACTCTCCTGAGGCCACATTGCTGGAATGAAGGGGGTGGCATAGAGACTCTCCGAGGCTGTTTACACCTGGTCACTTCATGCGTTTTTACTGATCGGATAGCTATCTAATCGGAAAAAGGACAGGTGTAAATGGGCTCCGAAATGCATTTGAGATCTGATCGCTCAAACCACATCAGGAGGTGGTCCAGGACACATTCCTGATGAAACTCGACAGGTTTAAAGGCATTTGGTTGTTGAAATCACATATGTAAATTTTACTCCTCCCAAAATGTACAAAATAAACAGTAACACTTTAGTTTAGGTCACAATTTATGGTATTAACAAACAATTAACTAACACTACTTGTTTAAAAGGCTACTAATTGGCTGCTTATTAATGTTCAGGTAGAATTTGGGTTTAGGTTTTGAGTAGGATTAGGGAAGCAGAATAAGATCATACTTTATAAATAACAGATAATATCGTAATAATAGACAGGTAATAGGCCAGTAGTTAATAGCCACATGACAGTTAGGGATGTTTGTTTAGTTAATTTTATTTCTTGTTTAATTTTGTTTTTGACCAGTCTGTAATCTTTAAATGATAAAATTAGATTGTTAAATGAATATAAATTTGGTAGCATTAAAAACAGAGATACATCACGCACCTGTATTTAAATCTCATTAATGGAAAGGTATCCTAAAATAATAGATAAAATATATTGTTTAGTTTCATTTAGAAAGACATATCTTTGTTTTTTGGAGTGTAAGTTATACACAAATTAATGAATACCCTTTAACAGTTTTGAAAAGCCTACAGTACATATAAAATCATTTGTATGAAGAACAAGACATATAGCTTATGTTTCTGTAAAAACAAATACTACTTTAATAAAATGCTTTAGCTGATGTAACTACTTAAATTTGCATATACCACGAGATTTGAAGATCAGAATCATATCTGTTTGGCGGAGATGCATTTATGTGGCCAAATGTGTAGGCCTGTCACAATAATGAATATATCGACTTATCACACAACACATGAACATAACCTCAATCACTTTTGGTGATGCAATATATATCGCCCATACATAAAAAAACAAATCTAGCAACATTTTATCTAATTGCGCAACATCTCTATCTCCATTAGAGGTGTCAGTATGTTTAAAAAAAGACAATAGTATTTGCTATAAATTGCTATAGTATATTTTCATGTGCCTGTCTGACAACTGAAAATAAATCTGGTAGCAGATATCACAGCCTCTGTTTCTTTTTACTTTGCACTTTTTTGTTAACATTTATTATTGTTTATTTGTTTAGGATATATACTAGGGATGCAACAATACAGTTAGCTTATGGTTCAATATATACCTCGAATTTTTAACACGGTTTTCGATTCGGTTCGGTTCTGATGGCTTGACACATAAGTGCTTTTTTTTTGTTATTTTATGCTTAGGCAATAGGAACAGTAAGAGGTTAAGGAGAAAAAAATAAAAATGATTTATTGTAATACTTTATTTTACTTCAAAGCCAAGAAAAGTACACTAGTTCCTACTGTATTGTATACAAAAAAAAATTAACACTGAAATCTCACAGCTGCTGGTATCCCATGTACAAACTGGGCAACCTAAATTCTTACATTTTGAAAATAAACATACATGTGAATTTAATAAACATAAATTCACCATTTCAAATAAACATATTTGTACTTCATTCATTCATTTTCTTGTCGGCTTTGTCCCTTGCGGGGTCGCCACAGCGGAATGAACCGCCAACTTATCCAGCACGATTTTACGCAACGGATGCCCTTCCAGCCGCAACCCATCTCTGGGAACTTCCACACACACATTCACACTCATACACTATGGACAATTTAGCTTACCCAATTCACCTGTACTGCATGTCTTTGGACTGTGGGGGAAACCGGAGCACCCGGAGGAAACCCACGCGAACCCAGGGAGAACATGCAAACTCCACACAGAAACGCCAACTGACCCAGCCCAGCCGAGGTTCGAACCTGCGACCCAGCGACGTTCTTGCTGTGAGGCAACAGCACTACCTACTGCGCCACTGGGTTGCCCCTATTTGTACTTCAGTAAACATAAATAAACCATCTTAATTAAACTTAGCACTGCCCTTGTTATTTTTATGTGTCTTTCGGAACCAGTTGAGTATGTTTGCTGAAAGGATTCAGCGAGGGATTGTTGTTTTTTGGAGGACTTTATTACCTTTTCTGCTATCCTGCCTGTGATATTGCTGGGTGATGGCGCCACAGATGTGCAGTCATGTTGGAAGTGTTTCATTTGAGTGGGCTATACGTGTAACCGAAATGTCACCACACCGCAGATTTGAAAGACGCCCGAGCTTCCTTGTACTGTTGCCTCACTTCACCGCTGCTCGCAATGTTAAAGTATGGAACGATGGTTGAGCGCCCCCTAACTTTAAAGCATAGTGATTGAATATTTACTCACAGGGAGGATTTGGAGAGAAATAAAATGCACATAAATTATTTAAACGTAAAACCGAAAAAAACGCAATTCACAAGCGCGTATTGAACCGTGGATGCCGTACCGAACGGTTCAATATTATATTGAGAATTGTGGCATCCCTAATATATACGTTTTTACATTCTGATTCCATTGACTAATAAATATGAAATATGATTTGTTTTTGGTAGAGTATACTTGAATTACGATGCTATTATATTGTCATTCTGGCATTATATAATGAGTGGCATAAAATGGTCTTAAAATGGCAATAATATCCAACCCAGGCTCATTCCAAAAACGTACCTCTATATACATTTCTGAAGAGCGCCAAATATGTCCCAGGATGTACGTTTTTTTGCAGTTTTTGTTTTCGCAATTCCACGAGAGGCCAATGTGTACGCTTTTTGAGATCTTAAATTTCTCTTGTGACTGCCAGTCGTGCCTGCTGTTCTCATATAAATCCACCAGAGGCCGCTGTCGACTGACTGACCGATCGACTGACCCACAAACCTCCTTCCCTAAACCCAACCAATAGTGTTTTCAAAAGCACCGACTGATCAGTGCCCACCAACTTCCCTATACCCAACCGACAGTTTTAAAAAGCAATCCAGAAAAAAAAGCCCTCACCTGATTTTTACTACGTTTTCAGATTTTACCACATTCTCACCCTGTTATTTACTAGTTTATTTTATTTTTTGGATTCTGTTTTTGTCTTACCCACTTTCTGGAACCGTTCTTCATTGGACTCGAACCCTGGTCAACTCTTGCATCTCAAGTCCGCCGATGTACATGGCAGCTACTGAACAAACTGGTAACAGCGTGAAATTCGTCCATACGGCGGTAAGCGGTCAGCTGGTAAGCGCGAAACGGAACAGTGTCATACTGCCCCATAGCGTTCGTTTTAAAGGTGAAATGCAGCCATACATACTTCTGGCTACATAATTTGCGATCTTCAGAAATCTATGTAGGTCTACGTTTTCAGAATGAGCCTATGTTGGTGTATCTGATGCTTTAGTTGATGTAACCTAGTTAAATTTACATATAGCGCAATATTTGAAGAAATATCCAGATACATTTATGTGGCCAAATATAAATAAAACCTTTTTCACAAATCAGAAAGCTAAACAATAAGGGTAATGCATAAAGTGACGACGTGTAAACAAACCCTCTGTGACTAAATGCAAACATATCTTACATTTCTAAGATGTCTTTAATGGTGATCTTCTCTGCCAGTGACAACGAGGGTTTCTTACCGCCAGTAACTAATGACATCACCATGACTCTAGAGCATTAGTAACCAGATATCGAAGAGATGATTAAAGAAAAATCCCAGTAGATCTGAACACAAACGCCTAAAATGCAGCAAAGATGTGAGTAACAAAATAGAGGATGTTTTATTTATAAGCATAAAGCCTCAGTGGAGATGAAGAGTATATGCTAGTGTGAATTAGCGTCGCCCAAGGATAGGTTGCGCGGAGAACAGAGGGCGGTTTGGTTCTGAGATGGATGGAAATGACTGGCTGTATATCCTGATGGGAGCTCATTGGCTGAAGAGCTTCGGGGCACCTGCGCTATGAGCGACCTGGAGTTTTGACATTTCTGTGCCCTTTAAAAATATTTTTGACAAATACTCTCCAGCGTAAACAAGATGGAGGGCATATGAGAGCGAGGGAGAGGGGTAAGATGGTTTCTGCACTCACCTCTCCTTTCTTCACGGTCATGGACTGGCGGCGAGGCGTGCTCTCTTCGTTAATGCTGGACAGGAAGTTCTGTGAGATACGGAGGGCGTCCTGCAGGAGCGGGTAATCTGGGTGACTGGAGGGTGTGTGTTTTAGAAGATCCTGTAGATAATCAATAGAAAATCAAAGAGATATTACATTTTTCTTTGATCATGCAAAACAAAATATTGTACAAGATGGTGAACCCACACGGTGAATTACTATGAATAGGAGATACTGCAATATGATTGATCTACACTCAAAAAAATGATGCTTGCTGTTTGTTCAAACTACTTATTTAAAATCAGCTGAAACAACACAATTCTTGAGTTCAACTTCATTGTTTTATGTTTAATCCACTTAAGTTTGTAAAAACCAATAAGTTAACTTAATTCCTTCACATTGTCCCAACACAAATCAATTGTGTGGAACCCATCATTTTTTACAGTGTAGGGTGCATCAGTTACTGCCTTCTAAATAAAAGAACCAGTTACCAGCAGGTTAACTTATTACAACATTGGAGTTGCAGTTAAAAGGTCTAAATTCTGGGCTTAAAGACTACAGATGTATAAAGAATTCAGAAACTGTTAAGTAAACTGCAGCCAGCAATGCTTGTGATCACACTTGGCTAACCAAAAATCTTAAATCTTTCACCATTTACTCATCCTCCATTTGTTTCAAACCTGTTTAGAGTTTCTTTTTTTTCTTGTTGAACACAAAGGAAGATTTACAGAAGAATGTTGGCAAAAACAGCCATTTACTCCCATGGTACACTGTAAAAAATGCTGGCTCCCAGCACAAATCGATTAAGTTAACTTAATCATTTTTACAAATTTAAGTGGATTGAACATAAAACAATTAGGTAGTCCCAAAAAAAAACCTCTAAGAATTTTGTTATTTCAACTTATTTTAAATAAGGAGTTTGAACAAGCAGCAAAAGTCATTTTTGAGTGTATATGCATTTTCCTGTAAGAGTCAATGGCTTTTTTTTAAATCAACATTCTTCAGAATATCTTGTTTTGAGTTCAACAGAAATTCATAAACCACTTTGGAACCACTTGAGTGTGACATTGTGTGATTCAATGCCCTGATATACTTACTGTAAAGTTAGATTTATTGTTTGATTACATGTGAGATTTTGGAAATATCATTCTATTATACTGATGATACACATCCAGGACCACACGCCTAAGAGTGTTATTTAGATATATAAATATAAATATATAAATATGTGCTTTCTTCTGAATAACAAAGTAAACACCACAAAAATGCCAGTATTTAGGAAAAAAAAATCTGATCACAGTCGTGCGGATTTGTTTGCACAAGCTCTCCAATTCATCAGCATCATATTATCAACAGATGAGGTAATTCAAATGACACTGTTATGACAGTTTGAAATCAAAATATATTTGAGAATATAGATTACATAGTCCTGACTGCAGTTTGAATGAATCGCTTTTCTTTGGATTACTCTTAGCATAATCACTCTTAGCACTCTAAGCATAATCTTACTTACTGTATAAACATTCATTTTATCGTGATAGAACAGGGGGGAAGGCAATTTGGGATGTAAACCAGTGTGCGAATTATACATTGACAATCAGGGGGGTCAACTGTTTCGGTTTGTGAATACATCGGTTTTGTTTTGAATACATGCTTCAGTCATTTATATTCATTTTTAATTACATCTAGCTTATGAATAAAACGTATTTAAGTTTTCAGCATTTTGAGGGATATTTAGTGTATTCTGACCTACAGTATTCTCTGATTAGCTATTTCAAATGTTACTGTACGTTAAACTACAAACTATATGTCTAATTTGATTTGATTTTCAGGCTAAATATAGATACAAACACCTATTTTACAAGAAAACAAAGTCTTGTGAACACGACGTCTATTAGTCCTCTAGATCTACCGCTCTCAGACTTTTTTCTCGAATAGACTGATTGGCGCAATTATGCATTAACAATGGTTTTAACTTTTATAGGGGTGGTCAAACGTATTATATTATCTAATATTTTAATTATTAACATAATTATTTAAAATACAGATCAGAGTGAAATCTTTCTCAGTATTAAAGAAATGACCTCCCATATGTCTTGTTTTAACCGTATTTAGGAAGGATCAAGCGCTAATTAGGGGGGTCAATCCCCCCCAAACCCCCCTGTAATTCGCACCCTGATGTAAACGTCACATCAGTTTAATTTTCCCCATAAAACGCTCCATAGAAAAATCAAAAAGTCATGCCAAAGCTGTTTACATATTGGCAAGGGGAAAGTGATTAATACATGGAAATAATTACATATACATTAGCCCATAGACCAACCTAAAATATACACTATTTATGAAATCTAATTTAAGAAGGCCCAATACCTTGGAAAGTCAACTTCACAAGACACAAGGCATTTGGAGTGTACATCATATGAGTAATAGTAAAAATGATAAGTAATGCCTAAAGAATATATTATAATAAACTAAGGTTGACTCACATGCAAAACAAGCGTGCTCCGGGTCACTCTGTCCACTGGTTTATAGAGCAGAGCTGGCAGAGACAAGACAGAAGAGAACACACACACACACACACACACACATAGTGGGCGATTATTCACAAGAGCCACTTTCATACTGCAGGCTCAAATGCCGATGTTTGAAACCTTATCTAATCCACCCACTCAATGGGTTTTATGCAACTGAATTAAAAAGAAGGAAATACATGACACGCTGAGAGCAAAATGTGCAACACATAAGCTCAATGAAAATACTACAGATAATATAATGACCATATAATACATGAAAACAAATGAATGCCATCTTATGGTTTCTTACTTTCCAGTGAGTATTTGGCTGTCAGGTCCTTGCACTCCTTGGTGCTCCTGACCTTGAGACTCTGCAGAGATACCAGAGACAAACCTAGGATCAATAAACCTGTGAAGTGCACACTATCTTGCAGTGCTGGTAACTCTAATCGCATAAAGAACATCAGATTACGATTACAGAGCAACTATTTTTGCCATATTACAGCAGATATTCTCTTAACAAATTATATTTATTGGCTTTCAAGTGTTACGGTAGATGCAAACATTACATGAAACAAAATCTAAATTGTAGTTCTGTTCTTATGTATATTCCATTTCACATCCTTCTTTCTTTGTATACTCCTTTAGAGAATCTAAATGAATAAATTCATTTGATCTACATATGCATTAAGCAAACGTTTTCTATGGCAAGCTTCTTACACTGACAGCAATGCACTCTAGAACCCACCAGTGCAAGCAAACAATTATCCTAATGTTTGCCTTTGGTTGTGTTAGAAGTGACGAATATCCAAAGTGTAAAGGCAAGTAGAAGTTGGCATGACAACAGCTGGTAGGGGGGATTAAAGTGGGACGAGGTGAGCATCATCATGTAGATTTTATTCCAGACAACCTCTCTTCATAACATTTAGCAAGGCATAAAATCTCCAGCTGAACTCTGAAGAGGGCTGAGCGCCACTTTTAGATCTGGTTTGCCAGATGGTAATGGTCTCTTTGAGTAATCAGTTACACCGGGTGACCCCATAGAGGAGTGCGGCAGGTAAAGCCCAGCATAAAAACTGGATTTTACAGGTTCTTTGATGGCAGGATGCATCAAGGATTCAGTAGATCTGATTATAAGATGCTATGACGTCACTTACAAAAATGATTCATTTTTGATAAATGATTTACTCTATTTTTTTAAAGTAAGTGGTTGCAAACAATTTATATTGGCTGAATTTAAACAAATGAATAAAATTTTGTAATGTTCAACTTCATTTTTTTGGCAGCATAGTCGCAAACTGCTGTTATACCTAAAAACATGTTCTTAATCCCTTATTGCCGCGGCGGCACCACACGCAGCGGTAATGGTCCTTTTGAAGTGTCACCCACTATACATAAAAAAAAATTGAGTTAATCTAATGAATCATTTTTTTAAAGTTCTTGTTTTTTTTAAACCAACACAACAACGACAAAAATCTTGATACTTCGTCCAAGAAAGAAAACTTAGCTAGTAGGGATGTAACGATTCACCTGACTCACGATTCGATACGAATCACAATACTAATCTCACGATTCATGATTTAGTCCATGATTTTTTAACTAAATTATTTGAAACAAATCAAAGGTGAAGAGTGCTTTCATTTTTTTCTTAAATGTTACACATTTTTGGCTAAATAATACATTTTCTGCCATAACTAAATTGTTATTTTAAAAACAAATAAAAATAATAAATTAATTAAATAATACAAACTAAGGAAGACTCATTAATACAAACAAACTAAAACTGTAACTGTGCTGGGATTTTACATTTTTAAAAAGAAATATAAGCATATCTCTGTTTTCTGGCATAAGCTGAGGTCTTTGCACATTTACAATGTCCCCTGATGAAACAAACTTTTTCACCGGGGAATGAGATGGCTGGTGTGGAGAGGAAAGCCCTTCCTAAACCAGAGAGCAGGGTGTACAGAGGTGGTCATTAGAACCTCTGCTCTAGTGGACTGGCCACTGATATAAAAAACTAATTATAAAATGACTAATTATAAAGTAGGATAGAGACAGGAGTTAAACATGATTATGAAGGTGAATAATTAATATTACTTGATTAATTAATTAGTATAAGTATCAGTGTGATACACTTAAAAAGAGATTATCTTGAACATTTTTAAATATTCAGCAATATTAAGCAAATTATTAAAACATGCATAAACAAACTACGCTGTCATTTTACTCTGCCGCCCCACCTCTTGCTCACCACTGATGTGTAAGTAAAGCAAGTTTATGCCTGTAAACACAGCGCCCCCTCTGTTCAAAAAATGTATCGCGATTTATTCAACATTTCAACCGATTTGAATCGTCACATATTTAAATTGATTTTTAACGGCTCACGGTGAATCGTTACATCCCTTATAGCTTTAATAAAAAACATTTTAGTGGAAAATAACAAAACTGTGAAAATAAAGAAAAAAATGTGAACAAAACGGTACTGATGTCAACAATCATTTTCAATACCCTGGACTACATCATGGTTCCCAACCAATGAAAAGCTTGTATTTGTTGGGGATTTGGAGGGAAAGGTATCTGTTCCTGTATCAAAATAACAAGACCTTGAGCACTCCAGTAGGCATTACCTCAGAGATCTCCGCGAACTGTGTGTTCGCTTGACAGCACTTCTCTGCGGTCTCCACGGCGAGTTCGTAATTATCCACAAAGGCTCTGTACACTCCTAGCTGACTAGCCTGCGGGAAGAGAAAACAAAGTGAGTCATTTCCACTTATGTATCTTTTTGTATTTGTTGCCCATGTATGGTGGACTTTAAAACAGTAGGATGGAAACTGTCGAGCTTTTTAAGTACATCCAGGATGGCAGTTCTCGCTCCTGGCTAACAGCGACACTATCAGTAATAAATGAGATGCACGCATGGATCTGCCGTGCTGACATGGGGTGGACAGACGGGACAGTGTCATCACCGCAGGAGCAGCTGGGCCATTGCTGTGCACGGCCATGGAGCCTACAGTGGTTGCCATGGCAGCAGAGGCCAACTCTACAGTGAGCAATTAATGTGTGCGGCTGGCGCTTGTAAAAAGCACATTTGGAAATCTGATTTAGCCCATCCAAACTCAATCGCCTTCCTGTCAGTGCTGGAAACCTCTCTCTCCAAACAACTCAATCAATCTCTCCAAACACAAATATACATTAGATGATAAAAGGTTTGGGTGGGTGTATATGCGTGATAATAAACAAGGTGGAACAGAGCCAACTAAATAAATTTTGTCCGTACTGATCATGTGGATTTGGCAGGTTAAAAGTAAATACTCCACAATTTAATTTTCAACCATGATTTTAGCTCTTATGAAGCTAAATGCTTTTGCTACTGTACATTTAAAAGAATAGACCTACAATTTACTCCCCCTGTTCGTTACGCTTGTCATGATCACCAGCGATCTAACTCTCATAGATCGCAGGAGAACATTCACATTCACACAAACTACAATCCTGTCTTCATATGAACTACAAGTTCTGTCATGCACCACACACACACACCTGCTCCAAGATTCCTTTGATTACACTCACACAGCTGAAGCTGCTTATGTACTGATTACACTCACATATATACGGCTCACTTTGACACACTCATTGCTGATTCTGAGTCCTGTTAGGTTAACATCTTGTAACATTACAAAGTGTTCTCTGGTATAGTTAGTGGTGGGCAAAGCGAGGCTTCATAAAACACTGAAACAGTCGAAGCAAATGTGTTAAAGCTTTGAAACGTTTTGAAAGCCCACTCTACATAGACAACTAGTGGTCATTTTTATGTATTGCACTTGAACAGCTTCAGCAAAGAAACAGTTAAGCAAATTGAGGTATTATACCCCACATTGTAGAGTTGAGGCTTCAAGTGATTTAGTGAAGTGGTGAGAATTCCTGACTAGCAAAGATAATGGGTTTGAACCCAGGGTGATGCAGCTATAGAGGTTAGGTTTGAAATGCTCTGTTCTTGTAACGTGTTTTGTTTTAACATTGGTCTGACATCAAAATGAACACTTTGTGAATAAATATGTCTTGTTTTGGTCATAAAACAGGATTGTTGCTAGATCAGATACGGTTGCGGGCGGAAGTTAACGAGAATTATTTATATTATTCATTAAATTTCCCATTTATTGTATTTTATTAACATCTACCCCAACCCTAAACCCAACCATCACAGTACTGTAAAAATATTAATTATATTGATGGCATACCCGTCAATGTATCCTATCTACACTACACCATATAACAGTAACATTATTAAAATACATAAAATCAGAATATTGAGTATTTGTACAAGTCGAGATTCGAACCCAAAAGCCATTTGCAGCACAGTAACAATGTGCACATGCACAGTCCACTAGGCTATATGAGTTTTATTCTAACCCTGTCAGTCAAATGCAGATTTGCCAGGTCTCGAAACGCTTCTTAAATGATCGATGCTTTAAATTGCTTTAGTCATATGACCATGTGACCTGGTTATTTCGGATCATGCTTCGGTTTTAAAACACTTGAGCTTCGGGATCTCAATACTGTCGAAACTTCAGTTTCACGTCAGCCATCCCTAGGTATAGTTTCTTCGTGTTTTGACCCTTGCTTTGTTTTATCATTTACCCTTTCTGCTGCCTGTACCAACCATCTGCCTGTTACCTGACGACGCTTCCAGATTTCCTTGTTTGTACTCGTTTGCGCCTGTTTTTGATCATCTGACCACGATTCTTAATAAAACCTGCATAATGATCCTCACTCTGTTGTCACTTGACTCCCTTGTGATTACAATGCTCATGTCATTACATACCTTTGTTTTTTCTTGGAGCACAAGAGATGTTATTTTAGCAAATGTCTGTGGACAAAGTTATAACTATTGAGCTCATATGCATGGAGTTACAGGAAGAAAAAACAGATCAAAACTTCTTTTGTGCACAGAAGAAAGGTTTGGAATGACATAGGGAAGCATTTATAAACAGGTTTAAATAGTCACTGATGTGGAATCACATTTACTGCTTTGCAAACACTGTGGAAAAGATTCAAAGACATTCCAGAGAGAATTTGCACACAAAAATTTAAGTTTAATTTATAAAGCCATAAATAACCTTGGTTTGAAGGTGACATCTTCATGTGATGTTCTTCATACTGGTGTTTTGCTCCTGACTGAGATTCACAAATGCAAATGCAAATGCAAACCTTTACAATGATTGACAATTGATTGACAATTGTGCACAACAATTGATTTTCGATGACAAAAAACACAATACAATGACTTTTGGATGAATGACATTACTGTTTCACTGTTTCACTGTTTTGACACATTGACATTTTGACATCAATCTCATCACACACTCCAAGCAACCCCTTTGGTAAACGTCCAGGTTTGGTGATAAGTCCAGGGATAAATCTTTTATTTTCGCACAGGCCAAACAGTCCATAAGTGAAGTCATTTTCTCAGTGTGTGCAATCCTCTCCATGCTGAGCAGAAACAGCCGCCCCGGGCCAGAATCTATCTGCAGCGTGGAGGACGGGAATTTACTCTGCGACAACCTCATTACAGCGTGGAGAGGGATGATGACCGTAATAAAGCAGCGACAACACATGCCGGGCCGAGTCAAACCATGGCTGAGCGCTGTAAGGGGACACGTTAAGCTGAGACAAGAATCTGGAAATTTAGCAATATAAACTGAAGTGATGGAACAACTCCAATCAAGCTTGTTTAAAACATGCATAAACAACTAATTTAAGTGATCTCATTCAGAGTAGATGCCAAATTTGCTAAGTTAAATTAAGTTTGTCAGTGTTTATGGATGGACGGACGGACGGATGGATAGATAAGACAGATGGATGGATGGATGGATGGATGGATGGATGAGGCAGACGAACAGATAGATCGGTGGAAGGTTGACTAAATGGATGGATGGATTATTGGAGGGATGGATAGATGGACTGATGGTTGGATTGATAATTTGACAGATGAAATGATAATTTAATTGGGTGAATGGAAGTATTTATGAATAGATGGAAAAATGAATGAAAGGATAGATGAATGAATAGATGAATGGATGGGGGAATTGATGGATGGATGGATGGATGGATGGATGGATGGATGGATGGATGGATGGATGGATGGATGGATGGATGGATGGATGGATGGATGGATGGATGGATGGATGGATGGATAGATAGATGAGACAGATGGATGGATGGATGGATGGATGGATGGATGGATGGATGAATGGATGGATGAAACAGATGAACAGATAGATGGGTGAAAGGATGAATAGATGGTTGGACCAATAGATGGAAGGACAAAGAGATAGATGGATGGAGTAATTTATGGTTGATTAAATGAATGGATGGATGGATAGACAAAACTGATTAAAAGATAGAACAGAGAGAAAGATGGAGCAATAGAACCAATGAACAGTTAGATGGCTGTAAAGAAATGGACGGATAGACCATTGGAGGGATGGATAGATGGAAAAACTAAGAAATACTGTAGATGAATGGACTGATGGTTGGATGAACAGATGGATGGATAATTGGATTTATAATTTGAAAGATAAAAGGTTAATTTAATTGTGTGAATGAAAGTATTTATGAATAAATGAAAAATTAATGAAAAGATAGATAAATGGATGGATGGATGGATGGATCAGACAGCAAGATGGGTAAAAGGATGAATAAATGATTGAGCCGATAGATGGAAGGACTAAGAGATAGATGGATGGAGTGACGGATTTTTGATTGAATGGATGGATGGATGGATGGATGGATGGATGGATGGATGGATGGATGGATGGATGGATGGATGGATGGATAGATGGATGGACAAAACTGATTAAAAGATAGAACAGATAAAAAGATGGATCAATAGATCAACAAAATGAATGAACAGATAGATGGATGAATAGATGCGGGAATCAATGGATGGATGGATGGATGGATAGATGGATGGACTTAAAGATAGGCAGAAAACAGGTTTGGATGGCTTGATAGTTGAATGGATGGATAGATAGACTCATATTGTGTTAATATTAAACACATAACAAAATCGGAAATAATCCAGCACCAGAAACCAGATGGTTCATAACAACTCCAGAAACATTTGGGCTAAGCTCCTTCTCCAGAAAATGGTCTATTGTGATCAATGATTCGCTCTTTTGGTAAAAGGCGGGGCTTCCTTCACTAGAACGGCTATATTGACCACTACACTTTTCCCTATTCAACACTATACAAGTGACGTGTATTCTATAGTCTTTTCCACAACCCAGCACTGAGGGTTGTACTCTCAGTGCTGGGTTATGGAAAAGACTATAGAAACACACATTATGGCCTATTTAGTTTACCCTATTAACCTATATCCCATGCAGACCTGGAGAGAACATGCAAACTCCACACAGAAAGGCCTCCTGGTCCAGCTGGGAAACCAGTGACCTTCTTGCTGTGAGGCAACCATGCCAACCCCTTAGCCACCATGCCACCCCTGATAGCTATAATATTTCATTTAAATTTTGTAACAATTCTGTCATTATGAATTAATTTGGCCAAAATAATTATTGATCACCTGATATTATGACACCTCAATCCACAACTTAAACAAAACACACTGGTCTGTCTACTCTGGAAATGTTGTCGCAGACACCGTGTTGACAGGTCGATATTCCTCATTCAGATAACATGTAAGCATTGAGATGTTGTCTGCCATGACTGTTTTGAGAAGGTTGAGATGCATCTAAATACGACACGCAAACTAAAAAGTCGATACGTCAGCTGGTTCGGACAGCTTGACAGAGACTTCAGCACAGCAGTGTTCACATCCTCTCAGGCTCAACACACTTCCTCATGATGACATGACCATATGCCAGACCCAGTTGAAGATGAAAGTACGTTCCTCTGCTCTGTGCACTTAACGATGTTTAAGTAGGTCACAGATCTGCATAGAAAAAGATGGGAATGTCAGAATCTCTCTCTATTCGGAGAAGAGTCTGCAGAGAATTTACATTCGAGTGTTGGTGACAGGTGTAAAATCATTTAGTGCGAGCGAGCGAGAGTATTAGCATCTTCCTCGTAGTTGAGTGGAACAACGAACATCCCCTTTGACATTCGTGCTAAATAACGACATACTTAGTGATTTGCATTGCGTTTTCTTACTCAACCTGAGCTGTCGTGAAGGAACAAACAACACAAACAGCAGGAGACATTTCTGTCAGTGACTGTGACTATATCTATCTCATTCATTCGTTTTGTTCTCTCTCCCGCTGCGAGCGACTGTCTTTTTTAGGGAGTCTGACTCCTCTGGCGCTGCCTTGGATTGTCGTTAATGGACATGGGGGAGAATGAGGGGATCAGTAACAAATAGCCTCTGGTCAAAATGACTGTCTGAGGAAAACCCAGCACCTTCTGGAGAAAACACTACTTGGCGACTCTGACTTTTGTTTATTAAACACTGGAGAGGATAATGAAGGAGAAAATGGAAAGATAAATAAATGAGGAATATGACTCCCACGCAGGCTGTCCGGACAGAATGGGGATTTATCTGCCCTCTAATAGTCAGCAGAGTCACGTGAGGACAAAACTTAATGGAAAAGAGCAGGGGGGGCCAGAGATAGAGAACACAATCTTCAAATGGCACTATTAATAGCCTGCTCCTCGAGACACAAAGCACACACTGTAGTATCTGCCCAAGTGACTGGGTGAAAAAAAAAAGGACAGCATTGAGATCTGATTTTCAACGTTACACAGGCTCCTGCAGTGCAGACATTGTGTGACTGTACGGTGTCATTCTAGGGGCATGAATGATTCATTTAGGATTTCTTGATTTAGAGCTAAATAGTAATTCTTATTCAGCCTCATGGTGCACTAAAGAGAATGGACAGTCGAAGCGAATTCAATATGATCAGAATTAAATTCTTGACTCTCAATCAAATTCTTGATTCTAAAACCAACCATGACATTATACGAAGAACAGATTATTATGATTATTTATTTAAAACTCTATGTGAAATGCTGTTTGATGCCCACTTACAACACTTCAGAGTGAAACAGGATGTATTCTGGAATAAAATAAGTACAATAGGGGACATAAATATTGAACATGTCACCACTTTTCTCACAAAACATATTTCTAAAGGTGCTGTTGACTTGAAATCTTCCCCAGATGTTGGTAACAACCAAAGAAATCCATATATGCAAAGGAAACAAATCTAATTAAGCCTAGTTCACACTACAGGATTTTAAACATCGGCAGATCGCTGTGCAGTTCACACTACATGACTTGATTTTGTGTCTTTTAATCACTGTGGTGTTCACACTACGCGACACTAAGTAAATGATCCTCAAGAGGGGGGTCACACACTACATGATCTGACAACAACTTGTTCGCCAACAGTTCAGTCAAGCTACCAAACCACAGCCAATGAAATTTTGAGGGAGGAGTCTTCAGAAAAAGCTGAACACTATTGGCTGCTTGTGTGCTGATTACATCACTGACAGCATTTCAAGCTTTCAAGGGAGCGTTTAAAAACATCATCAGTCAGCCGATGCATCAGCGGATCAATCGCTCATCTGCAAAGTTCAAGTGGAAAGATACACAGAGAGTTTTTAATTTTTGTAATTTTATAACTCTTTGAAATAAAACTAACATATCTATAACACCCTGACGTTTACTAAATATCTGTGTAAGTCTTTCTAACATTGTTATTTTTTTAAATTACAAAACAGTAAAGAACTGAGCATTTCTACCTTTAATTACTATATTGGTCAAAATGACTGCATGCATGTCTGCTTCTTTTCGCTGTGACTTTATTTATGCATGTATTTTTTTTACCTAGCAACTTCCTGCTAAAATAAACAAAACTTTCTGATAGCAAAAACATAAATTTACTTCAGATATATCTTTTAAAACAGCTAAATCTGTGCTGCGAAATAGCTCCTGAAAGAGAAAATGAAAGCGAGGCTCAGACCTTTGCATGTTCTAGTATCTTAACTACATATTTATAGGCTGTATTACCAAAAAAGATAATATTTTTAGGGTAATGCTATCATAAAATATGATGACAGACATTCAAAGCTTAACTTTAATATCGCAATAGAAGTTTTGAATGTAAATATGATGTGAGAACGGTCAGAATGACCATTATGGTAATTCTAATAGTTACAGAACTCTAGTTCCACTGTTAATATATCCTACTCTCGTGTCCGTGTTAACACAGAATGAAGCGAGTGCATCGATGCCCATTCTGGCCAATCACAGATATTTCTGTTCAGCTCCTGAACACACAGCCATTCAGCTCATGCTGATATGCTCTCTCATTGGCTGCAGCTCGTCACTATATCTGACCACACGTGGGGTCGAGTCGGCCGACTGCTCTGGAATATTCAGCATGCTAAATATTGGATTTCTCTCTGCGAGGTGTCGGCGACGCTTCAGCGAGCCTCTTTGACGTGTTGTTCAGTAGTTCACACATAAAGACTGCCGAGCACCGTGCACCTGCAGATTTTTCCCCGATCACAGCCCGATCGGTCGGCGAGCTCGTTAACTTCCAAATAGGGCTCAAATCAGGCTTAAAATCCTGTAGCGTGAACTAGGCATTAGTTTACAAATTAAGTTATGTGTAATAAAATGAAATGACACAGGGAAAAATATTGAACACATGAAGAAAGGGAAGTGTAGGAAGGCAGTAAAAGCTCAGACAGCAGCTGAAATCACTCAGTAGTTATTCAGCAACCCTCTGCCCTTCGTCATTGTAAATTAATATTAGTTGCTTCAGTTCAACATCTACATTACCAGGATGATGAAGATGAAACCAGGGTGGACATTTCAGCAAGACAATGATCCAAAACACAGCCAAGAAAACTCTCAAATGGTTTCAAAGAAAGAAAATCAAGCTGTAAAATAGCCCAGCCAATCACCTGACTTGAATCCAATAGAGAATACAAAATAAATTCAAATAAATTACAAAATCAGATTTGACAGACGAGACCCACAAAAGCATCATTCTCCGACTTCATTCTCCATATGAGAAGCGTCTTTAAGCTGCCATCACCAAGCATGCCTTTTATATAAAGTATTAAATACATTTCAGTAGTTCAGTACTTTCTCCTTGAGTCATTCCATTGTTATTAAACATAACTCATTTTTTAAAATATTTTTTTGTTTTGTTTTTATGTTTGTATTGTTTGGGTTTTTACCCAAATTCAATTTCATGTCAACACCTCCTTTAGAAATATTATTCATGTGCTCAATACTTACTTCCCCCACTGTACATGATTTTATACATAAAGAATTAAGTGGGTTATTAAAGGTCTGTTTTGTTAAAAAAAACTATTTTGAGTTGAGTGATTTGATGGGAAGAAAGAAATTGCTGAGGTTTAAATAAGATTACTCTCTTAAGTAAGTAAATAAATAAAGTAAATAGTAACCTGAAAAAGGTGCTATTCAGAAAACGACTCACTTGTTTTTGGAAAAGGTCTCCCACACGCTGGTGGTGACTCCACTGCTGCACTCTGGGCAAAAGGCTATCGTAGAATTCTTTGTGGATCTCGTAGAGCTCAGGCACTTTAAAGAAGATGGTTTCGATCTGTTGAATAGTGAGGACAGGCTGGGAGGTGGTGGCTGCTGCTTTCAGGGGCTTCATGGGCTGGCATAGGATCGAGAACAGAAAAGGTATCAACATTTACTGAGAAAGACACAATGGCAACTGTTCAGACAGTTTTAATTAAGTGTATATACTCATGTTCAAAAGTTTGGGGTAAGATTTGTGAAGCTGAATGAAAAGCTGAATGTCCAGTGTTAGAAAATCTTTCAGAAACAAGAAATTCAAATGAACAGATTTGATATGAAACTGAAATCATTTGTAAAACGTCTTTTAAACTCTCTTTTGTTCAATTTAATGTGCCCTTGCTGAGTAAGAGCATTGATTTGGCTTAAATTAGCCCTATTAATGTACAGCATCACATACAGTACCTGTGCATTTAAATGTATGACAATCCTGTTGCAGATGATGGATTGGCCCATTTTTAATGTATTTCAAATACAAAAAGGGATAGTTCAGCCAAAAATGAAAATTCTGTCATCACTAACTCAACCTTCACTTGTTACAAACCTGTTTGAGTTTCTTTCTTCTGTTGAACGCCAAAGAAGATATTATGAAAAATGCTGAAAAAAATGTAACCATTGTCACGGTTCATATATCCGTGTTTTCCTTTTGTTGTTATGTCTGTCGCATGGCTGTGTTAGTTTACCTTTCCTTGACATCGCGTGTTCCAGTCAGCTGACTAATCAGTGGGGCCACCTGCAACCTATTAATAGCCGCATTTCCACTGTTGGGCCAGTGCGAGCCAGGGCTTTTATCGGGCCGGGCCAATTGCCCGGGAGGTTGAGTAGTGAGGCCAAAATTATGTTGCGTTTCCAGTGCAGTGAGCACACCCATCCATAATATAAAACCACAGAAATTCTCTGGTAATAACTCGGTATGAAATGTATTTTATAACATTCTCGTTTTGATAGACGTCATCAAACATTCAGCCCAAATGCTCCGAAGAGACCTAAAAAACGTATACATTTTTCCCTAGGCTATATGACACTTAATAGGTAATTCCCCTTTATTTAAGGATGTTGCATATTATTCGGTGATCTTAAGTAAAGGAAAGTGTTAAGTGTTTCAGCACATAAGAGCAAGTAATAAAATATAGCCTATATTTCGTTGCGCTCAGCAGCCATTCACTAATAAAGCATTTTTAAATTTTACCACGTCATATAAAAACAAAAACACTTGCTTGAGGACATAGAACACATTTTGTATTTGCAGTTTTCTCCAATGTATTTGTAAAGCGGCACTGCGCAGGACTGGATGACAGAAAAGAAGGTAGTTTCTGCTTTCAGTCATCCAAAAAATGCTCTGTTTGCACGATTTGATTTATATCATCGTATCCAAATACTTTATCAATAGTATTTTAAACCTCCTCCGGTGTATATTGTTTTAAGAAAATATCTCAAATCTTTTTTTCAGATTGGCCTTTGTAAAATGAAAGTTTAATATGGCTTTAAAACGGTTTAACTTATGTATTGTACATACCTACATTGTTATAGCTAGCTTTTGTTTGTTTTATATTGTTTTTTTTATTTAATGTGATTTTATTATATTCAATATTTGCAATTCTTTAAATTATTTCAATATAGCTTAGGCTACTTTATCAAGATATGACACTATTGTTTTGAGCCTACAAAAGTGGACACGTAAGTTAAAAAGTTTTATGTCTTTCTGTTGTATTCATATTTTGTATTTTCTCCAAAATAAATAAAAAAGAAAGAAGCTGCTCGGGGCATCAACAGAGCTGTCAAGCGAGCGCTCTTTTGCCCAGTCTCACACTCACATACAGGCATCTAAATGCGCATGTATCATGCACAAACACACCTTTTAAACTTAACAAAAACTCTCGACAACCTTTACTAAAGATTATTATACGTTATTGAAACATCAAGGAGGACACAGCAAAGAAATGTCACTTAAAATTAAAACATTATTATTTTATGCAACAGCCTTACTATTTAAAAGGGAAACATTAGGGTGATCATAAGCAAAAAGACCCCTAGTCTATAAGGTGTTTTATGGAATAGCCTATCTTAAACTGACCAGCTATATGTTTTCTTTCCCTTATTTGTTTATTTGTTTGCCGCATGTACTCGTGTGCGATCGGAAAACTATAGTGTAATGTTGGCATGCCATCCCCTTTATTAACTCGGGGAAAGTCCGCCTCTTCTTTCACTTCGTCCCGAAGCCCCAGCTGGCCCTCTTTGGCCCAAGGTATTCAGCGGGCCGAAAAGGGCCAGCCGCTGGCCCTGAGAAAGCCCTACTTTGGCCCGATCAGGCCCAGGAAGTGACAGTGGAAACACGACTGGCCCTGGCTCCCTCGCTTTAGGCGTGATAGTGGAAACACAGCTATTAAGATCTACTTAAGGACTCTGTTTCTCACCTTTCGGCATTCAGTCGTTCATGTTTGTTCCTGTGTTTCAGGTCTCGTCCTCCAGGATTTGTGAGTTATCTTGTGTCCCATGCTACCTGAAATGCCGTCAGCCTTTGTTCCTTGTTTATTGTACCGAACAATTCAGCTATTAAACTTTTACTTGCATTTGGATCTGTTTACATCTCATCCTTATGACAACCATTGACTTCCATTTGATTTGTTTTTCCTATTATGGTGGCCAATGGTTATATGTTTTAAAAAAAATTTCAAAATAACTTATTTTGTGTTCAACAGAAAAAGGTTTGAAACCACTTCAGGGTGAACAAATAGTGAGTAAATAAAAATTTTGGGCTGAACTATCCCTTTAAGTGGCAACAGATTCAAACTTCAGGCTTTCTCACCAGTAACAGCGCCTCCAAATGGCTGAGGTAGGTCTCTTCACTGGCCAGAATTCCAGACAACACCCTTTTCCTCATCTCCAATCCCTTCTCCAGGTCCAACTCCGCCTGCGTGAACAAAGAAAGAGACTCACAAACTTCTGAACGACACAATCCCACAGTCACATGACTTTAAAATTACATACTGGCAGTGCTCGAATGGGCTATAAAAGAGCAACTTGGCACTGGTTCAATGGAGCTGCTCTCTGGTCTTACAATAACTGTCTTGGCTACACGAGAATCATGGGAAATACATAACTGCTTTGAACTGAATAAAGCCTTTATATAGTCTACTGTCCACCAAGCTCTTAGGAAATTATGGAAGAATCCATCCAAAAGTGAGACATGTCCTTTTAGTGTTGTGTAGCGTAGGTTACTGAGTGCTGATGATGGCTAAATGTGCATGGAATGTTCGTTTCCATGACCACAGCACAGGTAGTGTAAATCACAGATGTTTGTGATAGCCTCATGAGACTTCCATAGTCCAGATTTCAGGATAAAACATCCATCTGCTTTATGACTGTTATCATTGTGGACTGTATTGGCCTGTATTGTGGTTTAAAGCTGAACTGATGGTAAAATAGTTTCAGTGAATACAATGATATTAAATGTGGAACCCCGCCTGGTGATGGAGTAAATCCCATCATTGAATCCTGCAGCAGGGGGAAGGAGGACATCAAGGTTTTATTCATGAACTCTTGGGCGCTAGACGTCTCACCCCAGGGGGCAACCCTGTATCTCTGGACCACCATCTTTTATTCATCCACATATTTATTAATCATAGGATGTCAACGTAGCAGCCCATCAGAATGAGTAGAGCTCATCTTTGCCCCTCAAACAATAATTGTCACTTACTGAAAATGTACTGAAAATTCCAAATGTAAATATCTAACAAGATTTCTAACAAGAAATTTAAGATTGCAGAGGATCAAAACTGTACAAAGGTTAACAATTTAACATCAATGAAGACATTTTAATCTTAATATATATATATATATATATATATATATATATATATATATATATATATATATATATATATATATATATATTTTATATATTAAAAAAGGAAAGCTGTCCACATTTGAATGTTCATGTGTCTTAAACTGTAATTCAAAATGTAACAATTAAAAAACTGAACTGTTATTTTATGAGACAAAAAACAAAGAAGAACAAACCTACACTGTAAAAAATTTAAGCCAGTACAACAAAAAAACCCACATAATCCTTATTTCCTTTCGCTTTTTCTTGTTCAACTTTTGAAAACATCAGCTGCACTGACCTACAATTGTTTGTCAGTAATACACAATGACATTTAGTTGGGTTAACATAAGATTATTAATTTTCTGGAAGGGTGAACTACTCTTTAATAAAACTTTTTAAGTTGTGCCAACTGAAACTTTTTTTGTCTGCAGAACTGGATTGCCTGAAGTTGAGTGAACAAAAAAAAAAAACTAAATCCTTATTTCCTTTCGTTTTTTCTTGTGTACTCAACTTTTTTTCCCCATATTTAATTGATAGGACAGTAGAGAGTATAGACAGAAAAGCATGGAGAGAGGAGAGATGTGAAGGATCGGCATACGACCTTGAGGCGGGACTCGAACTTGGGTCGCTGTGAACACCAGGGTGCCATGTGTCAACGCACTAACCACTACACCATTAGTGCCGATGCATGGTCAACTTTTGAAAACTTTGTACTGACCCAAGTTGTACTGACCCAAAATTTCTTGTGGAAATTGGTACTAAGAAATAATTCACTATCAGAACAAAGATAGTTCAATTGAAAAAAAAACTAAAACAGGTGGTTAGTGCGTTGATCCGGTGTTCACGGTGACCCAAGTTCGATTCCCGCATTGAGGTCCTATGCTGATCTTTCTCCTCTCTCCTTTCCCCACACTTTCCTGTCTATACTCTCTACTGTCCTATCAATTAAAGGTGAAAATAAAAAAAAGTTAAGTACATGAGAAAAAAACTAAAGGAAATAAGGATATAGTTTTTTTTAGGGCTGTCAAATGATTGAAAAAATTAACTAATTAATCACACTTTTTTTTTGTAATTAATCATGATTTATCATGAAAAACTGCATTTATTACAGAAATAAAAACACAGGCATGTAAGTGCCATTAGAATTTCAAAACAATCAATGCCAAGAACAAACAAAAATGATTTCCATGTTGGCTTCTAAGTGGACTACAAAAAAATCCAAAATACAGGCATTGCAAATATAAAAAATGGAAAATTATAAAAATAATAAAGTATTGAATACAAACAATTGTAC
This sequence comes from Danio kyathit, assembly GCA_903798195.1. Lineage (NCBI taxonomy): Eukaryota > Metazoa > Chordata > Actinopteri > Cypriniformes > Danionidae > Danio > Danio kyathit. Next base: position 24,504,335 of record LR812539.1, on the reverse strand, counting down.
TCATTTTAAAGTTGTATTGCGAGTTGAGAATATTAATTATAAAGTAGAAACAATTTTGCTTAGTCCTCCTTAACATTTAGCCAGTTGCTAAATGGGGACAATGTGGCCAAGGGGTACATCAAAGGCACGTACCAAAGACTATAGACTTCTTACAGGGACTTTGTTCAAAGCATCTCTAAACATTTAATTCTAAACAGACTATAGAATACATATAGAATGCCTTAAAGAGACTTCTTTGGACACAGTCAGCAATGTCAGGCGTTTGCTCTTGTTGCTAGGAAACACACACACACACACACACACACACACACAGACAACGCGCGCAGTCCAGCGCACCCGGTGAGCGACTCCTCAACCTTCTCAGCGATTCATCAACACGCACGATCGCGTTCATCGAATTTGCTTAAACTAAGCTGTATTTTACAAGCAAGGATTCTGACACAGCAACATGAAAGCATTGTAAGATGCTTTACAAAAGTTGCGTGTAGGGGGAAAACACGTCAAACTTAATGAAACATTTGAGGGCGCATGGAATCAACTTAAAGGCAGAGTAACGGGCTGTCTTTGACAGCTTGAGACATCATCTGGCACTTTCAATGAGTACATTTACATGGACAAAAAAACTCCAATTTTATGATTAAGATAATACTCTGATTAAGAGTCTACCATGTAAGCAGTGATTTTTGACCACCCGAGTCCCGAAATGCAGAGGTTTTTTTTTCTGTTCGCCATGCGGTATCAAATTCCATTAAAACAGCACTTTTCCAGCAGTCCTTCATATTTTCATCCAATAATTGTCACAAGGCATGAACAATATGTTGCTGAATGAAAGTGAACTGCTGAATTGCAGTTAAAGTCTAAATATTAAAAATGAAACACCCGAAATTGCATGAAACTCTGGAGGAAACGCTGGATAGCCTGGTGATGCGACATTAATTGTTTTATACTGAAACTTTCCTTCTAAAAGCGCTTCCTTGGTCTTATCCATATTTCTTTGCACGTTAAACACACGTCGGCCACAACAGGAAATAAAAAAACTGCAACTGCGTTAATTGCGTAATTTTTTTAACGTGTTGAATATTTCAAATTAATCGCGTGCGTTAACACGCTAATTTTGACAGCCCTAGTTTTTTTTGTTCACTCAACTTCAGGCATTCCAGTTCTGCAGACAAAAAAGTTTCAGTTGGCACAACTTAAAAAGTTTTGTTACAGAGTAGTTCACCTTTCCAGAAAACTAATTATCTTAATACCGCCCACCCCTAATCACCCAACTAAATGTTTTTTGTATTACTGACAAATACTTTTAGGTCAGTGCAGCTGATGTTTTCAAAAGGAAATAAGGATTATGTTTTTTTTTTGTATTGGCTTAAAAAATTTTAGTGTATAAAAATGTCAAATTTTCTATAAAGAAAACTTAAGATTCACAATTCACAAAACAGTGATTTCATAAGTAATTGTGTTTTTGCCTCAATAAATCACACAGCACTTTTTAGTTATTATCAAATAACTTGGAATAAACTGGCCATATGAAACAACCACTCAATAAAATGCAATGCCAATATCTCCACAACAAACCAACATCTAAAACTCTTTGAAAACCCAGCATTTAGTTGGTCAAGATACGTGCTAATCATCATAGTTGCAAACACAATGGATTTCTTCTTCCATACACTCTAAGGGGGTTTGCGGTCATGACACATTTCAGAAATTCTGTACAAAAATTCCAATCCAAGTGTTTCCAATTTTTTGTGTGCTATATGCATTAGCCATTCAACCAGCGGTCTGTGGGTATGACATCTAAGGATGACACTACAGCATGAAGCAACTTTTCTTAAATGTACAGACACAAAGAAATCACACTCATTAAAATCTTATCTGATTTCTTGTTTGAGGCTAAACAAGAGGAAAATGTGACTGAAAAATGATGACCATCTCTTTGTAATGTCAACTGCAGGGTTATTTGCAGCTCAATTTAATTTGTTTACACAGCAAATCCCTTTTTGAATCTGTGCGTATTTCAAATCCCTGGCTGTGTGTATGTTGGGTAAACACATGTAGCTGGGGAAGGGTGTACAAGTGTGTGCATGTGAACTCCACTTCATATTGACTCAAACCCATGTGGGAGTTAAACTAGGGCCCGAATAACCTGCTTGCCTCTGGGCATTATATTGGCAGGGAGAAATATCAATCAGTCTGACAGTCAATAGCTATGTCAGTAAAGCAAAAAAGCTTCTTTTTACAGTCAGTCATTTAATTTAATGGCATAGCCACTAAGCAAGATTAAGACCTGAGGATCTAATATGAAATATATGATCATTTAAAATCATGGCTGAGAAAAATAGTATCTAAAAACTACTTCAAATCAAGCATGACTGCATTCAACGAGTGACTTTTTTCCCTGAACAGTGCAGAGCAATATAATTCGAACTGCAATAATAAGCAATAAGCGTTCAATTAGAATTGTACAATGCAGACTCAGCACTTCAAAATCTGCAAGCTTTTGAAAACTGCCAAATTTCACAGCTCAATGGCTTTGCTGTGTACCATTACCATTGAGGCAATGTGGGTTACTGGTACAATTATTTATAACGGACTGCTTCACAGATGGCATATATGGAGTGGATCCTGTATCCATTCATGCATAAATTCATTTCTAATGCATACTCTTTACCTAAATATTCCAACAAAAAATTATTTATCTCTCTGCTTTCAACAAAATAATTAGCTACTGTATTATTATTACACAGGTGTCATTATTTTGATGTTTGCATATGGCAAACAATTTTACATTTTCATTCATTCATTCATTTTCTTTTCGGCTTAGTCCCTTTATTAATCCAGGGTCGCCACAGTGGAATGAACTGCCAACTTATCCAGCACGTTTTTACGCAGCGGATGCCCTTCCAGCCACAACCCATCTATGGGAAACATCCACACACACTCATTCACACTCATACACTACGGACAATCTAGCCTACCCACCACACGTCTTTGGACTGTGGTGGAAACCGGAGCACCCGGGGGAAACCCATACGAACGCAGGGAGAACATGTAAATTCCACACAGAAACACCAACTGACCCAGCCGAGATTCGAACCAGCGACCTTCTTGCTGTGAGGCGACAGCACTACCTACTGCGCCACTGCGTCGCCAATTTCAAATTTAACTACGCTAATTAGATAGTTTTGTAATTTTTTTCTAACATTAAAATAAAACAAAACAATATTTACATTTTTTTTCACATATTAAAAAATTAATTAATTAATAACAAATTAAATATATTTAAAAATAATTAAATTAATTTAAAATAAAATAATTATAAAATAAAATAAATTTTTTTATAAAATAAAATAAAATAAAATAAATAATTTCCCAGTGTTGAGTTGCGGCTGGAAGGGCATCCACTGCGTAAAACATATGCTGAATAAGTTGACGATTCATTCCGCTATGGCGACCCCAGATTAATAAAGGGACTAAGGCGAAAAAAAAATGAATGAAAAAAAAATAAAATAAAATAAATGTAAGAGTTGTCAATACAGGGGGATCACTTACAGACTTGGAGGATTCGATTGAGCCAGAAGAGAGGGTGTCTCGACTGCTGCGGCTCTTGGAACTGAGGTGAGGGGAAGAGGAAGGGGAGTCGTCGATGTAGGGCAAAATGTCATGGTGTCTGCGCTGCTCCTCAGCTCGGTCTGCATCGTAACCATAGGTGGGAGGAGTGCCTGTAAACGGACCATCTGCGACAAACCAGAAAAAAACAATACACAGTTGAAAAAAAACCAAGCAGAAAAAACAGCATCTTATCATTTATAGAATGAAAAACACACAGAAATCTGTGCTTACTAGAAAAAAAACAGCTAATGATTGAGTTCATGCCCCATCTCATAATGTCATCAGCCAAGAGAGTCAGTTTCAGAATCTCAGTGTTCAATTGACTCGGCTTAAGTGGAAGTCTAACATAAGCTTAGAGCTCTTAAATAGCAATTTGATTATATCTGGAATGAAGTTCTAAGTTTTTGCATTAATGCAGACAGGCCAGAACCTTCTGTAAACATTAACATCACACACAGGTTTCCTCACATAAAAAATTTCCTCAACGGTAGTAAGAGATATAAAAGAAGACAAATGCTCTCAGTGCTGTAAGACAGCAGCCCAAGTTCCTTCTTCCGGACTGGTTTGGCCATTATGCTTCTGGAAGCCACACCACAGGATATTATATTTATTCAACACAAGCTCCCAGTTAAAACTGTTTCGCCCTTATATAAGACAAGCACCTCTGCTAAGCCCTGAGAGTAAGATTCAGCACAAGAAGTTCTTCAGAAAGGTGACACCAGAAATGCCTGGACAGGAACACAGTGAAACAATCAATTCAATGGTGTCGTTAATGAAACTTTCCCTTGTTTTGGGAGTTTCCTGTTTGGCAGGTGGGGGAAAATCCAGCAGTTCCCAAACCAGTGAAAAAGCCATTTCAATGTAGCTATTTTTCCACCACACAAACTGAAAATGAGCAATGTGAGTGCTCATATAGGCTATTCATTCACTGACCACCAACTGACCTTAAGCCTGTTGGAAAAGCTAAAGTTTTAGCAGCCATTATTATGGAAACTGTGATACACTTTTTGATAATGTCTCTTTGATGAATAATTTTAAGAGAAAAATTGAGCTTAAACCATATAATGTGTCATTGTTGACTAAAAGTGTTAATTTCCCTCCAAAAACATCAACTCATTTAGTACGTTTACATGGACACCAACACTCAGATTTTAATACAATTAAGGCAATACACACGGCAATTGTCAGGTGTTTGACGACAAACAAATGAGAATGGCTTTAAGCAAGACAGCACATTTTGGTGCGAGTGGGAAACGACGACTACGCTGATAATTCTGAAAGAAATGGACGTGACGTGATTTGGTCGAGGGGGCATAAATGAAATGTTAGTAAATGAAATAGCAGAGGTGGCCTGTAGCTTGAGAATTTGTAACTTTCCCTTGTTTTGGGAGTTTCCTGTTTGGCAGGTGGGGGAAAATCCAGCAGTTCTCAAACCAGTGAAAAAGCCATTTCAATGTAGCTATTTTTCCACCACACAAACTGAAAATGAGCAACGTGAGTGCTCATATAGGCTATTCATTCACTGACCACCAACTGACCTTAAGCCTGTTGGAAAAGCTAAAGTTTTAGCAGCCATTATTATGGAAACTGTGATACACTTTTTGATGATGTCTCTTTGATGAATAATTTTAAGAGAAAAATTGAGCTTAAACCATATAATGTGTCATTGTTGACTAAAAGTGTTAATTTCCCTCCAAAAACATCAACTCATTTAGTACGTTTACATGGACACCAACACTCAGATTTTTATACAATTAAGGCAATACTCAGATTAAGAGTCTACCATGTAAACAGTGATTTTTGATTAACTTAATCCAACCTAAATCATAATTGAACTGTACAAAAATCGATTAAAGACATGTGGAGTTTTCCTATTTTAGTTTTCGCTACATTTTGCGACAGGACGCACACACGGCAATTGTCAGGCGTTTGACGACAAACAAATGAGAATGGCTTTAAGCAAGACAGCACATTTTGGTGCGTGTGGGAAACGACAACTACGCTGATAATTCTGAAAGAAATGGACGTGACGTGATTTGGTTGAGGGGGCATAAATAAAAGTTAGTAAATGAAATAGCAGAGGTGGCCTGTAGCTTGAGAATTTGTAACTTTCCCTTGTTTTGGGAGTTTCCTGTTTGGCAGGTGGGGGAAAATCCAGCAGTTCTCAAACCAGTGAAAAAGCCATTTCAATGTAGCTATTTTTCCACCACACAAACTGAAAATGAGCAACGTGAGTGCTCATATAGGCTATTCATTCACTGACCACCAACTGACCTTAAGCCTGTTGGAAAAGCTAAAGTTTTAGCAGCCATTATTATGGAAACTGTGATACACTTTTTGATGATGTCTCTTTGATGAATAATTTTAAGAGAAAAATTGAGCTTAAACCATATAATGTGTCATTGTTGACTAAAAGTGTTAATTTCCCTCCAAAAACATCAACTCATTTAGTACGTTTACATGGACACCAACACTCAGATTTTTATACAATTAAGGCAATACTCAGATTAAGAGTCTACCATGTAAACAGTGATTTTTGATTAACTTAATCCAACCTAAATCATAATTGAACTGTACAAAAATCGATTAAAGACATGTGGAGTTTTCCTATTTTAGTTTTCGCTACATTTTGCGACAGGACGCACACACGGCAATTGTCAGGCGTTTGACGACAAACAAATGAGAATGGCTTTAAGCAAGACAGCACATTTTGGTGCGTGTGGGAAACGACAACTACGCTGATAATTCTGAAAGAAATGGACGTGACGTGATTTGGTTGAGGGGGCATAAATAAAAGTTAGTAAATGAAATAGCAGAGGTGGCCTGTAGCTTGAGAATTTGTATCCGCCGTCGTCTGTTTGCACGCATAGTGTGAGAAATTAACTGCAGTTGAACTTCTTGCAAAATTAAAAACAAAAAGCCCAAAATCATATATGGTGCAATGACGAACACCAACTGTTGTTGCGTGAAATGCCGGAGGAAACTAGCGTTGAATGCTGACATAATGACGTTAATCGAACTATGTGCTATAACATGTAAAATGGGAACATTCAAAAAGCAACTCATGTAAACACCTTAATCATATTATTGTCTTATTTAGATTATGGCAAATAATGAGATTACTATTGTCCATGTAAACATAATCAATGTTTTTAGGGCACCAGAATGTTTGCACACATTACATGCTGATTCTAAATCGTAGTTCCAAGGTGTTAGTGCATGAAGCCAAATGAGTTTGAAACATCTCTAGCGGACTGAGTCATGTTGCCTTGTCATTGCTTCAGCGTTTATCCTCCCACTCCTGCCTCTGTCATTCTCTCTCTCTCTCTCTCTCTCTCTCTCTCTCTCTCTCTCTCTCTCTCTCTCTCACTTTTTTCTCTTATCCTTTCCTCCAGCTTCCCACAGATGTCTGCTGCTTTTTGGCTGAAGGAGCAGCATGCCATGCGCATCTGGAAACACGATCATCATTATAAACAATTCCAAAAATCAGACAGCACTTCCAACCCCTTTGTGAAGCCTAGATCGATGCTTGCACAGTAAAAACAAACGAAAAGTCCATATAAATGGTGGGCAATCCCTAACAGAATTTGCAGATGCATTTCAGCATTGATTTAGGGAAGGATTGGTATGGTTTTAAGCATGTCAGAATGTATGAACACAGTTAAAAATACTACATTGACCACCTAACAAAAGCCTAGCAAAATTAACCAAAAATATTCAACAAAATTCTGCATAAATCGGTGTGCCTGTTCATGGGGATTTAATCCCAGGATCTCTCTCTTGGCCCACTATATACTGTGTGTGAGCAGACTGAAACCTACAGCATGTCATTTCTCATGGGTATAGGGGATATGGGGAAGCCTGGGAGATGAACTGATGCAAACTTGCCAAAACCTCATCAGCATGTGTGCCAAAGGGCTCCAGATAATCCTTTCATTTTGGTCCGAAAGAAAAAAGAAAGAATTTGTGGGAGGAATTGGGCTACTAATGTTACTGTGAGTGCCTACATGTCCTTCAGGGCTCTTTGGATGGAGAGTTTAGGGTTGTGATGAGGGCTGAGATGTCACAGAGGTTTGCATCTGCAAGATAAATTAAAGACACCTCCCATGCGTCACACATTTTAATAAAGTCTGAAAATAAGAAAGAAGAGTGTGGAGGAACATGTATGTGTGGTACCCATGAGTGCCTGACCTCTAGGGAGGGCAAAAAAAAAAAGGAAAAAAAGGAAAATGACACATCAGGGATAAAGAGGTCTGCCCATTTTCTTCTCCACAGTCGGTTTCCCTAAATATCCAATTTCTGGGCAATTTAATACCGCCCATCCCTAATCACCATACACACAGAAAAGAAATGATGATGAAGAACGTAAAAGGGGAGGTGAAAATTAAACAGAAATTAATAAAGTGCCGCCTCGGGGCATGACTGAATCAAACAGGGATTGCACAGAGAAGTTAATTTGACGAGAGCTGTCATTTTAAGGGCATTAAAAAAAACAGTCTGTGTTAGCTGGTATTGCATTTGTAGAGTTTTCTTATCCATGTAGAAAGAATAAATAAATATATATAACAAAAAAGGGGCGACACAGTAGCTCAGTGGTTAGCACTGTCGCCTCACAGCAAAGAGGTCGCTGTTTTGAGTCCTGGCTGGACCAGTTGGCATTTCTGTGTGGAATTTGCATGTTTTCCCTGTGATCATGTGGGTTTCCTCCGGGTGCTCCGGTTTCCGCCACAGTCCAAAGACATGCAGTATAGGTGAATTGAATAAACTAAATTGGCCGTAGTGTATGTGTGTGAATGAGTGTGTATGGATGTTTCCCAGTACTGGGTTGCAGCTGGAAGAGCATCCGCTGTGTGAAACATATGCTGGATAATTTGGTGGTTCATTTCACTGTGGCGACCCCTGATGAATAAAGCCGAAGGAAAATAAATGAATGAATGAATGAACAACAAAAAAGAAATACAAAACAATAAAATCAGGTGCGCATTAGGGTTACAAACTTACAAAAACATACATTTAAAGCCAAAACTTGTTGCTCAATGCTTTATTTTTTCACATTATCTCAATGTAGTGAGAAACGTTGCAGCATTTTTAAAAGAAAATATGATAGGGCTGCACAATATATTGAAAATTTTTCATTATCGTGATACTTAAAATCACAATACTTAAAAATTACTTTTTTAGGGATGAACCAATTTGAAAATTCTGGGCTGAAGCTGAAAATCTTTTTACCTGCCAACCCAGTAGTAGCTGTTCTGCTATGGTCTACATAGAAGGTGAACCTAACCTAAAATAAACACTAATAAAGGGAGTCGAAACATGAGGAAAATGACATAAGGCAATAATCGTACATTCATAATGTCTAAATATTTGCACGTTGACAGTTTTTTTTTTAGATCAGAAAAGTTTATAAGATCATAAAAATATGCATTACATGTTCATAATTTTTTTAAGCAAATAAAAATCGTTGTTTTTTTTTAATCTAGGAAAATGTTATATCACACAAAATATAGATATCACAATACCCAGTATCCAGTATCGTGCAGTATCAATATGAAGGGAAAAAGTTTCGGTCTCACTTTATTTTGATGGTCCCTTTAACACATTTTTTTTAAATTTAGTTACATTGCAACTACATGCCAACTAATTCTCAATAGATATAAGTAGATTGTTAGGTTGTTGTTGGGGTTAGGATTAGTGTAAACTGACATGTACTTGCAAAGTTTCTTATAGTCAGTTAAATGTCTGTTGAAGGAGCAGTATCAACAGATATTAAGCAATTAATTGGCATGTAGTTGCAATTGAACGTTTAGACAACAAAATGTGCAATAGGGACCATTAAAATAAAGTCTTAGTAAAATTTCAAGTTTATTTAATGTATTTTAGCGACTAATAAAATCCTCTGTATAAGAGCAACCTTACAGAAAGGGTTTTAGCATGCTCATAGTTGGTTTCTTAATTTGTCCCATCCATTCCACCACGACCATCTAAGCACTGCTTTTATAACATAATTCACTGCTTTGAACAATAAATTCAAACAAAATTACTGTCAAACTAATCTTAACCCTTGAATTTGAAGGTCTAGACGTCCAATAAAGCCTAAAACAGATTTTACCAAATATGTGCCTTGAGTTAAAAAGGGGGCAATTGGATTTTTTTTGTTTTGTTTTTTGGTATGTGTGGTTATCTCTTATCTAAGTGGCATGTTTATCTGCAAATAAATAAACACAAGGAAAGATTAAATCCAGGAAAGCAGCCAAATGTTGCACAGGGAAGCCCCCTAGTGTGAGTAAATCAGCCTTTGTCTCAGCAAGAGGAAGAATGAATCACAACACACCAACACACAGAGCCACCCTGCAATCAACACCAGCGTCAAGCTGCCATCCTCTCCCAAACCCTACCGTTCAGTTCGCTCTGACCAAAAGCAGAATTGGATTATAATGTGCCCATGACACATGGTATTTTCCACAAATTCTTCCCTGAATTTGTCACATTTCCTCACTGCAGGTTTGTGTATTACACTCACTCACTCTCACTTCAGCTTATTCCCTTCTTTATCAGGGGTTGCGACATATATAGTTAAAGTCAGAATTATTGGCCCTCTTGTGAATTTTTCTTTTTCAATTACTTCCCAAATGATGTTTGGAAAAGCAAGACGTTTTTCACAGTAATTTCTATAATATTTATTCCTTCTGGAGAAAGTCTTATTTGTTTTATTTACGCTAGAATAAAAGCAGTTTTCATTTTATGCCAAGTACAGATGTCATTGTTTATACAGAGATTTTTTTTAATAAACCTACTTCAACAAACCCTAAATACACTGCCTAATATATAGACAGTAATGATAATAAAAATAGTAAAGACACACACAACAAAATAACAGAAAAAAGGCAAAATTGTATAAAATAAGATAGTAAAAAATAAATAACTAAAAATAAAAATGAATAAATAAATAATAAATAAACAAATAAATAACTGAATTAATGAATGTATGAATAAATAAATAAATAACATTTGTAATTTTACGGTTTATTTCTGGCAGCTGGGGTGCCAGAAAAAAAAGTAAAATATCGGCCGTTAAATTTCTGTAATTTAACCTATTATTTTACAGTAAATTTCTGTAATTTTACGGCCGATATTTTAAGGTTTTCTTCTGGCACCCCAGCGGAATTTATTTTTACAGTACAATGGTAGGCTAGCATAGACTAAGCATGAGGGTCTGGACAGAGAGAGAAAAACAAAAGGGAAATTACAGTTACATACAAGATAAGTCCCATTAGTCCCCAGGAAGTACATTTATAGCGGAGAAATATGATAATAAGTGAATTCTTTAAAATATTTTAAATAAGGTCAAAATTATTAGCCCCCTTAAGCAATATTTATTTCGAATGTCTACAGAACAAACTATTGATATACAATGACTTTCCTAATTACCCTAACTTGCCTAATTAACCCTTGTTAAGTCTTTAAAGTGTCATGAAACCCCCCTCTTTCAGTTCAAGTCCACCTCAGAATTTTTTCAAAAAATGCTCAGAGATGGGCAAGGAGCGCTGCGAGCAGAGGGAGGAGTGGGTGTGGCCAGCAGAGCAGGGCATAAAAAAGGGCTTTTATCAGCTGGCTCACCAGCTCAAGATAAAAAAAATCTGATACAAAATGTGAGGAGACGGATGATTTTATAGTTTATTTAAAAAGTTAAAATGCAAAGAAATAAACAGCAAGTAATTTATTGTCTTTACATATACGATAGGCTGTTTGTAATTTCATATAATATATAACCACAATTTGTATAATCACCTTTATATAAACGTTATAAATGAAAAGGACTTCTCTCCTGCGGAATCCCGGGTCTGAATGCAGACAATATGGATAGCAGTACATTAGATCTCTTTCCCTGTCTATTCCAACCATTAGCCCTGCCGGTAATCTGGAAGATTTTAAACATGTGCAAACACGGTGTGGTGAGAAATCATGACAACGGCAGCACGGATAGGCGATGTGTCTGAATGGTAACAAACTCAACTGATAAAAGACAAAGTCCGCCCTTTTCCAATTCTCGTACACCTCTCCTGACAAAAAATGCTTGCTGCACACAAACAGGTTGGCTGTATCGGTAGGCCGGACAGCATCACAGGGAAAGCCACACATACAAGCATACACAACAGGACACACATACAAGCCTTCATGAATGGCTAAATACTGCGTGTCGTGTACTGTCTCACAGCTTGGCAGGTCTGTGGTCTGTCCATATTAGTCTGTCATCAGAAAGCATGTGCAGTCTTGAAAAATTAAGAAGCAGGGTCTTCTCATAGAATAAGAAATCTCAGCTATGAATAATAATGAGAAACCGACGCATCATCACTCCACTAGCAGATTCACGCTACGTCACCGATTTTGATCCCGCCCCAAAATTTATTTTAAACACGGAAGATGAAATTAGCTGACAAAAGCTCCAAATGATCCACTTTTCCCCACAATTAAATCTAACAGGTGCTAATGCTGTCTTAACTTATGCTCAACAAGAAATTGGGGAAAAAATATACAGGGAGGCTAATAATTCAGGAGGGCTAATAATTCTGACTTCAACTGTAATTACACCCTTTAGTAAATTGTTCCTTGCAAACTAAAGTAACGCTACCAATTTCTAAACATACAAATTTGATTGGAAATATATAACATTAAATGGGAAAAAAATGAACTGCTGTTTAACTGACCCGACGTCTATATTGCCGCCAAATTCTAGCAACTAAGTCAGTCCTGTTATGTAAACAAAGAAAGATGTGTGTTGTGTTTTCTGGAGGAGGGAGGTGGGTGAAGTCATCAGATATAGTTCGCCTTTGATTGAATCATGACTAATTCAGTTAAGTCAGAGGAAATTCCCAGATGCGTCTAGAAAACAAATGCAACAGTCTTATTTAGCACCCTTCCCAGTGGCTATTCTGGTTACCAATCTGCTTTCATGACAACACATCAAAAATAAAAAGAAACAAAAAGAGAAAGTGCTAAACATGAAAAACGAGCATCCGTTTGGAGAAGATGCTCGGCAGGGAACCTGGACGACAACAACTGCGATTATGTCACAATTGGTTTCAGCTTTACACAATTTGCACAATGTCAGACGTACCAACTCCACATGGTTTATATTCCCCTAGAACCGCACGGCAGACGGAGGGCGGCCCAATGAGGCGGCTTCCTGCCAAATGGTTGATCAGCATAGACGTAGGAGCTTACTTCTCTCAGCAGACTCTTCTAATGACTCCATTAATTAACAAGTCCTGTCATCTGTATGACATTGATACTTTGCAAGTCGTTACCAATTCGACAACCATCGAAATCGTTACGACAAGTGGGCAATTATGCAGTCAGGACTAATTGAAGACCGTGAGATAGGTTGTTCTTACAATGTTATAGATTGTCTGTAAAGCGCTGACCTGTTGCACTGTAGGTTTTTAATTCAGTAAGAATGAAAGTCATTTGTTTGTGAATTGGATTACTCTGGTCAATCCTGTAAATTACTGATTCAAAAGATCTAAGTCACTCAAGAGTAATTTTTCCTGAATGAGATGATTACAATGGTTGTGCTGTAAGTTTTTGATTCAATATAAAGAACCAGGTGATAGAGAGTCATTGGTCTGTGAATCAGGTTACACTGATCACACAGAGTTTCCTAAGAATTTATATAAAAAGAACTGGTTTGTAAGTAGGGCTGAAAGATTTTGGAAAAATCTAACATTGCGATATTTTTTATTTTGCGATATGAATAGAATTTCACCAGATGACTTAATATCTCTATTTGGAAAGTATTTATAATGTTAGATTGATTGGGATGATTCTGCAGTGAGAGTGTATCTCCATAAAATCTAATAAACTAACTATAATATTTTTGAGGTCCCCCGACACATTTTCGTTGTTGTCTGTGCTACTTGCAGTGCGTTTCTGTATTTGCATGTGTTGTGAGTATTTTCATGCACATGTTTAGTCTGAGATTGATGAATTAATGTTTACTATTTGCATCTTCATAAAATCTAATAAACAATCTGTAATCTTTTTGGGGTCCCCCAACACATTTTCATTGTTGTCTGTGCTATTTGCAGTGTATTTCTGTATTTGCATGTGTTAAGTATTTTCAAACATAACTATCTATAAATACAATCAAGGCAAAGATACAATTGAAATACAGTGTTTTATCATTTCCTGAGTATTCAAGTACAGTAACTGAATGCTAAAAATAATTCAATAAAATGAATCCAAAGTTAAGGTAAAAAATGGTACAATATCTTTTATCTGAATGATTTAAAATCATAATAATGAATTATAAATTATAATACAAACTCAACATTGTATATTCTATGATGTGACCATTGCGAATGATCACACTGCGAATGCTGAATTGATATATAGTGCAGCCCTATTTCTAATAATCACATCTTCATGAATTTCTCATGAATCGAACGCTTGTGCTGTATGTTTGAGATTCACACACTCAAAAAAGTTTCATAACGAGTATCATTACACTATAAAAAAATGTTTTGGCTGCCTTTAAATTTTTTGTTGCCTTAGATGAACTTTTCAAGTCATCTCAACTTACATCAATCAAACTGACTAAAAATATAAAGTTTTCAATTTTACATTTTTCTAACATTTTCAAACCAGTGTTGGCGTTGGTTTCCTCTGGGTACTCTGGTTTCCCCCACAGTCTAAGAAATGTGCTGTAGGTGAATCGGGTAAGCTAAATTGTCCGTCATATGTATGTGTGTATGTCCTGGTCCTCCAGGTTGGGGGTTGAGCGTTGAGCTAACAACCCACCTCAGAAAATTTAGATGTTATGAAACACCAATATGGTGTGGCTAAATATCAACTTTGATATAAATGACCCTGGGAGTAAGTAAGTAACATTTTCAAAAATATGTCAAAAGCCAATAGATCAAGAAACCCTTATTGCAGTTCTAGGCATTACTGATTTTGAGATTTTGAGCTAAAAACAGTACAGAACAAAATATAGTTCCAGTACAAAATATAGTTCCAGTTGTCAGTCTACTAGCACGAAGGTTAATATTATCAAACTGGAAACAGAAAGCAGCTCCTACATCTAATGAGGGATGTAATGAAACATCTGGCAACCTTTCATAGTTTATTTTAAAGACATAAATTCTACAGGAAATATTTAAATAGAAGAGGATTGGACAAATTTAGGGCGCAGGGTGGCACAGTGGGTAGCGCTATCACCTCACAGCAAGAAGGTCGCTGGTTCAAGCCCCGGCTGGGTCAGTTGGCATTTCTGTGTGGAGTTTGCATGTTCTCCTCGTGTTGACGTGGGTTTCCTCCGGGTGCTCCAGTTTCCAGCACAACTCCAAAGACATGCGCTATAGGTGAATCGGGTAAGCTAAATTGTCTGTAGTGTATGTGTGTGAATGTGAGTGTACGGGTGTTTCCCAATGACGAGTTGCAGCTGGATAACATATTCTGGATAAGTTGGTGGTTCATTCCGCTGTGGTGACCCCTAATTAATAAAGGGACTAAACCAAAAAGAAAATGAATGAATGAATGGACAAATTTAAATTAAAGCTGAAGGTCAGTATTTTTATTTTTTTTTATTTTCATAATTGTATTATTATTATTGTATTATTATTATTATTTATTCTTATTGATTGTATTTATCTATTATTATTTTACCTCTGTGAGTATTGTTTGTATATTGTATCTTGTATTGTCAATTGTTGTGTATATGTTTGTTGTGGACAAACATTTGTAAGTCATTGTGTTTGAATGTTTCAAAAATAATAAAGAAAGTTATAAAAAAAAATAAAGTAACATATTTGTATAATATTTGTTGTCATTACTTTTTGTCATATCATTTTTTTCAGTGTAGAATGTATGGTAACAATTTACACACACACAAAATCTAATTGTCCGTTAACTGGTTTGGGCATGTTTGTTTTTGACTTTACAGTGGTCCCTCTCTATAATGCGTTTTTTTGTGTGCAATTTGACATGTTTTTTTTGTTTTTTTACGGCACATTGTGTTCTGTATCCTGATTGGCTGTAGACCATTGTTAATCAATCTCTTCCGTGTCTCCTGTACAGTACAGAATGCGTTCAGCTTGCCAATAAATCTTCGATAGCTAGCTGTGAGTTCCAACAAGAATGCAAAAAGGGTTGTAACTGTCCACAGCAAGACCATCGTAAAGGGGGTCACACATCGGACGCACCACGCCATGCAGCCCCATGAATTTTAGAATTGCAAACTTAGGTTTATATCAGGGTACGCACACCAGCGCCACAAGACTCAGGACACTGTTCATATTTCACCAGTGCTTCTGGTGTGGGACCCCCTTAAGGACGGAGTCCGCTTTAGCTTTGTGGATCAGGGACTGCAAAAAACAGAAAACATTACGCTGGATGCCAACATTATCTGCAAAAAAGCTAAAAAGCTTTACGAACCTTTTGCTGACAGCGATGAATGTTTGCGCCTGACAACAGGTTTTGATCATTGGTTTCATTCTATATTAATGGACTTATTTTTCTAGTTTGAACTTTGAGAGTGTTTAAACAAGAGAGAAAAGTGTGAAAATGTTAATGCCTGTCTGAGAAAAGTGTATAAAGTGTGTAGTGAGGGGTTTTACAGCCTTAAACATCTATAGTAATTGTAAAAAATAAAGCGGACTAGTTCATGTATTTTGCTTATTGCGGGTTTTTTTAGAATGTACTGTAACTCCCGCGATTTACGAGGAACCACTGTACTTTAAAAAAATCATAATTTTCATGATTATGTTTTTAATTTACTAACAGTAATGTTATCTGTTTTTGTTAGCTCAACCAATAAAATCTGAAACCACAATAAGCCAAGTAGCAGGATCGTTAATTTCCCAAGAGGCTTTGCAATCCAGGTTGTCGATGCAGGCTGAGATCACGCTAAAGCTCTAAATCTTTAGGATGCTCTTAAACACAACTGCTTCCCCCTAATGCACCATCAGTACTCCTGAACCCAGAACAGGATTCATTTATTTAACTGATTTGGCGTTTCGCAGTCCTCATCAACTTTTCATGAGATCTTTTTTTCTCATCTGAGGAAATATACAGAAACCTGTTTTAATCTTGGATAAAGTGTGCTAATTAAAACATAATAAATCATGGCTCAGTGACCATTATAGTGTAAAACTATTTAAAGGCTTCACAGTTTCTTTCATCCACCACTTGTGTCACCAAACAAGTGTGTCTCAGTCAAAAATAGCTTCTTAAAAGGATTGTACAGGGGTGTGTTTGGGGTCACCGGTAGGGAGAAAGGTTAAAGGTGGCCTGTTGTGTGCTCATGTATATCAGGTTTCAAACGGCATATGGCTCTCGGTGCAGGTCACCAAGGAGGTGCTTGAAAAAAGCTGAGTCAGTCCTGAACATTAGCACTGGTAAACCACACACTCCTTTCCGCCTCAGTGCTCTGTGTAATGTATCGTTTCAGCGTCGAAATCGCAATGTGCGAATCTGCAATAGTCACATTGCAGGATCGGCAATGTCAAGTTGGGATTATAATCAACCAGGAACCACAGTTCAGAACATGCACTGTAAAAAATGCAGGGTTCCACACAATTCTTTCATGTTGTCCCAACACAAATCAATTAAGTTAACTCAATCGTTTTTACACATTGAAGTGGATTAAACATAAAATAATTAATTGTCGCCCAAAAAAAACTTGAGAAGTGTGTTGGATCAACTTATATTAAATAAGTAGTTTGAGTTTGTTTAAATTTTTTGAGTGTGTGATTTGTGGAGTATAGATAAACTCTCATCTTTAATCAAGATTTTTATTTGAATGTTTTTATTTGAATGTGTTTTCTTAAGGCCTGTGACTGTAAGATTTCAAGTTCATTTAAATCATTTGGGCAAAAGAAATAATAAAATGTACCTGCTTTAACAAAGCTTATTAGATTTAAATATTATTTAATAAAATAAAGAATAGACAGTGTTATTTTACATTTGATCATTTAATTTCTGTACCTCAATACTGTTAGACTCCACCAAAAACCAGAAAGTATTAATTTTTTTTATCTTTGCTCTGTTATTCTCATCTGTGCTTTAAAATACTTTTTTAATTTTGTACATTTTACGCAGATGTAGTCTTCTACTAATCATTCGAATCAAAATAAAAAATTTTTTTTTAAATAGAGTCATTTTGTGAAATGATATTCATATATACAGTTGAAGTCAGATTTATTATCCCTCCTGAATTATTAGCCCCCCTGTATATTTATATGTTTAAAAGAAAGAAGATTTTTTCAACACATTTGTAAACATAATAGTTTTAATAACTAATTTCTAATAACTGATTTCTTATATGTTTGTCATGATGACAGTAAATAATATTTTACTAGATATTTTCAAGTAACTACTATTCAGCTTAAAGTACAATTTAAAGATTTAACTAGGTTAATTAGGTTAAATAGGCAAGTTAGGGCAATTAGGCAAGTCCTTGTATACTGATGATTTGTTCTGTAAACAATCGAAAAAAAATATTGCTCAAATGGGCTTATAATATTGGCCTTAAAAGGGTTTTTAAACAATTATTTTAGTTTTTATTCTAGCCAAAATAAAACAAATAAGACTTTCTCCAGAATAAAAATATGATCAGACATACTGAGAAAAATTCCTTGCTCTGTTAAACATAACTTGGGAAATATTTGAAAAAGAAAAGAAAAAAAATTACAGGATGGCGAATAATTTTGACTTCAACTGAATATCGCAGAAAAACAAAAGGTCGCAATTAGGCATGGGACAATAACCGGTTTCAAGGTTTACCGTGGTTTGGAAAAGTCAAGGTTTTAAAACCGCAAGCATTTTCTGCTATACCGTTCCTAAGGTATTTGTAAGGGTTTTTTTATGTGTGTTTTTTTAAATGTATTGTAAAGAAATCTGTGTTTTTGAAACTAATGAAGATAGCAAAAGTCAATGATTTATTTTAAATATTTATCCTGACATGTTTACAGTTTATATTATAAATATTATAAACGTTTCCTAAAATAAAATGTATTTTGTTCAATGAGGGGAAAAGTTTTTTTTTTTTTACCCAGACATTTAAAAAGAACTTATTTTAGAGCAGTAAGCACAATAAAATGAAACTGTGATCTTTTTATGCAAAGTTATCATACCGTCAGAAACTTATACCGACCAATGCCTAGTCGCAATGTCAGTTTTATCCAATATGGTGCAGCCCTTGCTCTGTGTATATCAATGTACTATATCTTTATATTCTTTTTGTAGTAGAACAGTAGCAGGGTCATAAATCCATCATGTCGACCACAAGCCGTTTATCTTACCAACAATTAGGCTAGCTTGTTTGAAATAACAATAGGCCCAGTCTCCAGCTGAAATCCCATAACGGATTTTCGATAACATATCCATGCCACATGAAACCAGTCGATATCACTGATACAGTCTCTCTGAGCAAACAAAAAGTCTACAAAAGGAGACCTATACTGTACTCGTCTACACGTTGGATTTCTTTCTTAGCTTGACTAAGCCCAAATACACATACATTCTAAGTCAAACAGGAGCAAATGTGAAAGTGACATGCAGAACAGTGGCTGCAGAATTCTGTTTCTTATCATTAGCAAAACAGGAGCCTCTGACAAAGAGGCCAATCTTGCTTAATCTGCTGTTAAACAGATGCACAATATCACACCCCTGCCACTGCAGCATTAACGCTGAAAGATTTGCTACCTTAAGTGAAATGGTCTAAGTAATGAATGCAAACTAAGAGACACATGCATACAAATATGGTGGGATCTGGCATTTGGGGAGTTTCCTTTCTTTAAACTGAAAATATAACTATACTTCTATCTATCTATGTAGGCTTCTGACTAGGGCTGCACAATTTATCGTTTCAGCATCGATAACGCAATGTGCGCATCCACAATAGTCACATCGAATAAACATGCTATGTTCAGTCTAAATTATAGTTGACCAGAAGCTACAGAATTGTATTTAATTACTGAATTTATACGGAATTTGTATAATTTACGAAAAAAATTATATTTTTCTTATTTAGAATTGTTGTCTTGTTTCTAGTCCAAGTATCTACATTTCAAAGCAAAAACAAGATTATTTTACTTACCCCACTGGCGGATCATTTTGTTTGTTTAAAGAAAAAACTCTTAACTTCCACTTCTTTTTTTCTGACGGTCAAAACTAAACAATATTTTTACTTGCTCTAAGAATGTTTTGATATTTGGACTAGAAACAAGACAAAACAAGGTAATAATTGTTTTTTTTTCCATTGAAATTATTCAATTTCTGTATTCGAATACTGTTGGACCCCTCAGAAAACCGTCAAATAAAACTATGGCAATATTTAATCGCAAAAAAAGAAAATATCACAATATTAGATTTGTCCAATATCGTGCAGCTCTACTTCTGACCGGCCCTGGGGATTTTCATTTGGCAAGATACACCGTAAAAACATTTCGTTGACTTTACTTTAAAAATGTGAGTAAAGCCATTGCTTTTAAAGTGATTAGCTGACTTTACTTAAAAAGTGAATAAACCAGTTGCCTAATTAACTAGGTGTATAATTATAAAAAAAAAAATAAGTTAAGTAAACTTAAGTCAAAGGCAATTTGTTGGTTTTACATTGTAAAAAGTTCCACAGAATTCCTTCATTTTGTCCCAACACAAATTGATTAAGTTAACTTAACATAAAACAATTAAGTTGTCCCAAAAAAATCTCAGGAATTGTGTTGATTCAGCTAATTTTAAATAAGTAGTTAAAAAAAGCACCAAAACTCTTTTTTTATGTAAGGCAACTGGTTTACTCACTTTTAAAATAAACTCCTGATTTTTTACATTTATTATTTATTCTCGTTATTATTCTTACTTTCTTTTCATTGTTGATATTATTATTACCATCACAGATTCTGCTTTCTACTGTTGTTTACATGTTGTACCTGAGCAATTCCATGCAAGTGTCAAGCTTGCCATTAAAAAAATTAAGTTTTGACCAAAATAGCGAAACACTTTCTCTGTTTTTTTGTGTATAGGCTTGTATTTTACAGTACTGCAAAAATGTTTGTCAATGTTTTCATGTTTTAAACAATTATATTTGATTTACCAAAGTCACACAAGTGGCAATTTCACATTGGTCACATCCATAACCAAAACGTGTCACATCCATAACCAAGCTTTTTCTTCAGAAATGCAAAAATGTCAAATAAAATAAAATCAATCATTTTTGTTTTACAGTGAGCAAACTCTTATCCTATTCATTAGCATTATTTAACATTTTGGGTTGTGTTGAATTCACAGAATTTCTACAAAGTATAATAAAGTATAATAAAGACTTTTTTGGTCACATGCATAACACGTTTATTTTCCTCTTTTAAAATATAAAAATGATTACAGATTGATATTTTTTCTGAGCCCATAACTCTGTGGTTAGTTACTTTGGAAAATATAAAGAGATGTTTCAATATTAACATATACTTTTTCTGTGAATTTATGTTTTGAGATTTTACTGCAAATGTCACATCCATAAAGCTGGAATTGCTCACCTTTATATGTATCTTGTTTATATACTTTCACCTGTACACTAAGTTACTATTACACACACAAACATCCAAATATATTTCTTTTATATTTGATTTGTCTCTCGTAATTTGTGTAATTGTATAAAAAAAAGTAACAAGTGTACATACACATAGTGCTATATATCACTATATTTTGGTATTGTTTTAATAATAAATTAATGTCATTTTTTTAATTTTTCCCTGCCTTGTTCTTGTTTACTGTTTTTATAGCAAAATCTGGCCACACAAATGATTCTATAAATAGCAAACTGTACTAATAACTCACAATACTACTGATCTGAAAGAAATGCAGAGCACAAATAACTTTTTTTTTTTTAAATCTTATTAACCTCAAACAGTCCTTTAATAATGGGTTCAAGCCACAAAATATACCAGTAGGCGACAATAAAATCCACACATTTGCTTATAAACCTTGTCTGTATCTTCCAACCCTCTAAAAAATCTTGCTTAGTTTTTTTTTCCAAAACACCACCTGGTTTATTCATCCTCCATCACTCATGTCACATCAATATAGTTCTCCACTGTGTCAAAACACCAGAGCACAGAGAGATCTGAAGATACATCCCACTGTAACACATCATTACATCCTCCAGCTGCTCTGGAGACAAGATCTTTCCTTCCTCTGCTCCTGCAAGAGAACTTAATATATTCAATTTGGGTTAAAAAGAGTACGTTTAAAATGAAAACTCTGGGCCGGCCTGCGAGTCGACAACGGGGATGGACGGATTAATGCAGCTCTCTGTGTTTCTCTCTCAGCTATAATTGAGAGATTCAGACTCCTCGGCGAAAACGGCAGCCTTAAAATTGCATATTTCATAAAAACCCTGCAATAAAACAAAGATCTAACCTCAATTAACCTTTCTCCATCTCTCTTCTTGGCTTTTTACACTCTCTCTCCAACGCAAGTCACACAGTCCTTAAGGGACAGAGCGAAAAATTAAAATTCTGACTCTCATTTAAATCCAAATCTGTAATACTTTAATCTTCACTACTCCTGTTCAGAAAATGTATTGGTGACAAGAGC
The DNA here is from genome assembly GCA_903798195.1 of Danio kyathit. NCBI lineage: Eukaryota > Metazoa > Chordata > Actinopteri > Cypriniformes > Danionidae > Danio > Danio kyathit. Next base: position 24,482,132 of record LR812539.1, on the reverse strand, counting down.
TGTCAAACTTCATAAATAACAAAAAGCACACATAAAAAAACACATTCTGTGTTTAATGGAAGAAAGAATATCATATTGATTTGGAAAGGAAATCTTACTAAAGTGTTTTTTTCTGCTGTATATTTGCTTTAAACATTTGTGTATGTTTGTATGTGTGTTTAAATGAGCAGTCTCTTCCACACCAGAAATAGAAAAGAGTAAAAATCCTTGAAACAGATGCCTTGACGACAGCTCGGAGACGGCCTCCACTGTGAGACTCCAGCAGATCTGAGCCAGACTCTGAAGCATCAGGCTGCAAACATCTAGAGAATTGTCAAGGCGAACACCAGGTTACACTTAAAATAAATTATGAAAGGTTCGAACAATTTCCACTTCATTTGCAATGCTTCCAATTTCCATTGTTAGTCATTTTTCTTATCAATTCTTTTAGTTTTATCTATTATTTTCTGTAAAGCTGCTTCTGATCATGACATTCATTGGATTTACAATTTTCATTTAAGGTAAGTGGTTGCAAACAGTTTATATGGGCTGAATATAAACAAACATTAATTTGAAGATTACTAAATTGAATTTGTTTGTTTAACTTCAGCCTACTAAATTATAAGTTTGCAACCAGTTACCCTAAAAAATGTAGTAAATCCAAATAAGCATTTTTTTCAGTGCATCAGAATCGGTACTCAGTATCAGCCGATCACCACGAAAAGGTACTCGGTATTGGCTGCAAAAATCCTGATCTGAGCATCCCTAAAAATTACAAATTAGTGTACAGAAAAGGCAGGAATTAAATCATAAATAAATCATACTTTCTACAATAAACATACCAAACATTTTCACGAGTATATATTATTATAATATATATATTATAAACAATTCGGAAGGATTAAAGAATGCATTAATTATTATAATTGAAAAAAAAATTTATATGCTGAAAATTTGCCTTTACCAATATTTTTGGCTTTATCATTCATTCATTAATTTTCCTATGGCTTAGTCCCTTTATTTATCAGGGGTCGCCACAGCAGAATGAATCGCCAACTTATCCAGCATACAGTATGTTTTACACAGCGGATCCCCTTTCAGCCGCAACCCAGTACTAGGAAACACCCATTCACTCTCACATTCACACTCATGCACTATGGCCAATTTAGCTTACTTAATTCACCTATAGCGCGTGTCTTTGGACTGTGGGGGAAACAGGAGCACCCGAAGGAAACCCATGCGAACACGGGGAGAACATGCAAACTCCACACAGAAATGCCAAATGACCCAGCTGGGACTTGAAAAAGCGACCTTCTTGCTGTGAGGCGACAGTGCTAACCACTGAGCCACCGTGCCACCTTTGGCTTTATCAATAAAGAAATAAATGACATTTTAAAATATGTTTTAAACTATTATTTTATAGTACAATATTATTTCACAAACTGCATTGTTTTCTGCAATTTAAAGCAATAGTTCACCCTTTAAGAACATGTATTTCTTTTGTTAAACACAAAACAAGAAATTCTGAAAAATGTTGAAAACCTGCAACCATTGACTTCCATAGTATTTGTTTTTTCCTATTATGTAAGTCAATGGTTTTCAGTTTTCTTTTCATATTCATGTGTTGAACAGAAGAAACACAGAAGTGAGTAAATTCATAGTACATTGGCATTTTTGAACTATACCTTTAAATTAAGCAGTGTTAAAAAAAAATCCTAATAACGTCCTTCTTATAAAAATTACATTCTTGCAAAATTAATTTTTGCAACTAAACTACAGACTTTATCTTTTAATCACTAATTAAAAAAATATTTTTTTCTGCCAAACACTGTACATGGCACACGCTTTTCCCTCATCCACCTGCTAGTGAAAGCTTTCTTAGAGATGTAATGTCTTTCCATCAATTCAAGGAGTACGCCTCCGTCAGCAGAGCCAGGCCTCTTTTAAACAAAGGAGATTTCCCTGTGGACCACGTGTCCTAAAACGATGTGGAAAAGACCTCCATGTACATGCAGGGGGCTCTAGGACTGAGATTGGAAAGCATGTTGGGGGGAGGGGCAAAAAAAGAGAAAGGGGTAATGGAGAGGAGGTGCTAGAAAACCTCTGCAGTGCTGCAACACCATCATACTACACCTACCAGATGTGCACATGGCAGCCACACACACAATATGACATATCAAGGGCACTGGAAGTGTGTACCTATGCAACAACATCATAATACACACCAAGGTCAAAGTGATGGATGTCAGAGACGCATGGCTACTAATGGCAGCAAGAGAGATATAATCTAGCCAGACTGATATGTAAATCTAGATCACCAAAAAATAAGAATAAGAATAAGAATAAGAATAAGAATAAGAATAAGAATAAGAATAAGAATAAGAATAAGAATAAGAATAAGTATAAGAATAAGAATAAGAATAAGAATAAGAATAAGAATAAGAAGAGATGTACTAAGAAGAATGGGCAAAATGCAGCATGCGTCATCTTTAAAAAAAGAAAGAACACTGCATTCGGTCATCATTGTGACATGAGACACTGAGAAAAATCAATAGATTTGGGGTGGATTCACAGAAGCTGCCATTCAATAGCACAAATTGAATGTGGTCGAATCCCACGAGGCTTCAAAACAACCCTCAGGCCACGACTGGCTCTTGCACACACAAACATTTGAGCTAGACCACAATCAAAACCCAACCACGTTTAGATATATATCAGAGATGACTGAAATACTACAAAAAAATCTCAAAAATTATCCTTAAAATTGCACAAAGATTCCATTTTGACAGTAGAACAACCCAAGGGGGCAGGACAAGCTAGCACACAATGGTATCTACAATAGTAAAACCACCGTAAAAAACTCATTCATGATGTTGCCACAGACAGATGGTTTTCAAGCAGTCATTGAGGACGGATGTGTCACTAGAACGGCTATCATGCTGTCAATACCTCACACAGCCAATAATATCATTCCAAACAGGCATGCAGTTTTCTTTCTCATGATAGGTCTATAGAAGGGATTGATGCATCGAATTGTTCTGTATCTGTCTATATCTATAAACAGTAAAAGACTGGAGCAGTGGATTAGACTGGTCTAGGAAGACTTGAGCTAAATCTGTCCAGTCATCCAGGAATCCAGTCACAAAGATGGAATTTACTGTATAATGTAATTGGGCAAATATCGGCTGAATAAATCAAAAGCATGACAGTTCCCCTAATCAAATCAAATAAACATGCGAATGTTATTTCCAAAGCTGAGCCACTTCACAAGCGTTTTTAAACTGTATTTGAGAAACAAATACTGTTATGGCATGTACAAAACTCAAGTGTCTGCATGAAAACATGTTTAAATACCAAAAAAATACAAATGTAAAGCGAAATTCTCAATGTAAGCAAATAAATAAATCTTTTAAATCACTTTTTGTTCTGTCTTAATTTTTACAGGAATAAAACTGCATAAATGATTCCTCAAAATGTAATTGACTGTAAAAACACCCATGATTTCAATGTAAAAAACTAAAAAAATGCTGCTGTAAAAATCAGTTACCTGGTAAACAGTGTTTCCTTAATATATACAGTACTGTATGGTGAATAACTGAAAATTGACTTTGCCAGAATTTCCTGCATGACACCTCGTTTTCTGTTTATTTTTTGTTGAATTGTATATGTAAAGCACTATGCCATACATTAGAGTTTCATGTTACATCGAATGTTCATTGTATTACTTTAGAGTCATGATGGTGTTTATGGTTGGTTTATGGTTTATGATTGTGTGAATAACACAGAGCGCCTTCTCTATATTATTATGTTTCTCAGCTTGTAAAAAAGCTGTTTGTGATGAGCATCATATGATTGTCTCATCATCCTCACCTGCTTCTGGTTGTGTTTTTGTCTGTATAACAAAGGTACAATGTTTAGATATTAGCAGATCAAAACACTGGTGTATTACCACTGTATAAATCAGAGATGCCCAAACTAGGGCCCGCAGGCCAAAGTTGGCCCATGGTAACCTTTGATTTGGCCCACCAACCCATCTGAGAGAAGAGGGAGAATGATGGGGAATGTTTGTTTAATTGTTGAGCTACAAAAAAAAAGCAAACTGAAATGAAATGTTTCAATCAAATGTCATGGATGGATTACAGTTGAAGTCAGAATTATTAGCCCCCCTTTGAATTTTTTCTTCTTTTTTAAATATTTCCCAAATGATGTTTAACAGAGCAAGGATATTTTCACAGTATGTCTGATAATTTTTTGTCTTCTGGAAAAAGACTTATTTGTTTTATTTTGGCTAGAATAAAAACAGTTTTAATTTTTTTCAAAACAATTTTAAGGTCAAAATTATTACCCCCTTTAGCCTATATTTTTTTTAGATAGTCTACAGAACAAACCATCGTTATACAATAACTTGCCTAATTACCCTAACCTGCATAGTTATTAACTATTATGTTTAGAAATGTGTTGAAAAAATCTTTTCTCCGGTAAAAACTGGGGAAAAAAATAAACAGGGGGGCTAATAATTCTGACTTCAACTGTACATCGTGCAGCTTTTATGTGTATTCGACATTGAACTCCATTTTGTTATAAATCGGATTGTTCATGTTTTTTATTAAGAAGTTAATTATAAAATGTACACAAATGTATAATTATTAATATAATTTAAGTATTTTTTTTCTATAAAGTTTTTGTTCAATATTAATAAATTTGGAAATTTTAATGTAATACAGTTTGGTATATTTACTTCCAGTCCACCACCCTCAATCAATTTGGTTTTTAGTCCTTCATAGGGAAAAGTTTGGGCATCCCTGGTATAAATTAATGAAATACGGTACTTTACTGTAAATAAAAAACTGTTTCTTCAGCAATTCTGGCAACCACAGCTGCAGTTTTTTTTAACTGCAAATGTTCCTGATTCTTTGTTTATAGTGTATAAATGTAAAAATATTAAACTGTATAAGTTTTGCCATTTTAATAATTAGATTAATCACTTCATATTACTAAAATTAATACCCACAGAACAGATTTTTCAAATGAAATAAACACATTTGTCCTTGTGTCCTACACAATATGGAAAGCCAACCCCACTGTGAACAGTACTATCTGGCCAAGAGGAAGCAGCATAGGTCAGTTGCCCACGCAGCAAACCTCTAAACAGGAGCTGCCAGAGTTGTAATTCAGCACACAAGCATATAATACAAGGAGACGCCAAAGATATTTCACTAATGTCACTTAATTCATATGTTTCCCATACCTAATAATATGCAGTAATAACAGTAAAATATGACCTACATTTTTAGAGGAATATTATCTAGAATCATGAGTGTTTTTGTTAGGTGTGTTGACAAGAGAAAAAAACTGTTATAGTCTAGGTTGAGCAGCTTCTCAATCAATGTCAAAAGAAAAAATGAGCATTATAAAAGAAAACGTTCTCAATGGTAAAATTGTATTGTGAAAATAAGCACAATTTACAAATATACTATTCTGGTCACACCACAGGTGACCTAGAACACCTGTTCAATTACTCCTCAATTACTCAACATATTGCTAAAGTGTGTTTAATAATCAGTGGTTGCATGCTATGTCTCAGAATACCAGCACATATCTCCTTTAAACAACAAAAGAACAACACAACAATGAAAACAGGACTAGAGAGAGCATCCAGGCGCTTAACCAACCAATCAGATGACAAGGTCGGTGTGGTGTCATGGCAACACTATGTCGGCTCCTTCCATGCAGTAAATGATGTAATGGGTTCACCTTTAGTGGATGCAGTTCACCAGCATCAACATGTGACCCTCTAAGATCCTCTATTTTGATATGTAGAGAGGTATTAAAAATCTGACCACAAACATTACATTGAGAACCCAGGTGTAATGAGATTTTTGTATGGGTAACTGGGCCTTTTGTGGAGGATAATGTGTGGAGAAGCGAATCCTGATGTGTGTTAGTGAAGCTGTGATTTCATCAAGGGCTCCCAGAACAACCTCAGGGCAGAGGCGGCAAACTGTCACAGATCAGTGGGTGGTGATGTAATGCCAAGATGTTTTTCATGTTAGATGTGTGGGACTGAATTGATCGGTAAAGTACATTTACTCAAGAAGAGTCATTCTATGCACTGTATATAGCCATAATTCAATGTAATCCGCCAGTTTCTTGAATAAAATGAGCAAAATACAATTATTTTTTAAGTAGTAAATGATTTACATTCACAACATTAAATTGAAGATGTTTGTACAGTGTAAATGTTTAAGCTGAAATTTAAGATTTTTGTTTTCGAATAGCACATCAAATGTTTAATTCAATTCAAGTTTATTTGTATAGCGCTTTTCACAATAATTATTGTTTTAAAGCAGCTTTACAAAAGGTCCACATAATTGCATTGCAATCAAAATAAGAAAACTCAAAGTTATTAGTCACCATAAGTTTATTAGTTACTAATAACTTTAATTAACTAGTAACTAATTACTAACAGCTTTTAACAGTTAAAGTTATTATATAGGTGACGTGGTTGTGCAGTGGGTAGCACGATCGCCTCACAGCAAGAAGATTGCTGGTTCAAGCCTCGGCTGGGTCAGTTGGCATTTCTATGTGGAGTTTGCATGTTCTCCCCGTGTTTGAGTGGGTTTCCTCCAGGTGCTCCGGTTTTCCCCACAAATCCAAAGACATGCGGTACAGGTGAATTGGGTAAGCTAAATTGTCTGTAGTGTATGTGTGTGAATGAGTGTGTATGGGGGTTTCCCGGTGATGGGTTGCAGCTGGAAGGGCATCCGCTGCGTAAAACAAATGCTGGATAAGTTGGTGGTATTCAGGTGTTCTACACTGATACAAAATAACACCTGATTGAAAATATATTTCTGCTAAAAACATTATCTTATGAGTTTTTTATGAAAAATGTTACTTTCGCCCTTGCTCTCCCCTACTTAATTATGTGTAACGCACCTTAATAAATAACTATATCCAACAAAATAATAATATCAATAATGAATGGTATATACTAAAATAATAATACATATATTGCTTCTATGGCGTTTCTGTGTGGAGTTTGCATGTTCTCCCTGCGTTCGCGTGGGTTTCCTCCGGGTGCTCCAGTTTCCCCCACAGTCCAAAGACATGCAGTACAGGTGAATTGGGTAAGCTAAATTGTCCATAGTGTATGAGTGTGAATGTGTGTGTGGAAGTTCCCAGAGATGGGTTGCGGCTGGAAGGGCATCCGCTGCGTAAAATCGTGCTGGATAAGTTGGCGGTTCTTTCCGCTGTGGCGACCCCGCAAGGGACAAAGCCGACAAGAAAATGAATGAATGAATATTGCTTCTATGGTAAGATTCATGGTGATAGCGAGGTTTAGTTACTAAACAAACATTTATCATCAAGAAAAAACTTGAAACTATATTGCTGTGCTGCCTAAATTCTGTAGTATTTAAACAATCAATAGAAATCCAAACTGAATGTGAGCAATTCCATGCAAATGTCAAGCTTGCCATGAAAAAAAAAAAAGTTTTCAACAAAGTAGCAAAACCCTTTGTAGGTTTTTTGTGTAGGCTTTTATTTTACAGTACTACAAAAACACTCAAAAATGTCTCTGTCAATGTTTTTAAACAATTATATTTGATTTACCAAAGACACACAAGTGAAAATTTCACATCTGTCACATCCATAATCAAGCTTTTTCCTCATAAATGCAAAAATATAAAATAAAATAAAATCAATAATGTTTGTTCTATGGAGAGCCAACTCTTATCCTTTTGATGATCATTGTTTCTTTTGGGTTGTGCAGTTAAATTCACAGAATTTCTACAAAGTATGTTGTGTACTATGTAAACTCGCAGACCTTTTTGGTCACATCAGTACAGCATGTTTGTTCTGCTCATTTATAATATAAAAAATGTTTACAGATTTATATTTTTCTGACATTATAACTCAGTGGTTAGTAGTTTTGAAAAATATAAACAGATGTTTCAATATAATCTTAATCTGTCTATGTGAATTTATTTTTTAAGATTTGACTGCAAATGTCACATCTATAACGCTGAAATTGCTCATGCACAATTTAAAAATGTATATCACAAAACAATAGGGTAAAAGTTTGTCTGAAATAGGTGGCCCTTGAGCGGTGGCCGTTTGCTTATGTGCAATTTGCGAGCTCATGTGTGTGTGTGTGTGTCTGTGTGTAAGAAGGACAGACAACCCTAACCTGCACCCATCAATGATTAATGAACAGCCTCTCCATCAGACACCAAAAACCCACCCTGATACATGAGCCAAAGCCATACCGTATGCATTCATCTATTTAAGACACAACAGAGACGACTAATGGGCCGCTCAGCAGACCCTAATGAGACAGCAGAGCCTGAGCTCACGCTACTGCATTATCAATCAGCATCGTAATACTCCAAAACAAATCGATACACCTTTAGTGCTGCTTTCACCAAGTGTCTTTTGAAAAATGCATCTGATTGAAATTTACAGTGCTTTCAATGACGGTTTTGTGCACCACTGTACATGTCAACACTACGCACACAGTAGCTTTGGACCAATTAGATGGGGCATTACTATCTTTATACCCACCTCCCCAGTAGGTGCTATTATGCTATTTGCTAGACCGGGCCTAAAGGTAAACCAAGTGTCACAGAAGAGAAAGTTAAATGGCAAGAAAAATGACAACAGCTAACTAGAATAAGAATAGATGCTGAAGTCTAAATGCTTGCACCTTGACATTACTATGCTGAATTAAATATAATTATTAGGTAAACACTGAATTATCTGCCAAAAATTACATTTTCAGTTTGCAGCCAAAAGAAAAAAATACGAGCCAAAAAAAAGCTATGCTGTGCGCACTACCTAGTGTTCAAAGCGCTGATTTCACTCTCCCTACAGCTGTAGTCACTGTGCAATGTGAAGCGGCTTAAGAAACCCATTAAGACATTAAGAAACCCATACATTTTAATGGCTATTTTGTTGCTGTGTCGGCCAAAGCACAAAAGCAGCAAAGCGCAGCATTAACTAGTTTAGCATGCCATTGTCAAAGTTCAAAATAGCTCGATATTCCAATCTGTGAATATTCTGCTCATGTACACATATACTTACCTATGCACAAACTGTATATGCTCACCAGAAAAGCAATTTGCTGGGACAATCGTTAATTGGCACCAATAAGTACAGTAGAACCCAGGTCCCCAACCCAGGTTCATTCTGAAAACGAACCTCTATATACATTTCTGGAGAGCATCAAACACATCCCAGGAGCTAGGTTTTTTTGCAGTTTTTGCTTTTGCGAATCCACTAGAGTCCGCTGTGTACACTTTTTGAGATCTTAAATTTCTCTCCAGTGTCATTCATGCCTGCTCGTAAATCCGCTGTCAACTGACTGACTGAATGACTGACTGACTGACCTACCCTCCCCCTTCCCTAAACCTAACCAATAGTATTTTAAAAAACACCAATTGACCCACCCATTCACTTCCCTAAACCCAACCGACAATTTTAAAAAACAATTCAGAAAAAGAAAAGCACTTGTCCCAAGTTTTACCACATTCTCACCCTGTTATTTATTTGTTTATTTATTTTTTTGGCTTTTGTTTTTGTCTAACCCACTGTTCTTCATCGAACTCAAACCCCGTCGTTGTAGTCATCTCCTTTCTCCATCTCAAGTCCACCGACGTACATGGTGAGCTAACTTGACAAACTGATAACAGCTAGAAAGTCTTCTATACAGAAGTAATCGATCAACTGTTAAGCGCGAAAAGGGCATTCCGCCTCGTAGCGTTCATTTTAAAAATGAAATGCAGTGATTTGTACTTCTAGCTACATAATTCACGATCTCCAGAAATTTATATAGGGCTATGTCTTTACAATGAAGCTATATTGCAACATCCCCTATGTGACTGCTAAGGGCACACTGTAAAAAACATATTTCCCACTCACTGAGCAGCAGAACACAATGCTGAGTCCTTTTCGCTAATTTGATGTTTGATTGATTTAAAAAAAAAAACGTGTTTTCTTTGAGTAGGTAAAAATTCAGTTCATATAACTGACTGCTTTTATTTAATGACAAAATTGTATACATGTAAAATAAAATTGAAAGTTGAGGATGCAGTGCATCATGATAATGAATTGAATCGATGACGTGATAATGGTAATCAAACCAAACCATAAGACCAATGTAGGTCCACACCTCTAATGATCACTACATAAAAATAGCTAATTAAAAAAAAAAACATTAATCTAGGTAAATTGTATATAATTGTATATAAGAAATTTAATTATCACAATACTCAACAATATTGCATATTTTCCCAATATCCATCAAGCAGCCCTAGTCAAGACCTGTGTCATTAAAAAACGACCTACTGTATGCAAAAAGAGTTTAACAACAATCTGTGCATTCACAAGGAGAACTGAAATGACAGCTAACACTCTGCTGAAAGGAGACTCATTTCTGATGCCTATTTCAAACATAGCTCCTTCTCCATGATGACAAAAACAGGTATGCATAAGCACTTAAGCTTGTCTTTGGTCAGTTTTGTGTTCATTTTTTAGTCAGAATTTGTCTGGAACCAGTTCCCTTTTCTTAGTGTGCAAACAAGTTATTACACTATAACAGAGCAATCACAACAGCATTTGTTTAAATCATGCCAAACCTTCCAAGTGTGAACACACAGTTTTGCAACTGCTTAATGCATTTGCTCCTGAGAGTTTAGTGTATCTGAATTATTCACTGCATAGCTGCATCCAACCCTTTCACTGTCTTTGTTTCTTGCCCTAGTATATTACAGACAAACACTGGATACACAGAACTTGCGAATATAAAAATGTCTCCCAGAGAGGCTTTTCTAAATATCCGCTGCCAAATACTTGACAAAACAAATAAAAGTCAGAGCAGGAACTCATTAAAAAGCACTGAGGAAGTCACACTCTACTGTAGCTGAACAAAAGCTCCAGAGGGATTCAAGCAGTCCATGTGACCGCATGCTCTGTTTGCTTGACCAATCAGATGTGAGAGATTGGTGTGGCCGTGGTGCATTTTCCGAAGCACAGGGTACCCAGCCATGCCAGAATTCATTGTATTGCTTGTGTGTGTGTGGAGGGAATGTCACAATCCTTAAATCGCTGACCCCAAGAAAAATGAGCATTAAAAAAAGAGTAGTGTGGAAACCAAGCATGCGTGTTCACACTCCCATTTCCCTTATTCTCCTAAAACAAATTCAATCTTCCATGTATACTTCTTTACATTTGCCTCCCATCATCATCAACCCCCTGGGCTCCGGTTGTCTGTGGGGGCGTTCAGACTCCAGACACAAGGATGGCTATTAAAAACACGATAACCCATGACCTATCACTTAACTGCAAGCCACGAAGGGGACGGTGAGCTCAGTGTCAGGGATCACGGGGTTTATCTAAACAAACCGTTTTGGACAGCAAGTCTCCATCTGTTTTATTGATTCAAATGACAGCGACTTTTAGTTCAAGCCTCAAGATCTCATTGCTGACCTATTTTCTTTCTCTCTCTTCCATTCGCTCCGCCCAGTTCACGAGCTCTTTCACGCCTCTTGAAACAACACGATCTATCAACATGTTCCAAGCTAAACCTGCTCTCCTCATCAGCGTCTCCTCCTCTGTCTCAACACCTTCTAATGAGAGTGTGTCAGCTGACCTGGAGACAACAGGACAAGGGTAAACGTGGAGGGCTGTTTTAAGGGCTGAACAGTGTGCTTTTTCTCAGCTTTCTATGTAGAGAATACAGTAAGTAGATTAGTAGGCTGATTTGCACTGAATAATAGAAATGTGTAGATGAAATGGTGATCATTTTTGTTCTATTGAATAAATAAATTAAAACCCAATTGTAATGTATACAACGATTTAAATATATTTCTTCTATGATGAGCTTGTTTTAAATATTTTAATAGATATAAAGTCCAAACAATTCCACACAATTATCCTGATATTAGGGCTGTGCGATATGATAAACATCTCATATCACAATATAAGTTAACCCATGTCCCAATAACGATATAAATATCACCATATAGTACAATTTCAGTAAATTCAATTTTTGAATAGTTTATATAGAATATATATTGACCACATGTAAATGACAGGTGAAGTTGATTTATAAACTAATTTCGAGAGGATCACGTGCTTATGATTGAACACAGCTGGTCATGCATTAGCCAATTCATGATTCACTAATCAGATGATTCCTAAGTCACAATAAATACGCTAAGTTCCATATCACAGCCATCTTCGTTTTGAAGCCCTACTCCCCCTACTCCTCCTTTCCTAGATGGGTGGCATGGTGGCCCAGCAAGAACGTCACTGGTTCTAGTCCTTACCAAGCCAGTCGATGTTTCTGTGTGTAGTTTACACGTTCTCCCCGTGCTCACGTGGGTTTCCCCCGGTTTCCTCCCACCGTCCAAAAACATGCAACTTAATTGACTAAATTCAAATCAGCACCATAGACGTGCTCCTAGTAAGAAGTTATCTCTTAAGAGCAATCACTATCCGTTCATTAGCTACTACAGCAGGGGAGTTACCTGAGCTCAAACTCCCCTCTCGCCCTGCAAAAGGAGGGAGCCCTAGGCTCAAGGATCTTATGAGCTCAAGGCTCTCTCCCGGGACAGCATGCCAAACACGCTTTATAATCTATCATCAGCTAAGTGTGAAGTCTTGAATTTTTTTTTTACTTTATTTAGAACTTTAGGGCAAATGTTTGATTAAAATATAAATATAAAAAAAATATTAATAAATTCTAAAACTTTAACTAAAAAATAAAATAAAAATAATAAAATAAAATAATAAATAAAAAATGTCATCAAATAAAATGCTACATGTACTGTAAACATTGTACTTTAAGGAATGTTGTTATTCATGCTTCTGTCTGCATCCTTGTAATGCCATATAATACTGTGCTCATATGAATTATGAAAAAGTATTACAGTAAACAGTGCATTTTGTGAAACCACGAAAAAAATCGATTTTTAATATAGGAGCATAATATGAAACAATAGACTTTTTATTTTGTCTATACAATATATAGTCATATTACACAGCCCTACCTGATATGATAATAAAAAAAATGTCATCATACAACATTTTTCAGAAGAATAAAATAAACATATATATGTATATGTACATATATATATATATATATATATATATATATATATATATCTGTACATAACAGACACAAAATTGAAAGGTCCCTTTCTGGTGTCCACATTTAATAAAATTTGCAAACATGATATATTCCCAGTGACAGGTTGCAGCTGGAAGGGCATCCACTGCATAAAACATATGCTGGATAAGTTGGCGGTTCATTATGCTGTGGTGACCCCTGATTACTAAAGGGACCAAGCCGAAAAGAAAATGAATGAATGAATGATATTATCTACTCACAAAACATTAAATTCAAGTATCTGATTAAATATTGGGGTGGCACGGTGGCTCAGTGGTTAACACTGTTGCCTCACAGTAAGAAGGTCACTGGTTCGAGTCCCGGCTGGGCCAGTTCGCATTTCTGTATGGAGTTTGCATGTTCTCTCCGTGTTGACGTGGGTTTCCTCTGGGTGCTCCGGTTTCCCCCACAGTCCAAAGAGATGCGCTATAGGTGAATTAAATAAGCTAAATTGGCCATAGTGTATGAGTGTGTGTGAATGAGTGTGTATAGGTGATTCCCAATACTGGGTTGTGGCTGGAAGGGCATCCGCTGCATAAAACATATGCTAGAATAGTTGGCGGTTTATTCCGCTGTGGCGACCTCTAAAATAGAGCCGAAGAAAAATGAATGCATGATTAAAAATTTTAAATAACTGTGAAAATGTGTGAGATAGTTATTCAATAAATATTCAAATATATATGTAACTAAACCACATAATTATTCTGACAAGAAAATCTGTACAAAAAAAGTGATCATACTATATATATGATATTTAAAATTATTCATTCATTCATTCATTCATTTTCTTGTCGGCTTTGTCCCTTGCGGGATCGCCACAGCGGAATGAACCGCCAACTTATCCAGCACGATTTTACGCAGCGGATGCCCTTCCAGCCGCAACCCATCTCTGGGAACTTCCACACACACATTCACACTCATACACTATGGACAATTTAGCTGTACTGCATGTCTTTGGACTGTGGGGGAAACCGGAGCACTTGGAGGAAACCCACGCGAACCCAGGGAGAACATGCAAACTCCACACAGAAACGCCAACTGACCCAGCCCAGCCGAGGTTCGAACCTGCGACCCAGCGACGTTCTTGCTGTGAGGCAACAGCACTACCTACTGCGCCACTGGGTTGCCCATATTTAAAATTATATACAGTATAAACAACTCTATTCATAAATGGTAAACTCTAATGATTTGAAGGATAGTGGTAAATAGTCAAAATACAAGATCTTGATGTTTCTCCTACAAGACTTTTTAGTATTTAACTTTCATTACACTGACATACATGTGTAGTGTAATCGCAGAGAGGCTATAATAAGTCACTTTCCAAAACCTTTTCATTCAATGTTCCTCGCTGGTGGAATGATCTTCACAGTCCCACTAGGACTGCGGATACACTCCTATCCTTCAAGTGACAACTACAAATCCATCTCTTCAGAGAAGAGCACACCTGAACCCTGGTGAATAATACCAAAACCACTTATAGAAGCACTTTCTCTCTCTCTCCTTGTCTCTCTCTCTCTCTCTCTCTCCTAGCACTAAATTCTATGTGCACAAACAAGTTACTTTGAATAACTAGCACTTCTTGTATGTATTGCCTCTTCTTGTTGAATCGCTGAATACCTCCTCAATTGTAAGTCGCTTTGGACAAAAGCGTCTGCTAAATGACTAAATGTAAATGTAAATGCAGTGTGTATTCTGTAAATCATGGTAAAAATGCATAATCATCATGATTATTTGCTCAGAAATAAATACATTAACAAGACCCACTCCTATGTACAAAGTCATAAAACCAACCTGACACAATTTGTTACAAAACGTCTCAGGGCTATCCGACTTTCTGAAAAAATGTGAAATGTGAAGAATGCTGTAAATCAATTCATATCTTTGAAATCTCCCTTAATGACAATTTGGGGCAGAATGGAGTCCTGAGAGGACCGTGTGACATGCAATATAAGTTGTTCGGCTACTGTGATTGGTCACCTCTTATAGGACGGTATATCAAGGTGAGTAGAGAACTGTCATGTGCCATCAACAAACACAAACTATCCTTTACTACACACTGCAATAAAGCACACCTACTAACACACACACACACAGCATAAACACTCACACCACCAATAGGTTTATAATTGAATTCTTTAATAACCATCATAAATCCTGAGTGTTCTGACAGGATGCATGTAGCTCCTGCATTCCTAAGGGCACCGTGCCATTCCTGAAGCTTATTACTTTCCCTGTCCCCGGGAGAGAGACAGAGAGAGAGAGAGAGAGAGACAGAGAGAGAGAGAGAGGGAGGAAAGGCTCCAGCAGTCTGACCCCTGCAGAGAGAGTGTCTCCCCGTCATCTCTGTCTACATCTTTGTCGTTCCCTCTTTATAGCTCATAGCAATGACGTTTTAGACATTTTTTGACCCCTGCACACACACACACACACACACACATAAAAACAAAAGTGTGCAGTCATTAATATTTTTAAAAATATTTTAAAGTCCCTTAGCTCAGCACTGTATTAATGTAATCACACAAAAATATATTGTGAAATATTATAACAATTTAAAATACGTGTTAATGTTTTAATTAGTGCTGAGCAAAAATTAATCGCAAATAATCACATCCAAAACAAAGGTTTGTTTTGACATAATTTATTTGTGTGTGTAATATATATTTATTATGTTTATTATACACTCACTGGCCACTTTATTAGGTACACCTTACTAGTACAGGGTTGAACTGCCTTAATCCTCCGTGGCATAGATTCAACAAGGTACTGGAAATATTCCTCAGAGACTTTGGTCCACATTGACCAATTGGGGCAATTTGGTTAACATCAATAGCTGACACAGATCAACAAACAGATGAACAAACATAGAAATAACAGTAAACAATAAAATTAATCATATGAATTAATCTGACCCTACCATCTGAATGTCGCAGCAGAAATCGAGGCTCATCAGACCAGGCAATGTTTTTTCAATTTTTTATTGTCCAATTTTGATTAGTCTGTGCGAATTGTAGCCTCAGTTTCCTGTTAGCTGACAGGAGTGTCACCCGGTGTGGTCTTCTGCTGCTGTAGCCCATCCGCCTCAAGGTTCAATGTGTTGTGCTCTTTTGCATAGTTACTGTTGCCTTTCTATCAGCTCGAACCAGTCTGGCCATTCTCCTCTGACTTCTGGAATCAACAAGGCATTTGTGTCCACAGAACTGCCGCTCACTGGATATTTTCTCATTTTCAGACCATTCTCTGTAAACCCTAGAGATGGTTGTGCATGAAAATCTCAGTAGATCAGCAGTTTCTGAAATACTCAGACCAGCACATCTGACACCAACAACTATGCCACGTTCAAAGTCACTTAAATCACCTTTCTTTCCCATTCTGATACTTGGTTTGAACTGCAGCAGATCGTCTTGACCATGTCTACATGCCTAAATGCATTGAGTTGCTGCCATGTAATTGGCTGATTAGAAATTTGGCTTAACGAGCAGTTGGATAGGTGTTCCTAATAAAGTGACCGGTGAGTGTATAAAACATACACTTATAGATTATGCCAAAACAAGCATCGATGTGCGTATTCACAATAGTCACATCACAGGATCTGAGGATTATATAGTTTAGGATTACATATATTATATTGGGTTTACATAGCCATAGTTCAAAATACATAAAAAGTTATTGCAGAGTTTAAGTATAATGGAGAATAAGTTTATCCTTTGCATGTTTTTAAGCCCTAAGAGAGTATAAAGAATTCAGGCACAAGAAATTTGACCTTTTGTAACTTTAACAAAAAATTATTTTATCACTATTACTAATATTATTTTATTAAATTTAATTGTATTACTATTTAAACAGTAAAGTAAAATTTTCGGTTTCTGTACCTGAATATAATTGGACTATACCCTGAAAACCTCAAAGCACTTACTTCACTTTTCTGTTTGCTCTATTGCATTTATATATGCTTGTAATTTGTTTATTTCATTTCATGCATGATTCACTCCCAAATGAAATCATCCCAATCAATCTAAAATTAATAAATTATTTGCAAATAAAGCTATTCAAGTCATTTGGTGAAATTGTATATATATATATATTGCAATATATATGGCAGAAATACAAAATATCACAATGTCAGATTTTTCCAATATTGTGCAGCCCTAATATACATATATATATATTTTAGATCTAAATATAAATTAGCATTTCTCAAATATATGCATGCCTCTGTGTATTTATATATACATAATAAATACACACAGACAGTACATACACATACTGTATGTTTGATTTTGGATGCGGTTAATCATGATTAATTTTTTCCCAGGACTAATTTCTTAATAATTCATTCTATTGTAACATATCTGTTGGACTCTGCAAGCATTTTTTTTATCAATTTCTTAAACATTCTTACCAATGTTAAAATCAGTTGTGCTGCTTACATTTTTTTTGGAATGCTTTTTTTATTAGGACGCTGAAAAGGGCGGCATTTATTTAAGATAAAAAACTTTTGTGACATAATAATCTTTACTTATCTCCAATATTACCTTTATTCAGTTTAATGCATTTTTGCTTTTAAGCATATTTTTTTCTTTTGAAAAAAAACAACAACACTTTTTCATAAACATATACACTAAATGGCCATATGATTCATAACTTAATAGTTTAAAATCAATAACTCCTATTTACTATCAACAAAGTATGGTCTTAAAATGACCTAAATGTAACTGATGTCTGGAGGAAAAGTGCAATTGTCTCACTTATCATTTTTATTTTCATCTTCTTATTTTTACATTCCTTGTAAGTACAAAATAGAGTAATTTGTAGCTCATTTCCTCCAACCAAAGATGTGAATGTAAGTCTGTACGCATCAAAAATACAGTTAATGGGCTATCGACAGCTCATGTGTCTGGATATGGATACAAAAACCTCAATGTCAATATCAATTCAGTGAGCTACACAAAAAGCTATGACTGTGTTTCCATGACCATTAACTCAATAATCCAACGTTTAAATCCAATCATGAAAATAAAAATAATACCTGCAATGATAATGGTGGAATGTTTGAGCAGAAATGACAGTACTGGGACATCTGAGATGATAATAAAATTGCAGCACTAAGTACAAAAAGAAGTGCATAAGCCGTGACTTCAAATATCTTGTAAAGTTCCTCCAGAGTTATTTTCATAAGCCCTTAAATATCTTATCCTTTTGAAAAGACTGGTAGAGCTATTTAAAACTCACTGAGTGCACGGAAAGTGTCTTGATGTATCCAGACCCAAGTGAGAAGGATGTTTCTTTTTTGTAATTTTAATTGAGCGTTTGATTGAAGTTACATCTGTCCCTAGCTGTTACATTTCCTTACTGAATTGCAATGGAGACTCATTTATAAAGTGGCTTTTGGGAAAATGGGCCAGTCAGGAGCACACAAATCCAGTATAGGGCTCCAGCTAATCAATATCTACAAATGTACAACTATGTGACCAGCATGGTAATCTATCATAAACACTATTATTTGTTTAGTCATTTATGTCCATTAAAGTCCTGGTTGAGTGAAACACATTGTTTGACAGTGATGTAATGACTCGTGGTGGAGCAATGGAAAATTCAACATGACCTTAACGCGACCTGTTCGAAAATGTATTCCAAAAAGGCTAAACTAATATAAAAACAACTACAAACAAATAAACTAAAACAGTCTAGGAATCTGGTAATATATATTTTCTTCAAAATTGTTTTATTCTGATTAGTTATAAAAAGTAAACCAGCTATAGAAGTTGCTATAGAATACAAATACAAACAAGCAGTAAGCAGCATTTTAGGATGTGTTTTTGTAGTTCAGTTCCTTGGTTTGGATTAAAAAAAAGAAAATGACACGTTTGGTCTTGATTTGCAATGGAACTGAACATCCAAATACAATGCTAAGTTTTGGACTGAACATGTATAATGGTCGCTGTTTCTGTGGAAGTAAATGTATAATTAAAATCTAAGAACTCCTGAAGAACATAAAATGTGTAAAGGAGCCCAAAAGGTGCTAAGAATTCTTCAACCAGAGACATACTGTAGATGACCTATATGACCTGTAGCTGTGGGGAACATTGTGACTATGATGATACTTCTGTCCTTTTATGTCCTAATCTTGTGACTTTATCCTAATTTTGCTTCATTTGGTGTGTTTGAACTGTGCTGCATAAAAGTCCCTTTAAGGCAAGTCATTTCCAACCCAGGCTCAATGCGGATATGTACCCAGGTCTACATTTTCTGGGAACAGTGAAACACGTAACTGGAGGTACGTCTGCTCGCAGTTTTAGTTTTTGCAAATCCACCAGAGGCCGATGTTTACGCTTTTTGATGATCTCAAATTTCTGTCGTGCGTCCTCTTCTCACATAAATCCACCAGACGGTGCAATATACACTTCAGCCAACCTGGTCAGCTTGCTGTTGACTGACTTAAGCCTGGTTTATACTTATGCGTCAAGTGATCGGCGTGACCCATGGCGCAAGCCTCGCGCGTAGCCGTGCATTTATACTTCTGCGTGCTGTTTTTGTTTCTCTGCAATACACTTCCGAAACGCTAGCTGGCAGTAGGTGTTTATGTTTCTCTGTGTCCAGTTTCTTCGCTGGTGTTTTGTTTTTTTCTGAACACTTCCTTAATGTCAAAAGTGGCTCAAATTCGCTCATTTTGAGGCGGGAACCGGTGAACGTGCAACAACTTTAATCATAAGGTAAACACAAAACAACAGTCTCCATCCGGAGCTCCTTCACGGGACTCCACACTTGTAAAACACTCGCTGCATCGGGCGCGCGGTTCTCACCTCCGCCCACACTCATCAGCGCTACCAAGCCGACCAATCACAGAGCTTGCGATACGCGTACGCGTTACATTTTTTGAGAGGTGTGCATCAACATCGCCAATGGCCACGGCGAGGGGCTATGCGTCCACGCATAGGCTGCGCCATAGCATACGCGTGTGCTTGACGCAGAAGTATAAATCAGCCTTTACACTACTTTCCCTAAAACCAACCAATAGTGTTTTCAAAAGCAATCTAGAAAAAGCTAGAAAAATTGAGAAAAACCCGTTTTGGCCGTGTAATTTCACCACGTTTTCAGCCTGTTGTTTATTTGTTTATTTTTTTTGTTTTACCTAGCTTCTGGAACCATTCTTTGCCGGACATGAACCCCATCGTCACAGTCAACTCTACTTTGCTTCCCAAGTCTACCAACGTACATGGAGAGCTGCTGGGCAAACTGGTAACAAAGGAAAAGCCGTCCACATGGAGGTAAGCGGTCAGCAGTAGCCGAAAAAGAAAAAAAAAACTGCTGGCAGGGTCATCCTTTCCCCGTAGCATTCATTTTAAAGACAAAATGCAGTCAGTTTTACCTTTGGCTACATAATTCACGCTCTCCAGAAGTGTAGACAGAGGTACGTATCCACAATGAGCCTGTGTTGGTCATTCCACTCTGCAGCAATCTTTGAAACACCTGTCTGGCAATATGCTCAGGTATTCTGTTTAAATGGAGAAACATCAAATTCTCCAAAATTGTTTGCCAAGCTTGCAATTACATTTCATTTTTGGAATCACCAATAAAGTTAAACATCAACTGTTTCTTAGGTTTTATTTCTAAATGTTCAAATCAAACAAAATTGGCATTTTTTCAGGTTGTCCAATCTAATGCGCATACACACTCGAAAGGATCAAGATCACGGCACAAACCTCATTTATGGTTGTGTTACACAGTATCATCCTCTGAATAATGCTCATCTGATCACCCTGGTTTTCTGAAGTAATTCCCAACTTGGTCTTAATGGCAAATCTCCTTTAAAAATGACAGTGGCTGCTTTGTTTACAAGTTTGTGGGTTTACGAGTAGTCTGGTACTGGAGAAACGTTAGTCTATAGCATTCGATGACTGGCTCCTGTACTGGAAGGTGGGGCTTCATACACCATATTGACTGTTACACTTTTCCCCCATTAAAAACTATGCGAGTGACATGTCTTGTGTATTCTATAATCTTTGGCTGCACTCATACCGTATTTTGGTTGAAGGTAGCAGACTGAAGGTTTGGTGCATGTCAAGGATCAGATGGAGGTGTTCACACAAATTAACCAAAAGAATCACACTAGAGTTCATTTGAATCAAACCAAACCTACCAAGTCTGACCACACCCTGAAAGTGTCACAGCCACACTCAAAATATCACCTCGGTTGTCGTTAATAGCCTTGTGGTTAATGTGTCGACACGTTGCACTACGATGCTCATGGCGACCCAAGTTCAATTCAAGCCTCAGGGTCTTTTGCAGATCCTTCCCCTCTCTCTGCTCCTCATGCATTCCTGTCAATACTCTCTATTATACTATCCAATTAAGATTAATATTCTTTTTGAGACAAGCCAAATATAGATCGGACAGGAAAAGCTCTGTCTTCCTGTGGACACAGTCTAAGTCTAAGGCTAAACCAATCCTGAGATGCTCTTGAATACAACTAATTCAAAATTATGAACAAATATATTTCATATAGTGCAAACCAGTATCAACAAAAGCAATTCAATCTAATTAGAAACAATTTCTAGAAACAACTAAAGACAAACTCTACAGGAATCTTGTTTCACATTCTTATTTCCTATGTTTAGCATTTCAAATCTCTTATGAGGTACCACACTTTCACTTATTCTGCCTAAAAAGGCAGTTGCCTACGTATGCAGTAAATTGACAGTAAAGCAAATTTTACTGTAGAGCATCATTCTTCTAACATGTAACCGAGTTACCACAATCACGTCAAAATGGTGTCTGATGACCCAAAATTAGCACCAATAATTAGAGCTCTCTTGGGTCAGTAATCCGCCTTATAATTAGGAAGTTTAAATAGCTCTGGGTGGCCACATTGGCACACGGTAAGTGCTGGAGTGTGTGTAGCGGTGTGTGTGTGTAAGATGGGGGGGGGGGGGGGGCACGTCCTGGTAATTGCTCCAATCTGGAGCCAAAGCACACATAAAACCCAAAGATTTGTGATGCTGGAGAGTGGGCAGTGTAGAATGAAGAGACAAATGTAAAATAGGTCTCCCATTCAGGCTTTGTACTGGGGAACAATACAGATATCGCGACAACCGAATATTTTACCCATTTGCCTGTATAAAATTAGACATCAAGATTTCTTTTTACCGTCGATTTATTGTCTTTGTGTTATTGGGAATGAGAAGAAGGTATTGAACAGGATCAGAAAAGAATGCCTCATTTAAATTGATGATGGCAACAGGTTAAAGATGTTCATTAAAACAAATTAAAAAGTAAAATGTCACTAAAATGTTTTCATTTGTGTGGGTAAAATAAACCCTTTCCTATCCACTGAATTCCTTATTTTTATCAGGTCAATGAGAATGCCATCACTTCAGAGGTAACCATTTAAACACACACACACACACAAACACAGCAGGTCACAGTAAAATGTGAGTGGCTTGACTGACAGTCCACCAGTAGGACGGAATAGCCCTGAAGGGAAATGCTAATGAGTGTCAACAGGGAGGAAACAGAAACAGATGAAGAAGTAAAGGTTCAAAGCCAGGCCAAAGCTATCTAAGGGAACACAGTAGCAACAGGGAGGAGGGGTGTCTGGTTAAAAACAAAGTAGTTCCTACCCCAAAACGTTTTTCTTTTAATCTCAAATCTCGCTACTGAGAAACTGTTTTTGTTGACAGTATACAGTAACAGCAAGTTTGTAATGCAAAACGAGCATTTAATGCAGGGATTCTCAACTGGTGGGCCTCAGCAATCCTGCAGGTGGGCCGCGAGATTAACTTTCAATATTATACTATCATTTTTGGATTTCATTATTAATATGCTATATTAAAATGATCGAAGTAATGCGCTTTTTCCTGTTCTCTGATTGATTACTTCAAACTTGGCACAAAACAGCCTCATGATCGTGTCTGCAACTAGTACACGTAAGTCTGTTCATTCACAAACTAAGCGTGAAGTGAAAGTCTCTTTGTGTATTTTTGTGTGAACTATTCAATATATATCTGCATAATTGTCCAAATTAATGTCCTGTGAGTGTTTTATAATGGACGCGTGCCCATACAGGAGGATCTAGCTAGGCTCAATGGTGTTTCTGCCATAGAATGCAAAATAAACTTGGATATGAGCTTCAGACGCGCTCTGGCGGAGCTGTTCACTGTTACTGTCAGCAATCTTCCAATGACATCCAGCTGCAAACTCAACCGCCATCAGATCGACGCATTTCAACAGATTTAGGGTGTTTTACTGTATTTTACATTTGTCTGTATATTTTTGAATAGTAGATATTTAATAGTAGATACTCAGTCAGTCCAGTTTAAAGCAGAAGCTGGTCATTTACAATCTCCCTGTTGACCTGTGGTTCTCTTTAAATCTGTGTATGTTTTTTTTAAATATATATATAAAATATAATTTAGAAAATATTATATAATATATATATACAGTTGAAGTCAGAATTATTAGCCCCCGTTTATTTTTTTCCCCCATTTTCTGTTTAACGGAGAGAAGATGTTTTCAACACATTTCTAAACATAATAGTTTTAATAACTCATTTCTTTAATAACTGATTTATTTTATCTTTGCCATGATGACAGTAAATAATATTTGACTAGATATTTTTCAAGACACTTCTATACAGCTTAAAGTGACATTTAAAGGCTTAACTAGGTTAATTAGGTTAACTAGGCAGGTTAGGGTAATTAGGCAAGTTATTGTATAATGATGGTTTGTTCTGTAGACTTTCGAAAAAATATAGCTTAAAATAATATTGACCTCAAAATGGGTTTTAAAAAATTAAAAACTGCTTTTATTCTAGCTGAAATAAAACAAATAAGACTTTCTCCAGAAGAAAAAATATTATCAGACATACTGTGAAAATTTCCTTGCTCTGTTAAACATCATTTGGGAAATATTTAAAAAATAAAAATAAAATTCAAAGTGGGGGCTAATAATTCTGACTTCAACTGTATATAGTTTTAATTTTATATATAATTAAATTTAAAAAAAAATTTTTTTTTATAAAACACTGACAATAGAAAATAATAATAATAGAAAAGGTTTAAATGAGTATTTCAGATAGGTGGGCCTTCAAAAATTGATTGGAGAAAGAAGTGGGCCCCGAAGTGAAAAAGGTTAAGAAACCCTGATTTAATGGATAATGCTACATGACAAAACGAACACAAAAGAAGCTACTCTTGAACTGTTAAAGATCTCAAAGCAAACCCGTTATGATTTTGCCAATGGCCGACATCTGCAAGGTTACAGAGTCAAAAACTCCACACAGCAAAACCAAGAAATAAGCCCTTCACTCCGCCTCAATATCAGCTGATTAAATTTCACCGGTACTGGCTGCCGTTCAAGGTGCTCTGAATTTTAGCTGCATCAAATTGTATTTGATTATGCTTATTGTACTCTCAGATGAAGCCATTTTGTCTCGGAGCGTAATTCAATTCATTTCGTGTAATTGCGTCACTACTCGTTGAAATTTTTTGTGTTGTCTTTACTGCTACGAGACTTAAAGGGATAGTTCACCCAAAACTGAAAACTCTGTCATCGTTTAATCACCCTTCACTTGTTCCAAACCTGTTTGTCTTTCATTATTTTGTTGAATACAAATAAATACATTTTGAAGAAAGCTGAAAACATGTAACCATTGTCTTTTTGATTTGTTTTTCATACTACAAAAGTTAATGGCTACAGGTTTTCAGCTTTCTTCAAAATATCTTTTTTAGTGTTCAACAAAATAAACTCATAAAGGTTTGAAAGCACTTAAGGGTGAGTAAATAGTGTGTAAATTTTTATTTTTGATTTAATTATTCATTAATTAATTCATTTTCCTTCGGATTAGTTCCTTTATTCATCAGGGATCGCCACTGCGGAATGAACCGACAACTTATCCAGCATATGTTTTACACAGCGGATGCCTTTCCAGCTGCAACCCATAACTGGGAAGCACTCATACACTCTCACATTCACACACACACACACACACACACACACACACACACACACACACTCTATTCAATTCACCTGTACCACATGTCTTTGGACTGAGGGAAATGGAAGCACCTGGAGGACACCCATGTGAACACGGTAAGAACATGCAAACTCCACACAGAAATGCCAACTGACCCAGCCAAGACTCGAACAGCAGCGACCTTCTTGCTGTGAGGCAACATTGCTACCCACTGAGTCACTGTAATGCCATTTTTGAGTGAACTATCCCTTTAAATTTATAATTTTAGTGTCACATTTCTGTAAGCTCAATGGCTTTAAATGGCGTTTTCATTGGTTTGGGAGTCCTGGATGTTGCAACATCAAACATCATCTCTTGTTCTACACACAAGGTCACCTTGAGAGCTGTTCCCCTCCTCCATTTCACCCTCCCTCGCTCCCTCACTCACTCCTCTTTTTCCATATCAGCAGGAATATTTCACGCCTCACTAAGGGAGATCCTTCCTATCGGATAACACAATGGCAAAGTGGCAGTCAGGAGGAATGCGCAGCAGAGGTGTGTGGGTGTCTGGTTTTTCTTACTCAAGAAGAAAGCAGAGTCAAAAAAACAGATGATGGCACAGTTTAAAGTTTAACTGAGGACACAAAGAAATATCCAGACAGGAGCGTATTAAAGATGCATTTAACGTACAACATATTCTGTCTACAGTATATATGTTAACCTTGAGCCCAATATTTGTCTGTGGAGATAGTAAGTGATAGTAAGGCCTTCCTCATCAGTGATACACTACACCTCGTACCGTACAACACTGTAACATCAAACCGCTGTGTAGTCTGAGGATACAGCATGACTGCATACACACTTTCCCTTTGGGGACACCACTCCTGTCACAATGTATGTCAACCAGGAAACAAACAACAACAATGACACAGTCCATCAGTAGACCAAATAGAGGTTGTTAATAACTATGTGGGCCTTATGATTTCTGAGATGCAGGATTGAATCACAGAATATAGAGTCATAAAAATGAAATGAGCTGTATTATGCAAGCTTTTACAAACTTTTATGAATACAATTTGTTTCATTAAATAAAACGCAGAATTGTATACCTTATCAAACTGCAATGAGGACTACTTTGTTGAACATTAATCAACAAAAAAAAAAATTTGTATTTCCACATACACTCACCGGCCACTTTATTAGGTACACCTTACTAGTACCGGGTTGGACCCTCTTTTGTCTTCAGAACTGCCTTAATCCTTCGTGGCATAGATTCAACAAGGTACTTGAAATATTCCTCAGAGATTTTGGTCCATATTGACATGATAGCATCACGCAATTGCTGCAGACTTGTCGGCTACACACTCATGATGCGAATCTCCCGTTCCACCACATCTTAAAGATGCTCTATTGGATTGAGACCTGGTGACTGTGGAGGCCATTTGAGTACAGTGAACTCATTGTCATGTTCAAGAAACCAGTCTGAGATGATTCGCTCTTTATGACATGGCACGTTATCCTGCTGGAAGTAACCATCAGAAGATGGGTACACTGTGGTCATAAAGGGATAGACATGGTCAACAACAATACTCAGATAGGATGAGCGTTGACACAATGCTCAACTGGTACTAATGGACCCAAAGTGTGCCAAGAAAATATCTCCCACACCATTACACCACCACCACCAGCCTGAACCATTGATACAAGGCAGGATGGATCCATGCTTTCATGTTGTTGATGCCAAATTCTGACCCTACCATCTGATAGTTGCAGCAGAAATCGAGACTCATCAGGCAAAGTTTTTCCAATCTTCTATTGTCCAATTTTGGTGAGCATGTGCAAATTGTAGCCTCAGTTTCCTGTTCTTACCTGACAGGAGTGGCATCCGGTGTGGTCTTCTGCTGCTGTAGCCCATCTGTCTCAATGTTTGGCGTGTTGTGCGTTCAGAAATGCTCTTCTGCATACCTCGATTGTAACAAGTTGTTATTTGAGTTAATGTTGCCTTTCTATCAGCTTGAACCAGTCTGGCCATTCTCCTCTGACCTCTGGCATCAACAAGGCATTTGCGCCCACAGAACTGCCGCTCACTGGATATTTTCTCTTTTTCAGACCATTCTCTGTAAACCCTAGAGACGGTTGTGGCTGAAAATCCCAGTAGATCAGTTTCTGAAATACTCAGACCAGCCTGTCTGGCACCAACAACTATGCCATATTCAAAGTCACTTAAATCACCTTACTTCCCCATTCTGATGCTCGGTTTGAACTGCAGCAGATTGTCTTGACCATGTCTACATGCCTAAATGGATTAAGTTGCTGCTATGTGATTGGCTGATTAGAAATTTACGTTAACGAGCAGTTGGACAGGTGTACCTAATACAGTGGCGGGTGAGTTTATGTTGTTTCATGTTTTAGCTGGAATTAATCTGAATTTATTTACTTAAGTTACCAAAAATATAATTTATTTCATCTTTTCATAAAACACTTTTAAGCTGAAAAAGTTGTTGTTCATGTTATATGTTCATCATGTTCATGATGTTTATGTAAACTCCCTCACAGCAGTTACTGGCGGGGCAGGAAAAGAGTCCCAGCATCAATAATAGTCACCAGCGCATGCCTGTCCCCTCAGGATAAGACATTATGAAGCAGGATAGTACAGTGTGAGTGAAAAAAAACAGAACTGAAGATAAACTCTGCCATTTGGGCCAGATCATGTTTGTTCAGAGGGACAGTGTGGCGTGGGCAGCACTGCCATGAAGCTTTGTTTGTAAGGCTGACCAATAATCTATTTTCAGCTGCAGTGTCTGCTTCTGACCATTATATATTTGGGCTAATTTGTGGCCTTTAGAGCAGTTAAAAACCAAGAGAAGGGAAGGGAAGGGAAGGGAAGGGAAGGGAAGGGAAGAGAAGAGAAGAGAAGAGAAGAGAAGAGAAGAGAAGAGAAGAGAAGAGAAGAGAAGAGAAGAGAAGAGAGAGACGAGACGAGACGAGACGAGAAGAGAAGAGAAGAGAAGAGAAGAGAAGAGAAGAGAAGAGAAGAGAAGAGAAGAGAAGTAGAAGAGAATTACTTAAAAAATGTATCCTATACAGCTTTTATGCAGGTTATGGCCAATAAGCATGACAAAAATATCAAGAAAATCCACTTGGTAAGTCGTCACACTAATCCAAAAAACATGTGGTATTGGTGAATTGGGTAAGTTAAAATTGTCTGTAGTGTATGTGTGTGAATGAGTGTGTATGGATGTTTCCAAGTGATGGGTTGCAGATGGAATGGCATCCGCTGCATAAAACATATCCTGGATAAGTTGGCGGTTCATTCCGCTGTGGTGATCCCAGATTAATAAAGGGACTAAGAAAATGAATGAATGAATTTCATTGTTTGTTTGATAATTTTATATATGTACCTGAATAATGTTAAACTTCTCCATTTATACCGTTGCTCTACTGTTTTTATCTACTGTATGCTGGTAATTACTCTATTATATTTTCTGCAGATGCACTCTTCTAAAAAATCATCCCATTCAACCTAAATGCATTAATTATTTCAAAATAGAGCTATAAAAGTTATTTGGGGAAATATTGCAATATAAATAGCAGAAAAAAAAATATTGCAATGTATGTTTTTCCAATATCGCGCAGCCCTATTTAACAAGCAGATATATAGTGCATCCCAAAAGAAAAATAAAACAAGATAAAAATTGTTAGATTAATTAATTTGATACATTGCAGGGCCAAAACTGCATTGGAGCAAAAACTTGGGGGTGGTGTTGTGTTGTTTACTTATCCAGAGTCAAATTAAGGAGTTAATGAAGATAATTTCACAAAATATAAATGGACTATGTAATCCAGTAAAGAGGGGGGAATTCCTGCCAAAAATTAAAACACAAAACACATTTTCCATTGGAAATGGCAAGAGGAGAATCCAGAAGCTGGCCAAACCCTGATCCACTTCTGCTTGGAGAACAAGAGCACAGACACATACAAGTGCAGATGGAGGAGAAACCACAAGCACAGATGGAAGAGAAACCACTCCTTCCACCAGTCCAGAGTTGAAGACATCCTGTACTCAAGCGCCTCTTTTTCCCTCTAAATGTTCAGTCCTCAGCTGTGTTCTTGGCTGATTTGTATTCTGGCTGACTAGAAGAAGGAGACATCGCGGCTCAGAGTTGTAGCCAGCTGCACTGTGGCTCTCCGCCCGTCCTCTGAGCCTTAAATCAGAACCGGCCCACCTGCCTTCAAAAAGAGGGTGGAGGCAGAGAGAAACCAAATCGGCCCGGATCGCTAGATACAAGTGCAGCTGGCCACTAGACATCAGTCTCACTCATTAATCTGATAATGTGTTATTATTATAACCAAAATTCCCCAAGACCCGACAGCGGTTTATCCTAAAACTCTCCCCTGATGAGCCTCGCTAATATAAATCCTACTACAAAGAGCCAGAGGGGATGAGACTAGAAAAAAAGCAAAGAAAATGAGGAGAAAAGAAAGAAAGAGAGAGATAGAAAATGAAAATGGGACAAGAATGCCTAAGAGACTAATGCATTGCTGAAACAACATGAAACAGAATCCGCAGCATTTAATTTGTGTAATGTGCAATATTTCACAGTTAAACTGCCAAACATTTTGAGCTAAAAAAGCGGTTCTTGTTGATTCATAAGTCTAAAAGGGTCAATACAAGTCAAAGCCTACCAGCAACTGACGTGGTATGTTAACAAATTCATTTTATTTTCAGACAAAGACCAAAATTATTCATACGCCTGGCAAATTCTGACTTAAAGTTAGTTTTATTCAACCAGCAAGTTTTTTGTTTTGTTTGTTTGACCGGAAATGACACAGGTTTCTTCCAAAAGATAAAAAGACGATGAACAAGAGGCATCATTTATTTAACTTTGAAAAAAATTAAATAAATAAAAAATTTAAGTCAGAAATTGCCAGGGTTATTAATAATTTCGGGCTTGACTGTATGTTTAATGTTTCTTTAAACCTGTATAAAATTTATATGTATTTGTACAGGTACATAGGTTTAATCTTTAGAGTTCTACCTGCAGAGGGATGCTTTTAAATGAGAGATAAAGCATATGATGGAAAAGATAATATAAATGCAAAAATACACAAAAGAACAGTGGGATAATTTAATATTAGCCAATATTTACAAACAGAAACCTTAAGTCATCAAAAATGGACAATGGTCCCTATGTACAGTTGAAGTCAGAATTATTAGCTCCCCTGTTTTTCCCCCATTTTCTGTTTAACAGAGAGAAGATTTTTTCAACACATTTCTAAACATAATAGTTTTAATAACTCATTTCTTTAATAACTGATTTATTTTATCTTTGCCATGATGACAGTAAATAATATTTTACTAGATATTTTTCAAGGCTTAACTAGGTTAATTAGGTTAACTAGGCAGAATAGGGTAATTAGGCAAGTTATTGTATAACGATGGTTTGATCTGTAGACTATCGAAAAAATATATAGCTTAAAGGGGCTAATAATTTGACTTTAAAATAATGTTTTAAAAATTAAAAACTTCTTTTATTCTAGCCGAAATAAAACTAATGAAGACTTTCTCCAGAAGAAAAAATACTATCAGACATATGCTCTGTTAAACATCATTTGGGAAATATTTAAAAAAGAAAAAATCATAGTATACACATATGTATATTATACATTATACTGTATACATATTTGTATACATATATACATACAATAATATATACATTTTATAAATTATTTACATAGCTCTATTTGAAATTAATTGATATAAATTTAGATTAATTGTGATGATTTTGTACGGGAGTGAATCATGCAAATTAAATATAATAAACAACTGAACAGTAATTAAATAATAGGATTAGGATTAAAATAGATAGATAATAGATAAACATAATAGAGCAATGATAAAAGTGAAACAAACAGTGTTTATAGTTTTCTGGGGAGTCTAACAGTATTCAGATACAGAAATTGAATAAATGTAAAACAACATTGTACAGTTTCATTGTATAAATAAAAGGGTACGATTTATGCCTGGATGCTTACGGTCACATGCCTTAAAAATGCAGACAAATGATAAACTTTCACTCTGTTTGATTAAACTCTTCAGCTACCCCACAATTTCTTGTGTTCGTAACTGCCGCTACTAGTCAACTATAATCCCAGCATCTAAAATCAACATTGCAGAACTTGCGATGTGGCTATAGCAGACGTGCACATTGTGATATCGATGCTGAAACAATATATAGTGCGGCTCTATATGTAACTATATAATCTGCAAGCTGTGCAGAGAACAGATTATGTGACACTAGCCACTGTACAGTTTTCTCACATCAGTCAGAGCGAATGGGACCAGATACAAATACATTCCCTAGTGCCCTGCCAAACCCAGTTCAGCTGCTCTATCTGCTAAAACACCCCCCACCCCACCATTCTAACACTAAAACCAATTCACCAATCACCCACATGCTGCTAACTCCAGCCAAGAATATAAATCACAATCACTGTATATTTAGTGGATTGACACAAAATGGGTAATACGAAGTAAAGTCGTCGCTGACTGCAGTTGATAGTACTCAGTGACCTCAAAGACTTGCCATAATGGCACTTATAGCCATCTAAATATCAAAGATCATTTGCATAAACCACTGCTGAAAACGCTTAATCTAATCCTCACCCTTTCCTATAACATAACCTGAGTGTTAACTCTTTCCTCTAAAAGCCACTTTTAGCCCTGTTATAATACTATAGCCATAACATGCTTTGCCACTGACCCTAATCCTTCACAGTTGTGTGGTGATAGGAAGCAGACTTATTGTTTTTGACATAAACCTCAATAGGCGGGTGTTTTGATCTGTCATGATACACAATCCATTTCTTTCTTAGAGAACAGACCACACTGTCATGAGTCTTTCTTTTTTTTTTTCTTCTCGAATAGTATGACGGTTGAGTTTGACAGCTGGAGAATGGAAGAGTGTATTGTGAAGCCCAGAGAAAATAGGAAATCTCGATCCGGAGCATAAAAGGAGGGTGCGTGTGGCTGGCGAGGGTGACAGATCCTATTACAGTCAGACAGGCTAATAGAATACTGTCCAGTAGTGCCTCTTAAACAAAGAGTTCAAACGAAGCGTGGCCGAGCACATGCATGGATCAGCCTTTAAACAATAACTAAAATAAAACAAAAAAATGAACAACCATTGAATCAAAGTATTAATTAGGGCTGAACAATATGTCGTTTGAGCATTGATATTGCAACGTGTGTATCCGCAATAGTCACATTGCAGGATTTGCTTATTTATTAAAGATTAAAGGATAAAGATGTTATTAAGTATTTATTCATTCATTGATTTATTTTCCTTCGGCTTGTTTATCAGGGGTTGCCACAGCGGATTGAACTACCAACTATCCGGCATATGTTTTATGCAGCAGATGCCCCTAAAGCTGCAACCCAGTACTGGGAAAACTATTAAATGTTATTTAGTGAGATTGTAGAGTGAACAAGAAAGACGTGTAACTTTCTGTGAAAGAGTTAGTGTATAAGCTGTGTAGGGAGAAGGGTGCTGATTTATTTTGGGTTTATCCTCTTTTATGTTTTCTCCTGCTTTTGGTTGTCAAAGAGTAATTTGAGTTTTTTGTAATAGGAAATGTAGGACTTATTAACTATTCAGGAAGTTTTTGTTTTGTTTGTTATTTTGGCCTTACACTATCCAGACGATTTTGGCTAAGCAAGCTTTCATTTAAGTATTTTTGTTTACCCTTTTTGGAAATGTAAAAAAATTGGCTTTGTTAAGCCGTGAATAAAAGACAACAATTTTTTTCCTGAGTTTCTTTCGCTTATATATTAGTGAAAGTATGCTGGGAGAGAGAAAAAAGAAGATTCTCCACGCACATTAATAAACATTAATTGATTATATATTTTGTTTTAGTCAACAATTAAATTTGATCTTTCTTATCTTTGTTACCTTCTTTCCGAACCCCTAGAAAAGGAGCAGATTGTAACAAATTATTGTATAAAATTATGTATACAATTGTATTTATACAATTATACAATACAATACATTTCATTGTATTTATACAATGATACCCCTGTTATTTTACGTTTGATTGACATTGACAAAGCACTGTTTATTTAACTTTTATTTTTGCTCTGTCATTTTTTTATATATGCTTGTAATTTCTTATATTTTATGCAGATGTACTGAGAATAAAAAATGCTTGATCACCCCAGTCGATCTAACTAATGATATCTTTCCAAATAGAGCTATCAAATCATCTGATGAAATTATATTCATATCGCAATATGTATCGCAGCAAAACAAAATATTTTTTCAGTATTAATTTTTTCCTAGTATTAATTGAAATAAAAATATAAAAATAACGAAATCCGTTTAAGTGAAAGGACTATCTGAAAAACTATATTTAAAAAGCAAAAAATAATACAAACCGCAAAAGCATGTTGAAATAAAGAAAATGTGACTAAAATTAAAATGAAAACTGAATTATGAAGAAAGTAAATTCAGTTTTTGTCTCTATAAATTACTAATAGTGCTGGAATGATATAGAATGCTAAAACCGGAGAATACGCATGATGACGAGGTAATCAGATACAGAATTAAAAGGTTAGTTCACCCAAAAATTTAGCACAACACAAAAGATAATAGCAGAAAAAACTATTTAACATCAAAAAAGACATTTAGAAAATGACACATTTTTATGTTTCAGTAAACTTTTCTATTTAATACCTTGCTACAAAGTAACCCAACATTTGGTCAAATATGGACAACCCAACATTGGGCTAATTTTTTCAATTAAATCAAAATTAAACCTCCTCCATTACCCAAATTGTTCATATTTGACTCAAAGTTGTGTAACAACTAGGACTGCACAATATATCGTTTCAGCATCGATATCACAATGTGATCATTCACAATAGTCACATCGCAAGATATGCAACGTTAAGTTTGTATTATAATTGACCATTTTCATGTTTTTGAAGCCTGTTGATTGTTTAATGATTTTAAAAGCATTCAAAAGTAAGAATTGTACCATTTCTAACTTTAATAACGATGAGTTTTATTGAATTATTTTTATTTTTATTATTCAATTACTACACCTGAATACTGTTAGACTCGGAAAATGCTAAAAAAAATGTTTATTGCAATTGTATTTTTTCTTTACTGTATTTATTCTATGCTAGCTTGTTTATTAGATTTTTATGCAGATACGCTTCCCTACAACATCATCCCAATCAATCTAAAATTATAAATTCTTTCCAAAGAGACATCATTGAGTCATCTGGTGCACTGTAAAAAAAATTGACTCAACTTAAAATTAGGCAACAAACCTCAAGACATTTTTAAGTTTACTCAACTTAAAACGAGTCAAGTGAAGTAATTGAGTTGAAAGTTGAGTCAACTTAAAAATGTCCTGAAGTTTGTTGCCTTAAAATTTTAAGTTGTCAACTTTGTTTTTTTTTTTTTTGTTCAGTGTGAAATTGTATTCATATTGCAATATATAATCACAGGATAACAAAATATCACAATGTTAGATTTTTCCAATATCGTACAGCCCTAGAAACAAAAACCTATAGCATTTCTTTAGATTCAGAGCGAAAAGGAAATAAGCGAGAAACAAACAAAATGTAGCAAAAACAGAAAGCCTGCATTATTCTGCAGGAACTGCTTGGCGAGAGCAACCTTTGGCACAGGTTTCCCCTCTGCTCTTTAAAATAATTCCATTAAGAGGGGACCCCCAGTGTCCTTGGGGGCCAATGCTTTGATCTCTTCCTGGTTTTCCCCCTTGTTTGGTGGAAACCCAGAGGCACATCACAAAGGTGCAAGTGCAATAATTGGCTGTGAGGAGTCTAGATTCAAAGCAGCTGTCCAGACTACATGAGGGAGCAGTTCTGCCTGAAATAAACGAATGCTTCATTAAACCACAAGAAAGAACAATCTGGAATGCCTTAGTTTATCAGCATAGAGGGGGATTCAAGTTGATTTATTTCATGCCATGAAATGCGCTTTCAGTAAGGACAGAATCAAGAGATGCTGACCCATTGGGCCCATTTACATAAAACAACAGTAAATAGCCAGCATTCACTTGTTTTTGTAAAGGCCATTTGGTGTCTTATGAAAGAGACGAGGCACTCAGCATGATGAATGAAGCACAGATTAAGACGCCTGTTCCTCTCGTGACTTAAACAGGATTTGAGATTACACTCACTGTTTGTGTGACAACACGGATTTGCCTCGTAATCTGAAGTGCGACAGGATTCACCTCCTATGCTACTCTAAATACCATGCTCATGTCTGACTCACACATCTTGGATGTGAACTGCGATCGCTACAATGGTCCCGCTGTCAGAAAAGGCCAGCAAACAGAACAGCCGTAGTTTACATAAGCAGTAAATCTGTGCAGGGTGGGCCTCTGTAATGCCAGCATTTCCCTCATTTTTTTTTCCCTCCACTTGCTGTCTGTTGGAATGGCTGCATCTGTGGGGTGACAAAAACTCCTGTGT
This sequence comes from Danio kyathit, assembly GCA_903798195.1. Taxonomy (NCBI): domain Eukaryota; kingdom Metazoa; phylum Chordata; class Actinopteri; order Cypriniformes; family Danionidae; genus Danio; species Danio kyathit. Next base: position 24,446,528 of record LR812539.1, on the reverse strand, counting down.
TCAAGCATTTGGCACATGTGCCTTCACCGACACACGCTCAAACCCCACACACGTGCCTGCGCATACTCTGGAAATGGTGACGAATCCGCAAGCCGGGGTGGAGTGCAGCGGGTTATGGGGTGATGTTGGAGCAGAGGGTGGGGTCACTGTCCACTCCACGTTCCCTGGGCCTTTACAGCGCTCATGCCAGCCAGAGCAGTGCCCTGCAACAGGAAATGCTCTGCAGGGGGGTTTGGCCATCTGTGCCTGGCCTAGCGCATCAGCTTGGCCAACTGCCGTACACCTCTCACGTCGCCCGTTACAGCCCTGATCTATGGCTACAACTCCAGCCATACATCAATGGCTTGAGTGGGCAGTAGTGCATGTTAGCTTTGTGAGCATAATGTGCCTAATGAAACTACAAATGAAGCATCTCAGCTCCAAATTAAGCTATGCAGCAAAATTCTGAGTGCTTTAATTTAATGTACAGTCACTAAACAAATCCAACTTCAACCTAGAGTCAAAACACTAACAGTTATTAAACTGGATATCTTAGACATTTAAATTCAACTACATTGAAATTGCCACAGCCATATCACCATGCAGCCCAAGACCGGTTACTCACTGAAGCTAAGCAGGGTTGAGCCTGGTCAGTACCTGAATGGGAAACCACATGGGAAATCTGGGTTGCTGTTGGAAGTGGTGTTAGGCTACGTTCACACTTCAGCCAAATATGGCGTGAATCTGATTTTTTTTTTGCCCTCATGTGACTCAGGTAATGACAGTGCGAACAGCTCAAACCGCATGGAATCTGATCTTTTCAATTCAGACTTGTGCCACTTTCATATGTAGTCTCAAATCAGACACAGATCTTTCATGTGACTTTAACATAATCTTCGAGTGACATGCGTCACCATTCTGTGCTGCAAACATCATCCACAGCCGCATAGTAGAACGGCACACAGGGCAAATACTTTACCACAGAAAGTTGGTTGTTCATTTTGAAAAAGATTTTGAAGGCAAAACTGGTGCTTGTTAACCAATCTGGGGTGCGTTTCCCAAAACATTGTTAGCCAACTAAGGTCGCAAGTTCTGTCGTTACAAACATAGTTTGTTGATTTGCTGTTTCCCAAATCCATCGCTCCAAAGCACATTCGCAAACTGCGTCGCAAACTTGAGCACTTGAAACGACACCTCTGGAGCTGTAGTTAGAAGCATAGTTCCTGGCTGTGTTCTATTCCCACTTATCCCCCCTATGCCCTATTTATTTAGAACATTCTAACATTCAAAGTTGGAATTATTAAAAATAAAAAAGCATTAAGTTAATCTCTCTTAGGTGTAATTTGCTTTCAAAGTATTTTTACAGTTCAGTTTTAGCAATCTTCATGTTTACAATTGTGCTCCCTTCGCAGTGCACTTTGAAAACATTGATATCATTTTGAACACAGCCTCATGGCGAAAGCTATAGGTATATTTAAAAGCGGAAATTATGTTACGTCTCCAAAGCTTGTGAATATAAAAAACATAGCATACGTTAATTCTTTTATTTTATAGTGGGTTATTTATTAAGTATCTCTGCTGTATATGACATGGGTCTGTCGGTTAGAACTTTCTGCTGTGGTTTGCATGTGTCAAATTGTAATTTTTTTTTTTATAAATAAACAATATCCTAAATAATAATAATAATAATAATGATAATAATAATAATAATAATATAATCATCATCATCATCATCATCATTATTAATATTATTATTAAAGTAAATATATTTATAATAAATCGCATCATTATTTATTTATTTATATGATTTATATATGATATTAGAATAGTGTTAGCTTTTGTAAGTGATTTTATGTTTTAGAATATAATATGTAATGTTCAACTTCTCAATAATATTAGTAAAGCAAACATTGGCCCTATATGTGCCATTTACATATATTTTAATTAATATGGAAAACGAGTGCATGTTTTTACCAAAACTAATATTGGATTTTATTTTAAATGCATGTTTGTGTAAAACAATATAATTTGCACAAAGAACTGATGGGGTTGTTCTCTAAAGAAGTTACTCCACCCCGTTTAGAGCATCATTATGGGCGTTTTACGTTATAATTAACGTGGTTCAAGCGATGGATCTGCTACAGAGACACTACGGGTCTTGGGAAACACTCGTGACTACATTGTTCTTTTGCCAAACGATGCATCGCACCAAACGATGCATCGCACTATGATAGTTCAGCCGCGAGTTATGTCGTTGTTTGGGAAACGCAATCCTGGTTAACGATTGGGGCATGGGTTGATCGCAAAGCTGAAGAGCGTCTGGGGGTGTTGTGGATAGAGGATACGTGTGCAAAGAAGGGGGAACTTTCTCTCCGAGAGAAAAAAGGGCAGGTGCTCGAGCACTCAAACCCCCCTTCTGAACATGTCTGTTATTTATAACAAAGTAAAATGAAATAACTATGCAAACAGAGATAAACCAACTTCGCCTTCACAGTTCAGTCTGCGGTTGCTCATTAACCCTTGATGAGTTAACTACACCGGTGGTCAGAGCGCCACGCGCCGCTCTTGTCATAAATCACAAATGATCAGTGTTTTCAATTACAAGTGACTTATTTTAGATTTCAAATGCCGAAATACACATTATTAGTAGCAGAACAACCCTTTACAGTTCATGAAGTACACCACGGTTGTCTGTGAAAAGTCATACAGTACACACATTGTGTGCATAATTAGGCATTTTGTGCTGTCCGTAACAGTACTTTTGCGCATGCGGGTCAGTTTAGGACAGGGATGACCAAACTTGTTCCTGGAGGTCCGATGTCCTGCAAATTTTAGCTCCAATTCTAATCAAACATACCTGAACAAGCTAATCAAGGTCTTACTAGGTATACTTGAAACACCCAGGCAAGTGTGTTGAGGCAAGTTGGAGCTAAACCCTGCAGGGCACCAGACCTCCAGGAACGAGATTGGTGACCCCTGGTTTAGGACCATGATCTGTTCACACTGCAGATCTGATATTGGCCACATTTATAACAGCAGTGTGAACAGCCATGCAAAAAAATCAGATCTGAGAAAAAAACAGATTTGAGCACTAAGCCTCGCAGTGTGAATGTAGCCTTAGTGAGGCCAGCATTGGGCACTCGATCTGTAGTGTGTGTGAGTCCTAACGCCCCAGTAAATTTAAGGGGACACTATACTGTCAGTGAGTGGCGTCTTTCGGATAAGACTCTATTTGGTCATTAAAAAAAATCCCATGGCACTTCTTGTAAAGAGTAGGGGTGTAACCCCGATGTCCTGGCCAAATAACCTCCATCGGCCCTTACCCATCATGGCCTCCCAATCATCCCCATCCACCGAATTGGCTCTATCCATGTCTCTCCACTCCTCCAATAGCTGGTGTATAATGAGCGCACTGGTGCCATTGTCCTGTGGCTGCCGTCGCATCATCCAAGTGGATGCTGCACACTGGTGGTGGTAAGGATGATTGTGAAGCACTTTGGGTGTATACACGATAAATGCGTTATGTATTACACATTACCTTACATAGTACACATTACATTACATAACTAAAGAAAATGCACTAGGTTTGTAGTGGATATTATATTTGATAACAAGCATGTTCTATATAGTAAAAATGTGTGTAGTATAAATGAATTCTAATGTACTAATGCCCCCCATGTTTTCCTGTCATGTGACCTACAGCGTCAGTCAAGTCGCTTCACTGCCATTCATAAATCCTGACCCATCTGGGTACTTTTCACCTTCAGTTTTATGAATACTGTGAATTCAGACATATTCATATTCAGATACAAGGTATGAAATCTCTCAAAACACCAAACAAATTATTAATAATAATGTCCAATTTGCTTACACTAAATAAATTTTCTTTCAGCAAAAATTGTAAATTGTACAGGGAAGGGTTTATACTCGCAACACATCTTTGTGAAACATTCCAGAAAAATGCAACAAAAAAAAAAGTGCTAATTTCTATTGGGATGCACTGATCACACTGCATGTTTTTCGGTTAAGTCAAAAGGATCATCTCACAAGAGTCATTTCAGAGTGTTAACAGCAGCACCAATCATTGGCTGAGTAAAGTTCTCTCATTCTCTTTTATTCTAAGGAGAGAAGGGAGCCAGAAGGAGGCCGTGAAAAGTCTGTCTTAACTCCTATTTGGCAGAAAGACCTGAGACAACAAGCGCTCTCTCTCTCTCTCTTTCTCTCTTTCCAAACATGCTGGGAGGCAAAGGCTTGTTGCATTGGCATAAATCAAGAGTTTTCCTCCTCATGTCCTATTCTCACTACATGACTACTACATGTTATTTTCCCACATATATCCCCCACCAATATTTCACCATTTTTTTGGCTAGCCTTGCGTTTCAATTTGTATTTAGAAAACCCAATAAACTGCTATCTTTAGAGGGAAAGTCTTATTTTCTGTAATACTGTGGATTCACTAAATCGGGCAGAGAATACAAAACATACCAGTGGAGACACGTGGATTAGCCAAATGTTCTGGGTTGCCCAATTCACCATAAATTAAACAACATACTTTTTTTAGAGCAAAGACCACAGTCATCATTTCCACATACTCAGTATGCATTCCGTTCCTGGTTTTTTCACTCGGTACCAGAAAGCACACTTCTGTGGATCTGGAGTGTCTGTCTAAAAATAAGCCACTGGAAGGCCTGACCTCAATATGGTGCTGCTGGACAATGCAAGCATTGAGCTGAACCCACACCTCCATTCCTGTCCACACCTCTCTCTCAACCTCACCCTTGTAAAGGAATTCTTAAGTGACAAGGGTAACACTTGATGGAGCCTCAAGACAAATATTATATAATATAGGAAACGTTTTTCTATGAAGCGGGCACCAGAAGAGAATAAATAGACTCCTTTGAGTTAATCAAAAACCAGGACTGTAAACAAACAACTTATCAAAGTCACTCAAATATATACTTCAATAACCTGACAAAAGTCTTGTCGCCTATCTAAGTTTTAGGAACAATAAATAATAACTTGACTTCTAGTTGATCATTTGGTATCAGAAGTGGCTTATATGAAAGGCAAAGGCCTCTAGATTACGCTTATTTTACCAAAATAAAATATGATCATGCCTTGATTTTTAATTAATTAGGACAGTAAGGTCTGACTTTGCTTAGACAAAAGTCTTGTCACCTAATAGAAATAATGTACAGTATAGAATATAAAGTCATGGTGCACAGTGGAAAAAGAATTAATATTGTATATGACTCCTATGAGCTTGGATGACTGCATCCATACATCTCTGCAATGACTCAATTAACTTAATAAAGTCATCTGGAATGGCAAAGAATACGTTCATGCAGGACTCTCAGAGTTCATCAAGATTCTTTGGATTCATCTTCAATGCCTCCCCCTCCATCTTACCCCAGACATGCTCAATAATGTTCATGTCTGGTGACTGGGCTGGCCAATCCTGGAGCACCTTGATCTTCTTTGCTTTCAGGAACTTTGATGTGGAGACTGAAGTTTGAGAATCCTGCTGAAGAATTTGCCTTCTCCTTTGGTTTGTAATGTAATGGGCAGCACAAATGTCTTGATACCTCAGTCTGTTGATGTTGCCATCCACTTTGCAGATCTCTTGCACGCCCCCATACTGAATGTAACCCCAAACCATGATTTTTCCTTCACCAAACTTGACTGATCTCTATGAGAATCTTGGGTCCATGCAGGTTCCGATAGGTCTTCTGCAGTATTTGTGATGATTGTGATGCAGTTCAACAGATGATTCTTTAGAAAAATCTACCTTCTGCCACTTTTCCAAATGATCAACTAGAAGTCAAGTTTTATTTGTTACTTTTACAACTGCGATCGACGATAACACTTTTGTCAGGTAGTGTATTTAGACGATAATGTGTCAAAGATTGTGAGAGCCGATGGGTATTAATTTAGTTTTTCCTGTATTTAATTTTTTACTCTCATAGAGCTGGTAGCTGTTGACTTGTATTGTAGGAATCACAGAGGACCACAGTTTTATTGAAGAAATCACCACATTTAATTTGCTGCTAAAGATGTTTTTACTTAGATTACACACTATTTATCCACCCACAATAAATTTTAAATCATTTATTGACATATCATTCAATATTGTACCTTTAAAAAGGCTAAATACTCAATCAAAGCATAAAAAAGCCTATTTTCCCCTGTGCAGAGATCCCACACAACCCCCATTTTTTTCCCAACATCCTGAAATGCCAACTTCACTGTAATTGTCATTCATGACGTATTCAACCATATTCAAACAGCTGCCTTAATCCTGTTCTTTTTAATGAATGACTGATGTTTTTCTGTGTGTTTGTCTGAGAACTTTCTGTTTTCTGTCATCCCCTGTCTCTTGTTCTCTCAGTGACTCACTCGCTCTTCACCCCAAAGGACACTGCTACTGATCTGTAAACCACAGAAAGTCATTTCTTCCTGGATGCCCGCTTCAAAAAACGCCAGAGGACCATCGGGAAACAATTACAATAGTTGTTTACAAGGGGGACAATGACTGTGGGAACAGTACCCTGGGGAGGATTAAGAAACAAGAGATGCAAAAACCACAGCAAATGGGCCTGATTGTGTCTGCCCAAATAATGCTTTTATTAAAATACCTCCAATAGCAAACATTAAAGGATGACAGGGTTAGGCTGGCAATTAGGAAACAGAGGTGAATATGGCATGCTGTTGTCCATGAGAACTATATTTAGTGTGTCTCTTTCATCCTAGATGCTCTAATAAATGGATTCAAACATGAAAATCACATGTGCATACGCACACATGCATGAGTGGGCCAGTTCACACCATTATGCAATGAGAGCCTTTGCTATCCATGTCTCAGCAGCCCCCACATCTCCACGTCCACTGAAGCGAGAGACAGCAGTTCAGCACACCATACTATGTCCTCCTGCCTCCCTCTCCTCTATGGTTTTGGGCCACTGGATTTTATTTCTCTCCTTGACGTGTCCTTTAAATATATCATGTTTCTAAGCAGCAAGTCAAACTAAATAAAAAGGCAGGCAGCAATATATAAGATAGCATCTCTTTCTTGCCAAGATAAGTTGCTTATTGTCAATCTAATGGTAACCTGTGAGACCTGCGAGGACTTCCGCTATTAGATAAATGGCCACTCTATTGATTTTATTCTGACAAGCTTGATGCACTGTTTGAGAGGAATGAAAGTGCAAATCATCTTAAACCAAAATGTAAATTGATTTGCAGATAACTGCTGCATATTAAAGTTGGAAAACATTTGCCAATTCATCATGTTAAAGATCTATGGCAAGGGTGTCAAACAGTTTAGTTGCAACCCTGCTCCAACACACTAACCTGTAGGATTCAAACAAGCCTGATGGACTCAATTAGTTTGATCGGGTGTGTTTAAATAAGGTTGAAACTAAACTATGCAGAGCTGTGGCCCTCCAGGAACTTAGTTTGACAGCTCTGATCTATAGGCTTTAACACCACCAGTTAAATTCATAGTTTACCCCAAAATTTTAATTTGCTGTTAATTTAGGTGCCGTTTATATAGTACTAATACGTTTTTTTTTTTTTAAATACATATGTTTTGATACAATTACACATGGTGTAGACACTACTTTGGAATTTTTGAAAATGCTAAGAACTAGGGCTGGGTATTGTAAAAAAAAATGATACCAATACCGTTACTTTGAATTCGTTACCAGTTTCTGAACGATGTCGACTGGTGATGTTGACCAATATGGCATTGTACGATGTCTAATGTGAAACATCGTGATTGACCATGGCATCGTTGTCGTAGGCAGCAGTGAATTAATAACTCATAGCGAATTAATTATTTGTAGCCTACACTCTCAGAAATAAAAGTACAGGAGCTGTCACTGGGGCAGTACCTTTTCAAAAGATACATATATTTGTACCCAAAGAGTCCACAGTGGTACCTCAAAAGTGCATATTATTGCCCAAATGTACCTAAAAAGTACCTTTGAGGTGGACCCTTTAGGAACAAATATGTACCATTTGAAAAGGTACTGCCCCAGTGACAGCTCCCCTTTATTTCTGAGAGTGTACCGTTTCTACTACCTGACCCGCATGCTCTTTGTTTTACCCATAACCAAATCATAAATACATAAAGATAAGTTACACAAAATTACCATCTGTCTATCACTTTTTCTGCGGGACTCTGGCATGAATAGGCAGAGTGATCTGTGTTGTTATGATGGCGTCGATAAACTTGGTTGGTAAAAAATGTGCACAACCAACAGGAACCAACCAACAGTTTCTGAGGTGTGTGTGGTCACGTGATGTGTGTTTTCAGCAGTATAGTGTGGAAGGAGGACTTTTCAGAAATGCTAGGTGAAATGGCAGTGTGGACGTGGATTGTTTACGTTCTAAAAGACGAATTAGTGTAAACGGCTAAAGTGTGTATTTTTCACAAGTGAGTTGCTGCTGCGACAGGGGCGGGGCAGAGGATCGTGATGCCGGCTCAGAATCGTGATGTCTATCCAGTGTTTCCCCTAGGTCCCCATCATCCCCACCGCACCCCCCCACCCCCCAGGTTTTTTTTTTTTTTTTGGGGGGGGGGGGGGGTTGGTGGGGGGGTGCTGAGGGGGGATTGGGGGTGTTGCGAGGCATGGCGTGGCGTGGCGCGGCTGTTCAGACTGACACCGACACAAGGAGTCATGGTGTTAATTTGTTTCTTTTAATGACAGCAGTAAAAAACTTAACAATTATTTTAACTGTACGACAGTACAAGCTAAATTAACATTTATTTATCCACAAAGTGTGCACCTTTTGTCACTGCTGTGTATCTTAATGGGCTTCTGGAAGAACATTCCAAGATCAGTCTTGTACAGCCAGGGGGAGTATTGCCGCTCTGACAGCCAAGTTGGGTCAAAGCTAGGGATGATCCGATCAGGATTTTTGCAGCTGATACAGAGTACTGATTCCTTGTCATGGTGATCGGTTGATACTGAGTACCGATTCTAATGCTTTACGCTTTATAATGGATTGAGAACATTTTTCCTCGAAGTATGAACCTTAAGAGAAGATCTTGCCTTACCTAAGAGAATAAATCAAGGATGCTGCATATAATCCCTTAAACACGTCTCTTATAACCATTTAGGTTTGAAAGTAAGTCATTGCCAGAAGCAGCTTTACAGAAAATAATTCATTCATTCATTTTACTCTGGCTTAGTCCCTTATTTATCAGGGGTTGCCACAGTGGAATGAACTGCCACAGGAAATAATATAACACAGATATAAATATTGTTATGAAAAATTACAATGCAATTTGGAAACATTGCAAATGATGAAAGTTTGGAGCTCACATTTGATGCATAAGAAGGTAAAATGCACACCTATAAATCTAATACTCCGTTACTAAAAGGAAACAGGCCTACAAACTACTGTTTATAGAAATGGGTGTATTACAAGAATTTATATTACTAAATATACAAATACAGTTTTATTTGTCTAATAATTCCAGCCAGCTTTTAGTGAACTTGCAATATTGTCAAAACAGAACTTTCAGTTGTTCTATGTAAAAAGGCCTAAATACATGCAGGACCATTCAAGTAATTTGCTGGTCTCGAGAGCGAGAGAGAGAAAGGGAGAGATTTGCACTCGCGATATCTTTACTGCGCTATTCATTTAACCAAAGAAATGTAATGCTTAGTCCATCACTGTGCCTCTCGCGATCTGCTCTCTTGCTCATTTACTCTCGTCCCTAGATGCTAGATAGAGACGAACGCGTCACAGCAGCTCAAAACACTGGAGATGCACTTGCAACACTCGCGCAAGTCGCGCCAATAAACTAAACAGAGGTCCCATCGCATCTGTATTTTAGCTGCCGTGACGCGAACACATTACGCTCCCACACATCATTTACTTGTGTTGTGGCTGCTTGTAGGCTATGCATAATATACAGGAGCGCATGTGCGTCTTCGGTCCTGTCAGATATGGTGCGCGCACTCTCATTCCCATACAGCAGAGAGTGGCTGTGTAGAACTTCACCGTGCACAATTCAGAGAGCAGTAATTTGTTATCGCGCGACCATGTAGAGACAAATATCACATGCCGTTGTGTAAATAAGATATTGCATACGCCTATTTAGCTTGTTTATTAAATGAAGTTGTGATCTGGCGCTATATATAAAATACAACTAACTTGACTTCAAGGGGGGGCGGGGAATGGTGTTGGGGGGTCAGGGCGCCCCCCTAATATAGTGGTAGGGGAAACACTTCTATCAGCCATCGGCTATGGACGATGTTATCATCTATCAACCCAACCCTAATACCAATTTTAAAATATATATGTATCGAAGCAATTCGGTCAGTGCCTAAAAAGTTTTAAACTAGATACCAAGCCCTAGTTTGGAAATGCTCGTGTTTCGTTTCATTGTAGACAGACTGAAACACAAACTTTTGAAAACAATGGTGCGGCTATCAACATTCTCTCTCTCTCTGATTTCGTACTGTTTACTGATTCGTCAAACTCTCTTAAATGAACATTAAACAAGCAGTAGGCTTGTCTATCAACAATTTCTCGCTCTGATTGGTCTTCTGGACTATTGCTTATTGTTTCCTGAATCGTCAAGCCCTCTCATATGAACATTAGACAAGCAGTAGGCTGTATGGATGCTGGCAAAATATGCACATGCCCAGTAAGTGTGAATGGTCACATATCATGCATTTTAGGCTGTACAGTGTCAATAAAAATACATTTTCTGAATGAACGCCAGTCTGGATGAGAAGCGTTTTTACACTGAGATGTCATTTTAAAATGAAAACGCACTAGTGTAATTGGCACCTTACTATCCCTATCCAAGTTGTAGCTGACAACTTGTAGCTGACAGCTGAAAGTTGGAAGCTGCTGACTTGCATTTAATGGAAGACCACTGTGAATTGTGGTCATTGAGCTACTCAAAAAATGTTTACCAATATCCTTGATGTCCTGAGGGTCAGTAGAATTAAAAGCAAAATTTTATTTCAGGTGAACTATTCCTTTAAGCCATGCTACCATTTAAAAGAGAGAGACTGCTTTTCAAACATTTTTTGTCTTTTATTTAGTCAGTATGAAGACAAAAGAACCTGGAGCATACTGAAATGTGCTCAGCTGGTGACTATCTATCTCCGTCCACCCTCTGTGTTATCTCACGCTTGCACAAAGAGAATCTTCCTGGCATTTGAATGGACGGGTCGTGCCAACGCCCTCCGGGTCTGTCTGCTTCACACCAAAGTGCAATTCACCTCATCAGCTTAAAGCCTTTGGATTTCAAGCCAAGCATGCCACATGACACCGCCTCCCCTGTAGTCATTCTGATAGCTGATGTCATTCTGCTTCTTGGCGAGAAGCAGGTTAAAAGATACGGGATAACACAAGTAAAACAGCACAGTTCAAAGTTTAGAATGTAGAGAGTCAGACGGTGGTAATAGCAACCTGGTGAGTCACAACGATGGATATTTGTCTTTGGATGAAACGTCCAGGCACCTGCTAGTTAGGTAACAATACTATACTGTACTGTCGGTCAGTAGAGTTTTTACTTCTGCAGGGCTTAGAAATAACATTGCCCACTATCCTGGGGACAGTGTGATAGAATTTCAGGATAGTTGAGAGAATAAAAGATAAATAAAAATGATAGGCATGTGTTATGTGCTGTAATTTAAGTCAGAAAAAATCTGCTGAATCCTTGTTGCTGAGAGAGTGTTACTTATGTGACTAACTAAGATTAGGATTTGCTGATACTGTGAAAAAAATTGTGATTTTTTAAAGGCATCAAGTAAAAATGTAATGAAAACTACAAACCAATTCTGTATTGCAATTGGGGTGTGAGGAGCTCTGGCTGATCTCACGAGCACGTCATTGTCGCTGCCGATAGCCTATTTCCACCAAGTCAGTTTTATTGTTGGTAACTTCCAAGCCATAACCTAGTTCAAAATCTGTTCTTTCTTAAAAAGGACCAAAATATTGCAAGCAGAGAAGTAAGAACCACTTGCATCAGGGGTTGAGGGTAAAGTGATCATGACCAATGGGACCAACAGAAACCATTTTTTTAAACAGCAGCAGAACATAACGCTGAACACAATACAGCTTCTAATCTCTGTCTCTTCAATTTCAGAATTCCCAAGTATTCTTCTATACAAATTATGGTGCTTTACATGAACAGGTTATTATCACTCGTATCAATCGCTATTTATTTAAACAATGGCACATGAACACATTTGATTCACTATGTTTGGATGCCGATGTAAGTTGTCTGGTGGAAAAAGGGGTATAACGCCATTGCGATTCAGAAGTCCTGAGTTTGAGTCCTGGCTCGCAGACCTTTCCTGATCACATACCATCTTTCTCTCTCCATCTTCTCTTCCTCTCTGCAGACGGTCATATCCCAATAAAAAAAACTGCAAAAATAAATCTAAAAGAAAGAACATGGCCAGATCTTAGGTTGTTCTGTGTAGTCCATTGCCATCTTTTACACATGGTGAAAGACGTAAAGATATTTTTGAGTACATAGTTTTAAGTAAGTACTACTTTATTCATTCATTCATTTATTTTCTTGTCGGCTTTGTCCCTTGCGGGGTCGCCACAGCGGAATGAACCGCCAACTTATCCAGCACGATTTTACGCAGCGGATGCCCTTCCAGCCGCAACCCATCTCTGGGAACTTCCACACACACATTCACACTCATACACTATGGACAATTTAGCTTACCCAATTCACCTGTACTGCATGTCTTTGGACTGTGGGGGAAACCGGAGCACCCGGAGGAAACCCACGCGAACCCAGGGAGAACATGCAAACTCCACACAGAAACGCCAACTGACCCAGCCCAGCCGAGGTTCGAACCTGCGACCCAGCGACATTCTTGCTGTGAGGCAACAGCACTACCTACTGCGCCACTGGGTTGCCAGTACTACTTTAATTGTAGTTAATTATTGTGGTTATTGATTGCTGTTTATAATTTTTGTGAAATTACTTGCCCGTCAGTTGAGTTTGGGGGGAAAACTATGTTTATTACTGTAAAAATGTATTAAAATAGAAGTTTTATCTAATCGCAATCCAATATTTCTCCAGCAAAATTTGTTTATAAATTATGTTTTTTTCACAATATGCTCAGTTTGGGGTCAGTATGAATCCTGAAAAGTCATTCATTTTCTTTTCGGCTTAGTCCCTTTATTAATCTGGGGTCGCCACAGCAGAATGAACCGCCAACTTATCCAGAATATGTTTTACACAGCGGATGCCCTTCCAGCCACAACCCAACACTGGGAAACACCCATACACACTCTTTCACACACATACACTACAGCCAATTTAGCTTACCCAATTCACCTATACTGCATGTCTTTGGACTGTGGGGGGAAACCGGAGCACCGGAGGAAACCCATGCCAACACGAGGACAACATGCAAACTCCACACAGAAATGCCAACTGGCCCAATCGGGGCTCGAACCAGCGACCTTCTTGCTGTGAGGCGATTGTGCTACTAACTGCGCCACCGTGACGCCTCTGTACTGTTTTTTTTGTAATTTAAAAAAAAAGATTAAATAACAATTTTTTTTATTCAGCTGGCAATCATAGAAAAATTATTACTTTTTAAAGTCTATTCAAGTAAAATCCAGTCCAATTAAACTGTAATAACAATTCACAATCGTACTGCTTTTACTATATTATCTGTCAAACAAACACAGCATTGGTAAGCATAAGATAATGTTGTACAATGAGCACATTGAGGAAAACCAAATAGTTTTGCAAGGAAAGATCACTGAATGCTAAAAAAAAAATCATTATGGAGAGAAATGCATTAGTCAAATAAGTCTACAGATGGATCACATGAGCATTTTTCCCCCTTGCAACCCCCAAAAGTCTGTTAATCAATGCCGTCTCATACTGTACCATAAAAACAAATGCAAACAGATACATGATTTTCACTCAAACAGCTGGGTCCTTTGTCCTGTTGGGAGATTCCCACAACAGCATGTGACTTGAGTGAAAGCTACTCCGCCACTGTCCTGCACAAAGAAACAAACTCTGACACACACATACCCTGACCTCCTTATCATAAATTAGCTTGTCCGGTTAATTGCTCCTCATATATGAGTCTCATCGGACTGGACTAACCAACCGAAGCAAGTGGCCGCCACGGTATTAGACAGATACAGAGTGTGAAACAAAAGTGGACAATAGCTTGGGATGGGAAGTAGAAATTTAAATCCCCAGATAAGGAATTTAACGCAAGAACGACAAAATATAATGGGAGTTTAGAACCTAAAAGCTGACTGGTCAAACAGACAGAGAAGATGCACAATCATGTTCGCTACAGGATGAGTGTGTCTGGCCAAAAGCTTTAAGTTGCAATTACTCAAAGCATTTGATTGACAGTGATGTCATGAGTGATGTCATTTTAGAGGCACAGTCTTATAGCCAATTTTGCTTATCTAAATCCATTCATGTTTCTGTTGCATTGTATGTTTGTTTGAAGGCCCCTAACCTGTAACAGGACAAACAGGAAAACAGCAACACATACAATAGATGTCATAAGCATGACTTACCTAGATCTCCATGGTAACTGTTGTCATGGGATGCCCGACTGGAGGCAACAGACTCTCCTTCATGGGGCCAGATTTGTCCTGTTTTCCTTACGCCCACAATGGTGGCCTCGGACACCACGACATGTTGCTGCCGGTGCCGTTTCTGTGTCTGTGGTGTAGGAGGGCTGCTGCTGTCAAACGAGTGCTGAGAATTCTGGGAGTTCTGAGAAGGTGAGCGACTCTTCTCTCTAATCGGGCGGCGGTAGGCTGTCGTAGGGCTGGGCGAGACATGGCTGGACTGTCCCGAAGAGAAATCTTCCTCACTAGACGTCAGGTTTTCATTGGAGCTGCAGTCCGGTGTGTATCCGCCTCCTCCACCTCCCACGTCCTCATAACTTCCAGGTGAATAAGACCTCCTTGGCCAGGTGAGAAGATGGTCGTCACTTCCTCCATGCTCTCTCATTGGGACCCTACCATCACCACCTTCCCCAGACATCATCCCTCCAACGTAAACACTAGTATATGGCTGGAAATCTGATGGCTGCCATGGTGGCGGTGGTGGTTTGGCACCGTTTGGTCTTGCTGCGCTGTAGCGAGGGCTGGGTTCACCATCTTCATACTCGGCATCATATCCACAGGTGCTTTCTGTAGAGCGTCCCCTATAC
Organism: Danio kyathit; assembly: GCA_903798195.1. NCBI lineage: Eukaryota > Metazoa > Chordata > Actinopteri > Cypriniformes > Danionidae > Danio > Danio kyathit. The sequence continues at coordinate 24,431,352 of LR812539.1, read as the reverse complement.
ACAGGCCTGGTGCGCAGATCACCTGCGACTGTAGCAAGGTTGCCTGGAAGTGAATGAAGAGACCTTTTGCGCTCCATCTGCATGGCTTGGTTCCCAAGAGAGCTGATTTTGTCTGAAACTTCACGGTCGTTGACTTTTACCAGGCCCCTGTCGTGATGAAACTCAACGTTGGTGTAGAAGGGTTTTTCCTGGCCTGATTTCCCATCACTGGCTGAGTGTGAGTTGGCCCGTTTTATCCTCTCAAAGTTTGAACGTAAGGCAGCAACCCCAAGCCCCATGCTTGCCTTGTCTTTTTGGGATGGGTCCGAGGGCAACTCCTTGTCAGGAGGTGGATGGGGCCTCCGAGGAGAGACTCCACCCCTCTGTGAGGATGGCGAGAGCCCATCGGCCTCACTAACTGGCCCTGCTTGGTGAGCCTCAAATGACGACTGAAGCTCCAATCCATCACCGTGGGAGGCAGACTTTCTGGCAGGGGGTGGTCGTGGTTTTGCTCTGGTCTCTCCTACAGGCTGAAACCTGCTGCGCTCTGGCTGTCCGTGCTCTTGTGCATGGAGATGCTGAGAATCGGCCCCAACAGCTTGAGGGTCCCCTTCTGTCATGTGAGGTGGTTTCCTGAAACCCCATCTCTGCCGGTCATAGCTCTTTCTCTCCTTGGCCAGCAGTGTCTGAAGGTATATCATCCGGAAGCGTTCTTTGTTCACCTCCATTTCCAAGCGTCTTATAGATGCTTTGCACTTTTCCAGTTCCTGTTCAATCCCCCCAACAGACCTCAGCTCCATCTTCGGAGGCTCTGACTCTGGAAACTGTGCTTTCCAGGCTTCAATGAAACCCACAGGCTCCACCATTGTGTTTGCTCAGGCTGGAAATATTAAATTGGTCAGAAACAAGCGGTCAAGTATCTCCAACTAAGTGGAATTTAGCCGAAGGAAAGCAAATCTGAGGAAAGTATGACAATTCGGCAGTGCCCGTTCATAATAAAGGATATTTCAATAACACTCAATACAAATGTTTACAAAACACTTCATTCATGATTTCCCTGGAATTCTCACCAGAAGTCTCAATCTTTCCGTACAGAAACTGTCGTGGTTGTGCTCGAGCTGTTCAACGACAGAACGATCGTTATTGAGCATGTCGCGCGGAAACAATAAAGGCACGCGCATTCTCATCTCGCGCACCATTCCGACGAGACCACTTGCAGAATATCACGCGCACAAATCTCGGTCCCCAGCACAATGACAGCATCTGTTCTCCAGAGCGCACGGGATGAACAAAATACTCCTCAGAAAGCTGTTCAAAATAAACTGCTCACCATAAACAAATTATACGGTCCGGTAGCGTATGGGGTGATGTATTCTTGTTGTCCTGCGTTCATAAGGTGATATCTTTTTTATCACCATTATCCCCAAAGCCCTTTGTGCTCACGTCTGTGGAGGATGGAAAAATAATAAAAAAAACACTCTCTTCGATTGGTTGTTTAAATCCCGTTGGCGAAATTCTCCATAGACGTTCTTGATTATCCCATTTTGTCGCTGATAATTAGACTGTGCAGATTTGGTGAGTCTGCTGTACGTACGTAATGCCTCTGTCTGTGTGAAAGCACTGAGACGCGGCTGCTGCTGCTGCTGCTGCAGGAAGGGGCGGGACTACGGCACATGATTGACAGCTCTCTCGGCATGAGTTCCATTTAAAGCGACAGCTTCACCGCATAGGTCAGACTAGGGCTTGTAGTAGTGTGGCGTTGTTTATAAATCAAACTTTTTACTTGTGTGGGAGGAATACGGTGTAGTTTTAGTTTAAATTGACTGGCGTTTGCAAGCGGTTTTAACTGAGAGAAGAACATACAAATCAACTTATACCATGGAAACATAACCTGTCAGTTTCCAGGGCCCATTTTTTTCAGTGGATACTAATTTGGTATTAGTAGGTTCCCTGTTGTTGTTGCCGGTGTTTTTACCAGACAACAACAAACAGACAGACAGACAGACAGACAGACAGACAGATAGATAGATAGATAGATAGATAGATAGATAGATAGATAGATAGATAGATAGATAGATAGATAGATAGATAGATAGATAGATAGATAGATAGATAGATAGATAGATAGATAGATAGATAGATAGATAGATAGACTGGTTGGTTGGTAGATAGACTGACAGACAACTTCTGTTACGATATGCTTCATTTATGTCATTGCCAATTAAATATTTTTGCCACTGGTTACATAAAGGATGCAGCTGTGTTTACATGTGAAATAAGATGATGTCATTGCAATTGGACCGTATTTTAAAGCCAAGTTTTGTCTCTGCCGCCTTCAAGTGTTCAGTCGTAGACATTGCAGCCGTAGGGACAACCGAGGACTTCTTTTGTGTACAAAGATTTAGACAAACACATTACTATTGTGTTTTAAATGGCGGCTCTTGTAAACTCGTGGCTCTATTGTTCGTTTTAGGATCAAGAACAAGACGCAGGAGTATTTACTTCAGGCACTGATTCAGGTAATTATTATTATTTATTTATTTTTCAAAATAATATGACGTGACTTCATATTAAATGACTTTCTAACAAAGACATACGAAGAGACAAAAAACCATTGGTAAAATTAACTGGAGTTTATTTGTAAAATGACGTGTTTAGTCATATCATACCATGATTTAGCAGCAATGTACACAGCAAGTTGCTATATAAATATAGATCAAATTATTTGGCTAATTACAACTGAAGGCATGCATTATACTATATAATACATGTATATAAAACTATGACAATTTACACAGAAAAAAACTCTCCTTGCATCAGCATTAGGCAATGGTAGGCATTGGCATGCAGGGTAGAAGACTGATGGTGCTGCTTGCTACCATACACACTTATTCTCATTTCTGTCATTTATTCATTATTATTATTAAGTCTTTGTTATTGATCCCACTCTCACATGTCATCCGGCAGTGCAATGGTGGCTATTTTTCCCCGAACTGCACATTCAACATGCAGGTTCTGATATTCAGCAAAATGAAGCCACTCAAAACATACATGCACAACAAAGAAGCCTGAGGTTTCCCAACACAAGCAGATTTTACTGAGCCAATAATTAAAAAAAAGAATGTTTTGGAATGAAATGGAAACTCTAAAGTGCACTATTGAATAAATATTTAGCATATAAACATGAAAACGGTGTAAATAACTGGGGTTTGTTGATACCAAGGCAACTTCCACTTTAAAAAAAAAGCAACATTTCTAATGGCAATAGTGTTTCCATTTAAGTCTGGTTTATGCCAACATCCAAGTTCAGTTCCTGAGCAAGTCAGACCACAGTGTACGGACCGTTCTAATAAAAAATATTGATGAAGTCTATTCAGTTCATTCAGAGACAAGATTAAAATTAGATGTGGTAAAGGAAACAATCACACTTAAAAAGTTAACCATCAAGTCTTAACGATATATATATATATAGTTCTTAAAAACAGCATATATTGCAGTTGAATATAACAGTGGAATGTACGCAAGCTGATATGGCCATGTGTAAAGTAGGAATTTTAGCAGATATACATGTTAGCAGGGTTGGTCCATTGTCAGAAAACTTGAGGCTTCGGGATATCGTTGGAGAAACGTCAATATCAGTGACATTTAAATGAAGGTCCACTGAAAGCTACGTTAACATGAATGAATGATTGTTAGATAAAATACTGAGAATTCCACAACAAGGGCATAGTCAGGGACATGCATTCATTTCAGCAAGCAAGAATTAGTGTGATGCAATGGACAACTAAAAACCAGAAAGCTCTATTTAAGGAACAGAAATAAACCTAGTTGTACCATTCTTGTATAGATGTGCTGTGTACAAATATACAGGCCGCTTTAATCAGGGCCGAACAGGAGTCCCAGCTGTCAATCTTGTGCTCAGCTATGTAACTAAATCTCTGTACATTTAATTTCATTTATTCAAGTATATTTGCTCCTAAAACTTGCCATGCTGCATTGCAGGAACAGACCAGCTCATCATAAAATGAAGACACGCATTTTTTTAATTCAAATGGTTCATGAGTGTATTTTTTTAAAGTAGAAAAAAGGTAGCATGAAACATTTTGGTTTTGCATTGTAAAATTCATGTTTTGAATGCAACACCTAAACCTTTGCTTGTTAATTAAATCTTCTACTCCTTCGTATCTGACCTTAACCCATTAAACGACAACATTTACATCTTTTTTTATCCAACCCCTCCCACCCTAAAACAAAAGAAAATCCCTAAATTAAGTTAATGCAAGTTCATTTATAAAATACAATGGAAAAAACAACCAAAAACTAATTAAAAAAACATTAGTCAGGGCCAAAAGAATCTATGTTTTGCTTATGAAACAGAGGCACACCACATGCAGTAATGTGTACAAGCGGTGTAAAGCTAAGTGGTGGGGAGAAGCAACCAGAGAGAGTCTAATCTGACAGTCCTGAGGTAGCTGTAACTCTGCCTACTGCAGAAAAAACTGGCTTTACTAATCAAAAGTGTCAGGTGATAGTGAAAACAAAACGTATCACTGTAAGAATGGAAGTTATTACACTTAAGGAAAGACACACAGGTACAAATCAAAAGTGAAAAACCCACACAACATGCATGCAAAATACAGATCATGCAGCTTTCATCTGACGATTTGACCGTGAAGCATTCACACATTCAGTCCCGCGCACTCTTTCCCATGCTGCTTTGCAACACCATGCTTGTCCGTTGGCTCTGAGCTGTGTTCGCGCCGAAGACACAAAGGTAAACATTAGTAAACAGTTCTGTCTTGTTCCTTCTTTCCCACCCACTCTTCTCTACTAGCAAAATAAACAAATAATAACATGAACGACTGCATAAAATAGTGTTAAATGTCTGTACACAAGCTTTTTTTGTCTCCATTCAGCCATTTGAACACATGATATGGGGGGGAACGAGTGAATGTTACCATAATTGATAATTAAACAAATAATTAATTAAAAAACAAAAGACCGAAACCAAGCAAGTCCAAAAAGAATAAATCTTAATGGTTCATTAATACTTGAAGACTTCTAGTCTTCTCGAATGGACATTTAAAAAAAAAAAAGTTATATTCTATATTATGGTTATTTTTGTGTTAATCCTGTCTTTCTCGTACACATTCGCTGTTGCGGAGGCACACTTTTAACGCACGACCACACACACAGACGCACATACACAGTATCTACACTCTTTTCAGTCAAGACCAGAACAGTTCAGCCACGTTAGTGTCAGTGCTGTAGATCCACAACACCAGGGGGAGTGAGAGAGCAACGAAAGGCCAGGAGACGCCCTCTGTGCAGGCACTGAGCAAGCAGGCCTTGCCCTTGGGATTGTCCAGGTCTTTGGGCTTGTCCAGGTAATTTCTGGCCGCAAACTTGAGCACTTCGTCCAGCAAGATGACGGGCAGGGAAATCTTCAACACCATAAGCCACTGGGTCACGTTGAGTGGGGTGATCTGGAAGATCATCTGTAGAGGAGAAAGACAGCGTACAGTCACTATTACCATAGTTAAATTCTTAACCCTGGGTTATGATTAACCCTAGGTTAACAAATCATGGGTTATCCTGCTTCATGTTTTACATGGGTATTAATTGACCTGTAGTTAACAATTCATTCAAACTCTAGCGTTTCTCACGGTACATTCCTAAACCCTGGGTTAATGTACTCATTTGCATATTTGTATCATTGCATCATTATCATTAACTGGCCTAAAGCAACATGTGTCATGAAAGCTCATAGTGAAGCTCTAATGATGACAGCAGTCGTCAAAAACAGGAGAATCCTCCAGTTTTTTTCTAGAATGGACTTTTTGGACCATAAATGTATTACCATGAATTACCAGATCCTTTTTCACTTCACTTTTTAAAAAAAATTGACATAAAATGCAACGCAAACACAGCAAATTTCTTTGTTTAGGGGTAAAATGTTCATAATACATGACTGGCATTATACTGTTAGCAAACATCAATGTTTTACAGTTAGCAAATGTCAAAGAAGGTTAAGGCTAAAGGCTGATTTATGTCAAGCGCACGCGTATGGCCTGGCGCAGATTTCGCGCGGTCGCATAGCCATCGCCGTGGCTGACGTGCACCTCTCAAAATAATTTAACCACACGTTGTGACCAAGCGTAGTGCAAGCTTTGTGATTGGTCGGGCTTGGTAGCTGTGACAAGTGTGGGCAGTGCTGAGAGCCGCGAGCCTGATGGAGTGATTGTTTACAAGTGTTGAGTCCTGTGAAGGAGCTCCAGATGGAAAATTTTGTTTTATGTTTACCTTATGAATAAAGTTGTTGCACGTCCACTGGTTCCCGACTCTGAATAAGCGAGTTTTAGCTACTTGTACATTAAGGTAGCGTTCAGAAAAAATGAAACTCCCACAAAGAAACTCGACACAGAGGAACATAAAAGCCTACTGCCAGCTAGTGTTTCGGAAGTCTTATTGCAGAGCAACACAAACAGCACGCAGAAGTATAAATGCACGACTATGCGCAAGGCAGGCGCCGTGGGTCACGCTGATCATTCGATCCAGTATATGTGTTTGTGTAATCTCAACAAAAGGTGATTGTTTACCAGCAAAACTAAACTCGTATAGAAAATCCTGAAACAACTTAATTTTGGCCCAATTTCCCTTAAAGTAAATCATAGCTTAAAACTGGGGTTATCATTAAAGTCGTGGTGAAAAATTGTTAGAGAAAATTCAATTCTGGGATTTTCAAAATGCATTGCTCTTCTCTCTTGAATTGATTTGGTGCTGTTTTAAACAGCAGATGGTGCTCTAGGCTAGTTTTTAACCGCACTCAAATAATCATGAGGAATTGTGCATTAGGATGAGTGATGTAAATTGGCTTTTATGTCATGAGATTAAAGTAAACACAGCTCACAGTGAACGCTCTTGTAATTCTCTTAAACCTTAGCTAATTTTTATTAATGATTATATTAGGTTCAAGGGGTAGGTGTAAGGAATTGGATTCAAGGAGATTACGGCTGTTGGTAAAGCATACAGCGCCATCTGCTGTTAAAAACTAAGCTCTGAGAATCCATGCGGAATCCATTTTTCTTGAACAATTTTGTCACAGCTTTACTCATTTCTAAATTACATCCTTCGCCCATGATTAAAAGAGTGGTTTAAGAATAATAATTACAAAATATTCAGCACAGTGTGAAAAGAATTAAGAACAGTTTCATCTAAAAAAAATTATATTGTGTATACTACACAAATTATTTATACACCAAGTAAATACATTTTAATTTTAAATAAAACTGTTTAAAATGTAATTAAAAAAACCAGTAGAGGCTCCAAAGACAGAGGGAAAAAAAAGTGATCATATTGATGAAAATTGATCTTACCGGCAGGGGCTCCACATAAAGGATGAGGAAGTGGAGGGACATAGAGAGGCAGATGGCTCCTAACAGCCACACATTCTCCCAGGGGGGCATGTGAAGCAGAGACTGGTTCTCCGAAACACTACAACAGGACATCAGGAAGATACCATTATGAAACTGAGTGACTGGTTTGTTAAGATTTACAGTGGACACAGCTAAATACAAGTGTAAATTTGGTCTAAAATATACAGTGATCCTAAAAATAATCAATGCATGCTTTTGTAGCATCCACAACTGTTCAAAAGTTCAGATTCTGACCTGTTGAGGGCGTTGCACATCTCAATGGTGACCAGTACAGACAAAGCCATAGTCATGGGATAAGGAGACCCAAAGATTTCACATTGCAGGCCCTCAAACTCTGGGTTGTCTGGTGCGCATTGAAGGAAGTGGCTCTGCAGAGATAAGTGAATTAAAGACATTAGACTGCGTCCATTTCAGAAGTGTGTTTCAACTCTTAAGGACTGTTTCTTACCAATTGATAAAAGGTGACTCTGGGCCCATCTTCAGCAGCAATGAACCACCACGCAGCAGCACCTACAGTAGCAGCACCCACATAACCTGCAGGGTGAAAGCAAGAGCATGTGTCAAATCTCCAGTTCTTATGCCAGAAAAGATAGTGGAGAGTCAATAAATAATAGTGCTGCACAATATATCGTTTCAGAATTGATATAGCAATGTGGGCATCTGCAAGTGTCACATTGCAGAATCTCCAATGTTGAATCAGTATTATTCTTGAGCAGAATTTGAAAAATACATTTGAAAAATTTGTGGAGTCTTTGCAACATTTAACCATAAAGTTACCAAAATATTTAACATTTATGCGTGTTTTTATCATTTAAGTCAGTTTAAAATATTCAGGCATAACTTTAAGAAAGATTAATTGTATTTATACAACAGTTCTGTCTGGTTCTTAAATCTGATTGGCTGATAGCCGTGCGATATTCTGCCAGTAACAGCACTTCTCCAGCCTCTCAACGCTTCACCCTTGTGTATTAATCTGCCCACATACAGCAACAAGCAGAGGACACTCTGCAGTGAAAAATATTGCTGCTGTTGGGCAACATAATGTACTTTTGAGGCTTTTTAGTAGAGAATGTAGTTGTTTAGATTGCAACTATGCAGTTTATTTATTAGGATAGTGCCTATTTTTAAATATTTATAATTTCTGAGAGACAGCGCGTCTGCGACCCTTAGCCTGTCTTTGAGCAAAGACGGTTGACGGTTCATCCACAAAACGGTGATGGAGACAGCATAATAAGCCCTAAGAGAAAAACTGTGTAATTTCAAACTACAGCTGATCAAACCATTATTAAACAGGTAAATTACTTTCCAAGTCGATCTCTCTTTTTTGTATATGTTGCAGTGCTGTTATTATACAGAATCAGAAAGCTCTTTATTGTCAGGTATGGTCACACATATGAGGAATTTGCTTTTTGTGACAGAGCCTCTACAGTGCAACAGAAATACAGAGACAGGACAAAAAACAGATAATATATATATTTTAAAAATAGAAGTATTGAATGCAATTATACAAATTGACAAGTGTATGTACAGCTATATTACTATATACAACGTTATATGTGCAGCTTTTATGTGCAAATTGGCATGTAAAGTATGTTGTTAAATAAGTGTATAAAAGTGTATAGCAGGTAGTGATGTTGGTTTCATACCTATTTTCATAAAGTGTTCATGAGATGGATTGCCTGAGGGAAGAAATTGTTTCTGTGTCGGGTTGTTCTGGTGCACAGTGCTCTGTAGCGTCGACCAGAAGGTAACCGTTCAAAGAGGCAGTGTGCTGGGTGTGAGCAGTCCATAGTAGTAATATTGTGATCTCCCGATTACAGAGGAATACTGGGAGATATCTCTGTAGATTGATGGCATTTTATGCCGTTCAGCCTTATAATCTTAAAATGTGAGCAAAATTAACTATTTTGTTATAACTTTAGACATTACGCAAGAGAATCATTCAAATACTAGCTATAAAGTGACATTAGTGAATGAGCAAAGGTTTCTGCTGTTGTGACGTTAGTTGCAGATGTGAATGAATGGCGGAAGTAGTTCCCCTTTTCTTTTTATAAACGCAGTATCACACGAGTAGCAGTGCGATGTGGCTGTATATCGTCACGCCAACGCATGCCTCCCACCAGTGCCGATATACAGCCACATCGCACTGCTACTTGTGTGATATTCCTCATATATATGTGATGAAGACTATATGGTGTTATTTTACATTTGATTATTAAATTTGTGTATCTGAATATTGCTAGACTTCCAGAAAATCATAAAGCACTGTATTTTTTATTTGTACAGTATTTGTATTTCTACTGTATTTCTCAATGTTTGTGATTAGTTTATTATATTTTATGTAGATGCAAAATTGAAAATTATGAATAAATTCTTTCCTAATAGACATATTAATTTCATTTTTTTTACTCATCAAATTTCATCAATTTTACTCAATATCATAATATATATCATAGAGAAATAAAATATCCCAATGTCAGTGTTTTCCAAAATTGTGCAGCCCTAATAAACAATGTAAAAACTAGTGTAAAACAATTAAATAGAATAAATATTATCATTGTAAAGCAATAATAATAATATTATATGCAATATATACACTATCAAAAGTTTGGAAAATATTTAAAAATGAGTAAAAAATAAAAATAAATGTGGAAATATTAATAACATCGAACAAATTTTTCTTGAATGTATTTAAAATGTCACTTTTTCCTGTGATTGAAAGAAGAATTTTCAATCATTATCGATAGTCAATATAATGATCATTGAGAAATCATTATAATATGTTGATTTACTTGTGCAGTATTATTAAAGTTCAGTATTAAATAGTAAACTACATTCAATAAGAAAAATATTATTTTAAAATGCAATAATACTTTATAGATTGACAGCTTTACTCTATTTTGATCAAAAAATAAAGGCTTGATAAGCTGAAAAGGCTTCTTTTACAAACATTTAAACAATCAGATTGATCCTAAACGTCTGACATGTAGAGTATGTAGTAAACAAAGTCATTTATATTAAACAAACAAAAAGGTTTGTGTGCTTACAGCCAATAGCAAGGTATCTGAAGAAGAGCCAGCCGGAGATTAATGGCTCTCTGGCATTACGAGGGGGTTTGCTCATGATGTCCAGGTCGGGTGGATTGAAGCCCAGTGCAGTAGCTGGCAGGCCGTCGGTCACCAGATTCACCCACAGCAGCTGAACTGGAATCAGAGCCTCGGGGAAGCCCAAAGCCGCCGTTAAGAAAATACTGCCAGAGAGAAAACACATTGTGTGAGTTCAGCGATTTGATAAAACCTGGAACAATGTCAAAAAGACCTTGGCAGTGATCGGAGTTTGCTCAAGGCATAAATTTCACGGTGTTGTCATTTATATAGTATCGCTTTTGGGATGGGGATTAGATTGTGGCAAAACGAGACTGAAAAGAAAATTAAACTTGCTCAGATCCATTACACAGTTAAGTATATTGTTATGCATGATACACATAGAAACACCAACGCCTCATAACAGAAGTTTAGTTTACTTAAACCATTACAGAAATATACCACTACTCTACAAAATAATGTACTTATCAAATTAATAAAGAAAATACATTTAATTTATGGAATAATTTTACAGTTGTTCTTGTGTGTGTGTTTTTTGGTTTGGTTTCATTTTAACCAGAATGAAACCATTCGAGAAAAAAAAAAAGTAACTTTATTTTACAGGGTTACTAAAATTGTGTTAAAATCTTAAACACCATCTTAAATTTGAATACTTTTTATAATTTACACAATTAACAATTTTTTTTATTACGAAAAAATATTTTTAACCATTAAACCTCCGTAAACATTTTTAAAACATGGGATCCTAACAAATTTAAAAACATGAAAACAATTTGAGAAAAAAAAAGATTTATATTACAATAATACAATTACACTAACATAGTAACATTACACTAATACAATTAGATAGAACAAAAGAACGATGGATAGATGGATGGATGGATGGATGGAAAGGATGGATGGATGGATGGATAGATAGATAGATAGATAGATAGATAGATAGATAGATAGATAGATAGGTAGATAGATAGATAGATAGATAGATAGATAGATAGATAGATAGATAGATAGATAGATAGATAGATAGATAGATAGATAGATAGATAGATAGATAGATAGATAGATAGATAGATAGATAAACAAATGAACGATCGAACAAACGATAGATAGAACAAATGAACGATAGATAGAATGATCAATCGAACGAAGGATGGATAGATAGATAGATGGATGGATAGATAGATAGATAGATAGATAGATAGATAGATAGATAGATAGATAGATAGATAGATAGATAGATAGATGAACAAATGAACGAACGAACAGACGATAGATAGAACGATCAAATGAAGGATAGAACGATTGAAGGATAGATAGATGGATGGATGGATGGATGGATGGACGGACGGACGGACAGACAGACAGACAGACAGACAGACAGACAGATAGATAGAAGAACAAATGAATGATAGATAGAACGATAGAACGATGGATGGATGGATGGATAGATGGATAGATAGATGAACGAATGAACAAAGGATAGATAGAATGACCAAACAAATGATAGAACGAACGTTAGAAAGAATGATAGAACAATAGACAAAGAAAGAAAGAACGAATGATACATAGATCGATCCTTTCCACAAATATTTCATTGCAGTGTAAATATTTTAACCTAATGAAAACTAATCCCAAGAGTCATTTTTTTTGACATTTTAAAAGCAAGACAAAGGTTTAATGTTGATCTGCCAGTAAAAAGAACAAAGATCAAACTCCTAAAATGTTAACAAAAGGTTAGGATCCTTACCAGACCACCTCGCCGACATTTGAGGAGATGAGGTAGCGGATGAACTGTTTCATGTTGTTGTAAATGGCACGACCCTCTTCCACAGCGGCCACGATGGTAGAAAAGTTATCATCAGCGAGCACCATTTCAGAAGCAGTCTTGGCCACCGCAGTCCCCGAGCCCATAGCAATGCCAATCTCAGCCTTTTTAAGAGCAGGAGCATCGTTCACACCATCGCCAGTCTGCAGGAACAAACACACCATCAGGAGTCAATGGAGGGAGAACGATTTTAATGAACAAATATATCAATAACCAATATAATGGTTGACCCACAAGTGAAAATTATCCTCTAATTTATTGACCTTCTTCAGGTACGAGCGGGCGCAACCATTGGACTTTATGGCTTGAGACTTCAAGTCTCCTTTACTTGTACTGATTTTTAGACCTTAAAAACAGCTTGTTACGCTGAGTGATGTTGCAAATTGATTTTTCTTACTATATTATACTTCTTTTTATGTAGTCATGAACACAATTGTTTGTAGAGCAAGTAGTTTGATCGTTTTCTGCCATTTATTATTTGAAGTCATTTCTCCCATAGACAGCTGAATCGGAAGTTCTAAAACACAGGTGTCAAACTCAGTTTAGTTCCAACCCTAATTAAACACACCTGATCAAACTAATTAAGTCCTTCAGGTTTGTTTGAAACCTGCAGGTAAGCGCGTTTAAGCAGGGCTGGAACTAAACTGTGCAGGACTGCGGCCCTCCGGGATCTGAGTTTGACACCCCTGTTCTAAAACAATCACAAAAATGAGTGCACTTCCTCATCGCAGAATAAGGTCAATATGACTTTCTTCTTTCAGACAAACACAGTTAGTTTAAATAATATCATTTCCAGCCTTTTAATGGCAGTGAATGGTGCTCATGCTTTTAAAGCTCCAAAAAGCACATTCATCCCTCATTAAAGTAATTCATACTACTCCATGTATAGCGGTTTATAAGCCCCTGATAATAGTTTAAGGTAAATTACACAATTGTTCTTAAATGTTCTGATTTTAAAAGTGAAAAAATTAACTGAATTTCAGAAAAAAAGTTAGTTTCACACAGCTCCAAACATTTTATTTTTGTTCAATTTATTGTATAATTTAATACAAGTCTGACTGTGTTTGTCTGAAAGAATAAAGACATTTACATTTTAAATTACAAAATGCCATTTAATTTCTGGGTGAGCTATTTTTGTTAATGTATCATTATATTTATTGATTTATAAAAATGTAAAAGTAGAAAAGTTTGTGGTAAAAATTTGAGTATAATGTAAAAGTTACCACACCTGCCGATTGTGCATGTCTGTATATTGTAAAATCAAAATTACATACCAAGGACCCAGTGTAACTTAATTTTATATGATTGTACTCATAAACATTTACAACAAACTAAATTAAAAAAAAGAAAAAAGTTTGCGGACAGAAGGGAAATGCATTTTTTCAGCAACGCATAAAAAAATTCTATTTCTCAAAATATCCTGAAGCACTACAGTCTTCAACATTGATAATAAAAAAGTAAAAGCTAAAATAAAACAGTTGTAAATAATGCTAATATTTCAGCTTTGCCATAAATGGAATACACTACAATAACATACATTTAAATCCAAGTATTTTTTTTAAAAAGTTTACATTTTTTCTTTTACTATATTTTACTTTTATAACATATCAACCAGTGTTAATTTTGACAGCAGATTTTGATTTAGTTTTAGTCGTAGTCTCTTGATAAATTCATTTTAGGTTTAGTCTTATTTAATCTACTGAATCATTTTAGTTTTAGTCGACTAAATTTCATAAGAATTTAGTGGACTAAATCTACTCCATATTTAGTTGACTAAATATATTTGGTTTAATTTAAGGGTATTTTAATTAAATATTGTATACATTTATTTATACAAAATATTCTAACTTAACATTAAATAAAACTCTCATTCTAAATATGGAATATAGCTTATCCATTGAAGACCAAAATTTAGATATGCATTGATTATTTATATCATAAGTAATATGTAAAAGAACAGTAGACTACTGAAAATGCAGGATTTTGCAATTATTTAGCAAACCCTTTATTTTAACGTGGTAAAGTACTAGTCTTTTAACCAGTCTGTTGAACAGTTTCATCATGCAATTAAATCTTTCAAAGGGCTTAAAATAGTTTAACTCCACTTTGCAATGCCAGTCTACAGCAAGCTTTGCTGTTGTTAATTGTGTTACAGTACATGGTGCTCAGCTGTATAGCACTGAGTAAATAAGTAGAGTAATGGCATATGACTGGCAAATAATAATGTGTTAGCTGTAAAATGTGCACTCAGTCCCAGGCACGGGCACAGATAGGGCTCAACCTGTGCAGTGCACATGCCCACATTAGTCAACGAAAATGTCATCATCACTTAATTTTTATTTAGTTTTTGTCAGTAGAAACTTGCTCGTCACGAATATTATGACCAAAATATTGTCAACGAAATTAACACTGATACCAACCCTAACAGATATGTAACAGATATGTTAACAAAATGTTAAAATGTAAGTGTCTATTTTACCATGGCAGTGATTTCGTCAAAAGACTGCAGGAACTCCACGATCTTGGATTTGTGGGACGGCTCAACACGGGCAAAGCAGCGGGCAGTGAGCACCGCCTCACGCTGGGCAGCAGCAGACAGATCGTCAAATTCTCGGCCAGTGTAAGCCATGCGGGAAACGTCATCGTTCTCTCCGAAGATGCCGATGCGCCTGCAGATGGCGACCGCTGTGCCCTTGTTGTCACCAGTGATCATGATGACTCGGATTCCTGCGTGACGACAGAGTTTGATGGAAGCTGCAACCTCTGCTCTGGGCGGATCCAACATGCCAACGCAGCCCACAAAAGTCAGGTCCGTCTTTAGGAAAAGAAAGAAAATGTACAATTACGTGAAAGTTATGTAGCGGATTTAAATATAAAAACAAAAATGTAAACAAATAAATGCATAACTAAAATTATAACTAAACTAGAAAATATATATATACAAATAACACATGCTGTGGTAAAAATTAAGACCACTTAAAAATTCAGATTTTTGGGGGGTATATCAAGTATAGGTTTAAGTAACATGTTTTATGCTAGGTTTGATATCCTATGAAGGTTTGGATTTCTTCCATAAAAATAAAAATGCAAACAAAAATACTCTAATTTGGAGTATTTTTTTTATTATAAATAACAATTTGGTTAAAATAACAAATATTTGTATTGCCGATTTAAAATAATTATTCTACCAAACAATGATTTCTTAGCTCTTCTGAAGCTGATATTGATGTTTTGTCTAAGAATAAATATATACATGACATCTTTTTTTATTTAATGTAAAAAAAAAACATTTGGAAAAAATATCATCAAGGTTTGCATAACAAAATTGTGTTTTACTTGAACAATATAAATCGTAGACATTTAAATGGTCTCCTAATTTTTTCTAAAGGTTTAATATGAATCATTTAAATTATAATAAAATTTTAAAAATGTACTAATTTAAAAATAGTTGACCACTACAAAAGTAGTAACACAAAAAATCTCCTCTTACCTCATACTCAACGAAACGTGTGGAGTCCTCCAGCACCAGGCTCTCTTTACTCAAGGGATTGTCTCGGGTGGCCAGAGCCAAACAGCGCAGTGTGTCTCGTCCAGTGCCATACTCTCGAATCACAGACATGATCTTCTCTTTAATTCCCGGCGTCATTGGTACTTTATTTCCTCCTACACGGATGTGTGTGCATCTGTCAATCACTCCCTCTGGAGCCCCCTAAACACAGACATGAGTTTAAGTGAACTGAGTATTGTCAAGTATGTATGGTTGGCCATACTCAAAATTGGTCTTCTGCTTTTGACCCATACCTGACACACACACAATGAGTATACACCCGTAGCAGTGGGCAGCTATTGCTTTTGGCATGCAGGGAGAAATTAGGGGTTAGGTGCAACTACCTGATCCGCATGGTCTTTGTTTTACCCATAACCAAATCATAAATAAACAAAAATAAGTTACACACAAATTACCACCTGTCAATCACTTTTTCAGCAGGATTCTGGCATGAATAGGCAGAGTGATCGGTGTCGTTATAATGGCGTTGACAAACTTGGTTGGTAAAAAAGGTGCACAACCAACAGGAACCAACCAACAGTATCTGAGGTTATCTGAGGTTTAAAGTACAAGCGTGAAAGCGAAAGATTGAAGCAGTGTACTGACGCTGTGACACGGTATCTGATAGATTCAAAAGACTGAAGAGTCGTTAGATAGACACAAGATTAATTAAATATCACATTTACCAACTATAGGGAGACACAATCCAGCGGTACATCCTTGATAAACTGTCCGACAACCTTTCGATTACAACTGCTTAAAGAAGCTATGTGTGATTTGTAGTGTCACAACACATTTAAAAGAACAAACCATGCTATTTGAAGCGTAGAAAACTTTAGAATCAGTAAGTTTTAAATGTTTTATTTTTAAAACTTGGCTATTCTGCTCACCGAGTGTGCATTTATTAGATTTTGTTTTAATAATGAAAAATAAAAACAGCTAAAACTGGAAAACACCAAAATATTATTAACAAATTGTTCCTATTGAATGTAGTTTACGAATGAATTTATTCCTGTGATTTAAATTGTAATAATATTCCACAATTTTTTATATTTTTTAATATTCCACAATTTCCACAGTTTTATAGTTTTATCATTCATTCATTAATTGTTTTATCGGCTCAGTCCCTTTATTAATCAGGGGTCGCCACAGCGGAATGAACCACCAACTTATTCAGCATATGTTTTTAACGCAACAGATGCCTTTCTAGCTGCAAACCCATCACTGGGAAACACCCATACACACATTCACAGACATACTATGTACAATTAGCTAACCCAATTCACCTATAGCACATGTCTTTGGACTGTGGGGGAAAGTGGGGCACCCAGAGGAAACCCACGCAAACAGGGAGAACATGCAGACTCCACACAGAAACGCCAACTGACTCAGCCGAGGCTCGAATCAGTGACCTTCTTGTTAAGAGGCGATCATGGTACCGACTGTGCCACCGTAACACCCAATTTTATAGTTTTTACCTGGCAAATGAATGCTGCTTCTAAAAACTTTGTAAAACATCTGGCCAGACTTTATTTTAAGGTACAATTCTCACTATTTACAAAGACTTTTAGTCTTAGTTTTCAATTAGCAACTTGAAAAAAATATGATTTTTTATTTTACATCCACGTTAAGCTGCTTCGACACAATCTACATAGTAAAAAGCTCTATAGAAATAAAGATGAATTGAATTTAACTCAAACTACAAATTAGCTGCTTATTAAAAGATAGTAAGGTAGTGGTTGGGTTAAGGTATCGATTAGGGATGTAGAATAGGATCATATTTTATAAGTACTAATAAACAGTTACTATCTTAATAGGCAGGTAATAAACCAGTAGTTAAAAGTGGGAATTGTTACTAACTTAGTGTTACCAAAAATCTTAATCCTCATATTTTGACCAGTACTGTATAACGAATCTCTGGAAGTCTCCATGGAAAGCATGGTGTTACCTTAACAAACATCTTGCCGATGGAGGAGCGAGCTTTGTTGGGAGTGCAGTAAACAGACATGGACTTCCTGTCCTCTGGAAAACTCCAGAGTGAATTCCTTCTTCATCAGCTGCTTGATGACCTAAGAAAAACAGACAGATTTCAACCAATTACTCAGACGAAAGCTGTCATTACACTGAAAAACAGCAATTAACGTGGGCTTCCTCAACCACACAACCCACTGCTGTTGCAACTAACCTAAATTTGCGGTTGGAAATGTGTGTGACTTACTGAGTTGCAAGCATTCGCCCTCCTCGACCTTGGAAAGACCCTTCAGCTCAGTGTCAAACACGTTCATTTTCTCCACCAACATGTGAGGGCGGTTTCTGTAGCTTTCTCCCACCTTCTCATACACACCTTTGGGTCTGACAAAGACATAAACTCTTTAGAAACACTACGCAACTGCTGTTTAAAAATACACATGCTCTATGAATGCACCGCTCTTTATTCTGGCTGATACTGATAGGCCAACAATTATTTCCATGTTATTGATGATAACAATATTATGTGTTTGCTTTTTTCCATACCATCATTTATAGCGTTCATCGCAAGATTAATGTATCTTGAAAAATATAACAATAATATGCACACATAGATAAAGCTATGGGGGAAAAATATTAAGTACATTTTGACTTACTGGATTTATAAGGTAAGAGTTTGAGTAAAAGGTTAATGTTTGTTATATTCTATCAAATTCAAGCACTTTTAAATAACTAATAATTTTAGATCGAGCACCTTTGTAATTCACACCCCAGCATACATAATGCCATGAAAGTCTTTCATGTACTTAACATTTCACTTACACTTAATATTCACCATAAAATGTCATAATGATGATGTTAGGATGTAATGATGTCATTTTTTTTTAAATGTTGACTGTTTTTAGACAACTGTTTTAAAGTCATGTTTAAATGCAACTTTAATACAATTAGATGAAATTTAATACTGGTAATATTTAAATGTGGTTTTTGAAGTATTGATAAACTGCATTATTTCTCATAGTTTTTAAAATGGTCAAGATTGTTAAATTAGGAAAAAAAAATTCGTTCAGTTTTTGAAAGCAGCACAGTACAGTTATTAAACTTCGCCATAAACCATAAATTCAAGTACTTTCAAGGACCTATGTTTGTTTTTAAGTACTTTCCAGGCCTTCAATTCATATGTCTGAAATTCAAGTACTTTCAAGAGCTTGGGAACCCTGGACAACATTTATTCCAAATTTCCCCAAAAAAAATATTGTCATTTGGAGCATTTTATTAGAAGATGATTTGGTTAAAATAACATGCTTTATCAGTTAAATCAGGGTTCTTCCACTAAAATGTATTTCTCAGCTCTTCTGAAGTTAAATCATTTACATTGTGCTGTCTAAAATGAATATAAACATGAAATTTTTAATTATTGTCAAGAACTATATATTTTGAATGATATGAACGGTAATATGTACACATACATACTAGGGCTGGTTTGACCTAAAATTAAAATTTCGATTAATTGAATATTTTAACTCGATTATGATTAATGATCGATTCTTTTATTTATTTATATGATTTTTTGCCCTCATAGTTTCACAGACGAGTTTTGCACAGTAAATAACATATTACAAGTGAGAGATTTTTGAATGAAGGGTGCATTACCTGATTTTAAAATAATTGAAGGAAACACACTATCTACTATCTATGATTATTTATTGAACATCAGCGTTGAACAACTGAAATTAAAACACACACTGCCCAAATGCAACAGTCATTTTTTCTTATAAAAATTTTAAATAAATAACGCACTTTGGAAACAAAATAAATTATTTTCAATGTTTTTCATATTAAAAGTAAAAAAACAAGCGGTATTTAAACAGTGCATTTCTTTTTTCTTCTGCAAACAAATATTTTAATGTAATTTGACACTACGCATCATTGTGATGTGTAATTACATTTGTTGGTAGCCACGTCGAGTGGTATGCGACCACACGAAGGCTGCGCCATACCAAAGTGACCTCGATACCAAAGTGACTCGATGCAGAAGTATAAACAGATTGGGGTCATGTGACTCCACACGCGGTAGAGAAAGGGATTAAAAAATTTACCTGGAAAAATTAGATCGATTATAGGTTCTGAAAGACGATTTCGATTACTTTCTGAATAATTGGCCCAGCCCTAATATATACAGCTATGAGAGAAAAAAAATTACAAGACCACTTAATTCTCAGGCTTTTTTGGACTTACTATAATAAAGTTTTTAGAAAATGAAAACTAAAAGGCAACCCATAATATGACTTTTAATATACATTTTTATTTATTAATTATTTTTTTATTATAACTTTTTGTTAGACGGTTTATTACATTATCCAGATTTTCCATTCCATATTTTGTCGTTGTTGTAGTATGTCGACAACCAATAACCATTTACCAGAATGTCAACCTTCTTGTTCACATAGACTTCTTTAGAAACTCTTTTTTTCCTCTCTTTGTCTAAAAATAAATAAATTTAAATGCTTCAAAAATATAATATACAGTATGTAAACAATTGCTTACAAATGATAACGGCATTTATGATTTTACTGCTTTTTTAAAGATCAATCTTAATCATCTTCAATTGCCAGCTAAGGAAAAAAAAACGTTAATCAAACATCACACAATAGCTAATAAATATTAATTATTATACATTTTATATACAGTAGTAACATTTCAAGCGAATCCAAACCTTTAAATCAAAGTTGTCCTAAAACTATTTAACACACCTATACTTGTCTCAGGACAATTTAGTAAAAGGTTTTGATCCACTTCAAATATTGACTACTGTATAATAAATAAATATAAATAAATACATTTTTATATAAAAGTTGTAATCATTCATATATAATTTGGTTCCCTAAAACACTGGCCACCTTCTAGGAGTAAACAAATTCAGCATAACTGGGATGCCGCATTTAATTACCAGAACATGTTAAAACTACCAACCTCATTGTAATCCAGAGAAGAGTCATTACACAGAGCACAGATTGAGGCCATTTCAACCAGAGCATCAAACTGGGAGCATTGCACTGGTTTACCCTCATGACACCTGGAGTAAAGATAATAAAACAAAAAAAGATGATCAACAGAACACTTTTTAAAATCCACAGTGCACTTAAATCAACAAAACTCACACTTGTCCATCAGGCGCGTATGTGGAGCCACTGATGTTGAACTCTTTCAGAGAGCAGGTGTTTCCACTGGCCTGATCAACAATGAACATCTGCAACAACAAAACAAAAAAAAATCACATTCAAATTAAAATCTGTACCAGCAGGTGGCAGAAAAACCCACCGCAGCAGAAATCTCTGATGCTCGAAAGCACCTCATGAAAAACAAACCCAACTCCACCTGACCTGAATAAAGCCAGCGGTACTGATGTAAACCACTTCACATGACACTCACTTAAGAGTAAACCAGGAGTTCAGAAGGCCTTTAAAACCCATCCAACATAAGCAAATGGACATGAGGATATTTTCAAGCACAGAAGACAACTCAGATACCCCGCCTATGACAAGAAGAGTGAGATAAAAAAGATGAGCAGTGGGATGTAAAGTGGAACAGCAATCCCGCTGTAGTTCAAAAAAACCCCGTGGACGGCAGTAGAAAGACACAAACAGAAAAGAGTGTGTGGAGAGAGGAGAGAGAGAAACTGGCACTCTGACTGCAGAGAAAGAAGACATGATTGGTAAAGACTCAATCATTTCAAACTGATTAGGCATGGGATGATAACCTGTTTTAAGGTATACCGCAGTTTAGAAAAGTCAAGGTTTAAAATCGTTTCTGTTATACCGTTCCTAAGGTGTTTGTAATTTTTTCCTGTGTTTTTATGGCTGTTTTATTGACTTTTTTAGGGCAACAGTATCTCCAGCAGAAAACAACCCTCCACATCAAATCAGCCCATAATTCAGGAAACATTTAAGAAACAAATCGCTTAAAGCCAACATCCAAGCATGCTATAGACCTGAAGATTGCAGTGACTTACTTTATATTCAAAAAAAGAAAGATATCTAAAGATTCCGTTTCAAGTTGTAAAGTAATCAGTGTTTTTGAAACTAATGAAGGCAGCAGAAGTCAATATCTGATATTAATTACTTAGCCTGACTTGTCCCAAAATATTTAAAATGTTAAAATAACATATACTGTGTTCAATGGGAGAAAAGGTTGTTGTTTTTTTACCCAGACACTTAAAAATAACATATTTTAGGGCAGCAATCACAATACCGCGATATTGTGAAATCATTGTGAAATGATATTTTTAGTCAAGGTTATTATACCGTCAGAATCTTAAACGAGCCCATGCCTACATCTGATATCAAATTCTAGAAAAGAAAAACACAAACAATGCTTCTAAGGAAAACAAAACATGTATTTTAATTGGAAAAAAAAATTATAGTGATGAGTAAGTGACTAAAGATCTTGATATGAGGCTTTGCGGTTAATAATGCACTCTTTTCGTGACTTTATATGACCTTCAGTGAAAGTAATTTGTGGAAATATTCACCAGAATTTTTTTTTATTTAGAATGACTCACTAATGAATCATTCAGAAACATTTCTGAGCATTTCAACCTGAAAACTGAGAACAAGCTGATGAAATAACTTAGAACTGAGTGGGGGCGTTTGCACTAAGCATGGGCCGGTATATGATTCTGACGGTATAATAACCTTGGATAAAAATATCATGGTTTCAATGTATTGTGATTACTGCTCTAAAATATATTCTTTTTAAATGTCTGGGTAAAAAACAACAACTTTTTCGTCTTTGAACACAATATATTTTATTTTTAGAGACATTTAAAATATTTTGGAGCAGTAAACATAATATAATAATTCAAATGAATCATTGACTTCTTAAAAAAAAAAAAACACAGATTTATTTTACAATTTAAAACACCATCTTTGGATATCTTTTCAGCAGGAGATACTGTTGTCCTAAAAAACAAAAACTAAAACACAAAAAAATCTTACATATACCACAACGGTATAGCAGAACATTTTGGTTTTAAAACCTTTACTTTTCCAGACCATGTTATCCTTTAAAAAACGGTTATCGTCCCATGCCTAGTTTACACTACTACTTTTTAAACTGAAAATGGAAAACTTGATGTGTTTTGACCTCATCTACACAACAGCACAACCTTTGGGGTCTTGAAAATGCAAACCTAGCATTTTTTGGAAAAATGCCATGTATATAAATGCATAAGACTTTATTTGTCCTCTTTATTTGTCACCCCCCAAAAGTTAATAATAAAAAATAAAAAGATCAGTAGCCTACCTGTAGGCCAATATACGTTTTTATTATCAATTAATTGTCATTTTTATTTTCTGTTTGGCTTGTAAGTGTTAAAAAAGGATCTTATTTTTACAACATTATTATTCTGATAACACGGAGAAAGCAAATCACCGGTTTACTTATTTTATCTAACAAATTCATGTTATAAACAATTACCCAATCAATAAGTTGCTATTGAAAGTATAAGATGAATATAAATTTATTCATATAAATGTTTATTTTTAATCATTTCCAAACAGTTTATTTCTAGTCTAGAATGTCATTTTCTGTTACATTTACAATGCTCAGCATATAAAAGTACACCCCTACAAATCTATCTTTCAAATTCATATTTTTAATAGGAAGCTATACAATATCATATTTGTGCATATACATTAGATTAGTCAGTACTGAAGCCGAATCTGGAGCTTATCTAACAAAGTAACTTGCGATAATGGTCCAAAAACTAGTACACTCACATTTATGTTATAGAAAAATATTAAATAGTTGAAATTTTGTAGGTCGTATTTTTTTTTTTTTTTCAATATTTTGCTTGAATTTTTTTGTATTATCTTTCAATTTCTAAATCTGTTGGTGACTAAAATATTATTATAATAAATACATCTGTTTAATAAATCTGTTTTTTTAAATGCAACCAAAATACATTCCCTATATTCACTGAGAAATTGCTAAAAATAATCATTTTCAAAATGGGGCATACTTAATTATGCTGACCACTGTATGTAACAAAATATATAAGCTCTGTTCTGAGCATGAATATAAAAAATGCAAATGGCAGACAACCACTAAATACTATCTCTTAAAAATTTTATTAAAGATATCATTCATGTAAATGATGCAGGATGAGTTAACCAATTAAAATGAGTTCAGGTTTAATACAGCTAGAGATGACAAGGCTGTTTATCTTAGCTACATCCGTCCCACAGTCTATTATTATTTTCAGTCTGTCAATGCAAGTCGACTCGGGACATTTAGGGTAAAAACTATTTAGGTTTGAGCATTCACAGAATAAATCAAGCGGAATATTATTTTAAATAACTGCTATTAAAAAGACAAACAAACTGGGTTCTAAATTTCCCCTTTCCCCATGCTGAAAACGGATTGAAATCAGCAGCAGCACATTCATCTTTTGTGCTCATACAGTACAGCCCACAGTGAAGGCACTGCTGATGATCATAGACAAATCTCACACACACAAGGTCAGTTATGCAACACTACTGCAAGTAACTGACTAGCGCATACTGATCAGCTCTCGCAGTAGAGGTGCTGAAGAACAGAGAGACAAGAGTAGATGAAGGCGATGACAAAAGATTAAAAGAGAAAAGCATACAGGGACTCAGTGAAGGGGGGGAAGAAATAAACCATGTCACTCTTTGAAATGAATCCTGTCAAACAGAAAAACAACATCAAAACAAAACAAAACGATTAATCATGCTAATATCAAAGCTGCAGTTTAACTGTTTCCGTCTGAGGCCAGAGTAAGTCATGTACTGACAGAATCATCATGAATGTGTCTTTATTGATGTGTTATTTTCTATGCAGTGATATCGCTCTCGGTTCTTGGCTGAACCCCAGCATGAAAATTTCTAAACAATAACAGACTCTGTTGCCAAAGAATGAAATTATAGGCTAAACAAAATTTATAATAGCTGAGGGTTGCAAGTTATTGCTTCCTCTTTGATGGGCTGCTCATTTCAATGTGGGGAAACATTTCCAGGATCCTTACAAGAGATGCATTGATCCACCAGACAGAAATCACAATTGCACATTTTTTCTTTTTTTAACAAATGAGTGTTCAGTTTTTTTTGGCTTTTTAAATCGGCCTATCTTCGTTCCAGATTGTACACAAACTGCTCTGCACTGATTTTACAGCAGTGTGTAAACTGTGTTAACAGGTCAAAGATGGAGCACAGATGCATTAACAGGCATGATGTACTGTACTGATGCTACCACAAAACCGTGGCTAAACACTAGGCCTGTCACGATATCTATTTTTTATTGTACGATATATTTCACCAAAATATATTGTGATAAACGATATTATTGTCATTTTAAGACCATTTTATGCCACTCATTATATAATGCCAGAATGACAATTTAATATCCCAATGCAAGTACACTCTTTCAAAAAACACACAATATTTTATTTTCTTAAGAATATTTAATTTAATTATAGTCATTTTAACAATTCAATAATTAGGCATTGGAATCAGAATGTGAAAACGCATATCCTAAATGAATAATAATTAGTGTTAACCAAAAAGTGCAAGGTGAAAAGTAATATATCTGCTACCAGATCTATTTTCAGTTGTCAGACATACTCATTAAAATATACTATAGTAATTTATAGTAAATACTATAGTGTTTTTAACCATACTGACACCTCCAGTAGAGGTAGAGATGTTGCACAATCAGTTAAAATGTTGCTAGAATTGTTTTTATGTATGGGCGATATTTATTGCATCACTAAAAATAATTGAATTGATATCCATGTGTTGTGCGATAAGTCGATATATTGATTATTGTGACAGGCCTACTAAACACCCATGGAAAAATCTAATTATTTTCTGCATTAACTTTAATATTACAAATATTGACCATTGTTCTTGTATAAAAATCCAAAATCAAACAAAAAATGCTCAGGGGTACCTTAAATAATGTGTCGGTGCTCTTTGGGCAAGGGATTCATCAGAATAATGGGGTTACCCTGATGAAGGCAAGTGTTTGCCAAAACAATTAGGCACAGTTCTAAGGAAGAGCCATGTCAATAAAGGTTTTTAACATATTTTTCCCCACATTTTTCGAGTGCCTTGGACTGATTTTTGCGGTTTATTGATCATTGTTCATTTAATACTTCTGCGATTTTATGTCGTTTTCAACGTTATAAAGATTTTTGCACCGGAATAATCACTCGCAATTATCAATGCTTTGATTCACATTTATACCCAAACAATTTTCACTTTCGAAAAGCAAAGTGAATGCACAAAATCACTTAATGACACTTAACGAAAAAACACAAATAGCCCAGTACACAAAAGCAAATTTATGCTTCTTACAGACATTGTTTGATCTCCAATTACTCTCCATTACAACTTGTCGAAATTTACAAGTCCGTCGCATTTATTATACAGCTCTTTGTATTCACACTAATGAATCAAGCAGCTCCACAATAATCTTGCCTTAACACAACATCGTTGTCGTTAGGAATGTGTGCCAGGCCAGAACTTTTTGTGCTTGAGAGCCACCATGTTTACTGCAACCAGAAGCTCCAGACACCAGAACAAAAGTGCCAATTTCACTGTTTGAGCAGTTTTAAAACATGGCGCGTTAAACAAACAAAACAAAAAAAGGATGTTTAAAAAGCAACCCATTGTCTTCAAAAATGTTCAGATGGTATTTTGTTTAGATGATCTCCATTTAATGCATATAAAAATACCAGTGCTTTGGCAGCTTACAACTATAACCAATGAAACGATATTATCCCTGCTGTTCTACAAACGCCACCTACTGGTAGAAATTATTAGCAATTTTCATCAGCAAGAAGAAAGTTTTTTCAGAACATTTTTTTAACAATTTAATTAATTTATGTGAAAAGTAATAAATAAAAAACAAAAGAGAAAAAAAAATCTGTATCGGAATCTTCCAACATGCTTGTAAAAAAAAAAATCAGCAATCAGAATCAGAATCAGCCATGAAAAAACTAAAATTCTTACCCTGCAAACAGACATCTGGTTGGTAGTAAGAGTGCCGGTTTTGTCCGAGCAGATGACGGAGGTGCAGCCCAGTGTCTCCACTGAGGGCAGAGAGCGAACGATGGCATTCTTCTTGGCCATGCGCCGGGTACCCAGAGCCAGGCAGGTGGTAATGACTGCGGGCAGGCCTTCAGGGATGGCGGCCACAGCCAGCGCGACTGCGATCTTGAAATAGTAAACAGCCCCACGGACCCAGGAACCACCATGAACGGGGTCGTTGAAGTGTCCGATGTTGATGATCCACACTGCGATGCAGATGAGGGAGATGACTTTGGAGAGCTGCTGACCAAACTCATCCAGTTTCTGCTGTAGTGGTGTGCGCTCCTGCTCGGTGGATGCCATTTCATCACGGATTTTACCGATTTCAGTGTTCACACCTGTGGCGACCACTACTCCCACCGCTTTGCCTGCAGCAATGTTGGTACCCTACAAACACAAAAGCAAAGGTGACTTTTAAAGATACAGGTTATGATAAGAATTCACAATGCAGTTTACTAGAGCGATAGATTTACACTTTATTGTCAGACAAATCAATCCATAATATTAGATTCACTTCAACCAAAAACACCTTAACAAAACATTCATAACACTTCAAATCACACAGAGTGTGACATTAAAAAATAAACCAGATGTATGTTTGCTTTTTAAGAGTCTTATTTAGCTCCAATATTGCCTGATGAACAAAGAGTGCTTTAGTTAAATCTAGAAACTCTATACATGGTAAGTGTTTTTAGTTACTTTTTTTTTTTTTGTTGTTGTTGTTTTTCCCAATGATATGTAAAGTTTTATTTAATCTAGTGTGCCCTAGTCTTTTTAGTTACTATTTGACTACTATTTTGTAAAAAAAAGCTTGTTAATGCAATTTACTATGGACTATATGGAAGCCATACTGGTTACTGGATAATATGCAAGCTTTTTTTTTTTAAGTCATCAGAATAAACTAATATTTGGGTATTTGGCTGTGCATAGAATTAATGAATATAAAATGCAAATGTTAATTTCCTCATTATTAACATTTAGATTAGCTTTACCATTACCTAATGTTGACATATAAATTCAACCAAGGCGGCAACACCAAAGCTCCAAAAATACAAATTTATTAAATTAAAAAGGCTGACACAAAGCGTGTAACGTTATGCATGTATGTTTATCTGTATGTAAGTGTGTGTGTGTGTGTGTGTGTGTGTGTGTGTGTGTGTGTGTGTGTGTGTGTGTGTGTGTGTGTGTGTGTGTGTGTGTGTGTGTGTGTGTGTGTGTGTGTGTGTATATATATAGTCATTTTTTTTCCTGTTACGCGATAGGATATCATGTGATCCGGAAGTGTACAAATAGGAACACCTGATTGTTATGAACACTATCTGATGAAGAGCCGTGTGGCTCGAAACGTTACACGCTTTG